>CM064493.1:3679846-4279846 GCA_032716605.1 Paralithodes platypus | reverse complement strand
TAAGTGATTCTTTAGTGTAACTACAGAAAGGCGCTTTTGCTCAAACAAATAGTCTAAGTATTTAAAGACCAAAGCAACTGATGAGTCTGATTGCGCCGTTTCTACTATCCAGGTTGTAAACGATTTCCAATGAGATTGATATTGTCGCCTGGTAGACATAGTATACTGATTAAGAAATTTATTTGTCACGCTCTCCCCGTACTGAGCTAGCCATTTGGCATTTTGAATGTCCATAAGACAAAAGTCAGCTAGGTCTCTAGGTTGCCAATTGTCTGCAAGTGGAAGTACGAGACCGGGAGTGACACCGGGTTCTCGCACCACGTTTTCAACTGGTGGTACCACACCTTGGCCGGCCAAAGTGGCGCGATCATTGAGACTAAGCCCCGGTAACCCCGTAGTTTGTGAACTACTTGACACATGAGTGAAGCGTCTGGAGGCGGAAAAAGATAGATTGAATTCCATTTGTTCCAGTCCTCCGACAATGCGTTTGGACCACCCGCCGCGGTTATTTTCCGGCGGGATAGATAGAGAGGGAGTCTGTGGTTTCCCTCGGACGCAAATAGATCCACTTGTGGACGGTATGGCTCTGCAATCATCTTGTTGAAGATATTTTGCTTGAGCGCCCATTCTACTACTGTGCTCTGTCTCCGGGACAGAGCGTCTGCCCAGACGTTCGCTACGCCTGGGAGGTAAGATGCATGAAGATGTATGCTCAACGTTTCGGCTAGAGCAAAAATCTCTTCTGACAATTCCAGCAACTTGCAGTGGACTGCATTCAAGTTGTCCATCCGAAAGGCTATTGACTTTCCCTGTAAAGAAGAGCCGTAATTTTGGAGGAAAAACATAGGGACTAGAAATTCTTGTTTGTTGATATGAAAGTTCTCGTCTTTGGACCACAGACCTTGACCTTTGCCTTGGTGGCCTTGGTTCGACTGATATCCCCAGCCTATTGTCCCTGAAGCATCCGTGTCTACCCATATCGTAGGTGGGGGAGAGACCCACGTCATTATTGAGTGCAATTTTTCCTTCCTTGCCCAGACCGACAGTAAGTTGTGAATTAATGGGAGGATAGGCCATAATTTTCCCTCCGGTAAGAGTGGGAAACATTTGTTGCCTTCCATGATTAATCTCTTTACTTTCAACCGGCCCAACTTCACAGTTAGTTGAATCCAGTTGAGAAAACCGACCAGGGACTCCCACGTCTTCCTCGTCGTGTTCAGACTGTGGAGAAACCGAAACAATTTCCTGCGAAATCTATCTCGGTTGTCCACACTCTGACTGAGAGTAAGGTTGGCTGTGTCCCAGACCAGCCCTATCCACTGAATTACCTGTGTGGGAACAAGGTTCGACTTTACCAGGTTGACCATGAACCCTAAGGTTTGTACATGATTTATTACTTGATTGACATGGATACGGCATAAACTCTCTGACTCCGCCACTACTAGCCAGTCGTCTAGGTACCATAACACCTTGATCCCCTGAGCTAATATTGGCATAAGTGCCTGCCGGACTAATTTTGTGAATATTCTTGGTGCCAAATTTAAACCGAAAGGCATTCTCTGAAAGACATAAGCCTCTTGCTTTATCCTCAAGGCGAGGAATTTTTTAAACCTCCTGTTTATCGGGACATGCCAATAGGCGTCGGTCAGGTCTAGTGAACACATCCAGCCTAGCGGCGGGAGGGTGAGTCTGATTTGATTCACGGTGAGCATCTTGAAGATTGAATTGTGAATGTAAGTGTTCAGACACGAGAGATCTACTACTGGTAGCATTTGCACACTGTCCCTCTTTGGCACAAGAAATAGTCTGGACGTGAAAACATGGCAAGTTGAATCTACCGGGACAATGACATGCTTGGTGATAATTTCCTGGACTAGTGCCTCCACCTCTAAAGAAACATGGTTGACTTCTAGAGCTTGACGTAAACGAGGTCGCCGGAGCCACCGCCAGGTGATTCCCTGGCATGTCACTATCTGCGCCCATGTTCGCCGGGGCCAGGCCCTGTGACATGCTTGAAACGACCCCGTCACTAGACTGGAGTTTTCCGGCAGAACTACCCTCGAATCCAACTCGCCTGCAATAGGCCCCGGGAGAGAGAGAGTTTGATTGACTAGTTTTTTGTTGGTGCTGGGGTAGAGGTAGACGGCTGGCTAGGTTTGGCAGATGTCGTTCCCTGATTTGGCTTATGTTGTGACTTATTCTTGTTCCACTTACCTTGAGGTTTACCTTGTTTCTGCTTTTGCTGAGTACCTTCCTGCTGTACTCACCTAATTGTACTCACCTAATTGTAGTATACAGGATTTGAGCCTAAGCTCGTGTTGTCCTGTCTCTCTCTCTACATTTATCCAATTTTGCTTTAAAAGTTTGGATATTTCTTGCTCCCACCACCTCCCCATCCAACTTATTCCAACACTCAATGCTTCTATACGGGAAGCTGAACTTTCTTACATCAGACTTACATATAACTTTCCTCAACTTACAATCATGACCCCTGGTTCTTCCCTCGTCCCTCACCACAAAATCTCCCTTGTCGATCTTCTCAAAACCTTTCACACACTTAAACATCATGATCATGTCACCTCTCTCTCTCCTCTCCCTCAGCGTTGGCAGCTTTAGCCTCTCCAATCTCTCCTCATAAGGCAGGTCTCTAAGGCTAGCTATCATCTTAGTGGAAACTCTCTGAACGCTTTCCAGTTTTTTATTATGTTTTATAAGGTGTGGAGACCACACCACTGCTGCATACTCCAGTCTTGGTCGTATTATTGTCCCTATTATTTTTGCTAACATCTCTTCATCTAAATAATTCAGAGCTATTCTCATGTTAGTCAACACTGCATAGGTTTCACCAGTTATTTTATTTATATGCTGTTCAGGTGACAAGCTGTCTGCCACAACTACCCCTAGGTCTTTTGCTTTCACAGCTTTACTAATTATTTCATCTCCTATTTTATATCCCCAAGAAGGTCTATATTTACTTTTTCCCATCTCAAGAACCTGACACTTACTCGTGTTGAATTCCATTTTCCAAGTTTGACTCCACTCATATAACTTATCTAGGTCTCTCTGTAATTCTTCACAACTACTCCTACTTGTAATATGCTTCATTAATTTTGCATCATCAGCAAACAGATATATATGAGCCTATTCCCATTTGAAGGTCGTTGATGAAAACCAAAAACATGATTGGGGCCAACACCGATCCTTGAGGCACTCCGCTTTTTACCCTTTTCCACGAGGAGAACTTTCCTTTTATTACTGTTCGCATTTCCCTCCCAATTAAATAGTTTTCCATCCACTTTAATAATACTCCCTCAACCCGCCCCACAGTCCTGAGCTTCCACAACAATCTCTTATGAGGCACCTTATCAAATGCCTTCTTGAAATCTAAGTAAATACAATCTACCCACCCCTCCCTCCCTTGTCATCATCATCATCATCTCCGACGCCTTGCTTCCCCCTGGGAAACCCCCACTAGAGGATGGCCATGACAGAAACGTCTCCAAGCTACTTTGTCAAGACATGCCTCCCTTGCCCGTGCCACAATGCCCCTTCCACTACGTGGAAGTTTTTCTTCAATATATTTTTCCACTTTCTTTTCCCATACCATAGGTGGTCTTCCACTACTAGCGGTTCCACTCACCTGACTCCCATATATCTTTCTTGGCATTCTGTCTTCATCCATTCTCTGAACATGACCATACCACCTCAAAGTACTTCTCTTTATCCACTCAACCACACCACAATCAATGCCCAAAGCCTGCTCTTCCATTCCAAAGGACTCGTACACTTCCCTATTACTTGGCCCATCTAGCCTATTCATGCCAGCTGCCATTCTGAAAAAGCTCATCTCCACAGCTCTTAGTTTGAAGAGGTCCTCGTCACTTGCTGTCCATGTCTCGCTTCCATACGTGAGTGTTGGGAGCAGCACACTGTTTCTCAGTGACTTTTTGACTTCCTGGCTAACCATTCTTCCTTTGAGAATACTATCAAGTTCTCCAATCACTTTTCTCCCTTGCATTTTTCTCTCTTTTATCTCACTCTCCATTTTACCATATTTGCATAGTACAGCTCCCAAATACTTGAAACTTTCAACCTCTTCTAGTACTTCATTTTTCAATTTTATTTTACAACTTTTCTTGTGTTCTTTCTTGATTCTATATTTTTCCTTAAAATCTATAGTTTCATGCATTCATGTTTCATTTCCTCCCTTGTACAATGTCAATTACCCTATCATAGTAACTCAACAAATTTGTGGTACACGAATGACCTTTTCTGAACCCGAACTGCTTGCTTGAAATTATTTCCCTCTCCTCCAACATACCCACCCATCTTTTTCTAATAATCTTTTCACAAAGCTTGCATATAACACTCGTTAAGGATACCGGTCGATAATTTAGCGGGTCTTCTTTATTTCCACTTTTATATATTGGAGTTATATTTGCTTGTTTCCATTCTAAGGGAAGTTCCCCCTTGTTTAATGAGTGTTGAACAATATTAAAAATAGGTCTCACTAGTTGTTCAGAACATTCTCTTAATACCCATCCAGCAATGTTATCTGGGCCCATAGATTTTCTCACGTCCAATTCTTCCAACAATGATTTTAGTTCATCCTTGTTGACTTCTATCGACTCTAGTCCCTGTATCTCGTTCAATTCCACCACAGGTTCTACATAGTCATCCTCCTCCACAAACACGGATGTTAATGTATCATTCATAATTTCACACATACCCACTGTGTCTTCATATAATTGACCCTCTACCCTAAGCTTTGTTATTTTGTCCTTTATTTTAGTTTTTCCGTTGATATAACTATAGAACAGTTTGGGTTCTTTATTACATTTGTTTACAATATCTTTTTCAAAGTTCTTTTTCTCCTCTCTTATAGTCTTGACATAGTTGTTTCTAGCATTCTTATACTCATCCCATTTTTCCTCAGTGTGTCTCCTTCTCACTTTATTCCATGCAGAGTCCTTTTTGTTCTGGGCAATGTGACATCGCATGTTAAACCACTCTTTCTCCTTAGCCAGCTTTCTATCCTTAAATGTTGGTACATATTTATCTACCCCCTCCCTGTAAATGTCTAGTAACATGGTGTATTTTACCTGAATATTCTGTTCTTGCTCAATAAATGACCAATCTATATTTGCAAAGTATCCTCGTAATGATTCATAATCCGCCTTACTATAATTTAGTCTATATTCCCTATGTTCCTCCTCTCTGCCTTCCAGAAATTCCACTGTCAATTCAAATTCAATCACAGCATGATCGCTTTTTCCCATGGGACTCAAATATGTTAGGTTCTTTATTTCTTGGGGGTCTTTGGTGAATAATAAGTCAAGTCTTGATGGTTCATCACCTCCTCTAAATCTTGTATTTTCCGTAACGTGTTGTGTTAATAGATACCCCATTGTTAGTTCAAGAAATTTGCTACCCCAAGTATTTTCATTTGAACCCGCATCCAAACATTCCCAATCCTGCTTAGCATTGTTAGCATAAGGCTTACCTCCAGTCTTTTATTTGGAGTATGGTTTCTTGAACGAGTCCTTCTTAGGCTGGGAGGTACTCTGCGTCAAGCTGCCTACCAAATTGTAAACTGCTCTCCATGTATCTAAATTTAAGAGAGAGGCAGTTAAGACAGGGGAAAGAGTCACCCGGCGACCAATGTCTTCCAGTAATTTCTTCACCATAAACACCCTCAAGTCCTGGTGTGCTCGAACAGCCTCCAGTAAGGCTATTCTGATGTCACCTAGGGATTGGATTGAATTTTGTAAGAGCAGCCGCTGTGACAACTCCGTGGCTTGTCTTACATTTTGATTTTCAATAGCTGAAATAGTCCGTGTGAGGGACTGGGCTATTTGGCGACTTACAATATATTGGGAAAAAAGTCTATAGCCTTTGTTTCTTAGTTTATAATCTCTATCCAAGTGAGCAGGGGGAGGAGTAGAGAAAGGTTCCCTTAACTCATAGAGAGCAAGTTTGGGGGCCAAAACAAAATCAAAGAGCTTGGGACACCCCTCCTGCCTTATTTATGGGGAGTGAGAACCAAGAGTGGGTTTCCTGAGGAATTTGGTGGGAGGATTTAGTTGTAATGGTAGCTGCAAACTGTTGCGCCTCAGCTTCCCAGTCCCCCCATGGACCCACACCTACCTGCCCCACCTGCAAGACTGGACTGTGTGTTTGATCTAGCGCCGGAATTGTGTCCAATTCCGGCGTCAATTTGTTCAGAGCTTTCATATCGTTGACGCCATCAGATTTTGTCCAGTCGGCAAAAAGTCTTGCAGATGAGGCAGGGGGCAAAGCTGGAGTTGACGAATACACAAAGAAATCAGGGGTATAGACATTGGGCCTTAATAGTAACATCCAACAACCTTCCCTGCATATCCTTTGCCCTCAGTTTCTTGCTTTTGCTAACCTCTATGGTCCAGTCACTCGGGACCGGAATCTCCCCCGATATTGTCGTCTGTGCCATGTAAACGTTCTTGGCTATAGCCGGAACCCATGAACAGTCAGGCCCGTATAGAATTGGCATAGGGCCTTTTCTATGTGGAATTTTGTCTAGGGGAGGAGGTGTAATATATTTGATAACTCGGATATTTGTAGTTGTCAAGGCGGCGGACATTGTTGTGTCACTTGCCGTGATGGTCGTTTGATTGACATTAAGAGGGGGCATGGCAGTACAGTATTGGGAGGTTGAAATCCGGCAGGTTGTAAGGGCCTCACTGTCGATTCAATCAGGGGAGCTACCGGCGCAGGAGTGGGAGGGACCTGAGAACTAGGGATATGATATTGTCTCATTACTTTATGCAAGATATCGTTAAGGTCATCTGTTGTCACATATTTAATCTGAGATCCCCGAGAAGACTCTGAACCCGCCTCAGAGCCTTCCCTTTTTCACTGGTTGTCCTGAGGATATTTCATGTTTCTCTAAATCCTCCGGGACTTGCACAACCTCCGGCACTTCCTCAACCTCCGGCGTTTCCTGCCTTTGTATTACTACCGGCTCATTCAAAGGCCACACTAAGTCAGGGACTGACGAGGGAATATTATCATTACCCCTCTTTCTGTCTTGGCCCTGAAACCTAGACTGTGCCTGTGGTGGCTCCGACTGTCTCCAAACACCTCTGTTAAGCACGGCGGGAGGTTGGGAGTCCGGTATAATAATAGCCTGAGAATTGTCATAATGCTGTACGGTACATGGTGTATAACCCCTATATTGTTCCGCCAGCACCCGTTGTGACACTATCGGTGGTCCTGTACGTGGCGCGGCAAGATTTACCTTAGGTATAGCAAAGATTGTATTTTGTGGTTCACTAATAGTGTCTTTAAGCCCTTCCCTGGGATTCGACTCAGTCTCCTCAGTCCCCGCCTCCGAGTTTCCTGATTGGACAGACACGGAGGCAGAGGCGGAGGAAAGTGGCCGCGGAGCTGGCGTAGGCTGGCGCCGCGATAGCGTCTCATCCTTGCGGGAACTTCTATGTCCACTCACTGATTTCGGGGTCGATGTCACAGTATTCCCGCCTTCTTTTTACTAGACTTTGCCGCTGATTCTACTGAAGACTGGCGATCTCATCTACGAGGCGACCTCGACCTGGACCTAGACTTGGTCCTCGGCGAAGGAGATCGTCCTCGTTTGCGGCGGTCGGGGGGGGTTGCCTCGTCACTGTCGCTACTCTCGCTACTACTAACTAATTTCTTAGACAAAGCTTTAGTTTTAGTTTTCGATTTGGGAGTCGACCTAGCTGACGTTGCTTTTAACACTGGAGATTTAATCACTAGGTGGTCCCACAGTGCTTCGTCATCACAAATTAATGCCTTATGGGCCACATCTTTTGCATAGACATATGGGCCACATCTTTTGCATAGACATTAAAGATAGTCTTAATCTCTTGAAGGGCTACAAGGCACGAATGATCCCTCTTCTCAAACACGTTTGACTGGCGTTCTGAACAAACGACGCACTTCTTCGATATCTAAAGTCCCCTAGATCTGTCGGGACACTTTACACATCTGATGCAATGTTTATGAGCAAAAACCGGGTGAAAAGGGCAGTTAGTTGTAGCGCACAGAGTAAACAGAGGCATGATGGAGCGAAAAAAGAAGAAAAAAAAAACACCGTGATCGGCTCCCTCACCTGTTGCCTGAGCTGCTACTGGAGTGATGAAATCTGGAAATCGAAAATTTCCAGGAATCAATGCTCATAAGGATAACCTGAGAGGTGTTAACACATCCTATCCCTCAAGTCCGCCGGAAAATTAGCTATAGCGCACTGCTACTTTAATCTTCTGCTTGACTTGTCTTAGGAAAACTTAATTTCCTATTGAACTGCTTACCTGTGACAAAGTGCCACTGGCTCAATTAATCCGTAGTAACTATCTATTAACTATGGTCTAGATAGAAATAACAACACTAGACTGTTGCGCCGGGCGAGGAAAGTCATGCCGTGCTAGGCTATCGGTTTGGGCGAGTTCGCTCGGCGGGCCGAGATTGCTCCCTTAGGAATTTTGCATTTCCGCCGGGAGGTTCGTGGTACTGCACACCACGCCGGGATTTTTTGGCTGTCCTTTCGCCTACGAGGCGAGGGTAGGCGTCAGTGCGTAGAAAGATCGCCGGAAGGCAACGAGCCAAAAACATTGGAAGGGTCGACTTGTATGTGAAAGTCAGACCCCCCCAAAACATCCCCCACACCACCATCAGGACATCTCCTGACTCCTTGTTTACATGTTAAATATACATACACATATGAACGAGGGGAATATCTTAGGGCTATAATAGTATAATAATAATAATTATTAATAAATATCAAACCCCTATACCCTTTTTACCCTGAATTGTGTTGTGGAGAAGTATCTGGAGAAGAAACAAAAGGTGTATGTTGCCTTTATGGACTTGGAGAAGGCCTATGACAGAGTGGATAGAGAAGGTTTGTGGAAAGTACTTAGAATATACGGAGTAGAGGGCAAGTTGCTGAAAGCAGTGAAGAGCATGTATGAGGGTGCAAAGGCGGCAGTACGTGTGGAGAGTGAGCAGAGCGAGTTCTTTGACCTGAATGTTGGTTTGAAACAGGGGTGTGTGATGTCCCCGTGGTTGTTTACTGTATATATGGATGGAGTCATGAAAGAAATACTATCAAGAGCAGTGAATGTTGGTGTATCGCTGAAAAGGGAGGGAATTGAGTGGAAGCTACCTATACTGCTGTTTGCGGATGATACAGTTCTGATGAGTGATAATGAATGGGAGTTGCAGGGTCTGGTAAATGAGTTTGGAACAGTGTGCGAAAAACGGAATTTGAAGGTAAATACGGGGAAGAGCAAGGTTATGGTCTTCGAAAGGGGTGAAGTCACAGAGTGTGAGGTGAAGCTGAACGGTCAGGCTATGGAGATCGTCAACTCTTTTAAGTATCTGGGCAGTGTGTTGAGTAAAGATGGGACTATAGATGAAGAGGTGCGGGAGAGGGTACAACAGGGGAAGAGGGTTGTAGGAACGCTAAAAGCAGTAACAAGAAATAGGGTGGTCAGTATGGAAGTGAAGAAGTCCTTGCATGACAGTGTGGTAATCCCGACACTGACTTACGGAAGCGAAGCATGGACGTTGGTTGAGAGACTCAGACCAAGAGTGAGAGCAGTGGAAATGAATTACTTAAGGAGTGCGTGCGGAGTTACATGGAGGGATAGACAGACTAATGAGGAAGTAAGAAGGAGGTGTGGTGTGGAGGTAGATGTGCTGGAAAGTGTGAAAAGGAACAACTTGAGATGGTTCGGCCATATGGAACGTATGGAAAGCGAGAGAATGACTAAGAGGGTGTACGAGAGCGAGGTGGAGGGACAGAGGGGGAGAGGTAGACCGAATATGAGGTGGAAGGATGGAGTGAGGAACTACATGAACGAAGGCGGTGCTGGTTGGGGGGAGGGGCGTCGACTGACTGGGGACAGAGGTGCATGGGGGCGGTTCGTTCGTGGCCACCCCTTCGGGGATCACGGCGTCAGGCAATAGATAGATAGATAGAAACCCCTATACCCTACGGAGACCCCTAATGAGGCTGGCCACGAGGCTTGTAGTAATCATACACCTTGTAGTAATCATACACCTTGTAGTTTACCTTACCTCCTGAAGACACTGCTGCGACATCTGGCGTGGGGGCCCCACGAAAGGGGCAAAGCAGGCTCGAACTATGGAAAGTCCCTCACCACGTGTGACAACTCTTAGACCAGGGCGTCTGCTACAATAATAAAAAAGCAACTGCCTCATATAGACAGTCAGAAGCCTATCTCTGCGGATATATGAGCCTCCTAACTAATAGCTGATAGCAACTCTAAGGCGCAGAAAACATAAACAACAAAACACATGAAGCTGATGTATAGTAATGTGATGGCTTGCTGTCTAAGAAATTAGAATTAAATTACTATATTGAGAAATATAAACCACATATGTGCTTAGCAGAAACAAAGTTGAGAGGTGGTACTGAATTGGGAGTGTTGGGATGGGAAGGGTACAATGTGTGGAGAAAAGATAGAGAAGGCAAAGTGGGCGGTGGAGTGTTAATAATGACTGACAAAAATATAGAAGCAAGTGAGATTAACCTAGGCAATAATAGATCAGAAATTATAGCAGTGACAATAAAAGACAAGGACAACAAAGCAACTGATATAGCAGTGGCTTATATACCACCACAAACTAGAGCATGGAAGCGGGAAGAATATGATCAACTAATCACGGAATCTCTAGATGCACTAAAAATACTTTTTAATAGGAGAAATAAATTATTATTAACAGGTGATTTCAATTGTAAGGAAGTCAATTGGGAAGGGTTAGATGCGGGAAATAATAATGAATCTTGGGGCAGTAAATTACTGAATCTAGTAACAGAAAACATGTTAACACAACATGTTAGAGAAAACACACGAATCAGAGGGATAGATGAACCATCCAGGCTAGACCTAGTCTTCACCAGTGATCCGCATGACGTTAGAAAGATAAATTATCGTTGTCCCTTGGGAAAAAGTGATCACAAGATTTTAGAAATGGAGATGGATTTGGGAAAAAATGAGGAGAGAAATGAAGGACATAAAATAAATAGATACAATTATGCTAAAACTGATTTTAAATCATTGAAACATTATTTCCAAAGTATAAATTGGAAGGAACTAGAAAGCCTGGAAATGGTTCAAGACAAATATAGACTTTTCTTGAAAGTATATGAAGAAGGGATACATAAATATGTCCCAAGGTTCCAATCAGGGGTAAAGAAGGAAAAAGAATGGTTCAATATAAGATGTAGTAAGGCACAGGATAGAAGAAACCGAGCCTGGAATATAGCACGGAAGAGACATAGTGAAAATAACTGGAATAAGTACAAGGAGAAAAGAAATGAATACGTAAAGATACGACGCGAGGAACAATATAAATATGAAAGGAATATTGTAGAGAAGTGCAAAAACGAGCCAAAACTATTTTATAGATTTGTAAATGGAAAAATAAAACAAAAGAAGGTATTGTCAGACTAAGAGTTGGAACAAACAGCTATGAGAAAGATAAAGAATTGTGTGAAGTTATGAATGAAAAGCTTCAGTCAGTGTTTGTAAAGAGGAGGAGTTTATAGAACCTGATAGAGAAATGAGAACACCACAGATGCCTGAAATGAAAGTGACAAAAAGTGAAGTGCTGAAATTGATGCACGATTTGGACGTGAGGAAATCAATGGGACCAGATGGAGTGGCTGGATGGATCCTCAAAGAATGTGCGGAAGAGTTAGTGGAACCAATCTATGAAATCATCAAATCTTCACTGAATGAGGGAGACCTGCCAGTGGAATGGAAGAGAGCTAACATAGTACCAATTTACAAAGGAGGAGACAGAGAAAATCCGCTTAACTACAGACCGGTGTCCCTCCAGCATTGTTTGCAAAATTTGTGAGAAAATTATAAGAAAAAAGTGGACACACTTCATTGAGGGACAGGGGGTGCTTAGCGAGAAACAGTTTGGATTCAGGGAAGGGAGATCTTGTGTATCTAATTTATTAAGCTTTTATAGCAGAGTTGTAGATGTTACACAGGAGAGAGAGGGATGGGTTGATTGTGTTTACCTGGACCTGAAAAAGGCCTTTGACAGGGTGCCTCACAAAAGGTTATTGTGGAAATTGCAGGTTGTTGGAGGTGTACATGGTAGGATGTTAAAATGGATGGAAAACTTTTTAATAGGAAGAGAAATGAGGACCACGATACGAGACGAATATTCACAGTGGAGGAGTGTGACGAGCGGAGTACCACAGGGATCAGTGTTGGGTCCGATAATGTTCCTACTTTATGTAAACGACATGCCAGAAAACTTGAATAGTCATATGAATATGTTTGCGGATGACGCTAAGATCATGAAGAATGTCACCTGTATAGAAAGTTGTCAGGATCTTCAAAAGGACCTAGATGAGTTGCACAGATGGAGCCAAACCTGGAAAATGAGTTTCAATGCAGAAAAGTGTCATGTTTTGGAAGTGGGAACAAGTGAGATAAGGCCAAGCTGGGAGTACAAATTAGGAATTGAAATAACCGGCAAAACACGGCATGAGAAGGACCTTCGAAAGGGGTGAAGTCACAGAGTGTGAGGTGAAGCTGAACGGTCAGGCTATGGAGATCGTCAACTCTTTTAAGTATCTGGGCAGTGTGTTGAGTAAAGATGGGACTATGGATGAAGAGGTGCGGGAGAGGGTACAACAGGGGAAGAGGGTTGTAGGAACGCTAAAAGCAGTAACAAGAAATAGGGTGGTCAGTATGGAAGTAAAGAAGTCCTTGCATGACAGTGTGGTAATCCCGACACTGACTTACGGAAGCGAAGCATGGACGTTGGTTGAGAGACTCAGACCAAGAGTGAGAGCAGTGGAAATGAATTACTTAAGGAGTGCGTGCGGAGTTACATGGAGGGATAGACAGACTAATGAGGAAGTAAGAAGGAGGTGTGGTGTGGAGGTAGATGTGCTGGAAAGTGTGAAAAGGAACAACTTGAGATGGTTCGGCCATATGGAACGTATGGAAAGCGAGAGAATGACTAAGAGGGTGTACGAGAGCGAGGTGGAGGGACAGAGGGGGAGAGGTAGACCGAATATGAGGTGGAAGGATGGAGTGAGGAACTACATGAACGAAGGCGGTGCTGGTTGGGGGGAGGGGCGTCGACTGACTGGGGACAGAGGTGCATGGGGGCGGTTCGTTCGTGGCCACCCCTTCGGGGATCACGGCGTCAGGCAATAGATAGATAGATAGATAGATAGATCTATCCCCGGAGAAGCATATTAACATGATCATTGGAGGAGCATATGGAATAATAACCAATATGAGAGTGGCATTTAACTATTTGGATGAAGAAATGTTAAGAAAACTGATAATGACTATGATAAGACCAAGATTAGAATATGCAGCAGTGATATGGTCACCACATTTGAAAAAACATATAAACAAATTAGAGAAAGTCCAAAGGATAGCAACGAAGATGATCCCAAGATTGAAGGAGTTGACATATGAGGAAAGACTTAAGACACTACAACTGCCTACCTTGAAAGAGAGAAGGGAACGAGGCGACTTAATAACGATGTTCAAGGGAGTAAAAAGTTTGGAATGAGTAGATAGGGAAGATCTATTCGTGAGGGATAATGGAAGGACAAGAGGGCACGAGTTTAAGCTGAGGAAGGGCAGATGTCGTAAGGACACAAAGAAATTCAGCTTCCCATATAGGAGTATAGAGACTTGGAACAACTTGGAGGAGGAGGTGGTGAGAGCGTGGAACATTAACATGTTCAAATCTAGGTTGGATAAAGGTAAATATGGAAATAGGGCAACATAAGTTATGATATGTTAGTCCAAAATACTGGGAACTGGGAATATCCATTGCGATACTTGTCTAAGTAAAATGGATTGATTATAAAGTAACTAAGACAGGACAACACGAGCGCTGCTCAATTCCTGTAAACTACAAATAGGTAAATACATGCGGCGCTGATCCTGGAAGATTGAAGGTGCCTGCACAATAGTACCCTATTTAAACACTTCCCTGCGGGCATACCAATGGGTTAGCCTGTGCTAGCTAGTCTAAACCTGTTCAATACAACTCAGATAATTACAAATGAGCAAGGACTCACTAGAAGCGAGCAAACGAAGAATAAGGCAGAGCACAGGCGCGCACGTCCGATTGGGATGGTCGCGGGGAAGGGAAGGAAGTATGGCGTCTTGGTTGCCACGGTCTGGGCGAGAATCCACGCACAAGAAATCCCTGAGATGGAAAGCTATAGCAAAACAAGTTTTGAGTTTATTTTTTCTCTATTATTTTTACAAACTTTTTTCGTAGTGTGTACCCCAATCATAATACGATTCCATAAGAGAAGTAGCGTTACACTTATGATGTAGTACTCCTTTTCCCCGCGGCGGGAGTTTCAAACTGGCTACCCGCGGGCGCTTGAAAGGAGGCTATTATATTAATAGGCATATCGTCAATGATGGAGGGGCCACTAATAAATATATCTCATTTCCATTTGTTATAACTTCAGGTAAGTCGTTAATGAACATGACAAACAGCTGTGGTCCCAACACAGATCCCTGAGGTACCCCACTTGTAACTTCCTCCACCCTGAGCCTATTCCATTCACCAGTACCCTGTCTTCGATCTTTCAGGAAGGCCTCTCTCCACTTCACGCATTTCTCTCTTATATTATAACTTCTCACGGTAAGATCCTATGTAGCGGTAGTCACCGTATTTTGTTTGCCCATTAACTAAGGATCCTTATTTATATCCTCATATCTCTTAGTTATTTTCTCCACTTACCTCAACAATACTAAACCCCGATAGCTGGGGAGGGTATGAAATATATCAGGGAAAGAGAGGGGTTGAAACACGGAGATTAACTAGAATATAGCCATCTTGATTAACCAAGCCAAGACGTTGTGTATCCTTGCTTGTGATTGGTTGTTGATTATCGTGACGTCATCAGCCAAGGCGGGCCTCAGCGATGACGTCATTCCAGCCCTCGGCCAACATGTCGTCATTACACCCGCTTATTTTTACACCCGCTTAATCTTACACCCGGTTAATTTAACATCAGCGGTGTATATGTTTCACACGTGTATTATAATGTCATTAGTGCACCGTGTAATTTGCGTCTTGATATTCAAACCGTTTCTATTTATCAATACTAATTAGTATCCCCCACCCCCTTATTTGCCTCGTGAACGGTAAGGTTAATTTGCGAGAGCGGTATCGTCCCAAGATGAAGTGATATATTGGTAATTATAGGGAATAGGCTCGCACCCTTATTTGTTATGTTTTTTCCTCCAGATTTTGTGAAATGAGTGTAGGCCCTATTCATGGTCTTAGTTATAATGCCAATGTTGGATACACGATGGGTTGAGGGGGGGCTTTACCCCCCCTCACCCCCCCATGAATTATTGAAATCGTCATCTATGTTGCCAGCAGGGGGTAAATATTGATTACACTGCATAAAGAAGGCGTTTGTAAACTGTGACTGTCCGAAAGAGCTCTGATATTTATTAGAATGGGCGTTTTTTCGGTCAATATTAAGGAGACGGACCACAGCTATTTTCAATGATTGTATTTTTGTGGATTTGTTATTTATATGATTTATTAGGTTTCTATAGGCCTATTACAATTTGTTCATGCAAATTAAGGAACATATCAAGGAACCTGGCCAACTTTTATTTCGTGAGTTTTTTGGGGGGGTTTTTAGCTAGTTTTCATCATTATACAGTGGTTGTCATTAATTAGAATCTCCGGAAAAAAAGTTGTCCCCATTATCCAACAATCTTAACCCTCCAGCCCCGGCTTATGTATTATACAGTAAAAGTCCGTTAATCCGACGACCGATGATTCGAATCTCCCAATAGTCCGAATTTTTCAATTTGAGGCCAAATCCGAATTCACCCGATGGTCCGAATTTCAAGAAGTCCCAAAGTCCCCTTTTTGAGGCATTAGGCCACTCAAATGACACATAATGGAGCACACACATATCATATGTTCATGAATTCACTTTAAAAGTTTACCATTGTCATTGTAGCCTATTACCTACTTCAAAACATTCAGATTAATGGTCAAAGGAAGCTACTGATATAAACGTAAACACCTTCTTCTTCTTCCACATCGTCTGCTAGAGAGTTTGTTTTGCTCTTGAACGCATCCTTGGGACGCTCCGATGCGCTACTGGCTTGCACCGCATTTTCTGGAAGCGCATTCAGTCTTGAGCTTGAAAATGCACCTTTGGACGTATTAGTCTTGAGCTTGAAAACGCACCTTTGGACATTCCGATACGCTACTATTTATAGTTCATTGATCGGAGCGTCCCAAGGGTGCTTTCAAGACAACAAGACAAGGGTGCTTTCAATACAATATAATATAACAGAGCACGTCACAAAAGGAAAATCATAAAAGGAAAATTACAAGAACCTCTCAGGGAAGTGCCGTTGTTAAGGCATTACTTCCCGAACCACATCTGATCTTCAAGAGCAAGACAAACTCGCTAGTAGACGGAAGAAGAAGAAGACGTTTATATCAGCAGATTCCTTTGACCATTAATCTGAATGTTTTGAAGTAGGTAATAGGCTACAATGACAAAGGTAAACTTTTGAAGTGATTTCATGAACATATGATATGTGTGTGTGCACCATTGTGTCATTTGGGTGGCCTAATGTCTCAATGTTTTCGTTATACACAGGTTCATAGGGGTAAAGTCCGATAATCCGAAAAATCCACTAATCCGAACGAGGGCCGGTCCGCTGCCCTTCGGATTAACGGAAGTTTACTGTATATATATTCCTCGAAACCCGGGTGTTTTGGCCGAAAAACGTCTAGGCTAGGCTACCGTATATTCGTTAATCAGACTGCTTCCCGCATTCCCGCGCATCCCCAAGCGTAGCTGTGTTATTTACCTGTAGAATGACATTAAGTAGAGCTCTCTAAGTCAACTGGTTGAGCTGTGATGATGATTTCATTGGAGATAACTTTATGGCCAAAACAGCCACTTTACACCACTTTTCGATACTTAACAACAACATACAGGCACACACGAACAAGCGACGCTCTCCTTCTTGTGGCCGGAGATGCGGGGCGTCGGTCCAGCCGGCTGTTGTTTACATGCGTCGGACCGACGCCTCGCACACGAAGCTCACAGGCTTTCAACCACTGGGCGTTCAAGAGGCCTTCCGGGTACCTGTTATATGCTTTTTTATGGGCGTTCAAGAGCCCTTCCGTGGTGAGAGGGTTAAGATACGGCCCCCGATAGTGGGGATGGCTATGAAGTACAGGGAAATTGAGGGGTAAAAGACGAAAATAAGGGGTAATATTAGCGTAACCTAACAACCTTACCTAACCTAACCTAGTATATTAGGTGGGGGCTGCCGCCCCCACACCCCCGCTGGTTTGGTATTTAGCCTAATTCATAAAAGATTGACGGTCGGCAAAAGAGTTAATTATAAGAGTGAGAGAACTCTATTTCTTATTGCTAATAATCTGCCAACCTCTGCGTCATTTGAGTCTGAAGGGGTTAAGTGGGCTAAGAGTTAATCAACATGGCTAAATTGCAGATAATGTTTCAACATCACGGTAATTGTTTAGTGTATGGCCTCCTCCTAAAGAAAATGGATTTTTGAGCACAGACTGAACCAAATGTTCACTACTGTATTTACATAGCTGGTCATTAACCTAACCTAACCTAACCTAACCTAAGGTAACCTGGGCATCCTGGGGGCTGCTGCCCCCAGACCCCCGCTGGTCTTGGGTTGAAAAGTGATAAAAACACATAGCCTATCTCTTACCTCATTATTCAAAGTTTTGTATTTGGTTTAATATACACTTCCCAGGTAATTTGAACAGTTCTATTGCTTCTATATATCATATAATACACCATAGAATACGTTTTTAATAACTAGAAAAAGAGGACTTCGATTAAACAATTACGATCTTAAGATACGGCCCCCGATAGTGGGGAGGGCTATGAAGTACAGGGAAATTGAGGGGTAAAAGACGAAAATAAGGGGTAATATTAGCGTAACCTAACAACCTTACCTAACCTAACCTAGTATATTAGGTGGGGGCTGCCGCCCCCACACCCCCGCTGGTTTGGTATTTAATTCAGAAAAGATTGACGGTCGCCAAAAGAGGTAATTATAAGAGTGAGAGAACTCTATTTCTTATTGCTAATCTGCCAAGCTCTGCGTCATATGAGTCTGAAGGGGTTAAGTGGGCTAAGAGTTAATCAACATGGCTAAATTGCAGATAATGTTTCAACATCACTTTTTCTTTGATATAATTCAGGGCCTCTCCACCTATATGGGTTATTATTGACGAGGTAAGTGAAGGAAATAAGTCTGTATTGAGGATATTCATTAAAGATTCTGTGGTAATCGTAGCCTAGGCTTGGACCCAAATAACGACGGTATAAAACCCTTACCCTTGGTGTACTGGACAATAATGGTCTGCAGCCAAATTAACACAATGCCGCTGGAAGCTCCGTTGGTAATCCCGTTAAATAGAAGATGTTGTAGGTGTTTTCATAAAGCAAAAACACTTCACTATTCATTGAACAACAGTTCCAACATTTCAAATATGGCCGACTGGCCCGAATCCGAGAGATTATAAACACCAAGGATAATAAATGAATCAATGTGACGTCGTAGAGGGATTGAGAAACAAAAGAGACTCATTATATGGACTGACGTGTATTTCTACACCCGTTAAAATGTTGCGAGAATTTGTGACGTCACCGTCTAGACAGTGACGTACTCCCACAACAACCATTCATATACCATCATCGCTCGTGACGTCACACCCAGTTTATTGACCAATAGAATATCAGTATACAACTCGACTCACCTCCACTCGTCGCCCACCAGCTGAGCTGGGAAATTGTAAAAGTGAGTCCACAGATGCCCTCTAATTATTCATTTACCAAGTATATTTTCCATTTATAGTATACAACGAAGCAACATACATAATACATATATATGTACAAACAACAAATATGCTATAACACTGCCCAGTTCTTGAGATATAATGCATGCCGTTTCGCAGGAATATACCCTTCTCACCTTCGCTAATAGCCTTTTGTGTGGAACTTTGTCGAAGGCCTTCATAAAATCGCAATATACCACGTCTATAGCATCTCTATTCTCCAGAATTCGCATCTAATTGTCGACCACCCTAATGAGCTGAAGTATCGTCGACCTCCCCGGCAAGAATCCGAACTGTCTCCCACTGAAAAGTTGGTTTGACTTCATATGTTCCATTATTCTATCTCTCTATCTCTCTATAGCCGGACGCCTTACTCCCCTTAATGAGGGTGGCCATACACAAAATGCCACCAAGCGGATATATCCCCTTTATTCCATTATTCCTTCTCTAATTACAGTTTCCATTAATTTGCACACTACACTTGTCAAACTGACTGGTTTATAATTTCCTGGGTAATTTCTCTTTTCTTTCTTATATATAGCGGTTATATTTGCAACTTTCCAGTCCATCGGGATTTGTCCTGTATTAAATTATTCCTCAAATAACAATTTTAAAGGCTCAACTAACATCTCACATCCTTCTCTGATAATTCTTGGATGTATCCCATCCAGTCCCGGAGACTTACTTCTATTCATCTTTTTTATAGCACTCCTTATTTTAGCCTGGGAGAACTCTATCAGTTGCAGTGCTGGTGCCTGTTTGATGGGAATACTGGGCACCTCTTCATCTGACTCCACTGTAAATACCTCCCCAAAGTATCTCCCTAGCACCTCTGCCTTCTCTTTGTCAGTTTCTGCTGTAGTCATGTCATCCGAGTCTCCTAACAGTTCTGGGATACCCACTCTTTGTGTCAACTTTTCTTGAATATACTTCCAGAATATTTTTGGATTCTCTTTCACATTTCTTGCAATCTCTCTTTCCCTCTCCTTTACCCCCCTCCTTGTCCCCCACCTTATTTTTGTGTTTATTTGTCTGCGTTCCAAATCCACTTTTTGAATTTCTATATTAGACCCATTGTTTTTTTTAACAATTTTAGTCTTGCCCACAAACGTTTCTTTCTTATTAGCAATGTCCAAAGTTTTCTGTTTATTGGTAATTCTGGGTTCGTTCTTTTCCTCAATTTTGTTTTATCCTTATACTGTATTCTCTTACTGGTATACATTTGGATATCGCATTCTCTAGTTTGACTCTAATCTTCCTCCACATTCCCTCAGCATCTTCACCGTTCAAATACTCCTTCCATCCAAACACCGTCTCAGCAACTCATAATCTGCTTTATCATACATGTATATTTTTTTTTGCTTCTTTTATCCCTCTCTGTTTTATTATTGCAACTAAAACTTATACAAGCATGGTCAATGCGACCTATAGGGCTATCCACATTAACATCATCCACTATATCCTCCTCATTACTAAATATCAAATCAAGTACTCTCCCCTGCGTCCCATCTCTATATCTCGTTATCTCTGTAATATGTTGTGTTAAGAAACAATCTCTCACTTTCTCTATGAACTTGTATTCCAGGCTACATTGTCCCGCTGGAGTAGTATATTTTGCCCTGTTGATCCTTGGCAAATTGAAATCTCCCAGCAAAACCTTATATTTGGTCTCTCTATTATCTATTTCCTCCATTACCAGTAGGTTATCATCCTCTTCCCTACTATTATTTGGGCTTCTGTATATTGAGGCAATTAAAATTGACCCTATTGCACATTTTACTTCAATACACAAATGCTCACAATACTGCTGTCTCAAATCCACCTCATTAACCTTAAGCTCTTTTCTTACATAAATAAACAGTCATCTTCCAACCTCTGCCCTAATAGCACTCTTTTCATACAACTCAAAACCTTCCTAACTATACTCCACCAGTTCCCTTTCAATTCTAGCATTTTTTGGTCTTACTTCCTGTAGGGCTATGACATCGGGTTTATCTTCTTCATCTTGCAACCTACATATCAGTTCTCTTTTCTTCTCCTGGGTAAACACATCAACAATACTATTCTCTCAGCAACTACACCATCCCGCTCCTCTTGTCCGTACCCTGCTCTTTCCTTTGCGCTACTGGGTCTACAGATTCGTCTCCTGTCTCTTCCAAAGACATCCCCAACCTGTTCTCCCTCTCTACCATACCACCTATCACCTTCTCTTCCTTCCCTGATCTCTTCTCTTCTATTCGTATAAACCAATTCCTCAATATCCCGTCCCTCACTCTCCAGAAAACCTTCTTCTTTTCCTCCTCATCCAACTTTCTATTCTCTTCTGTCTTTTCCTGCAATTCCTTTATATTTTGTATTTTTCTGTAACTGCAGCTTCTCTAATCTTCTTTCGTAAGACAGCTTCCTCAAATCTGGGACCATCTTCGTGGCTATTCTTTGCACCCTCTCCAGTTTAGCAATGTGCTTTTTCAGAATGCTCCATACTCTAATCTTGGCCTAATCATTGACACTATAATCTGTCTCAGCATTTCCTCGTCCATATTATAATGTAAAACTTGTGTTACACAGCCCTTTTTCTCAGTCCTGAATCCTCACCAGGAGTTAAGAACGAGGGAGGTAATATAGCCTATGTGCGCAACGGATAAAACACATCTAATAAACTCAGGTATCACACTAATTCAAATATGATCCGAGCAGGAAGACTATCATTTCAGTTTCAATATACGAGGTATAGCCAAACTACTATAGAAACACATCTCAATTTGCAACATAAAGTATAATCTAATAAGTCAAATAAGATCATTAATTACACAGTTCTATTTTCTGCTTTGGAATATGAAACAAAATTTAATTGTTGAACATAGACTACTAAAGTTGATGACAAGCGCAGATGACGGGTTAAGAATTCTGAAATGTCATTACAGTACCTCTCCGAATAAATCCCCAACAAAATAGTCATACTGTATATATCAATCAATGTACTGGACTGTGCAGGCCTGGTATCATATCCTAGGTCAATACTGAACTCTTATAGAGGTGTGGCAGAGTGGTTTTGCCACTGGACTGGTAATCCAATGGACCCGGGTTCGAATCCCAATATGTCAATGGGAAGATATTATTGGGATGGAATTTGTGCTGTACCTAGTTTCAGTGCATTACCACAGCACACCGAAATGCCAAAACAAAATACCCTCGTTGTTCCCTGATTACTGTATGAATATTCTCATATTCAAAATATGCTACAGGGGGGCAATGCCTAGTGAGTTAATTGCTCAATAGGTGGCGTTCTGAGAGTGAGGGTCCGAGCCTGGGGAGTGAGACTGTGAAGCGCAGGGCCGAAGCGGCTTCAGAGATGGAGTTGGGTTCGAGCCGTGAGTGGGTGCTTCGCATGTCTCACTCCTAGAGCAGCAGCCCAGAGCATTTTGATCAAACGAACGAGGTACCAATATCTGAGTACTGGATCACTTAGAGTGTACCCTACCATATGCAGATATGAACGTCTGCCGGGGCCCCCCTGCTGCAAGTGGCCCCCAGGGGCCCCAATGGGGGCCCAAAAAATCGTCTAGATCAGGGGTTCCCAAAGTGGTCGATATCGACCATCCAAGGGGTCAATGAATCGCCAGGGGTCGAAAGGGGGTCGATAAATGGCTAGGGGGTCTATGAATGGCTAGGTGAGGAACGTTTCAAAAGATGTAGAGTTGTAGACCCATCTCTATGTGAAAAGCTAAAAAGATGTAGAATGCTCTGTTCTATTTGGCAGACCTACAGTATATTCAAAGTTTATTGAGGTACAGAAACGTCTGCAAGGTAAAGATGTTACCATTATTCAGGCCAAGACAATTCTACTGGGCTTCTAAGGCAAACTAGGCTTGTTTAAAGCGTCAATGGCACATAGGGATTTTCAGTACTTTTCGAACTTACAACAGTTGGGAGAAAGTGAAAGCATTTAAGATGGTGACATAGAAACATACATAGCACACCTAGCCAAATTGATTGAAGACTTTAAAGTGCGCTTTGAAGACATGGAGAAAATGCAAGTGCCTGAATGGATTCTTATACAATTTGACTTGGAAATACAAAATGCAGACATTGACTCTACTACTACTAATATTAAGGTACTAGTATACTGTAATTCCACATATTTATTTTAATATAATATGCATGTAATACGGTTCTTATTTCATAACATATTATATTATTCTTATTTTAAAATGTTTGGGGGTCGATGAATAAGTTGAAGCTTCATTAAGGGGTCAATGAGCTGAAGAGTTTGGGAATCCCTGGTCTAGATCAAACATAGGAGATACCACATGAAACTTAGTTTAGAAGAATTAGGACATTCCGTGGAGTAACAAATGGTCCCTGCCAGACAAATTGTCCGCTGCAAAATGGCCGCCAGACCAAAGGGCCCCAAAATTTGGTCTGGATCAAACATTGGAGGCACCACTTGAAACAAATTTTAGTGGAACTAGTACATCCTAAAGAGTATAGAATGGCTCCTGCCAGACAAATTGTCTGCTGCTTAATGCCCGCCAGACGTCCCTCAAATGTTGGCACCAGGGACGCTATGGCAGAATTAGGCTAGATCAAACATTGAGAATACCACATCAAACTAAGTTTAAATGAACAAGGACATCCTACACAGTACGAAATCAACCCTGCCAGACAAATTGTCTGCTGCATAAGGCCTGCCAGATGCCCCAAAGATGTTCCACAATTTTGGTTGAATGAAATATTGAAGGTCACATTAGAAAATTATATTAAATTAAACTTAAAAATAAAACTGAAACATAAACTGCGTAAATATATACAAAAATAACTAATCAAACTTCAAAGCTTACGCAAAGCCACTAAACTAATTAAAATCTATGTGGAAAATGCATTTGAATTTATTGGAAAATATAATCTTGAACTTGAAAACACGTAAAATATCCAATTAGTATTACGACAGATAAAGTTGGTTTCCCAGGCCACTTTCGACACAAATGTATTAAAGGACCATATCAAACTAGTTCTAAGTGTGATATTCGTTAGCCAGAGACGGTCAGGTACAGTTGGTCAATGATGAAAGTATACAGTTTTTCGTCTGCTATACCCACACATAGTTTGTCATGTTGGCAGCCCTGGTAGCCATATCTCAGAGCCCGCCCACCTTATACAGGGTGTTTAAAAACCTGTTCTTGGACTTAGATGTCAGACGGAAATATGAATATATTGCTCTATAATCTTTGACGTGAATATCACTTCGGAGATATTAAACACTTAATGTTATTGATAGATATACAAGAAATGCGAGAGTGAAAACGAAAATCAAAACGTCTACCTATATACGATATTTCAGTGGAATACAGGTCCATTTTCACACGTGATAATATGTGGCTAATAATGTAGGGTATGGTGATATCAATGTTGCAATTGGTTTGCAGGTGTTCTGCTGATAAAAATAAAAATAATAATAAATAAATAAATAAATAAAAATCACAAGTTAAGGCTCATTATGCTTCGAGGACTGACTCATAAAACAATGGCGCTCGCAAGATGAGTAAAATTGCTGGGTCATTACCCTATTGAACACACAGGCTTCCTTACGTCTACGTTTAGGAATTAGATTTTTGTGTATCTAAAGTAGACGAATATGGAGTGGCTATAAAAGATATTACGATATACACTTAACATTATAACATTCATAATAAATAATGAGTAGAAAGAGGAATCTAATAATACATTTTTAATGAATAAGTAGGTAAATATTGATATTTCACTTTCATCCCCAAGACTGGATTATATGTGATCCAAAGGGCAATGAAACGGAGGCGAGCGCCGGTTTGGGTTAGTGGAAAGGCTGTCATGGCTGCCAACATGACAAATCATGTGTGGCTATAGCAGACGAAAAACTGTATACTTTCATCCTTGACCAACTGTACATGAAAATTCTATCTCAAGAGTGAATAAAACTAAATTTCATATAGAGAATTATCTTTAAGCCAGTTAAAAATGTCAGGAGATAAAGTACAAGTATAGTATATACCATAGAATACAAAAAAAAAAAAATGCCAGATAAATTATCTATTGCACATTATGGTCTGCCCGGCAACCTATGGCAGAATTGGGCTGGACGGAACATTGGGATTACCACCTCAAACATAATGTAAATTAATAAGGATATCACAGAGTAAAAAATGGCCCCTGCCATAAAAATTACCTGCTGTTTATGGCCAGCTATGCCCAAAAATTGAGACCGCTCCTCCAGTTATCACTATATAACTACTATATTAACTTTCCGAGTCATTACTCCAAGCTAGCGTTAACACCATTTGAGCACAAACGTTACTCGATAACATTAGCATGGATATGTGGTAAATAATATGTATTTGAACAGGTAAGAGATAAATTATACTTTACCTCACATAGGAATTTGGTCAACATAACTTGAATTAAAATATATTAATTGTATTGAAGCATTTGATCACATTACTTGACATCATACATACAAATTTTATGCATCAATTTTATAAACCATTGACAAATTACTATACTGTAGCTACAGATCCCAGTATAACAACCTGAGTAAAAACAATCATTTGTTATGTTATCACTAATATTATGAGAACCAGATTACAATTATATTAAAGTGTCTACTTAATTATGCATAATATTCTACTTGAATATATGTACACTTATTATTATTAATCATGTACTGTAGGTCTCGACAATAAATGTGTTTAAAACTTAGATCTCCGTTTCACTTTCCGAGTCATTACTCCAAGCTAGTTCGGAACCTGAATCATCAGCAACATCAAACTCGGTAGCAACATCACGGTCACTCTCAATATCCTCTTGACTGTCATCTAGTTCCCTTTCATCCTCAAAGAGATAATCAGGAACAGCAGGTCCTAAGTACCAGTCAGGGACATAGTTTCCATCCTTTTGCTTCCAGCCATAGTTATGAGGATCCAAACCATGTCCTGGATGTGACGAATCAGCATTTCCCCACACTATACTGACAAAGTGAGCCCGTTGCAATTTCTTGTGAACAGTTTTGGCACATGGTGGAAGAAGTGCACAGTCAACCTTCTTCACGTTGGTCATCGGATTTTCCTGAAACAAAGAAAACAATTTCAAATATACAATTGGCAGTAGACAATTTCATATTCACAATTTCAAAACTATAACTACAGTGGTGCACCAACTTTCGCTACATCTCGATTCGCGGATCGCACTTTCGCGGCAGTGTCTAAATATCCCGCCGATTTGAGTTTGGCGGTAAAAACTCGCATTTTCGCGCCCGAGCTTCGAAAATGAAGGCCTATTCAGCCACAAGCAAGAGGATTCGGTAGAGGAAAAATAAATGTTTGTGTCGAAACACGACCCAATACCAGTATATAGTCACCCAATAACTATAACTAATCAATACACATACTTACAAATACTCAATACAATTATTTGTACTTACAAATAGGCCTACTCATGTTGAACGTACCTAGCCTAGTCACCCAATGACCCAGAATTGCTAAACCAACTAAAACTGGAATTGGTACACTTACTTACAGATATTCAATACTTTAATGAGTCTATAATACTGATTAGCAAAGCATTATAATAGGTTACAATGCTTAGACATAAGGTTATAAGGTTAACCTGTGCCACCGCCATAGGCGCCATTTGCAAATGCACTGTTTTGGGTTCAAGCGGCGCCATGATGCCATCTAGTGGCCTTAACTGAAACTGATGTCTTGGTTCAAATTATAGGCGCATTTTTGCTTGAGTTTTGGCTCGAGCCAAAATGCGCCTCATAGTATCATATACGGTTGGAGCATCAGTATCGTACCGTAACGCTAAGTTCGCTAACTGAACTCTACCAAAACATTGCATAGGCCTATGGCGGTGGTTCAGAAGAAGTATAAGAACTGTAATTCATTATTATGCCTTGCTAATCAGCACTATAGACTCATTAAAATATTGAGTACCTGTAAGTAAGTGTACCAATTCCAGTTTTCGTTGGTGTATAGCAATTCTTTGTCATTGGTTGCCTAGGTTTGTTCAACTTGGGAGTGAGTTTTCGTACATGCCCGGTCCCTATTAAATTAATTCCCATTACCTCAATGCCCCAACTTTCGCTAATCGCACTTTCGCGCCACTTTCGGCGGTCCCTATTGGCCGCGAAAGTTGGTGCACCACTGTATAGCCTATGGTACAGGATGTTTGCTCAGACAATATAAATTGTTTCTACCAGAGGGATGCCATTTGTTGATTTAATTAATTTAGTTTAGAAATAAAGTCGGTTGGTGGAGGGAACATAATAATTACCTTATTCAGTTTTCCAGTCATCTGGCACAATTTTGCATATCTGGCCTCATTGACATCCTTGACACTCTTTAAGCCATACAAAGAACAGAGGAATTCTTCTGCTTTGCTCTTGTGTGGTTCATCTTCAGATGCCAATCTGCTGAAGAACTGGATGAGTGTTCCTCTTGTGTCTTTCGCAAGAATTTCTAGTGGCTTGACTTTACCCTTTCTGTAGAATGCTGCAGTGAAATCGCAGCCAGTAAATGCATGAAGACCTGGCATGGCAGATGCTAGGCCCTTCTGCTTGGACTCCAAGGCCATGGCAATGCTGCTGATATCAATATATTTATTAGTGGCCCCTCCATCATTGACGAACATGCCTATTACATAAGGCATCCTCTTCAAACACTAATCCGCCGTAGTTTGAATCTACCGCGCAGAGCATTTAAAAACTGAGGAGCCTTCATCATGAGCGCACGCGACCTCACTCATGGCTTCAGTCATTATGAATTGGGTTCTCACTACGAAAAAACTTCGTAAAAAATAAAAACAAAAAGAAAATAAGAATAACTATCCAATAAGCTTTCCATCATATCGTGGATGTACTTGTGTGGATTTCTGACCAGACGCTGATTCAGGCGTCATTCCTCCTTCTCTGCTCTGCGCTCAGCCTGCCCGGACGTACCTTCCACGCTCCGCTGGTTCCGCATTCGTTGCGTCCCTAGTGAGTTTTTTCTCATTTGTTTACTCTAGGATGTATCGAGTAAGGTTAGGATAGGCGTAGCAGGAGTGTCCTGGGCTGGTTGCCCGCAGTGCAGTGTATTTTGGGTCGTGTGTATGGGGCATCTATTTCGGATGTACCCTCGTGGTCCTGTTGTGGACACGTGAACTTTTCACAGTTGTGTTACTTTGTGATGCAGGCGGCTTTCATTACGCGTTAATTATTGCTGCCTTTTATCCTTCTGATGAGGTAAGCTGTGTTTTTCTGACGTTCCCAGCGTATTTTTCTTCACTTAGTGAAGTTTTTTCTGGGTCCTTGTCAGGCTTCCCGGGGTGGGAAGTTGTCGCTACGGTGGTGTGTTGGCGGTGGTTCCTGTTGTGATATTCCAGTGTGTGTTTATATTTCAACTATTTTCATGCCGTCTACCTAGGCCTAGCCAGCCGCTCGTAGCTTTGCCACATGTCTAGTGTTATTATTTATTATTATAAATATGCCCTACTGTGTCATGTGTATCCGGGTTTTAGTTGTGTATTGGCTAATTCCTCGGACTATAATTGTTTCCTGGTTTAGTTGTGTATTGGCTAATTCCACGGATTATGTTGTGACCTTGGTTAGTCGTGCGTGACTCTCCTCGTGTCGTATTGTTCAGATGGTGTCTGTTCAGGGTGGGGCTTGCCTTCCGGCGGGTTTTTTCTCGGTTTCACCATGAAAATCCTGACCGATGAGCCGTGTTGAGCCACACGTGGTTTTTAACTCTGGCTGGTTCCCCGGCGTGGGGAGGTGTCTGTGGCTCTCCAGGACTGCGTCTCTGTGGGTGCCTGGTTTCAGGCCTCCTTTAATTCCCGGCGGGATGGCTGTACCCATCCTTATATATATATATATATATATAAAAAACGACGTTCTTGCGAACATTCGTTTTTATAGGTTTTTTCTTCCTGGTTTACGACAACCACATGGAAAACCTAGCTGTTGTTTAGGCGTTCCTCCCCGGCGATCTTTTACAAAGAAGTGGGGTCAGGAACTTGTGGGGTTAACTTTTAGACTTCTCACCCGGCGGGTGCACCTGAGCAGGGTGGGATAAACGACTTAGGTCTCATATAGTTAACCAATCCATTTTAGTGATACTCTGTGTATCGCTGCCTTTACTCTTACGGCAATTGAAGGTTCAATGAGGTTTAACCAAATCGATTCCCACACCCGGCGGGTGCTCCTAAGTGGAGGAACTAAGGAATTTATAACAAATTCAATTTCGATTAACCTTAATTTGGTGATACATTCAGTATCGCCGCCTTCTATTTTTACGACGATCTTTTGGGACAATTCGTTAAAAATATCAGATCTCGTATATTCCTGCCCTGGGCTATTCTACTAAAATATTTCAAGGGCCGGCGTCTTTATGAGGGGGGCTTTGTTACAAAATTGAATCTTGAGACAGTCACCACCTCCTACAGACTATAAGTGCCATGCTGGACCATTATATCAGAGGGTATTCTTCATGTTCTTTAGCTAAAAAGATTTGTTTAGCCTCTTTACACCCCGCCGCGTAGCGAGATGTGTTAGCTGTGTCTTTGCATCCCGTTACCCGGCGGGTTATTAACACTTGTATGCGAACACTTGGGTTAACCTTATGAGCATTAATTCCTGGAAATTTTTCTTTATTTTTCCAGAGCTGAGCTCCGGCGGACCAATACAGACCCGGCGGTAGTTTCCTCACACCAGTCTCTGTCATGGCTACTGTGGCCCCAGTTTTTGCCCTGTGCATTACCCCTACTTGCGCGGGTATCCCGATTTTTGCGCATACCCTTTGCATAAGGTGTGTTAAATGTCTAGACCGTTCAAGGGGTCTCTGGGTTACACTTAATTGTTCCTTTTGCTCCCAATTAGCCAATAAAGTCCTGTGTGACAATGACAAGACCGCGGCGGTAGCGTTGAGAGAGGTCAGACAACAGATGTCGGCCTACACTACCATTGTCGCACATAAGTCACTTCAATGTGACAACGTCCCACTTTGGGATAAGTTGCTGTCAGAGCACCCTCCCCCTAAACGTACCTCTAGAGTAACGGGTTTTAAGCCGACAGAGACTAGCCAGGGTTCTGTATCGTCTGTGGATACGTCTAAACGCCCGAGAGAGCCTACTCCCCCGGCAGCCACCTCCTCGTCGCGGGCGAGATCGAGGTCAAGGTCACCTCTCAGACAGCAGTCTTCAAGTCGTGCCTCTTCCCCGGCGAGTAAGAAGAGTAAGACGGAAGCTTCCACCAGTGGTCATGGTGGTGATTCTTCCAAATCTAAGTCTAGTTCGCGGTCACACCGTAGCCACAAATCCTCCAAAAAGGATTCCCATAGGAAGTCCTCTCGACATTCTCCTAAGTCTAGTGCATCTCGTCGTACCTCTACACCTAAAAATGTTTCTGTTACAGCCTCAGAGTATAGTGAAGCGCCTGTCCCTAAACAAGATTTACCTATTGATATTTTAACCCTAGAAATGGAAAGTTCAGGAAATTCAATAATTGAGAATGTTTCAGACTCTCAAGAGAGCGTAGGCCAGAGCCTCGGTGTTTGGCGGTTTGCTCAACCAGGGTCTGACCATCCACGTCCGACTCATACGAGTCACACAGTAGCCGATGTCCACAGGGACGCGGCGACCCCATCCTCTATCCCTGACTTATCTTGGAAACAAGGTACCCCTGCCTCGGCGGGGTCTTCTCAGGAGGATCGGGAGGAACAAGATGAAGTGTCAATAATTTCAGATAGGGAAGGACAAGGGTCAGGCTCAGGCCTGGACGCCGCCCATGATAATACTGATTCACCTGTAAGTTCTGCATCTAACCAGTTTGTTACAGCACAAGAAATTGATGGGTTACTTACTCATGCTCTATCTAAATTCTTTAGTCAACAACGAGAAAACCCCACAATGGACTTGGGGGCTCCCTTGACAAGTTCTGCGGTACGGCCTCTGATAACGTCAATCGATTTATCTAAGATTCCTAACCCTCCTACTCTGTCACCGGCAGGGAGCTCTAAGCCAGCTACGGCGGCATTCACTACGTCAAATGTCAGGGTCATCACGGATGTTAATCCACCCCCTCTAGACAAAGCGCCTCTTAGAAAGGTAGCTATGCCCCTGCTTTATGGGCCAGACGAGTCATGGGTCCCTTTGAACCCCTCTAAGCCAGAGCTTGCCCAGCCTACCTTGTCAGGGGAACTCCCGGTACCACGTGAGTGGTTTATCCAGGGAAATAAGTCAAAGAAATTAAGGGCATTGGATGCCTTGGGTAATGTTTTGGATGTAAATATCAAGGCTATACCTAGTTATTATTATCAGGATTATTTTGTTTATGCATCTAAGCCTGCTTTACCCCCTGCCTCAGCTTCAAAACTTTTTTCAGACTGGTCCCTCAGGATACACATTCATGGTTCTCCATGCCGGTGGGTTCTGCCGGCGGAGTTCCGTCAGCTTTATTTTCTTTTCTAGCTGCCCCTAAGATTAATCTTTGTGAACTAAAGGACCCATTCACTACCCCTACCCCTACTCACCTAGACAGAGAATTTAGGCTAAGGGGAAAAGCTTTCCGCCTGTTTTCACAGTACATAGTTTCTCAGCAGGTGGCTAAGTCTTTACTCCGGTCCACTCAGGCAATCGCAGACGCGGATGCTCGAAGATCAGTTGAGTTATCCCGGCGTCTGATTCTTCAGTCGTCGATTCAATCCTTAGGTGACATACGCACAGCCTTACTTGAGGCGGTGCGAGCACGACAGGATCTTAGGATGTCATTAGTTCGCAAGCTGCCTGATCGCATTGCTAACCAGGTGGTAATGTCCCCAGTACTTACTCCTTCTTTAATGTCCCCTGATGTATGGCGAACAGTGTTTAACATGGCACAGGCCGTGAAGCACAGTCCCGCACAGGCTAAGAAACCTGCATTTAACTTCCCCAAACCTAGGCCTCCTACTAAAGCTCAGCCAGGAGGTTCTAAGCCTTTTCTTCCGCCTAAGTCCTCCCAATCCCCCCTGGGTCAGTACAGGCATAGACAGAGAGGGTTTTCAGGACAGAGAGGACGCGGCCAGTATAAGCCGGGGCAGGGCCAGTCTTCGGCCCACACCAGCCAGCCGGCGAAGCGTCCAACACCACCAACCCCACCATCAAAAAACTAAAGTCTCTCTCACTCCCAGTGCCTATCTTAAGGCCGGAGGAACCGAGGGAAGTACAGCCGGCGAACCCTTGTCTGCTAACTGGGTCGTTCCGAACGTGTCACCAAGCATGGCCGTTAAAAACCTGGGCACGGATGGTGGCACGCAAAGGCATCACTTGGCAGTGGCTCCGGCGACCTCGCTTACGTCAGCCGACAACGGCAAATTGTGTTTCATTAGAGGTGGAGTCGCTGGTCCAGGAGATGATTGCCAAGAATGTCATCATCCCGGTCCCTCCAGATTACCCTGTATTCACGTCAAAACTGTTTTTGGTTCCCAAACGGGACAGTGTTCAGATGAGGCCGGTCGTAGACCTGTCTTATCTGAATCTTCACATTTACAACGAGTCTTTCAGAATGTTAACAGTTCATCAAATCAGGCTAACACTTCCGCCGGGAGGCTGGATGTGTTCCCTAGACCTGACAGACGCCTATTGGCACGTGTCGGTCAACAAAAGATTTCAAAGGTTTCTGGCCTTGAGGATCAGGCACCAAAATTTTGTTTTTCAGAGGATGCCGTTCGGTTTGAACCTAGCACCTCGAGTATTCACGAAACTAGTCCGGCAAGCCCTGATGCCGTTGTTAAAACAGGGAATCAGAGTGTTGTGGTATCTAGACGACTGGCTGGTGGTGGCAGAGACACAACAATTATGCATAAAACATGTCAATATCATTTTAAATCATGTCAAAACTCTAGGCTTCAAGGTAAATCTGGTAAAGTCAAACCTTGTTCCCTCAAGATTAATTCAGTGGATAGGGCTGGTCTGGGACACCGCCGCTCTCACTCTGAGTCAGAGTGTGGACAATCGCAACAGGTTTCGCAGGAAACTGTTCAGGTTTCTTCACAGTCTGACTACGACACGAAGAGTCTGGGAGTCTCTGGTCGGCTCTCTCAACTGGATTCAGCTAACTGTCAAGTTGGGCCGGTTGAAAGTAAAACGATTAATATTGGAAGGCAACAAATATTTCCCACTCTTAATTATGGGAAAATTATGGCCCATACCAAAATTAATCCACACCTTACTAGCGGTCTGGGCGAAGAGGGAAACATTGCACTCAATCATGTCATGGACCTCTCCTCCTCCAACGGTATGGGTAGACACGGATGCGTCGGGCACCATAGGGTGGGGATTTCAGTCAAATCAGGGGCACCAGGGTCAGGGGCTTTGGTCCCACTTAGAAATCTCTCACATAAATGTCAAAGAGTTACTAGTCCCCTTGTATTTCCTTCAGGCTCACGGCCCGGCGTTACGGGGCAAGTCGGTGGCCTTCAGAATGGACAATCTGAATGCAGTTCACTGTACAGTGGAATCTCCAATCTCGATCATAATTGGTTCCCACAAATACCGATCGAGATTCGAAATATCGAGATGCGAAGTTAACTTCTTATGGGAAAAAATACAATCGGTTCCAGCCACTTTCCGACTAACCTACATCAAATCTGTCAATTTTCACATTTGCCCCCCACAATCACATGCAATATATATAATATGTTAAAATAGATAAAATTAATAATGAAAGAGTTTTATTTTTACCTTATATTTATTGATAAAGAGGTTTGTGTGGTTGATTGTTGGTTCCGAGGCGAACGCAGTTAGGTTACTGCGTCTCCGCACCCGGCGTACAGTCACCGTCAACAATTCTTGCAATTGCTTCCCTCACCCTGTCACCACTAGTACCGGCATTTTATGAATGCGATAAAAAAGGTCCAGGTAGACGACTTCACAATACAAGTTTTCAAGCGAATGGCGGATGTGTGACTGGTACACCAAGTGGCCGCTAGATCTACCGACTTCAATAAATTTTCCATGGTATAAAGTTTAATCAAGTTTTCTTTTGTCTTTACTATTATTATATTAGATTTTCCTCATACAAATAATAATGTATATTAAAACATGGTAAAGTAATTTATATTACTACGTAAATGAAAGCGGCAGAGACAGGTTAGACTACCGCTTGAGACGATCGATACTAGCGGTACATTAGTATACAGGTGAACAAAACACAATGACTGTGAGGTTCACACATCGATTTGGCCAAGATTAATCTGTTTATATTAGTATATAAGCATCTAGCATCGATATTTAGCTATTAGCTATCGAGATTAACGTTTTTTCATCGAGATTTGTGATTGGGGAGAGCTTGAAGGTGGCATCGAGATGCGAAATATCGAGATGAGATTGATCGAGATATGTGAGCCTACTGTATTCAGAAACAAGGGTCAACGAGGTCAAGGAAGTTGCTACTCGTGTCGGAAGAGATTTTTGTTCTAGCCAGCAGTCTAGATATTTATCTTCACGCATCTTATCTCCCAGGCGTAGCGAACGTCTGGGCAGACGCTCTGTCCCGGAGACAGAGCACGACAGTAGAATGGGAGCTCAAGCAACCCATTTTCGACCTAATGATTGCGGAGCTCTCCCATCCACAAGTGGATCTTTTTGCGTCCGACGAGACTCACAAGCTCCCTCTATACCTCACCCGCCGGGCGATAACGCCGGCAGGGGGGCCAGACGCCCTAGTGACAGACTGGAACAGATGGAGCTCCATCTATCTGTTTCCGCCGCCAGATGCGTCACTAATGTGCCACGTAGTGAACAAACTACGAGTTTATCGAGGCTTAGTCTCGCTAATCGCGCCCCTGTGGCCGGCGCAGGTGTGGTACCAGCAATTAATAATGTGGTGCCCGGACCCGGTATCGCCCTCGGTCGGGTACTTCCACTTAGACACGATTGGCAACCTAGCGACCTCGCTGACTTTTGCATTATGGACATTCAGGAGGCCAAGTGGCTAGCACCATACGGTAGGGATGTGACCAATAAATTGCTCAATCAATATACTCAGTCTACTAAGCGACAATATCAATCACATTGGAAAGCTTTTACTTCTTGGATTGTTAGAACGGAACAAACTGTACCCTCAGTGGCATTGGTTTTTAATTACTTAAACTATCTGTTTGAGCAGAAACGTTTATCTGTGGTAACTTTGAAGAATCACTTAACTGCGATTAGAGTGCCCTTTTTCGACCTTACAGGTCTATCCATACCGGTGGCGGAGGAAACAGGATTTATGAGAGCGTGTTTTAAACTCCGCCCACCTCCCCGTCAGCTCATGCCTACTTGGTCTCTGGACAAAGCTTTGTCTTTACTTCATTCTCGTCTGTATCAAAATACTGCAGACTTTGCTTTAATCTTAAAGAAGGCAGTTTTCCTTTTGGCTTTGGCCACCGGAAACAGAGTGTCTGAGCTGGCGGCGATGAGCAACACACCTAATTGTCTTAGGTTTGGTAGACTTAATGATTCAATTTCCATTGCACCCTCCCCGGCGTTTGTAGCCAAGAATGAGCATAGTGCACACATGTTTTCTGAGTTCACGGTGCCGGCGTTAAAAAGGGGAAAGGTGCATCATAATTTATGTCCAGTGCAAGCTCTAACCAAATATTTGAGAATAGCTCCTCAAAACCCCCAAGGTGCTTTATGGGTAGCGAGTACGGGTAAACGCTTACTTAAACGGCGATTAGCCTCTCTTCTGGTAGAAGTCATTAAAGAGAGTAATCCCGGCATTGTGGGTAGGGCCCACGATTTACGCAAGTGGGCGGCCTCTTTACGTTTCCTGAAAAACTTTTCAGTTGAAGATATTGCGTCCACACAGTTGTGGGCGTCTAATCATACGTTTCTCTCTAGATACTTGTCAGTTGCTCTAGACAAACCTTCCTTACCATGTATAGCTTTAAGGCAGAGGGTCTAGGTGGCCCTGCAGTCACTTATGTTTACTTTCACGGAAGGGGGGGGGGTGCAGTCAGTTGACATAGGACACCCTAGACCCCGCCGGAGTATGAGAGCTGTGATACAATTTAAGGTTAAAATGTGATATGAAAATTTCTCTGCGAGAAATTGTGCTAGTACAAGGTTTAGTACAAAACAACGGTGTTGTTATAGTAGTTTTAGCTGCGAAAGCAATGTAATATTAGTTCAATGGAGTTCATTTGCAATTGATCTCCACATGTATTTTGGGGTTTATGATGTGCACATATAAACTTATAACTTATTATTTTTGTCACCACTCGTTGAGTGGGGTGCCTTTTGTAACTACAGATCTGTGTTCAGAATCTTCAGGGTTACCCATTTTGTCGGGCAGGCTTCTTTGAAGCACGCACCTGCCTGAACCCCTTTTTCTTGTATATTTCCGGCCTACGCCGTATTAAATACATTTTTCAAAAGTAAGAATACTATGTGGTTGTTTTTATTATCTGCTTTTCTAGAGTTATGATATGATTACGAATGTCCCCCTCCAGTCTTAGATATCAGGCATGTTCGTCAATGATGGAGGGGCCACTAATAAATTATAGGTTTGACTCCTGTAAGGAGATAAAGAAAACCTAATATTTAGTAGTGGCCCCGTAATCATTGACGACTGGGGCCCTCCCGACCGTCCCCTTCCCATTCGTTGATGTATTAAGGATTTTGGTTTACTTGATATGTCAGTGAAGGAGGAATGACGCCTGAATCAGCGTCTGGTCAGAAATCCACACAAGTACATCCACGATATGATGGAAAGCTTATTGGATAGTTATTCTTATTTTCTTTTTGTTTTTATTTTTTACGAAGTTTTTTCGTAGTGAGAACCCAATTCATAATGACTGAAGCCATGAGTGAGGTCGCGTGCGCTCATGATGAAGGCTCCTCAGTTTTTAAATGCTCTGCGCGGTAGATTCAAACTACGGCGGATTAGTGTTTGAAGAGGATGCCTTATGTAATAGGCATGTTCGTCAATGATTACGGGGCCACTACTAAATATTAGGTTTTCTTTATCTCCTTACAGGAGTCAAACCTATAATCTACGATTATTTCCTGACCCACATTCCATAATTATGCAACTGTATGATGTTGGCCTGGCAGTTGTCAAGTGCCTTCCTAGCATTCCGAGGAGAATCACCATGACATCAGTATCGGATGCTCTAACCACAACATTCCCAGTAACATTGGCTGCATGGAATGTAAGGAGAGTGTCAGCTTCCTCCCTGAAGATTGGCTGGAAAACTGACAGTCATCTTGAAATCTACCTCATTGAATGTGAGATGGGCGCAGTTGCCTCCATGGGATACGATAAGTGTCTTCTTGGCTAGGATTGGCCCATACTCATCTTTTTGCCATTCATTGAGGAGAAACATTGCCAACTGATCCTTGAATATGCCATTTTGCAACAGTTTCTGACAGCTCTGTCTGGGTACTTGCACTGGACCAGTGATGACAAATGGGTGATCATCAGCTCCGCGTAGATTTCTCTCACTCTTTGGAGTATTCCTGTGCAAAATTGGCTACCTTTCTTCTTTGGATGGGCCTCAAGAATCTTTCCTTATCTGCCATGCATTCCTTTTGAAACTTTACACGGCGTTCATGACCAGCAACAAGGCTCCCTGTCAAATAAGTTTGAGTTTCCACAGTTTATTTGTGGGTGCGTTTTTATGTTTTAGGAGTCTTGCAATATTTACTGTTTTTAAACAATATTTCATGATGTCCATCATGCTATCGTTGACGAATTTACCTTCAGACCTCCGGTTTCTATGGACCCATTTCATTACCTAACCTAACGTAGTGTTATGGGTGGGGGCTGCCGCCCCCACACCCCCGCTGGTTGAACCAAGTTTTAACTAGGCCTAGTTTATATAAATTGATTCAACTTTGATAAGACATTACCCTAACCTAACAACCTTACCTAACCTATCCTAGTATTATGGGTGGGGGCTGCCTAGAGGGAAGATTTTTTTTTTTTTTTTTTTTTGTATTATCCATATAATCAATTTGCGACGGAAATTACATATATACCAACCAAGTACTGGTTATTTAAGTGCTAAAACACACATAATTATCGATGGAGACTGTATCCGGGTTGCCTTCAAGCCTTACCTATATCACTAATACTCACCTAATCACAAGATGCTTTTTTGTTAGTGCCAATGGCTCTTATGAGGACTTTCACCTTTCCCCACCAAACCTCTTATGAGGACGCTTGCCTTTCCCGGGTTAAGTAGGATGGGTCAGTGGTGACTGGTCACTCTTTCGGTAATGTGTAAGTGTCTTTATTACCGAATATTTAACATAGGCTAGGCTAAATTAATCAACTTCATTTGGATGCATGACAAATTAGATGCTGCATTATATTCATGGTAATCAGGGCTGTCTCATTCACAATATATTATGGGTATAATTTAGTTGATCCACCATATCAGTTCACAAATAGGCTAAACCAGAAGACGAACAACAATGCATACCTGATTAGATGATACAACATTGTCCAGGTCAGGAGGGCTGTCATCATCCATTGTGTTCCCTGAAGCCTGATTAGATGATACAGCATTGTCCAGGTCAGGAGGGCTGTCATCATTCATTGTGTTGCCTGAAGCCTGATTAGATGATACACCATTGTCCAGGTCAGGAGGGCTGTCATCATCCATTGTGTTCCCTGAAGCCTGATTAGATGATACAGTATTGTCCAGGTCAGGAGGGCTGCCATCATCCATTGTGTTGCCTGAAGCCCTCGAGTTTACTGTGATCTTGATCTTCTTGATTGATGATTGAACGTTGGTTTGGGCAGGCCAAAAGCACCCTGCCACAGTACACGACGGGGAGAGAATCACAGGCAGCCCGGGCCAGTAGAGAGTTGTCAACAATGGACAGCATTCGAGATTGCATACAATATTAAATATAGGCTAATCTGATTCTCTTCTGGGTCTCATATTTATTAAATTACTAAGTATTATAAATATTGTACTGTTAACTGAATATTCTGATGAAATATTATCCAGAATGTACATAAGATACAGTATCTAAAAGTGCATATAATATAGTACCGCTAACTAAAGAAAACCACCCTGAAAATAAATGCAGGGGTAACTATTTTTTTTTAGTCAATGGCCTGGAGGAATTACTTGCCTATAACTTATTATTTTAATTGCATATACTGGCAGTACTGGTATTACTGTATGCATAAGTAAAGACTTATCATATGATAATAATGACGAGTGGACAGATATGTAGGAAATGTATCGGTACCGTACGTGATAATAGCAGGCTACAGTATTATTTCGTATTGCTAAATAAGCTAGCCCTAACATATAAAGCGAACATATTTAGGCAGGGTATAGGATATCTTATGGGGGTATCTTATGAGGGTATCTTATGCAGCAGACAATTTGTCTGGCAGGATTGATTTCGTACTGTGTAGGATGTCCTTGTTCATTTAAACTTAGTTTTATGTGGTATTCTCAATGTTTGATCTAGCCTAATTCTGCCATAGCGTCCCTGGTGCCAACATTTGAGGGACGTCTGGCGGGCATTAAGCAGCAGACAATTTGTCGGGCAGGAGCCATTCTATACTCTTTAGGATGTACTAGTTCCACTAAAATTTGTTTCAAGTGGTACCTCCAATGTTTGATCCAGACCAAATTTTGGGGCCCTTTAGGGGCGTCTGGCGGCCATTTTGCAGCGGACAATTTGTCTGGCAGGGACCATTTGTTACTCCACGGAATGTCCTAATTCTTCTAAACTAAGTTTCATGTGGTATCTCCTATGTTTGGTCTAGACGATTGTTTGGGCCCCTATTGGGGCCCCTGGGGGCCACTTGCAGCAGGGGGGCCCCGGCAGACGTTCATATCTGCATATGGTAGGGTACACTCTAAGTGATCCAGTACTCAGATATTGGTACCTCGTTCGTTTGATCAAAATGCTCTGGGCTGCCGGTCTATCCCTAGACTGGAACAAGACCTCACGGGCCTCACCGTGTTCAGCGGTAGAGTGTAAAGGCTATCAGCCTATGCCCGAGAGGGAGTAGTTGGAATATAGAAAAAAAAAAAAAAAAAAAAAAAAAAAAAAAAAACATGCCACTGTACTAATAAAATAAGAAAATATAAATAATTAATAAATCTATGAAAGAAAGGCAATTATAATGCTTCGGCAGACCTGTTCTGATACTGTCTAGCCTATAAATCACTTTTTACTAGCGCCTGTACACCACTACTCTTTGACTAAAAGATTAACTTGAATACATAGGTTGACTCACTAGGTAATATAGTCAAGCTATGCACAGCTCAGATCCAAATAACAACATCAGCAGATATACATGAATCTAAAATCTTTCCACTTATAGTAAATAATTTGATGCCTGCATTTAAGCATACACTAGGCTATACTATTGAATCTATAATCCTAAATTCACTGCTATTAAATTTAGCTTGTTAGCCTGTTGCATAAATACATTTTTGCAACACATATTACATACTCTATCAATGCACATATGACAATGTCTTAATCCTAAAATAAATGACACTTGTATGCACTTAACCTAATATATTATAATGTCCCACAATTGTAAAACATGGTGTGGGAATATGCTCGCACTGACAATAAAAGTAATTACATTCAATAGTAATTTAGCAATGGAAGAACCAAGACAAGTTACCTTACATACAGTTATTGTCCTCTCTCCCTCCCTGCCCACCCCAAACCAACTTCCAGAAGCACATCCATACTCATATCTCTCGCCAATCCATCCACTCACTCACAGACAACACGCAGCTGCATGCACGACCTCCCAAAATCCATCCTTCCGAATCCTCCCTCCCTCGCGAGGACAGAGTCCACCTGGCCAGGCTGAGATGCGGACACCATCCAGCTCTCCTGAGCTATCAGAAGAGACTGGATGACTCCGTTGTCGACGCCTGCCCGGGATGTAACACAGCACCCCATACCATTAAACACATCATAGAAGACTGCATTTCACACAACCACTTACGCCAACAACACAACCTACACTCAATGAGAGCTCTGTGGGAAAGCCCGATCGTGGCCATGGCCTTCCTCAGGGACTCGGGGATGTTCGGCCAGGCAGCTTAGGGAACAACAACAACAACAACAACCTTACATACTCAGTGAAATAATCCTCCAGCTACTTGGTCACCAAGGATGTATCTTAGAACACGAAAACTCCTATCTTCCTTCCCGGCACACACACACTTGTTGACTCTCCGACTTCCGATCTCCGAGTGGCGTCTGGAGCGAACGGCTCTCCTATATTTATGCCCCGCGTGCGGACGCATAAGTACAAGGTCCTTATTAACGCAGATCTCTTGAAGAATCGTGTTTTCTAAACCCATCACAATCCAAGATAACTCGGCAATGCTACAATGCTTGATAATAATGATTATAACAAAACAAAGCTATCACAATCACATACCAAGCTCTCGACATTACATAAACCAGAGCATCCTATAAATCCTACAATACAATGATTAATGATAGCACAACAAGAGTGATACGAAATCAAAGCCATTATACATCCATGCACTGCGTTATTATATCTATTTATATACTCAGGCCCAATCAGGCCCAATCCCCACTTTTCCTATTTTTTGTCTTTCTTTTCTTTTTTGTGGTGGGGGGGGGGCTCAAGACTGCTTTATTACCGAAGAAAAATACTACATTACTTACTCAAATCTCGAGTATCTTCAATGATGTATCTCGCACGCATATGCGTACGATATATAAAGGCGTCCTAGCTTTACAAAACATAAAATAAGACCTGGCCACAAACACAAAATCGAATATTGGCGATGTGATCGATTTCCCGCCAATTTTTGGGAGAGCACGAAAATCAAATCTAATTTATTTCTATAAGGCCTGTAGTAAATTTTACGACTATTCACTCCTAGTACAGTGCCTGCTATGATAACATCTCACTCTAAGTACATTTCTGATCAACATGGCACCTACACAAATGTTATTCTACACAAACTAAATCAGATATGACAATAATTATAATGTAAAACTTGCAAAATAAACAAACTAAAACTGGGACGACACAAGATAAATGCAAAAGAACTGATAAAAATCGCTATGTGGAAACAACGCTTAATAAAATAAAATTTTGAAGTAAAAGAACACAATCCACCACATAGGGTGTACACAACTACATGAGCAAGTCAATTTGTAAACTGATCGCACATATAACAATGCACCTCGTCATGTTCAAGGAATTAGTCAATTTGGGAAGTCCAGTACGTTCTGGTAAATTTTACTAATTTTTTTATGAATAAAGAAGCTACAATTTATATCAAATTTTATATTAAGCTAAATTTGCAATTTGACAAGATATCAACAAAAGTACAAACAAATATTATCACTCACTAACGATAGTGCTATCGGGTAGGTACCTGTAAGCATAGCATGCTTCAAGTGACCCCTAACAATTACTACATTCCGCTATCTTATTTCACACAATGAACAATATTGTGCCTATATCAACTTCATTTAACTAAATACAAAATGTAGCCTACATCTAGATACACAAGGTAATCATAACCGTACGAAAGTATAGTTATAAAATATAATACATGGAGCAAACTCGAGCTACCATCAAACATCTGATAGCAAGTCTATAGGCTGTCCCACCATAGACATGAAAAGGAGGCAAGGCTAAGTAGACAGCAAGATCTGGAACTCGTCACACCCTCCTCCTAGGGGAAATTAAAAATGTCTTTAGAGCAAACATAAATGTTTTCATGAGAAACACATACATGCACACATCATCCTACATCCTGGATTCAGGGAGGGTACAAATCTACTCAGTTTTTATGACAGAGCGGTTGACATATTACAAGAGAGAGATGGATGGGTGGACTGCGCGCATATATATTGACATGAAGAAAGCTTTTGACAGAGTATCGCATAGCAGGCTGAAGTGGAAACTAAAAGAGTATGGAGGGATTCAGGGTAGTTTGTTAAATTGGATGGAGGACTATCTTTCAGGGAGACAGATGAGGACTACTATCAGAGATAAATTTTCTACGTGGAAAGACGTCACAAGTAGAGTTCCGCAGGGAGCGGTGCTGGCTCCCATAATGTTTCTAATATACATTAACGACATGCCAAAGGATATAAATGCATATATGAATATGTTCGCAGATGATGCCAAGATCATGAAGCGTATAGAAGATGAAAACAGTGGAAGGGAATTACAGAGGGATTTGGATAGGATAGATCAATGGAGCAAGAAGTGGAAAATGGAATTCAACACAAATAAATGTCATGTAGTGGAAATGGGAGTAAGTAAAAGAAGGCCTCATATGGAATATAAGTTAGGAGAAAATACTATTAACCCATCAGAGAAAGAAAAGGACTTAGGGATAACTGTTAGGGGTGATCTTTCACCTGAGAATCATATTAATAAGATAGTGGGAGAAACATATGGACTGCTAAACAGAATAAAAATAGCCTTTAACTATATAAACGAAGAGATGCTGGAGAAAATAATAAAAACATTGGTGAGACCAAGACTGGAGTATGCGGCAGTGGTATGGGCACCACATCTAAAAAAGCATATAAAGAAGCTGGAGAAGGTTCAGAGAGCTGCAACTAGGATGATACCAGAACTGAGAGAATTATCATAATATGATAATATGAGAGATTAAAGAAATTAGATTTACCATCTCTAAGGGATAGGAGGGAGAGAGGCGATATGATTATGATGTACAAATGTGTGAGAGGACTCGAGAAGATGGACAAGAAGGGTTATATTGTGAAAGATAATGGTAGAACTAGGGGGCATAGATATAAGCTAATGAAAGGAAGATGCAAAGGAGATGTGAGAAAGTATAGTTTCCCTTACAGAAGTATAAGTAAATGGAATCAGTTAGAAGAGGAAGTGGTGTGTGCAAAAAACATTCATATTTTTAAGGCAAAGTTAGTTGATTGTAACTCAGGAAGCGGGACAATACGAGCCTAAAAAGCTCAACTCCTGTATACTACAAATAGGTAAATACTCCTAGACAGTAGATCAGGCACAGTAATATCCTTTCCCTTGATATGAACTATATTTAAGTCAAATTCTTGCAAAAGTAGACTATCTATCTATCTATCTATTGCCTGATGCCGTGATCCCCGAAGGGGTGGCCACGAACGAACCGCCCCCATGCACCTCTGTCCCCAGTCAGTCGACGCCCCTCCCCCCAACCAGCACCGCCCTCGTTCATGTACTTCCTCACTCCATCCTTCCACCTCATATTCGGTCTACCTCTCCCTCTCTGTCCCTCCACCTCGCTCTCGTACACCCTCTTAGTCATTCTCTCGCTTTCCATACGTTCCATATGGCCGAACCATCTCAAGTTGTTCCTTTTCATACTTTCCAGCACATCTACCTCCACACCACACCTCCTTCTTACTTCCTCATTAGTCTGTCTATCCCTCCATGTAACTCCGCACGCACTCCTTAAGTAATTCATTTCCACTGCTCTCACTCTTGGTCTGAGTCTCTCAACCAACGTCCATGCTTCGCTTCCATAAGTCAGTGTCGGGATTACCACACTGTCATGCAAGGACTTCTTCACTTCCATACTGACCACCCTATTTCTTGTTACTGCTTTTAGCGTTCCTACAACCCTCTTCCCCTGTTGTACCCTCTCCCGCACTTCTTCATCCATAGTCCCATCTTTACTCAACACACTGCCCAGATACTTAAAGGAGTTGACAATCTCCATAGCCTGACCGTTCAGCTTCACCTCACACTCTGTGACTTCACCCCTTTCGAAGACCATAACCTTGCTCTTCCCCGTATTTACCTTCAAATTCCGTTTTTCGCACACTGTTCCAAACTCATTTACCAGACCCTGCAACTCCCATTCATTATCACTCATCAGAACTGTATCATCCGCAAACAGCAGTATAGACTCCAGGAGACTCCATCTAGTTAATCTCTGATTTTTATTCTGAAATTTATTCAAATACTTCGAAGGATGATGATCAGTGTAGATGGTTAGATTGCTGTCTGAAGGTCCGACATATGGACTGTAGAATTGCAAGGCTAGAATCAAGGCTAAAAGTTCTTCTCTATTACCAAATAGTTAATTTGAGATTGATTAAATTTCTTGCTATAATAATTGACAGGTCTCTCGGCACCTTCCCCGTCGTCCTGCAACAACACAGCACCAGCACCAACATTGCTGGCATCTAAAGGGTTTATTGAAGTCAGGGGCCAACAGGAAGGGTGTTGATGACATTGTAAGTTTAAGAAGGTTAAATGCAGCTTCACATTCTTCTGTCCATACAAACTTCTTATCTTTCTTCAATAGATCTGTGAGAGGGGCTACTAGATCAGCAAAATTTATTATAAACATGCGGTAATACCCAGCCATTCCCAACACTCTTCTCACCTCTTTTCTATTCTGGGGAGGTGACATGTCGCAGATGGCTTTTACCTTAGCTCTCGGAGGAGCCACCGTGCCTCGTCCGACTACATAACCCAGGTACTCGACCTGAGGATGGACGAACTCACATTTGCTTAATTTAACTACAGTACTGTATATGCAATACAGTATAGCACCTCATTACAGTCATTACAATGTGTTTCCAAAGTACATACAGAGTATTATAATGTAAGGGAGGATGTGTTGAAGGTACAGGAATGGGATTGCAGCCTGATATAAAACAGAAATATGTGAAAGAGAAGGAGTAACAAAATGCAGTGTGAGAAGGATTTGTGGTGGGAGGAGGAGGGAGAGATGAGAGTGTGTGGTGTGTGTCATCTTCCTTTCCCTCGTCCCCGCACGTCGTGCTACTGAAGGGTGCTTGGGCAGTTGTGTGTGGCTCTGGTGCTGAAAGAGAGCGCACATTATGCACGAGAAGAACGCCATGCAAGTGTACGTGCACCCCAGGCAGGCATGTGGCGGTGGTGTTGCAGGAGTAGTGTGTTGTCCTCCAAATCTCAACTGATTTCTCCCTCGCGGTCCTCTGCCCACGTTCGTCCTCAATCCTTCACCTCACCCTTCTCATGGCCATCGCCAGACAGAGCAGTACATCTATCCTTAATGTCTGCCAGGTAACTAATGTGTCTGGAAGATTCGTGGCTTGTGGAAGCTTGAGTTGCCTAGTGTCCCTACGTGCCACCCAAGTATGTGGGCCGTGTGCACACTGGCGCAGTTTTTATTAGCCTGTAAACTTTGTGTCTATGGAAAGGATAATCACAGCTCTCCCATATAGGACTTTCAAAAGGATACTCGCAGTTTAGAAGTTAAGAGGTGAATATAGTAGGTGTGAGTATAACTTTTATGATTTTTGTAATGGGTGAGCACCAGTAAATATATTTCAGACGAGAGAATGTAAACAAGTCAATCGATGAGAATGATAAGCAAGCGTTGTGAGATGAGGATTTTTGCAATGAGTAAATTTTGTTCAGATGGAAAAATGTAATAAGTCTTGGAGAATGATGATGAGCAAAATTTGTTAGACGAGGGTACTGTATTTTCTATTTGAGGATTTTATGTAATGATAAATATGTTTTAGATGGTAGAATTTAAAAAGTCTTGAGAGTACTGTATTGCTATTTATAGATTTTTTGTAATGAATAAATAAAATTATTTCAGATGGAAAAATTTAAAGTATTAGATGATGATGTTTTGGGTACCGGGTATAAGTATTTTTAACATCATTCTTAACCCGTTAAGCGCGAGCTATTGGTAGTGCACACCCTACCGCCAAGCGACGATATTACGCTGTATTCCCACCTAAAATAGTAATTTTACGATAAATATCATTATTACTTACCGGTTGTTGTTGTTGTTGTTCCCTAAGCTGCCTGGCCGAACAGCCCCGAGTCCCTGAGGAAGGCCATGGCCATGATCGGGCTTTCCCACAGAGCTCTCATTGAGTGTAGATTGTGTTGTTGGCATAAGTGGTTGTGTGAAATGCAGTCTTCTATGATGTGTTTAATGGTATGGGGTGCTGTGTTACATCCCGGGCAGGCGTCGACAACGGAGTCATCCAGTCTCTTCTGATAGCTCAGGAGAGCTGGATGGTGTCCGCATCTCAGCCTGGCCAGGTGGATTCTGTCCTCGCGAGGAAGGGAGGATTCGGAAGGATGGATTTTGGGAGGTCGTGCATGCAGCTGCGTGTTGTCTGTGAGTGAGTGGATGGATCGGTGAGAGATATGAGTATGGATGTGCTTCTGGAAGTTGGTTCGGGGTGGGCAGGGAGGAAGAGAGGACAATAATTGTGTGTGATACAGTGTGCTGGGTGTTGTTTTGATATTTCTTGGTGTCTGTGGGTGTGTTGCCATGTAGTTTAGTGGGTGGTCTTGGTTCGTGGAGGCTGCTGCCAGGAATTGAGTGCCTCTCATGTCCAGATGGTCTTTGACTTTGAAGATTTTGATTTCTTGATGTAGGTAATCTGTGGGTGCAGTAGCTGTGCAGCCTGTAATGATCTTCAGGGCTTTGTTTTGAATAGTCTGTAAGGTCTTATGATGTGTTTCAGCTAGGTTAGAAGCCCAGACTGGGCTTGCGTATTCCATCACTGATCTTATGTATTGTTTATATACTGTGGTGGTAGTTTCTTTGTTGTGTCCAAATTTTGTTTGAGCAAGTGACCTGAGGGCGTTAAGTCTGGGTGTCAGTTTCTTTTTAATGTTTGTGGTGTGCTGTTTGAATGTCATATGAGTATCATATGTTACTCCTAGGATTTTGGGTGTGTGTGTATGTGTTAGGGGTGTGTTGCTTATGGTGAGTTGAGGGATGTATTCGTGTTCTCCTGTCCAACTTGTGAGCAGGGTTGCGGTGGATTTGGCTGGGGCTAGATTAAGTCTGTTTGTAGTGCACCAACCATGTAGTGTGTTGAGATAGGGTTGAAGGAGATCTGTTGCTCTTTTTGGGTCATGGTGTGTGCATGTGAGTGTTATGTCATCTGCATAGGAGGCTAAGTTTATTTGGGGCGTATTGGGTGTAGTTATATTTATTAGTGGCCCCTCCATCATTGACGAACATGCCTATTTCATAAGGCATCCTCTTCAAACACTAATCCGCCGTAGTTTTGAATCTACCGCGCAGAGCATTTAAAAAACTGAGGAGCCTTCATCATGAGCGCACGCGACCTCACTCATGGCTTCAGTCATTATGAATTGGGTTCTCACTACGAAAAAACTTTGTAAAAAATAAAAACAAAAAGAAAATAAGAATAACTATCTAATAAGCTTTCCATCATATCGTGGATGTACTTGTGTGGAATTCTGACCAGACGCTGATTCAAGCGTCATTCCTCCTTCTCTGCTCTGCGTTCAGCCTGCCCGGACGTGTCTCCCCACGCTCCGCTGATTCCGCATTTGTTGCGTCCCTAGTGAGTTTTTTCTCATTTGTTTACTCCGGGATGTATCGAGTAAGGTTAGGATATGTTTAGCAGGAGTGTCCGGGGCTGGTTGCCCGCAGTGCAGTGTATTTTGGGTCGTGTGTTTGGGTCATCTATTTCGGATGTTCCCTCGTGGTCCTGTTGTGGACATGTGAACTTTTTCACAGTTAGTTAGCTTGTGTTGCAGGCGGCTTTCATTACGCGTTAGTTATTGCTGCCTTTTATCTTTCTGATGAGGTAAGCTTTGCTTCTGACGTTCCCAGCGTATTTTTCTTCACTTAGTGAAGTTTTTTCTGGGTCCCGAGTCAGTCTTCCCTTTGTCGGAAGTATTTGCTACAGTGGTGTATTGGCGGTGGTTCCTGTTGTGATATTTCCAGTGTTTTGTGTATATTTCAACATTTATTATGCCGTCTACTTAGGCCTAGCCAGCCACGCGTAGCTTTGCCACATGTACAAGTGTTATTGTTTATTATTTATAAATATGCCCTACTGTGTCATGTGTATCCGGGTTTTAGTTGTGTATTGGCTAATTCCTCGGACTATGTTTGTTCCTGGTTTAGTTGTGTATTGGCTAATTCCACGGATTATTGTGTGGACTTAGGTTAGTCGTGCGTGGCTTCCTTCGTGTCCGTTGCACGATCAGATGGTGTCTGTTCGGGGTGGGTTTACTTCCGGCGGGTTTTTTCTCGGTTTCACCATGATAAAAACCCGGCCGAGAGCCGTGTTGGGCCACACGTGGTTTTCACACAGGCTGGTGTTCCCGGCGATGAGGTGTCTGTGGCTCTCCAGGACTGCGTCTCTGTTGGTACCTGGTTTCAGGCACCCTTTGATTCCCGGCGGAATGATTTTACCCATCTATAAAACGCTGTTCATGCGAACATACGTTGTGTAGTTTTTCTACCAGGTTTTACAAAACCACATGAAAAACCTAGCTGTTGTTAAGGGCTTTCCTCCCCGGCGATCTTTTACAAAGAAGTGGGGACAGGAACTTATGGGGTTAACTTTTTGACATCTCACCCGGCGGGTGTACCTTGGTAGGGTGGGATGAACAACTAAGTCACTTAGTTCATTAACCAATCCATTTAAGTGATACTATATGTATCGCCGCCTTTATACTTACGGCGATTGAAGGTTCAATTAGGGTTAACATCGTTTTTCACACCCGGGGGTGCTCCTAGGTGGAGGAAATAAGGAATTTACAATTCAATTTCGAGTTAACCACTTAATTTAGTGATACAATCAGGTATCGCCGCCTTCAACCTTACGGCGATCTTTTTGTGACAATTCGTTAGAAATCAGATCTCGTGTCAGCCTGCCCTGTGTTATTCTACTAAGATATTTCAAGGGCCGGCGTCTTTATGGGGGGTTGTTTTGTTCCAAAATTGAATCTTAAGACAGTCACCACCAGAAAGACTATAATCGCCATGCTGGACAGTTATATTATGTCAGAGGGCATTCTTCACTTTCTTCAAAAGATTTGTTTAGATATTCTGAACCCCGCCGCGTAGCGAGCTGTGATCTTTGTGTCATTACATCTCGTTATCCGGTGGGTTATTAACACTTGTGTGCGAACATGTTGGGTTAACCTTATGAGCATTAATTCCTGGAAATTTTCTTTTTTTCCAGAGCTGGGCTCCGGCGGACCAATACAGACCCGGCGGTAGTTTCCCCACCAGTCTCTGTCATGGCTACCTCAGCCCCAGTCTTTGCTTTATGCACTACCCCTGATTGTTCCGGTATCCCTATTTTTGCGCATACCCGTTGCATAAGGTGTGTTAAATGTCTAGACCGTTCAAGGGGTCTCTGGGTTATGCGTAATTGTTCTTTTTGCTCCCAATTAGCTATCAAGGTCCTTTGCGATAATGATAAGACCGCGGCAGTAGCTTTAAGAGAAGTACGGCAGCAGATGGCAGCTTACACTACGATTGTTGCGCATAAATCACTTCAATGTGACAACGTCCCTCTTTGGGATCGATTGCTGTTTGAACACCCTCCCCCCCCCTAAACGTTCCTCTAGAGTCACGAGTTATAAGCCGGCGGAGACTGGTCAGGGTTCTGTATCTTCGGCTACTACACCAAAACGTCCAAGAGAGCCTACACCCCCGGCGTCCGCCTCATCGTCTCGGGAGAGATCTCGGTCTCGGTCTCCTCTCAGACGCCAGTCTTCTAGTCGTGCCTCTTCGCCAGCGAGTAAGAAGAGTAGGACGGAAAGTTCCACCAGTGGTCACGGCGGGGATTCCTCCAAATCTAAGAGTAGTTCTCGGTCACACCGTAGCCATAAATCCTCTAAAAAGGATTCACATAAGAAAAAGTCCTCTCTACATTCACCAGTTTCTAGTGCCTCTCATAGTACCTCTACCTCAGACAAAGCTTGTGTTAGGCCTCCAGGGTCCAGTGCGGTGTCTGTCCCTAAAGAGGATTTACCTATTAATATTCTAACCCTGGAATTGGAAAGTTCAGGAGGTTCGATAATTGAGAATGTTTCAGACTCCCAAGAGAGTGTAGGCCAGGACCTCGGTGTTTGGCGGTTTGCTCAGCCAGGGTCTGACCAACCTCGTCCGACTCAAACGAGTCACACAGTAGCTGATGTCCACAGGGACACGGCGATCCCATCCTCTATTCCTGACTTATCTTGGCAACAAGGTACCCCAGCTTCGGCGGGGTCTTCTCAGGAGGATCAGGAGGAAAAAGACGAGGTTTCTATAATTTCAGAGATGGAAGGGCAAGAGTCAGGCTCAGGCTTAGATGCCACGCAGGATATTAATGATTCACCTGTAAGCTCATCATCTAACCAATTTGTTACTGCACAAGAAATTAATGGGCTACTGACTGATGCTTTATCTAAATTTTTTGGCCAACAACAGGAAACCCCCACTATGGACTTGGGGGCTCCCACGACAAGTTCTACGGTACGGCCTCTGATGACTTCAATTGCTTTATCTAAGATCCCTAACCCTCCCACTTTGTCACCATCAGGGGTTCCTAAGCCTGCTACGGCGGCATTGACAACTTCAAATGTCAGGGTCATCACAGACGTCAATCCTCCCCCTCTAGACAAGGCGCCTCTCAGAAAGGTAGCTATGCCCTTGCTTTATGGACCAGACAAGTCATGGGTCCTTTTGACCCCCTCTAACCCAGAGCTCGCCCAACCTACCTTGTCAGGGGAACTCCCGGTACCGCGTGAGTGGGTCATCCAGGGCAATAAGTCAAAGAAATTGAGGGCCTTGGATAATTTGGGGAATGTACTAGACGTAAACATCAAGGCTATACCTAGTTATTATCACCAAGACTATTTTGTGTATGCTTCTAAACCAGCGTTACCCCCTGCCTCAGCTTCAAAACTATTTTCAGACTGGTCTAAGCTGGATGGGTTTAATGATATTAAGACTCTGTCAGCTCTTACTCCTGAACTTGATTTACAGACCGTCACAGACGAAGCAGCTAATCCAGTTTTGAAGGTGGGGCAGTTGGGGCCAGGACCTTGGGTAGATTGGGAGATAGAGGCTCAAAACTTTGCAACCACTTTTACTTCTAAATCTTCCCACCAAATCCCTCAGGATACTCATTCTTGGTTCTCCATGCTGGTAGGTTCTGCCGGCGGAGTCCCAGCAGCCTTGTTTTCTTTCCTAGCTGCCCCTAAGATTAATCTTTGTGAGCTAAAAGACCCCTTCACTACCCCTACCCCTACTCACCTAGACAGAGAATTTAGGCTAAGGGGGAAAGCTTTTCGCCTGTTCTCTCAGTACATAGTGTCTCAACAGGTGGCTAAGTCTTTACTACGGTCCACTCAGGCAATCGCAGACGCGGATGCCAGAAGATCGGTTGAATTATCCCGGCGACTGCTCCTCCAGTCGTCAATCCAATCCTTGGGTGACATACGCACCGCCTTGCTTGAGGCGGTACGAGCAAGACAAGATCTCAGAATGTCTTTAGTTCGCAAGCTACCTGATCGCATTGCGAATCAGGTGATCATGTCACCAGTGCTTACTCCCTCTTTAATGTCCCCTGAAGTATGGCGAACAGTGTTCAATATGGCACAGGCCGTTAAGCACAGTCCCACTCCAGCTAAGAAACCTGCATTTAATTTCCCCAAACCCAGGCCATCTGCTAAAGCTCAGCCAGGGGGATCTAAACCCTTTCTTCTACCTAAGTCCTCCCACTCCCCCCAAGGTCAGTACAGGCATAGACAGAGTCGGTTTTCAGGTCAGAGAGGACGCGGCCAGCATAAGCCAGGTCAGGGCCAGTCTTCGGCCAACACCAGCCAGCCGGCAAAGCGTCCAGCACCACCAACCCCACCATCAAAAAACTAAAGTCTCTCTCACTCCCGGTGCCAACCTTAAGGCCGGAGGACCCGAGGGTAGTACAGCCGGCGAACCCTTGTCTGCTAACTGGGTCGTTCCGAACGTGCCACCAGGCATGGCCTTTAAACACTTGGGCACGGATGGTGGCACGCAAGGGCATCACTTGGCAGTTGCTCCGGCGACCTCGCTTACGTCAGCCGACAACGGCGAATTTTGTTTCTTTAGAGGTGGAGTCACTGGTCCAGGAAATGATTGCCAAGAATGTCATCATCCCGGTCCCCCCAAATTACCCTGTATTCACGTCCAAACTATTTTTGGTTCCCAAAAGGGACAGTGTTCAGATGAGGCCGGTTGTAGACCTGTCTTATCTGAACCTTCACATTCACAACGAATCTTTCAGAATGTTAACAGTACACCAAATCAGGCTAACACTTCCGCCGGGAGGTTGGATGTGTTCACTAGACCTGACAGACGCCTATTGGCACGTCTCGGTCAACAAAAGATTTCAAAGGTTTTTGGCCTTACGGATCAGGCACCAAAATTTTGTTTTTCAAAGGATGCCGTTCGGCTTGAACCTAGCACCACGATTATTCACGAAATTAGTCCGGCAAGCCCTGATGCCATTGTTAAAACAGGGGATCAGAGTGTTGTGGTATCTGGACGACTGGCTGGTAGTGGCAGAGACACAACACTTATGCATAAAACATGTCAATATTATTTTAAATCATGTCAAAACTCTAGGCTTCAAGGTAAATCTGGTAAAGTCAAACCTTGTTCCCTCACGAGTAATTCAGTGGATAGGGCTGGTCTGGGACACGGCCGCTCTCACTCTGAGTCAGAGTGTGGACAATTGCATCAGGTTTCGCAGAAAACTGTTCATGTTTCTTCACAGTCTGACTACGACGCGGAGGGTCTGGGAGTCTCTGGTAGGCTCTCTCAATTGGATTCAACTAACTGTCAAGTTGGGCCGGTTGAAAGTAAAACGATTAATATTGGAAGGCAACAAATATTTCCCGCTCTTACCGGCGGACAAATTATGGCCCATCCCGAAATTAATCCACACCTTGCTAGCGGTCTGGGCAAAGAGGGAAACGTTGCATTCAATAATGTCATGGACCTCTCCTCCACCAACGGTATGGGTAGACACGGATGCGTCAGGCACAATAGGGTGGGGATTTCAGTCAAATCAGGGGCACCAGGGTCAGGGGATTTGGTCCCACTTAGAAATCTCTCACATCAATGTCAAAGAATTACTAGTCCCCTTGTATTTCCTTCAGGCTCACGGGCCGGCGTTACAGGGCAAGTCGGTGGCCTTCAGGATGGACAACCTGAATGCAGTTCACTGTATTCAGAAACAAGGGTCAACGAGGTCAAGGAAGTTGCTAAACGTGTCGGAAGAGATTTTTACTCTCGCCAACAGACTAGACATTTACATTCACGCATCTTATCTCCCAGGCGTAGCGAACGTCTGGGCAGACGCTCTGTCCCGGAGACAGAGCACGACAGTAGAATGGGAGCTCAAGCAACCCATTTTCAACCTAATGATTGCAGAGCTCTCCCATCCACAAGTGGATCTTTTTGCGTCCGAGGAGACTCACAAACTCCCTCTATACCTCACCCGCCGGGCGAAAACGCCGGCAGGGGGGCCAGACGCTCTAGTGACAGACTGGAACAGATGGAGCTCCATCTATCTGTTTCCACCACCAGATGCATCACTAATGTGCCACGTAGTGAACAAACTACGAGATTATCGAGGCTTAGTCTCGCTAGTCGCGCCGCTGTGGCCGGCGCAGTTGTGGTACCAGCAATTGAAAACGTGGTGCCCGGACCCGGTGTCGCTCCCGGTCGGGTATTTCCACTTAGACACGATTGGCAACCTAGCGACCTCGCTGACTTTTGCATTATGGACATTCAGGAGGCCAAGTGGCTAGCACCATACGGTAGAGATGTGACCAATAAATTAATCAATCAATATACTCAGTCTACGAAACGACAGTATCACTCACATTGGCAAGCTTTTACTTCCTGGATCATCAGAACGGAACAGAGGGTGCCGTCAGTGGCCTTAGTTTTCAATTATTTAAATTATCTGTTTGAGCAGAAACATTTATCTGTGGTAACATTAAAAAATCACTTAACTGCGATTAGAGTGCCCTTTTTAGACCTGACAGGTCTCTCCATACCGGTGGCGGAGGAAACAGGTTTTATGAGAGCTTGTTTTAAACTTCGCCCACCTCCCCGTCAGCTCATGCCTACTTGGTCTCTCGACAAAGCCTTGTCTTTACTTCACTCTCGTCTGTACCAGAATACTGCAGACTTTGCATTACTCTTAAAAAAAGGCGGTTTTCCTTATGGCTTTGGCCACCGGGAACAGAGTATCTGAGCTGGCGGCGATGAGCAACACACCTAATTGCCTTAGGTTTGGCAGACTGAATGAATGTATTTACATTGCACCTTCCCCAGGTTTTGTAGCCAAGAATGAGCACAGTGCACACGTGTTTTCTGAGTTCACGGTGCCAGCGTTGAAAAGGGGAAAGGTGCATCATAATTTATGTCCAGTGCAAGCTCTAACCAAATATTTGAGAGTAGCTCCTCTTAACCCCCAAGGTGCTTTATGGGTAGCAAGTACGGGTAAACGCTTACTTAAACGACAATTAGCCTCTCTTCTGGTCGAAGTCATTAAAGAGAGTAATCCCGGCGTTGTGGGTAGGGCCCACGATTTACGCAAATGGGCAGCTTCTTTACGTTTCCTGAAACATTTTTCAGTAGACGATATCGCGTCCACTCAGTTGTGGGCGTCTAATCATACGTTTTTGTCTAGATACTTGTCAGTTGCTCTAGATAAACCTTCCTTACCATGTATAGCTTTAAGGCAGAGGGTCTAGGTGGCCCTGCAGTCACTTTTGTGTTTTTTCACGAGAAAGGGGGGGGGGGGGGGTGCAGTCAGCTGACATAGGACACCCTAGACCCCGCCGGAGTATGAGAGCTGTGATACAATTTAAGGTTAATGTGATATGAAAATTTCTCAGTGAGAAATTGTGCTAGTACAATGTTAGTACAAAACAACGGTGTTGTTATAATAGTTTTAGCTGCGAAAGCAATCTAATATTAGAATAGTGGAGGTCCTTTGCAATTTACCTCCACGTTTATTATGTGCACATATAAACTTATAACTTGTTATTTTTGTCACCACTCGTTGAGTGGGGTGCCTTGGTAACTGCAGATCTGTGTTCAGAATCTTCAGAGTTACCCATTTTTTTGTCAAGCAGGCTTCTTTGAAGCACGCACCTGCCTGAACCCCTTTTTCTTGTATATTTTTGGCCTACGCCACATTTAAATATATTTTTTCAAAAGTAAGAATACTATGTGGTTGTTTTTATTATCTGCTTTATAGAGTTATGATATGATTACGAATGTCCCCCTCCAGTCTTAGATATCAGGCATGTTCGTCAATGATGGAGGGGCCACTAATAAATTATAGGTTTGACTCCTGTAAGGAGATAAAGAAAACCTAATATTTAGTAGTGGCCCCGTAATCATTGACGACTGGGGCCCTCCCGACCGTCCCCTTCCCATTCGTTGATGTATTAAGGATTTTGGTTTACTTGATATGTCAGTGAAGGAGGAATGACGCCTGAATCAGCGTCTGGTCAGAAATCCACACAAGTACATCCACGATATGATGGAAAGCTTATTAGATAGTTATTCTTATTTTCTTTTTGTTTTTATTTTTTACGAAGTTTTTTCGTAGTGAGAACCCAATTCATAATGACTGAAGGTCGCGTGCGCTCATGATGAAGGCTCCTCAGTTTTTTAAATGCTCTGCGCGGTAGATTCAAAACTACGGCGGATTAGTGTTTGAAGAGGATGCCTTATGTAATAGGCATGTTCGTCAATGATTACGGGGCCACTACTAAATATTAGGTTTTCTTTATCTCCTTACAGGAGTCAAACCTATAATCGTGCATGTACAGATTGAAGAGTGCGGGCGATAGGACGGATCCTTGTGGGACTCCGTTTGGAAAGTTTCTGATTTTAGATGACTGACCGGCAAAAGATACGTGTGCACATCTGCCTGCTAGGAAGTTGGCCAGCCACCTTTTTGTGTTGTTGTGCATGTTTGTGTTATATATTTTGTTTGTTAGGTTGTGGCGGGGGATGGCATCGAAGGCTTTACTAATGTCGAGTGTGGCTAATAGTGATCTGTGTGGTGGTCTAGCTGAGTTGATGCCGTCGAAAGCTCTTTGTGTAAGGTCTGTGAGAAGAGTGTTTGTGGAGTGCAGTGGCCTAAAGCCATGTTGTGTTGGAGCTAGGGGTAGGTCAGGTGTAATTAGTTGTAATACTAGGCGTTCCATGACTTTGGAGGGGGAGCAAAGGAGTGTGATGGGGCGGTGCGAGGAGGGTAGCGTGGGGTCTTTGTTGGGTTTGGGGAATGTGATGATGATACCATGCTTCCAAATGTCTGGTATTGTGTTGTGTGAATAGCTGTAGTTTGATATGTTAGTGATTGCTTGTATGCCTTGTGGTCCCAGGTGTCTGAGGTGTATTGCTTATGTTGTCTAGGCCACAGGCGGGTGAGTGCTTGAGATTGTTGATGATATGCTTTGTCTGGTGATTGGTGAAGGGTGTATAGTCAGGGTCTGTGGGGAATTGTCTCTTACGTCGGATGACACGTCGGTCGTCTTTGTGGGGTTTTAGGTGGCTGACATGTGAGAAGTGATTGATGAGAGTGTTTGCTTGTTGTTTACATGAAGGAGTAGAGTCTGTTGTTGTGATTGCAGCATGTGATTGTGTTGTGTTGCTGTTGGAAAGTGTGATGCTGTTTAGTGTTTTGTAGAGTTTTTTGGGGTTTGATTTGTGATCAAGTGTTTGTAGGAAGTTATTCCAATTTAGTTTTTGTTGTTCTTGTATTTTGTTGTTAGTTTGGGTATTGAGTGCTTGAATTTCTTGTGTGTGGGGTGCTGGGGAGTGTTTCAGTATGTCGCGTTGTCTGATGAGGTTTTGAATTTCTGGTGTGAAGTTGGGGTTGTGTCTTTTTCTGTTACCTCTTGGAATGTGTTTCTTGTCAGCGTTTTGGATAGTTTTATTGAGTGTGTGTACAGCATTGTTGATGTTAGTGATGGGTGTACTGTTTAGAGTTGTGAAGTGTTGTTCTGTCTCATTTGTGAATGCTTCCCAGTTAGCTCTTTTATAATTGGTGTATGTGTGTTTGTGGCTAGCTGGGGTGAGTCTGGTTTTGGTGGTGATAATGATCGGGAGGTGGTCAGAGCCTAAGGTTCTGACCACCCTCCAGGATGTTGTGGGGGCGAGTTCTGGGGAGCAAAAGGTGATGTCTGGAGATGATGGGTTATAGAGGGCTTGGTGAGGAATATGAGTATGTTGATGGATGTCGTTAAGGATGATGAGGTTATCGGTTTGGTTTTGTAGTACCAGCCCTCTGTCTGTGTCGGGGTTGTCGACAAACCAGGCCGACATCTTGGCGTTGAAGTCACCACCCAGGATGATGTGTGGGGTGTTTGTGATGTGTTGTAAGTGTGGTCTGTATTCATTTGGTACTGTAGGGGATGTTTGGGGAGGGATGTATGTGTTTATGATGGTTATGTTGGAGTTGTTGCCAGTGCGTATTTTAATTGACTGTACAGTAAACCCTCGCCATCTCGGACCTCTAGAAGTCGGAAACCCGTACTAGTCGGACTGGCTACGGCCTCTCGGACATGCACTTCGGTAGTTCGGACATTTCCGTCATCGTTCCGACAGTCTCTGACGTTGTCGGGCTTTATATAAGTACAGTATTCGGAAAATGTCCGATATTATATTTTTCAATTCCATTGCATTAGAAATGATTCAAAGATTACAAGAAGTCCAAATAAGACATAGTTATGTTAATGTATAAGGGAGTTACATAAATGCATTAGAGAGATAGATAGATAGAAAGAGAGAGTTACAGAGGGGGAGTGAGCGATAAACACGAACTATTATGAGACGGACTTAATTGGTTCTGAAAAGACAAAGGAGACTTTTATATTGACTCTTTTTCATGTTATTATTTGTGTGCTAGAAGGATAATATTGTTTTCAATTCCATTGCATTAGAAATTATTCAAAGATTACAAAAAGTCCAAATAAGACATAGTTATGTTAATGTATAAGGGAGTTACATAAATGCATTAGAGAGATAGATAGATAGAAAGAGAGAGTTACAGAGGGGGAGTGAGCGATAAACACGAACTATTATGAGACGGACTTAATTGGTTCTGAAAAGACAAGATAGATAGAAAGAGAGTTGCAGAAGGGGAAGTGAGCGATAAACACGAACTATTATGAGACGACTTAATTGGTTCTGAAAAGACAAAGGAGACTTTTATATTGACTCTTTTTCATGTTATTATTTGTGTGCTAGAAGGATAATATTGTTTTCAATTCCATTGCATTAGAAATGATTCAAAGATTACAAAAAGTCCAAATAAGACATAGTTATGTTAATGTATAAGGGAGTTACATAGATGCATTAGAGAGATAGATAGATAGAAAGAGAGAGTTACAGAGGGGGAGTGAGCGATAAACTAAACACGAACTATTATGAGACAGACTTAATTGGTTCTGAAAAGACAAAGGAGACATTTTTATTGACTCTTTTTCATGTTATTATTTGTGTGCTAGAAGGATAATATTGTTTTCAATTCCATCGCATTAGAAATTATTTATAGATTACAAAAAGTCCAAATAAGACATAGTTATGTTAATGTATAAGGGAGTTAGTTAGATGCATTAGAGAGATAAATAGATAGAGAGAGTGGCTAGGGGCGAGCGAGCGATAAAATACTAACATATACGAGACGGACTTATGTTTCTGAAAGACAAAGGAGACATTTTTATTTACTCTCTTTTTCATTTTATTATTTGTGTGTTAGAAGGGTAATATTGTTTTCAATTCCATCGTATTAGAATTGATTCATAGATTAAAAAAAGACCAAATAAGACATAGTTATATATATATGTATAAGGGAGATAGATGCATTAAATAATATAAAAAAAAAAAAAAAAAATCTCTGGTGACGCGGACTTTCCTCTTCTAATTCGGAATTTTCCCTCTCTTAAGTCGGGCATAAGTCGGACTTCGGACATCTCGGATTTTCGGTCATCTCGGACTGGGTCTCCCCCCAATTAGTCCGAGATAGCGAGGGTTTACTGTATTTCTGTTGTGTTATCATTTGGGGGGAGGAGGGATTTGGTTTGTACACTGGTTACTATGTATGATATTTCTTTATGTACCAGGGTGATGAGTCCACCGCCCCCGCCGACAGCCCGGTCTTGTCTGATGGTGGTGAAATTATGAAATGTGGGTGTTTTTTGTGTTGTGCGGAGTTTTGTTTCTTGTAACTTACTTGTAACTTACTTGTAACTTACTTACCGGTATTCATATGCGCCTATTTTACGTTTAATATGAAGATATTAACATGTAACAGCAATAAAACAAGTGGGAATAGTATTTGGGGGGTGAAAAAGACAAATTATTGCCGACCCTCCAGTCATGAAGTATGAGGCGAACGAGACGTACACCCTCCTCTGTCGAGGCCTGAAGTGAGACTGAGGTCTCTCTCTCACTCTCTCTCTCTCTCCCCACGCACTCGATAGGCGCAGGAGAACACCTTAGAACCGTGTTGGAGATATTGGCGCGGTAAATAAACCGATAAACAAGGGAATAAGAGGAAAAATAGGTGATAATTGAAGGAGGGGGTTTTGACACATGTGGAGGAGTGATAGGTGGTATGGAGGGGAATATAGGTTTAATCCCCGGAGGGGAGAAGAGAAAACCTAATATTTAGTAGTGGCCCCGAAATCATTGACGATATGCCTATTAGTATAATAGTCCTCTTTCAAGTACCCGCGGTCCGCGCATTTGAAATGCCCGCCGCAGGGAGAGAGAGTCCTACATCATAAGTGCAACGCTAATTCTCTTATGGAATCGTCTTTATGATTGGGTACTCACTACGAAAAAACTAAGTAAAAAATAAATAATAAAAATTTACTTAATAATTGTTATACTAAGGCTTTCCATCACGTGGATGTCTTATCTTATATGGATTCTAGCCCAGACGCTGCTCACCGAGCCGCCATACTTCCTTCAAATGTCCTATCGAGATTAAACTTAAGACATCAACGAATGGGAAAGGGATGTTTGGGAGGGCCCTACATCGTCAATGATTTCGGGGCCACTACTAAATATTAGGTTTTCTCTTCTCCCCTCCGGGGATCAAACCTATAATTTATTAGTGGCCCCTCCATCATTGACGATATGTCTGATATCTCAAGACTGGAGGGGGACATTCGTGATAATATCACCACTAACAAATACTATAGGTAGAGAAAAAGAATCCTATAACAAAATAAGTATTTTATTATTTACATACAATAAGCAGTACAAAATTGGACAGATAGCAGTGCATTACTTCAAAGAAAATCTGCTTACATGACCATGCAGGTACATCGAAAAGAATATCACATTTGGGATTCAAAAGGGTTGATGTTCCAGGCACATAAATGATATCATTGTGTTTTTTTATGGCCTTACAACAACTTTGCACACATGAGATTCTGTGTACGTCTTCTATATCTAAATTATCACTTTGATAGTTATCTTATTCTAAAATTAACTTGTTAACTGGGGGACCCGCTTGACTAAACAGTCTCACAGGCCCTGTTTTCAGCATTATGGACAACAAATAGGGTACTTCTTGATCTACTCAATCCTCTGATGTGACCCTAGCTTGTGTGCACTTGTCCTATTTTGTGCCGAATTTTATAAATAATCTATAGTTGCAACTATGATAAATATTCATAAAAACTTAAAATAAAATTTCTTTACACTTTGTTGCCAGCTCGACTACTTGTGTTTATTGTTTGTGATTTACTCATCTCGTCCGGCGGGGGGTCCCTTGGTCCTGAGTTCACCGGAACTCTCTCTCTCCCCCCCCCCCCCCCCCCCCTTTTTCTTTAGCCTGAAGGCGCAACTTCAATAGCTCTTTGACCCCGTAGACCCGCCGCCGAACATAAGGTAGTTGTTAGGATTTTCTACTGTCCTAACAGCCGACTGTTCTCCAGAAAAACGGGTGGTGCTTCTCACCCGGCGGACTGAAAAGGGGAGAATTACTTTTCTAAGTGTTAGCCTACTTGCTATGACGACGTTGGTGTATGCGTTGTGCTTTCAATAATCTTGGACCTGAAGTCCCGGATTGAGAAGCACCACTCTCTTTCTGCGGAGCAGTCGTGTGACATGAAGGATCCTTTTGCTCTTTTTGGGTGGAGCCAAAGAATCCTTAGGACAGAACCGTGCTGGACCCAGGCATATACATTTTGAGAGCGCCGGAGTCGTATCAAAATTAATACTGTAGTGGGAGATTTGGTTCCGCCTTGGTTCTACTCTACCTCAAACTGGCATCGGCCTCTAGAAGGTAGTTGTGGTCTCCTGCGACTTGTAGCTCAGTGAGAAGGTAAAAAGTGACCAATCTTTGTAACTGTCTTTAACCAATAACTCAAAATACCACCTGTATTACCTGGTGTGACGTGAGAGCTGTGTAGTCAACTTCTGACTGAGCTACTATCAAACAGGAACCCAGCAAGAAAACTTGCCCTCATTATCTATGGTTATTGAGTTGTATCAGTGTGATATTCTCAGGTCTGATATACACTTGTAAAACTTGCACTCATGAACCCATTGTTCCGACCCCCGGCGGTATGTGCAGGCCTGATAAGCTAACATTTGGTGTAGGAGGGGTTCAGTGATCTACTAAAGGTAGGTGTGGGGTGCTACCAAGCGCTTATTCCTCTCTCTCCTCCTTAACTTATCCGCGTATTTTCTTTAGAAACCGCAGGTCTTTCCGGCCTTGTTCAACATATTGTTATCGGAAGGTCAAACTTGTAGTCTAGTAAGCCGGTAAAGAAAGTAATGATCTTTGATATTGTTTCCGGCCGGCATTCAAGCCCTGATCTAGGGAGTCGCCTTTGGTGGCAGGGATTCAATGTCTAAAAGGACTGAATGTTTCAACCGGGGCTTATTCCGGGTGTTCTTTCTACCGCCGGAGTTTACGAACCCTCGCGAGGTATGTCACTCCATCCTTTAATTGTTGTTTTAAGGGGCGCGTCGGAACTAATCAAAACAGGACCTTTAGGGAAAAGCTCGTCTATTGTCTTTTGTTAACTGGCGAGGGTTATTAAGCCATATTGTCTGATATCCCTCCGGCGTCTAATATGGGTTTATGACCCCTTCCTTTTTAGGGGCCTACATGTTGAGTCCTTTTAAAGGTGGTCGGGTGAGTGAGAGGTAGCTACCGCTATTTCGTACCCCATGTTTGAGACTTTAACGGGGAAGAGACTTGGCCTTTTACTAGTGTACGGCATAAGTACCGTAACTATTAAACCACTAGAATGAGGGACCCTGTTACCATGTGTGTGTTTAAGTCAACTACCTATTAATGGTCTGTTACTTTTAACTCCACCGTGATGGTATGCTCCGATAGGTTGGAAGGTCATGACTGATAAATCTTTTGGGAGTTCCTTTTTCATGACTAACTCCACCGGCCGTTGTTTATGAACTTATGTTGTTTGTGTCTCGTGAAGTAATGTATCTTCACTACCTCCGGTAGGGAGATCGGTTCATAAGTGCAACTTAGGTGTAACTTTTCCCACCAGTTTATACCATCCGGCGGGGAAAGATTCAACCCCGGCTGAGAAACATCGTGGTATGATCAGACCTTGGAACCTGGTTATAGTGACATAAAGAATTGAAATTGTCATGGAAATTCCACCTAACTCCTTAATTTATGTAATAACTCTAAATCTTACACCTGTGCCAACCAACAGCCAGTCGTCTACCGTTTTCTCTCCAGAATTTTGAAACTTCTTTTCTTGAATTGAAAATTAGACCAAAGTAAGGCTTATAGTATAGAAACTGGTGTCTTCTAGATCAATGATATCCCCCGGTAACCTGGACTGGATCCACCGTAGCATAAGTTATAGAAACTTCTGCATGCCGGCCCTTCTGCGCTTTGTTGCCTTACCTATGGCTTCCACTCTGGCGGCGCAGGTATGGGGCTACTAATTTCGTGGTGTCATCCTAATGGACGCCTATCGTTGAAAGGGCGCATTGTATTGTTACTGTTATGGGCTAGGGTTACACTGAATTGCGGTGTCATCCGTTGTGGGCCCCAGAACGACAAGGCACAGTTGAGTTATGCAAACCTTTCTCTGTGGATCGTTCTGATTTGAGGGACTCCGTTCCTCCGAAAGGTTAAGAGATGGTAGGAAGTAACGAGGTCGCCTGAGCCCCTCTACGTCCTGTGTTTTCTTGTCCTCCACTATGCCCCTTGTTTTCGGGACCGCTGCCCATTACCGCCTGACTTCACCAGTTTTACTGAGTGTTCAGTAGGCGTCCCCTCGGATCCACTCGCCCGCGATGGGCCCCGGGAGAGAGAGAGGGTTAAACAATGATGGGTGTTATCGGGATGGTTAGACGACTGACTATTGCTTGGCTAACCTTCACTTTCGTACTGACGTGATCTAATTGAGCTTACATTGTCAGAATTTAAAGTGGTGGCTGTAAGTTGTTGTGCAAATAGTAAAGAGCCTGCCTTGTCTCTGGACTTAGTACCGAAGACGTCAGCACCGGAGATCTGAGGACCCGGCGGCAAACACCTGCCGGTAAACCTCTTACCATAAACATTCTCAGGTGCTGACGTGCCCGTACCGCCTCCAATAATGCTCTCCGTATGTCCTCTAAAGAGCGTACTGGATGTGGTAAGACCATGCGTTGAAATAATTCTATGGTCTCATCTAGCGTCTGATTAGCCTTAGAGTCTGCCGGTCTCGAGATGGTCTGGGCTGTGTGGCGATTCATCAAGAACTGAGCAAATAACCGACAAGCTTGATTACGTAGTTTAAAGTCCCTATCAAGCTCGCCGAGGGTAGGAATATTGAAGTGTTCCGGGAAGTCTTTTTTGTGATAATTGAGGAGACGTCAGGAATTCAAAGAGGGAAGTTGGGACCTTTCCTACCTGTTTATTCATCAAAGTGAACCTCACTGGGCTGGATAGGGGAATGGGAAGTGAGGGTTGTGAAATTACTGACATCGCAAATTGCTGTGCCTCTACATCCCAGGCCACCCAAGGACCAAAACCTACCTGCCCCAAAATTACTCCTGGACATTTACACGTTAGTCGCGCCGGGGTTGTAGCCAACTCCGGTACTTGCTTGACCTGGAATTGATCACCTTGTAAGCCATAAGGCCGGGCACAATCGGGGCAGTTTAGTAATGAAGGGGGAGGTGGTACTGACTCTGAAGGCTTGTATGCAAAGTACTCATAATAACCCACATCTGGTACCGCTTTGATTGGAACCTGTAATATGTTACCCTGTTCATCTTTTGCTCTAAATTCCTTACTTCTGTTTACCTCAATGGTCCACTCATTAGGGACCAGAAACTCCCCCGACAAGGTTATGCGTGCCGCGCTGGGGAATTTAGCTTGAACTGGAGACCAGGTCTCTGGTTCTGGAATAGTATTTACTGAGGCAAGGTTTGTAACTGTTGGTCTAGAGAGGGTGCTACAAAACTTGATGTAACACCACACCCATTGGGAGATGGAAATATGGCGGGCACTGGCATGCCACTCGCTGGATGACCCTTGAACGTGAAGCTAGGGGAACATTGCACTTTTGGCAAGATTGTGGCGGGCTTTAATGGTCGTACTACTAAACCTGTCGGGGTACCTTCCGGTGTCTCTGTGGAAGTGATCCGAGCTTTCTTAGGTACATGACAGTGTTTTAGCATCCTATGAAATATGTCTTCAAGATCCTTTACTGTGATATATTTATTATGAGATTTTCTCCCGGACCTAGGTGCCTTTACTAACCTCTTTTTACCTTGGGTTATCTCGGTTCCGTCACTTACCTCCGGGGTTTCTGGAGCCTCTACTGGCTCGGACATCAGTCTAATCTTGTGTCTTGGGACTTTATGTCGCCTACCCTTTTTTGTATTTTCCTGTAGCCTATCAAAAGTTAGGTGTCTCGCGGAAAACGTCTGTGGTTCGCTCTCAAGCACTTGCCGATTGGGGGAATAGTGCCCTGGGTATGTCTGGGAAGTTAATCGCGGTCGACTTACTTGAGGGCTCACCACCGTATCACGGTCATTATTCGCCTGCGCCTGGGTATTAGTTTCTAATATCTTAGGGAACAGTATTAATTTATGACTTGGTAACTTCTTATGCGACAGTCCTTGGTCATGACTTGGTAACAAGAGAGGAGCATGAGGAAAGACTAATTTGCTCTTTGAGAGGCCTATACTCAAACATTCTGCACCGGTATGGGGAGGAAGCGTCTTACCGACCATCCCGTTCCCGGAACCAGCCGACTCTAAGACCGGCGCTTCCGAGACCGGGACCGGCGGGGGAGATGGCGACCGTGGTGTTAACCCGTACCGCGACTCCGTCTCCTCCGTGTCGGCATTCGCATGAATTTCTGCCGTGACATAAAGGGTGGTACTCGTAACTTTATTTCTTTTAGGGGAAATAGTAGATGGCCTGGCAGATTGTGGGGACTGTTGTTTAGGCGATCTGGTCCTCTTGTGACCTCGTGGTGACGCCGAACGAGTCCTTTTTCTTGCGGCTGGGGGGGGGGGGGGGGTTTCTCCTTGAGACTTCACTACTACTATCGATTAAATCGCCGGAAAGAAGTCGTGATAACTTAGTATCTAGGAGCTCTGACTTAAAGGATGAACAATCAAGGGGGGTTGAATACGTGAGAATGTGTTGCCACAGGTCTGGGTCATCACAAACCAGTTCTTTATTCGCCGCGCCCCTCGCAAAGGCGGAGAAGCTGTTCTTAATATCGACCAGTGCTACTAGGCACGCCAGGTCTTGTTTACTAAACCAGTCGGCACACAGATCTGAACAAGTTGGGCACATCTGAGGGTTCCAGATGAAGCTAGATTTGTCTAGATACTCTACACACTTAATACAACATTTATGTGCTATGACTGGGGTTAAGAAGCAAGTGGGAGATGCACAAAAGCTAGTGTGAGGCATGATGGCGAGAACCCCCCGCCCCCCATCCCCCCCCCCCCGGCCGGGTTCTGCACCGTAGCCTGCTGCCCTGTGTTGCTTCTGATGTGATGGGTTCTGGAAAATAAAATTTCCAGGAATCAATGCTCATAAGGATAAACCGAGAGGTAACACATCATATCTTACAAGTATGCCGGAAGGGCAGTTGTAGCTCCAACTGCTACTCTGACCTTCCGCCGTACCTGAATGAAAATCATCCTTCAAGGTGTTTTTATTGTTGTTGTTGTTGTTGTTGTTGTTCCCTAGGCTGCCTGGCCGAACAGCCCCGAGTCCCTGAGGAAGGCCATGGCCACGATCGGGTTTTCCCACAGAGCTCTCATTGAATGTAGATTGTGTTGTTGGCGTAAGTGGTTGTGTGAAATGCAGTCTTCTATGATGTGTTTAATGGTATGGGGTGCTGTGTTACATCCCGGGCAGGCGTCGACAACGGAGTCATCCAGTCTCTTCTGATAGCTCAGGAGAGCTGGATGGTGTCCGCATCTCAGCCTGGCCAGGTGGACTCTGTCCTCGCGAGGAAGGGAGGATTCGGAAGGATGGATTTTGGGAGGTCGTGCATGCAGCTGCGTGTTGTCTGTGAGTGAGTGGATGGATCGGTGAGAGATATGAGTATGGATGTGCTTCTGGAAGTTGTTCGGGGTGGGCAGGGAGGGAGAGAGGACAATAATTGTGTGTGATACCGTGTGCTGGGTGTTGTTTTGATATTTCTTGGTGTCTGTGGGTGTGTTGCCATGTTTTTATTGTAGAACTGCTTACCTGTGACTGTGTCACTGGCCTCTAATACCTCGTCAGATAATCATCGTATCCCGAGACATCCTCTGGGATAGACAAAGCTCACTGGACTGTGTCGCTGGGCTCTAAAAAGTCAAGATGTGTGAGTGACGGGGTTCCGGGCGAGTTCGCTCGGCCGGGCCGAGCTCACTTAACCAAGGAAAACGTACTTCCGACGGAAGTGAAGTGGCACTACCCACCACCGTGGGACAAAATTGGCTATCCCCGCCTCGATGTAAAGCGAGGGTGCGCTGTCAATACACAGAGAGACCGCCGGAAAGGGAACCAACCTAATTTTTGGGAAACTGACTTACGATATAAAGTCTGACTCTCCAAAACCCCACAAACAACAGGACGTCTCCTGACACTGGTAGGATTACAAAGCACAGCAAGAAACCAGAAATACATCTTAGGGCTACAATATTATAAATGACACCAAATAATTTTCCTAGCCCACTAAGACCATACCCCTAACGAGGCTGGCCACGAGGCTCGTAGGAAAACATTTCATGGCTCTGTAGACTCGTACCTCCGAAGTCAACAGCATCTCGAAGCGACAGCACCCGGAACGGGGACAAGCGGACACGGACTCCAGAAAGTTTCACACCACGTGTGACAACTCTTAGACCAGACCGTGTGCTGAAAAATAATTAAATGCAACTGCCTCATAGCGACGGCCAAGCAGCATTATCTTGCGAAAAGTAGCCTCCTAACTAAGAGCTAAAAAGCAACAGCTGAGGCGCACGAAACGAACAAGAATATAACATGACGTGTGGGGCCCAATGGGGGCAAAGAAGGTGCCTGTACAATAGTACCCTATTTTAACACTCTCCTACGGACACGCCAATGGGGCTGCCTGATCTAGCTAATCTAAACCTATTCTAGTACAACTCAGATAGATACAAATGAGCAAACGATTCACTAGAGTTGAACGAACGAAGAATAAAACGGAGCTCAGGCAGACACGTCTGGCCTTGGTGGACGCAGGGAGACGAAGGAAGTATGGCGGCTCGGTGAGCAGCGTCTGGGCTAGAATCCACATAAAACATCCACGTGATGGAAAGCCTTAGTAAAACAATTATTAACCCTTCAACCCCGGCTGGTACACGTGTGTACCATTTTGTTTTGACCCGAGGAACCCGGGTGGTACAACATTGTACCATTGCTTGAAAGCCTGTGAGCTTGGTGTGCGAGGCGTCGGTCCGACGCATGTAAACAACAGCCGGCTGGACCGACGCCCCGCATCTCCGGCCACAAGAAGGAGAGCGTCGCTTGTTCGTGTGTGCCTGTATGTTGTTGTTAAGTATCGAAAAGTAGTGTAAAGTGGCTGTTGTTGCCGTAAGTTATCTCTAATGAAATCATCATCACAACTGAACCAGTTGACTTAGAGAGCTCTACTTAACGCCAGTCTACAGGTAAATAACACAGCTACGCTTGGGGATGCGCGGGAATGCGGGAAGAAGTCAGAATAACAAAGATACGGTAGCCTAGCCTAGACGTTTTTCGGCCAAAACACCCGGGTCTCGGGGAATATTTATGTATTTACCTAATTGTATTTACCTAATTGTAGTTTACAGGAGTTGAGCTAAGCTTGTGTTGTCCCGTCTCTCAGTCTACTTTTTATCCAATTTTTTCTTGAAAATATGGATGTTCCTTGCCCCTACCACCTCCTCCTCCAGCCCATTCCATTTGTCAATACAAATACAAAGGGGAAGCTAAACTTCCTGATATCGTTCTTGCAGGTAGGTCTTTTTACTTTGTAGCTGTGGCCTCTAGTTATTCCTGTATCCATAATTAATATATCCTCCTTATCCAGCCTCTCCAGCCCCCGGGTACATTTGTACATCATTATCATGTCTCCCCTCTCTCTCTCTTTTAGACTCGGTAGATTTAATTTGTCTAGCCTCCCTTCATATGGCAGTTCTCTGAGACTTGGAACCAATCTAGTGACTGCTCTCTGGATTCTTTCTAACTTGTGAATATGCTTCTTTAGATGCGGGGACCACACCACTGCTGCATACTCCAATCTTGGTCTAATCATACTCTTCATAATTTTCGCTACCATGGTCTCATCCAAGTAGTTCAGAGCAACTTTCATATTCCCGGCCATTGCATACATTCCGCTAAAGAGCTTGTTAATATGTTTCTCTGGCGACAAATTATCTTGTATAATCAACCCTAAATCTTTTTCTTTTTTCGGCCTTGCTAATTATATTATCTCCCCTCCTGTACTCCCAATTTGGTCTATTCACACTTCTTCCCATATTTAACACATGGCATTTACTTATATTAAATTTCATTTTCCACTTGGTGCTCCATTCGTATATTTTATCTAAATCCCCTTGCAGCTCCTCACAACTACTTTTATTTGTTATTTGTCTCATAATTTTTACGTCGTCTGCAAACATTGACATGTAAGAGTTTATGCCTATCGGCAGGTCATTCACGTACATAAGGAACATGAGAGGTACCAACACAGATCCCTGCGGCACACCACTCTCAACTTTCCGCCACGATGAGTAAGTTCCTCTAATGTTGGTCCTCATTTCCCTATCTGTTAGATAGCTCTCCATCCATTTCAGCAAACTCCCCCTGACACATCCTAGCGTCTCAAGCTTAGATAACAATCTCTTATGTGGTACCTTATCGAATGCTTTGGAAAGGTCTAAGTAGACGCAGTCCACTCATCCGCCTCTTTCTTGGAGTACATCTATCACCCTACTGTAATAACATAGCAAACTGGTAACACAAGATGTCCCTTCTCTGAATCCAAATTGCTTTGGGGTTATTATCTTCTTTCTCTCCAACATTTTCATTCATCTCTTCCTAATTAGCTTTTCACAAATCTTGCATACAATACTAGTAAGTGAAACTGGTCTATAGTTTAGAGGGTCCTCAGGGTTTCCATTCTTGTATATCGGGATGATATTTGCTCTTTTCCATTCAACAGGAACCTGTCCTTTATCTAAGGAAGCTTGAATTATGTAATGCGTAGCCGAGGCTGGAGGGTTAAATACATTTTTATTTTTTACAAAGTTTTTTCGTAGTGAGTACCCAATCATAAAGACGATTCCATAAGAGAATTAGCTTTGCACTTATGATCTAGGACTCTCTCCCTGTGGTGGGTATTTAAAATGCGCGGACCGCAGGTACTTGAATGAAGACTATTATACTAATAGGCATATCGTCAATGATGGAGGGGCCACTAATAAATGTATCTCACTGAATCACATATTCCTTTGTTTTAAGTGCTACTTTTTTTTTTTTTTTTTTTTTTTTTTTTTTTTTTTTTTTTTTTATTTAGGCCTTGGATCTTAAGACGTTCGTTGCCTTTCACCACCAAAACCTCCTAAGAGTCTTCTCGCCATTCCCGGGTTAACACAAATAACACCTTAAATGAAATTAATAGACAGTTATAAGTACAGTACATTATATGACCACGATTGAGGATTTAAGGATTTTATGTAAAAAATAGATATGTTTCAGATGGAAGAATTTAAACAAGTCAATGGATGACGACAAAGAAAGGAGAGTGTTATCGGACAACGAGGGTGAACCAGAGGAAGATACGGAGGGAGCCGAGTGGAGGAAGATCAGGTTCGAGCGAGAGAAACTCATCGAGGAACAGAAGAAAAAGGTAATTATAATGTCTATCTATCTATCTATCTATCTATCTATCTACTCTGGCATATACCCCATTATACAGGGTGTTCCAGTAATGCTTTTCATAAATTATATGGTGGACTCATCAGACAAAAATAAGAATACATTACTCTATGAACATGAGGTTGAGTATTTTTAATAACGGAGTTATTACACGATTTAAGTTAACGATAGATACAATGCCATTCAGTCCAAGAGGTAATGTTGCCATTTTAGTGGATTATATCCATTTGGCCTTCGCTATCGCTTGCTAGCCTCAAGATAGTGAGCAGTAGCGATCTGACTTTTCGGTAGAAAAATATGTCCGGCTTCGCCGGATTTGATTTTTCTACCGAAAAAATCAGCTCGCTACCGCTCGCTAGCCTGAAGAGAGAACGCCAATTGGATACAAACCTTGATACACTATCTTGAGGCTAGCAAGCGATATCGAAGGCCAAATGGATATAATCCACTAAAATGGCAACATTACCCCTTGGACTGAATGGCATTGTATCTATTGTTAACTTAAATCATGTAATAACTCCGTTATTATAAATACTCAACCTCATGTTCATAGAGTAATTTATTCTTATTTTTGTCTGATGAGTCCATATAATTTATGAAAAGCATTACTGGAACACCCTGTATATACTGTATACTGTATACAGTAAAAGTCCTGTAATCCGAACACGGATAGTCCAAAAATCCCAATGGTTCAAATTTTTTAAGGAGGCTGACGGAGTTTCAAAATTGGCGCCGAAATCGTCCTAGCGGCAGGAAGTAGAAGCAAGCGGGAGGGACGGAGTATTTACCTAATTGTAGTTTACAGGAGTTGAGCTAAGCTCGTGTTGTCCCGTCTCTCAGTCTACTTTTTATCCAATTTTTTCTTGAAAATATGGATGTTCCTTGCCCCTACCACCTCCTCCTCCAGCCCATTCCATTTGTCAATACATCTATAGGGGAAGCTAAACTTCCTGATATCGTTCTTGCAGGTAGGTCTTTTTACTTTGTAGCTGTGGCCTCTAGTAGTCCTAGGCAGCCTGATAGTCCTATGCCTATGCTCGAGGGTGAGAACGATGAGTGACAGTGACAATAAAAGTGACATTCATTAGGTTTAAGGATAACATTAAGAAAAACTAACATTAATAATAAGTACAGAAGATAATAAGTGAACGGTTCTTCATTTAATAATTTAGTACAGTATACAGTTCAGTACCGAAAAATAAATACAGTACAGTACAGTACTGTGCCCCTGGATTTACTCTTACGTGAATTTACCTGCCTACACCTACTACAGTAAACCCTCGCCATCTCGGACCTCTAGAAGTCGGAAACCCGTACTAGTCGGACTGGCTACGGCCTCTCGGACATGCACTTCGGTATTTCGGACATTTCCGTCATCGTTCCGACAGTCTCTGACGTTGTGGGACTTTTTATAAGTATTCGGAAAATGTCCGATATTATATTTTTCAATTCCATTGCATTAGAAATTATTCAAAGATTACAAGAAATCCAAATAAGACATAGTTATGTTAATGTATAAGGGAGTTACGTAGATGCATTAGAGAGATAGATAGATAGAAAGAGAGAGTTACAGAGGGGGAGTGAGCGATAAACACGAACTATTATGAGACGGACTTAATTGGTTCTGAAAAGACAAAGGAGACTTTTATATTGACTCTTTTTCATGTTATTATTTGTGTGCTAGAAGGATAATATTGTTTTCAATTCCATTGCATTAGAAATTATTCAAAGATTACAAAAAGTCCAAATAAGACATAGTTATGTTAATGTATAAGGGAGTTACGTAGATGCATTAGAGAGATAGATAGATAGAAAGAGAGTTACAGAGGGGGAGTGAGCGATAAACACGAACTATTATGAGACGGACTTAATTGGTTCTGAAAAGACAAGACAGATAGAAAGAGTTGCAGAAGGGGAAGTGAGCGATAAACACGAACTATTATGAGACGGACTTAATTGGTTCTGAAAAGACAAAGGAGACTTTTATATTGACTCTTTTTCATGTTATTATTTGTGTGCTAGAAGGATAATATTGTTTTCAATTCCATTGCATTAGAAATTATTCTAAGATTACAAAAAGTCCAAATAAGACATAGTTATGTTAATGTATAAGGGAGTTACGTAGATGCATTAGAGATATAGATAGAAAGAGAGAGTTACAGAGGGGGAGTGAGCGATAAACACTAACTATTATGAGACGGACTTAATTGGTTCTGAAAAGACAAGATAGATAGATAGACAGAGAGTTGCAGAAGGGGAAGTGAGCGATAAACACGAACTATTATGAGACGGTTTAATTGGTTCTGAAAAGACAAAGGAGACATTTTTATTGACTCTTTTTCATGTTATTATTTGTGTGCTAGAAGGATAATATTGTCTTCAATTCCATCGCATTAGAAATTATTTATAGATTACAAAAAGTCCAAATAAGACATAGTTATGTTAATGTATAAGGGAGTTAGTTAGATGCATTAGAGAGATAAATAGATAGAGAGAGAGTGGCTAGGGCGAGCGAGCGATAAAATACTAACATATACGAGACGGACTTATGTTTCTTGAGACAAAGGAGACATTTTTATTTACTCTCTTTTTCATTTTATTATTTGTGTGTTAGAAGGGTAATATTGTTTTCAATTCCATCGTATTAGAATTGATTCATAGATTAAAAAAGACCAAATAAGACATAGTTATATATATGTATAAGGGAGATAGATGCATTAAATAGATATATAAAAAAAAAAAAAAAAAAAAAAAAATCTCAATTTCTCTGGTGACGCGGACTTTCTTCTTCTAATTCGGAATTTTCCCTCTCTTAAGTCGGACATAAGTCGGACTTCGGACATCTCGGATTTTCGGTCATCTCGGACTGGGTCTCCCCCCAATTAGTCCGAGATAGCGAGGGTTTACTGTACTCAATACTTCTAAGCATTACTGGTGAGTAATAAAACAACCTATATACCATATCATGTCTTTATTTATTAATTATGTGCGCATTTATAGTGTTTTCAGGGGTCCCTCGCAACAGTCCGAATAATCCACTAATCTGAAGCACTGTCGGTCCACTGCCATTCGGATTACAGGACTTTTACTATATATATACAGTATATACAGTGTATATACAGTATATGTGTGTACCGTAAACTCTCATGTCTGGCGTGTTTAAGCTTGGCGAAATCGTGTTTGGCGCCATAATCTATAAGATACCAAAGCTCTCGTCTGGCGGCAAAAATTTGTAATTGGCGGGTGGCCGAGAGACGAAAATAGGCGAGCGGCGAAAATACCCGAGCGGCGAGCCGACCTGAACGGCGAACTAACCTGAGTGGCGAGCCGACCTGAACGGCGAACTGACCTGAGTGCATAGGCTACCTCTCGGCACTTGTCGGTCCTGATAAAGTTACTTTACTCTCTTACCAGTTCCCGTTCGACCTTGACTGTATCATTTATTGCTCGCTCTCTCCATCGATTCATGATAAATGGATAATGGTAGCCGTGGGACCAAGTTGCAGTTGTTCGTGATAGAGAGCCACCTGAAAAGCCCTAAGTGGAAAAGGAAATTTGCAATTTTAGGAAAGATGTGCAGAACAACAAATATACTTAACTTACCTTGCATCACGTTTTATGCCTTTCTATCTATCTATCTATTGCCTGACGCCGCAATCCCCGAAGGGGTGGCCACGAACGAACCGCCCCCAGTCAGTCGACGCCCCTCCTCTCAACCAGCACCGCCTTCATTCATATACTTCCTCACTCCATCCTTCCACCTCTCCTTCGGTGCACCTCTCCCTCTCTGTCCTTCCACCTCGCTCTCGTACACCCTCTTAGTCAATCTCTCGCTTTCCATACGTTCCATATGGCCGAACCATCTCAAGTTGTTCCTTTTCACACTTTCCAGCATATTTACCTCCACACCACACCTCCTTCTTACTTCCTCATTCGTCTGTCTATCCCTCCATGTAACTCCGCACGCACTTCTCAAGTAACTTATTTCCACCGCTCTCACTCTTGGTCGAAGTCTCTTCCCGAACGTCCATGCTTCGCTTCCGTAAGTTAGTGTCGGGATTACCACACTGTCATGCAAGGACTTCTTCACTTCCATACTGACCACCCTATTTCTTGTTACTGCTTTCAACGTTCCTACAACCCTCTTCCCCTGTTGCACCCTCTCCCGCACCTCCTCATTCACAGTCCCGTCTTTACTCAACACACTGCCCAGATACTTAAAAGAGCTGACGATCTCCATAGCTTGACCGTTCAACTTCACCTCACACTCTGTGACTTCACCCCTTTCGAATACCATAACCTTGCTCTTCCCCGCATTTACCTTCAAATTCCGTTTTTTGCACACTGTTCCAAACTCATGCCTTTACATAAGAATATAAGAAAATGGGAGTCTTCAAAAAGCCGATCGGCCCACACAAGGCAGATCCCTGTCACACCCAACCCCAATTACATAACAACATAAGGTCATAAGATCGCGGGAAACTGCATATGGCCATGCGGCCCACATGAAGCAGCTCCCATTCACACCCAGCCCATATCACCCATATGGGAATCCAACTTATGCTTAAAGCTTTCAACTGTTTCTGAGCTAATTACTGTTCTGGGCAGTGCATTCCACATGTTAACAACTCTATTTCCAAACCAGTGCTTTCCTATATCTTTCCTAAATCTAAACTTATCTAACTTGAAACCATTTGAGCGGGTTATGTCGCCGTTCTTTAGCTTTAATACCTCATCTATATCGCCCTTATTTAAACCTTTTATCCATTTAAATACCTCTATCATGTCTCCCCTACATCTTCGTCTCTCTAGTGAGTGCAGGCCTAAGACTTTCAACCTCTCCTCATACGATAAATTTCTAATATTATGTATCTTTTTGGTCATTCTTCTTTGGACTGCCTCTAAAGTGTCGATATCCATTCTATAATAATGGCACCAAAATTGAACAGCATAGTCTAAATGGGGTCTTACTAGAGCTAAGTATAGTTTTAAGAAAACTTCAGCAGTCCTGTTGCTAACACTCCTAGATATGAATCCTAGAATTCTATTTGCCCTATTCCTAACACCACTTATACGCTGTTTTCTGGGTTTCAGATCATTACTAACGAGCACCCCCAGATCCTTCTCACACTCTGAGTTATCCAATTCTACATTGTCTAGTTTGTATTTAGCATCTAAATTAAAATGTAAAACTTGCAAACTAAACAAACCAAAATTGGGACAAGGACAATATAAAGTCAAATTAAATTATCAAAATTACGATTTCCAATTCTTAATACCTTACATTTGTCTACATTGAAACTCATCTGCCAATTTATGGACCACTCGTGCAAGTGATCGAGATCATTTTGAAGACATTCCCTGTCGCTAGCTGACTCTATTATCCTATCTATTTTAGTATCATCAGCAAATTTACTGATCCTACTCTTTATGCCTGAGTCAAGATCATTTATGTAGATAATGAACGGAAGGGACCCCAAAACCGACCCTTGGGGGACCCCACTTTTAACTAATCCCCACTCCGATTTTACACCATTTATACTAACTCTCTGTTTCCTACCAATCAGCCATGACTTAATCCACTTGAGTAGCATCCCCCCAATACCATGTCCTTCTATCTTCCTCAACAGCCTTTCATGTGGAACTTTATCAAAGGCCTTTGTGAGTGATATATTAACTGAAACAATACAATCCCAATTGGCAGTATTTTTCATTCATAAGTTCATAACCTTAAAAGAACTTAAACAAATAAAAGAATATGGTTCCGGTTCCCCAGGAATGTACCTTCGGCGGCAAGAAGAAGGATAATGCGACTTTGACCAAAATGGCGACGTGTCTATATCAACGATCCCAGCTTTGAAGGCTTTTTGAGGCAAGCCATGAGGACTGAGGAGCTTAGATAGCCAACTAGGGAAGACCTTAGGGCCCAAAGTAGCTATCATGGTAAAGAGGAGAATAATAATGAGGCGGACAATGACGAGAGGAACAATAATGAGGCGGACGCCCAGTAGTAATACGAAGCAAACGAACAATATAGGCCTAGGCCTAATTAAATAAAACATACAAATGTTTCTGGTGAGTCTTAACCCGTACAGCCCCAGCGACGCGCCTGACGCGTCGGCGATGTATGTAACGCACAGCCCCAGAGACGCGCCTGGCGCGTCACCCTAATTGCGCCGACCGTAACCTCAGGTGTAGCCACTCAAGAGGGCTCAGATTTGTATGGGAACTGTGTACATATCCCACGCAACCGTGCCGATGGTTGAAAACTCTCAAAGTCCACGTGCGTGCGCGTGAGCGCGCAATAACCTGGTTTTTTGGGGTAATTGCCTTCAATTTTTTACTCTTGTAAAATACGTTTTCGGGGGCTCTGTAGGACCATTCTTTAAGCTTTTTGAGCGGTTTTTCGTGGTTTTTCCTTCATTCCTAACCCATTCGCTATTGTTTCTAATAAAACCATTTTTTGAAAACCGGCCGGGTTCTGGTGAACAAACATTACAAAACTAGCCGGGGCTGGACGGGTTAATATATTTTAATTATTTCAATTGGCATGTAGTACAGTATAGTTAGTATTCAGAAATTTGTTATTAAAAATACGAAAAAAGGGTAAAATAGGCTAAGTTAGGGGTGACTAAAGCCTACCATAATTTTTTCCCATTTAATTTCCAATACGTGTCTGGCGAAGTCGCGATTGGCGCCGTTTTTTCAGACTACTAAAAACGCCAAACAAGAGAGTTTACTGTATACAGTACTGTATATATATACAGTATTGTTGTTGTTGTTGTTGCTGTTCCTCAGGCTGTCTGGCCGAGCAGCCCCAAGGTCCCGAGCAAGGCCAAGGCCATAACCGAGCGCCCCCACAGAACCCTCCCAGCTTATCACTAATAATGCCCAGGTGACCGAAGCCACTCAAAGGCGGGGAGCTGAGGAGGGTGCGGAAACGCCCGGGAAACAAAAGCCCCACCCAAGGCCCTGTGCCCCTCAGCAATTATAAAGGGAAAGTTGAGGGGCAAAGGAAAAATGTGACGCTTTGGCTCCCAATCTGCCAGGGTTGGCAGTAGGGAGGTCAATCCACGGAAAAGACGCCGTCACTTGAGATCTAGAAAATATATAAGTAAAAGGAACAGTCAGAGTAAGCTATGGGTATGGCAGAGAACGCTCCACTCTCATTCTGATAGACCAGCCCATCACCAGATACAGTATTGTTATGGGACGTTATAATTTACGTGCTTTATAGTGATTGCGTTTTCCACCTTAGGAAACTACGTCAATCTACAACTCTCTCGCTGGGAGATAACGAACTTCAGTTTTATAATGTCACAACAATGATAATCAATGGACACAAAATACACAGTCAAATATCACAATTTTTTTTTCCTTAATAGCTAAGGTACAATTCAATAATATTATAATAACAATAATAATCGATCCTCATATATATGAATAAGGTTTACGATCCAACATAGAATAATTGATACAAATAGTATATGCTCATTAGAATAATAGTGATCTAGTTGAAACATACAAAAAATAAGGTAGCTAATAGAACATATAAATAACTAAGATGTTACTATCAGAACAAAAAATAAGTAGACACAGAGATGTTAAGTCTCAAACACAATAAACAGTGTCATGATAGAAAACAGGGAAATGCGAGATAAGTTTTCACCTAGAGTAAATATCAGTTACTGCGATAGCATACATGCGGCACTGTAGGTATGTAAAATAGGACACTGTTTGATATTTGAATAAACTATACGTTAATTCAACTTAGACAGGAGATTAAACTCAAATAACTCAAAGAGTAATAATTATGAATATGAATTCATGAAAGAGTTAAATATATAAATTAGTCATGTATGCGTGACTGAGATTTCTCGTCGGATGATAAATTAATGCGACATGAATAACATAGAGTAAAAATAACTCAAATTATACACAAAATTAATTATACTTCATAAAGCGTGATAATAATAATAGTCAAATTAAGAGACTGTTGAGAAAACACTCTGTGAACAACTTATCTATGAATTACGTACCCAATGATGATATTACATAAAACAAGATATGAATAAGTGTTCACTGGTTTTGACGTGTAAATATGTATGTATTTATTCCCGGACAAACATATGTAAATTTCTCCATACAGAATATAGGAGCCTATATTCGAAGAAGTATATATACTGTATTTTTATCCCACAGTTAGAAGTGTGTAATGTTCTCTCTAAATCGAACGACTGGTAACTAGGAGGAGGGAAGAATAGATAATCTTCAATATTACGTTAACCTCAACATATCAAGTTAACCCTAGTTGAAATCATTGTTACATTTACAAAATAAAGAGCACTTAACCCTTCCTACCCGGGCTGCCTTAGGTAAGGACAGCGCGGCTGAAGGGCCGCAACCCGGTATGCCTTATGTAAGGCATTTGCTTGAAAGCGTGCTTTAAATTTCGCGTGGGCAAATTTTACTTTGCGGGGGCGATCGTAGCGCCACCAAGCCTCAACTACCACGCTTATCAGTTCCTACGTTGCCGCCATTGAGAGCTACAGCAAAAAAATGAATTCCGACGCGTCCGATACTGTGCAATCTCCCGCGCGTCCCAGTGCTACCCCGCTTGCAACATCTACGCCTCTGCCAACCGAGAAGAAAAGGAAAGTAAGGAAAGTGAAACGTTTGCTAAGTGACAGTGCAATACACCGTGAACTTTTCAACCAGGATTTGAGCAGTGGTGAAAGCTCTGTGGACAAAAACCTCTATATTCAGAGTAGAAGTGGGAGCGAAATTGACGATTTTGTGGGATTTGGTGCTGATGACAATGTTGATTTATTTGAGGGGGGTGATAGTAGTGATGATCCTGATGTGGAAGTGGTGGAGGAAGGTGCTATTGAAGTACCAAGTGTGCTAGAGCCAACCCCTTCGCCTAGTTTCGTAGGTCAGGGTAGGCCTAGGCCTAGCCCTAGCCCTACGCCAGGACCTTCCCCTTTGCCTGCCCGTACGCCCTTGAAAGTGGGTAAATACTTCTATAAACAGTCTTTAGTGAAAAGTGCAGCCAAGAAAGCACGCAGGGAGGCAGAAAAAGTGAGGGAAGGCGTAGATAGTGAGAGTGACGCCGACCCAGGCCTAGCAACCACCCGCATTCCTTTGTCACAACGCCTTAACCCGGGATGCCGGGAGGGCCACCCACAGCCCTCAGATTCATCTGTCCCTCAAGATGACCAAAGGGCCTCTACAAGTGCGCCATTGGCCTCCCACAGTGTGTCACCACAGGCCCCGCATCGTAGGTCATTATTTCCTGCGGAAAAGTCCCCGGCTAGCCGCAAAAGGAGCCCAACTCCCGAGGCCGAGGCTCCCATTGCTCAACCTCCCGCAGCCCCACGCCGCCGACGCCCGGTCTATTCTTCACCAGAGTTGACTCCTGAAGAGGCTGCTGACGACCCCGACATTGCCCCAGATGACCTAACGTCGCCTGAGGAAGAGGAAAACTAAGAGGAAGAGGAAGAGGGAGTCCCGACAAGAAGAGTCAAAGGACCTCGAGGTCGTGGACGTGGTCAGCCTGCCGACGCCGCTGCCCCTGGGCCTGGGCGTGGGCGTGGGCGTGCAGGGCGTCCGCCTGGGCATCCGCGTGGCCAAGGGCGTGTGCCAGGGCGTCCAGGTGTTGTGCCTGCTGCAGCTCCACGTCCTCGTCCTCGACCTGCTGAAATGTTTGTGTGGTCAGATGGGGCGGATTTTGTGCCAGATTTTCCTGCCTTTGACGAGGTACAACAGGGTTCTGGGGTGTCACCAGCATATCCCTGTGGCCCAAATGCCACCCCCAGTGAACTTTTCTGTGGCTTCTACGACAATGAAGTCATGGAATACCTTGTCAAAGAGACAAATCACCACCAGGCTATCTGTTCAAACTTTCTTGGCAGGAAGACAAGTGCAAAGATGGTGGCATGGAGAGCTCTCACTGTGGCAGAATTATATGTGTTCTTGGCACTCACAATGCTGATGACACATAAAGAAGCACGTTCTGGCCGACTACTGGATAACTGGCGACCTCACAACGACTCCAGCATTTGGTAAATTCATGTCAAGGGATAGGTACTTCGACATCCTCTCATATTTCCACCTGACAAATAACATGCATGTCCACGAGCCCGACACACTCTGGAAGATCAGGCAACTGTTTGACATGATACGTCATCGGTTTTCCACCTACCTGATTCTATTTCAGAAGCTGTGCATCGACGAGTCTCTGGTCCTGTTCCGTGGTAGGCTGCACTTCCGACAGTATATCCCGTCAAAGAGACACCGCTTCGGCATCAAGCTCTTCATCCTCTGCGACTGCATGACTGGATATGTGCTCGACTTTATAGTCTACAGCGGCAAGGGTGGTGAGGTGGAGATTGACCCCCTCATTGGTTTTGGCGGCGCTGTGGTAAAGAGGATGATGGAGAGGTACTTCCATGACAACCATGTCCTCTATACCGACAATTATTACACGTCGCCTATCCTCGCCAAGTACCTCCATGACCGCAAGACCGGAACTGTCAGCACAGTGAAGGGGAAGAGGAAGGGCATGCCAGCCTACCCAACAAAAACTAAGAAGACGGACATATTCCATAAGAAGAGTGGCCCCATCCTCTCCATCCACTGGCATGACCAGCGCAAGGTCAACCTTCTCACCACATGCCACAAAGCAGAGATGGTCCCCACAGGGAAGGTGGACCGAAAAACGAAGAACCCTATCACAAAACCAGCTGCTGTTCTGGGCTATAACCTGAACATGCGCCTCGTCGACAAGTCCGACATGCAGATGGGCTTCATAGACTGCCTGCGAACATCTTGCAGGTGGTACAAGAAGTTTGTCCTGCATACAGTAGATATGTCTGTCCTCAACGCGTACAACATCTACCGTTTGAGGTGTCCAGTCATCAAGTACAAGAGCCTGCGGACCTTCCAAAAGCAGCTGATACATGAGCTCCTGGTAAAACATGTGGGTACACCAGGGAGGCCACTACAAGGACCAGGCATGATGGACAGAATAGGGTGTGCCGACTTCATCAGAAAGCACCAGCTTGTCGCCCTTCCTTTCCAGGGTCCTAACAGCCGAATAAGGATGCAGAAGAGGTGCTATGTGTGCACCCGCACAACTCGACGACCAAGCAAACCCACAAAAAGCACTTGGCAATGCCTCGAGTGTCAGGTGGGACTGTGTGCCGGCACCTGCTTCAATAATTTCCACACTCTGGCAAACTATTGAAGTGTAAGTGACAGTGATAGTGACACTCAATAATAATAATAATAATATAACTAAGTATAAGTGAAAGAGACACATAAGTAATAATAAGTGCCTTCAGAACAATATGAACAAGTGAAAGTGACACTAAAATATATATTCCTAACAATAAAGAAGTTGAAAATTACACTATCAATTACCATAGTCCAGTATAAATAATCATAACTACTATAATAATGACTATAAAACTAAGTATAAGTGAAAGAGACACACATAAGTAATAATAAGTGCCTTCAGAACAATATGAACAAGTGAAAGTGACACTAAAATATATATTCCTAACAATAAAGAAGTGAAAATTACACTATCAATTACCATAGTCCAGTATAAATAATCATAACTACTATAATAATGACTATAAAACTAAGTCTAAGTGAAAGAGACACACATAAGTAATAATAAGTGCCTTCAGAACAATATGAACAAGTGAAAGTGACACTAAAATATATATTCCTAACAATAAAGAAGTGAAAATGACACTATCAATTACCATAGTCCAGTATAAATAATCATAACTACTATAATAATAACAATAAAACTAAGTATAAGTGACAGAGACACAAATTACTTCAGAAAAATATATTTATTGAGTGAAAATATCATAATAACAATAATATATGGCATAATAAACAATAAAACAATAAAAAATCGCTTCCCGCCATAATTCAAGGTAGAGCAACGAGTCAAAACGTTCGTCGTAGCCTGGGCCGCGGTTGAGCGTTCGGACGCGGCGAGGTAAATACGCGGCAAAAGTTACCTCCACTTCCATCACCATAACTCCTGAACTACTTGAGCTAGAAAGCTCTACTCAACGCCATTCTACGCGGGAAGGTAAGGCGCCCATTTTGACATATGTTTGATTATTGTAGGTAGTATATTAAGCGAGATTAGCCTTACAGTGGAATCTCGTATCTAACGAATAATAGGTGCCGAAAAAATCGCGTTAGATCCAGATTCGTTAGATATGAATACATAAACTAATGGGAAAAATGGTAATTGGTGCCAAAATTTAGACAGTCCCCATTTTTACCTATTTTTGCCCTTCCGAGTTCTATTTTGTGACATCAAATATATACACCTCACAGAGTGTGATGTGAAGCTGAACGGTCAGGCTATGGAGATCGTCAACTCTTTTAAGTATCTGGGCAGTGTGTTGAGTAAAGATGGGACTATGGATGAAGAGGTGCGGGAGAGGGTACAACAGGGGAAGAGGGTTGTAGGAACGCTAAAAGCAGTAACAAGAAATAGGGTGGTCAGTATGGAAGTGAAGAAGTCCTTGCATGACAGTGTGGTAATCCCGACACTGACTTACGGAAGCGAAGCATGGACGTTGGTTGAGAGACTCAGACCAAGAGTGAGAGCAGTGGAAATGAATTACTTAAGGAGTGCGTGCGGAGTTACATGGAGGGATAGACAGACTAATGAGGAAGTAAGAAGGAGGTGTGGTGTGGAGGTAGATGTGCTGGAAAGTATGAAAAGGAACAACTTGAGATGGTTCGGCCATATGGAACGTATGGAAAGCGAGAGAGAATGACTAAGAGGGTGTACGAGAGTGAGGTGGAGGGACAGAGGGGGAGAGGTAGACCGAATATGAGGTGGAAGGATGGAGTGAGGAACTACATGAACGAAGGCGGTGCTGGTTGGGGGGAGGGGCGTCGACTGACTGGGGACAGAGGTGCATGGGGGCGGTTCGTTTGTGGCCACCCCTTCGGGGATCACGGCGTCAGGCAATAGATAGATAGATAGAAATATATTAAAATCATGTAATATATTAATTATAAGAAGAATTAATAATAAACCAACCTGTGAGTGAATAATGAAGTGTGTAGGTTAGACGATGTCGAAGATATCCGAGCAGGGAGGCTAGGCTAACTGGGATGCGCCGCGCACTTCCTCACCTCCACCACAGCCTGCCTCTCTTAACATTGCCACTAAAACACGTCTTTGCAACAGATAGGCTGGCTTTAATTTTAGTTTTCTGACTCTTAAAGTTACGCACTGTCCCCTCGGGAAACCCAGTTATTTTCACTATCTCGCAGTTCTTGAGGCCTTTTTCAATTAGTTCAATCACTTTCGCTTTATCCTCTGCCGTATATTTATTCATTTTTTTTCCAACACGCGTAACCCTCTTCACTGGTACTTTTGTCTTTCTTTCATGCATATTTCCATTCTCACCACTCCCCTCTCCAGTACCTGAGGATTGGGTCGACAATACAAAAGGCGTAACACAACAAAAGCTTAAGGTTGGGGCGAGTAACACAACAAAAGATTGAGTTGGGTTGAGTAATGTAGGCCTAAGGCGCGGCGCGTACTGGACTGACGACAGTGACGGGGAGGGAGGGAGGAGGGAGGGACGCCACTTAGCTCAGTACGGTAGGCCTATTTGGCGGGAAATTTGTAAATTCGATACCGGGCACCCAGAATAATTGCCGTTAGATATGGATTTTGGTTCGTTAGATTGAGATCGGGTAGAGCTCCAATAGGGTCGTTAGATGCAAATTCGTTAGATCAAAATGCGTTAGATGCGAGATTCCACTGTAGTTTACTTTTGTTGTGTTTTCAGCCAGATCGCCCGGATACAGCCTCCGTCATTAAGAAAGTCTGCCCGGGTAGGAAGGGTTAAAGGTTTGGAAGAAAGATAGAAGCCTGGTAGCGCGTCTGGCGAACACGTGGTCACTGCGGTAGTTGTCCTTCCTTTTATCACAGGGGCTCGATGAGAGTTGCACACACTACAGGTAAGTCTAGCTCTTTCTTTTCTTCTTTCTTCTTGGTAACTGGTTTACACTGCTTTTGGATCTTTTTAGCTGAAGAACTGGCTAATTCAGCACGGATAGATTTATTACGAATCAAGGATGTCTAGATTTGCACGTCCTTCCTGAGGGAAGAGGTACACTCCTAAACATTTATCCTGATTTTGCCTACCTTACCCTTGGTTGCGGCAGGTAATAACCCTTTTTGTGATGGGGTTAAGGGGCTTGTTTCTCGGGGTAGTAGGGGCATGGTAGGAAGTTTGTGAGGTTGGTAGTTGCACTAAAAATATGGGAAGGATACTTCTGGATCTGGGAGGACATTCTATATTTATTTTTATTCGGCTTACCCTCAGGCATGGCCTGTTGAGGTGCGTAAAAAGGCATTACTGGTTGGGTCAGATTTAGGGAATTTGAAGGTTGTATGGTAGTGGTTAGTGAAGAAGGTTTGCAAGGGAATTCTGCTTGTTGGCTAGCATGACTAATGGTATTTAAACATGATTATAAGGGAGTTGGTGAGGAATTTGCATAAACAACTCCTCGCTGTAATTTAACACTGGGCTGGGTAGGTCTTGGTCGAAGGTTGGGGGCGCATTTTCTAGTGTGCTCGCCACTCGGTGTCGTTGAGACTGGGACTAGGTGGTGGAGAGTTTGTCTGGTAGTGGTTGACCTCTTATGCTAGCAATACGGCATGATTCGAGTGAGTTGCTAGCTGAAGACAGGAGCAGGTGCTTAGTTGGCTTTGGCTTTTGATGGCCAAGCCCCATCATCTCATATACTGTATATATATATATACATATATATACAGTATATATACAGTATATATACAGTATATATACAGTATATATACAGTGGAGCCCCCATCTTCGCCACATCAGTCTTCCTTTTATCCCCAGGGGGTAAGGGGGCCTTCATCTAATGGTGGAGGAAAAAAAAAAATATGCTTCACGCATCCTACTGCGTGTCGTACAAGGCGACTAATAGGGGGGATGGCGATAGACTTGTGGACCAACAGCCATTACTATGCAATAAAGTCTTTATCTTAGCACTGTCTTAGTATGGCACTGCCGAGGCTGGTGGGGTGCGGATAGGTGCCACAGGGGACTGAGTCTTACCTGAGCGCTGTTTGGCACCACACCTGTGTCAGCAACAGTGTTTGCATGTTGCAGCAGTGTTGGGGCAGGACTTTATTGTTGTATAGTCCAATTGCCTAATATACAGTAGAGTCTTGTTATGGTGCTGTCTTTTTGTAACACTGTTAAGGCTGGTGTGGTTGCAGATACTGCAGGTGCAAGTGCTGTAGGGGGACTCTGTTGAGTCTTGCTGAGGCACGGTTAGCACTATACCAACATCAGCCACAGTGATGACTTGGTGGGGCAGTGCTGTGGCGGGACTTTATTGTACTACAGTACACTCCAACTTCTGAAAGGCAACCCCGTCTGAGCCGTTACATTGCATGTAATGGAAAAATGACATTAAACCATTGTATGTATGTATGTACACCCAATATTCCCAATTTCCATATTCGCTCAAAAAGCTTCCATCTTGGCACACAAATATTCCAGTCAAAAAGCAAAAATAATGAAAAAACAATTGACATAAAACTAGAAAACAATAACAAAAACAATCAAAAAAAGATAACTGAACTAAAAGATTTTTTTTTTTTTTTATTTTTTTTTTTTTATGAAGAGACAATGAACCGAGGAAGGAAAAACACAGATAAAACAAAAAAGGTCCATGTGCCTAAAGGCATCCTCCATTCATAAAATGTTTGTAACAACTGGATTTAAACTGTTGAAGATTGTAAGTTTGTGGAAAGCAACTCGAGTGAAGTGAATTCCAAAGAGTAGTAGTTCTGGGGATAAATTAATTTTGATAAGCAGAAGTTCTGCATTGTGGAGGAGAAAGTGTAAATTCATGGGCGCTCTCAGCTGCCCTAGTTCTACGGGGAAAGATGTAGAGAGGCGGCACAATTGAAGCAAGTTCCTCGGAACAATTGCTGTGAAAATAATTGTAGAATAATGCAAGGGATGCAACATTTCTTCGTATGGATAATATAGGAAGGTCCTGTGTGATTGCAGGGTTATTGATTAATCTAATAGCTTTATTTTGAATTTTGTCCAACTCCCTCAATGCAACCACTCCACTTCCACTCCACAGAGGTGAACAGTAATCCATCTGAGAACGCACATGACTTTTATATATTACGGCCAACTGCTCGTCAGTGAAGACTCGAACTCTGTACAGGAGTCCCAGTTTTTTAGAGGCATTCTTAGCAATGCTTCTAACATAATGTGTCCAGCTCAGGTTAGTAGTTAATGTTACACCGAGAATGTCAATACTAGGGGAAGTGGGAATATTTACATCATTAAAAAATATATGGGAGTCAGTGAGATTCTGTCGGTTAGAAAATTTAATGTACAGTACTTGGTTTTCTGTGCATTAAAGGAAACTAGATTCTTTTGTCCCCATTCATTAATTCTAGAAAGGTCCTGGTTCAGAGAAATTGCAGTGTTTATTTTTGAATTTATAAGATCGGGTTGGGTGAAAGAATTGGTAAATGTGAAGGAACTGTGGAGTGTTGAGTCATCTGCGTAGGAATGTATTGGATTATGAGTGGTAGATATGAGATCATTGATATGAATGAGGAACAGAGTTGGGGCCAAAACTGATCCCTGGGGAACACCAGCATTTATTGAGTGAAATTGAGAATAAAGGCCATCTACCATTACACGTATTTTTCTGTTATGAAGATAAGAAGAAATTAGTGGAACTAATGATGCAAGGCCGTAGTGTGACATCTTCGACAATAAGGATTGATGCCAGACTCTTATCAAATGCCTTTGATATATCCAGTGCTATTGTATGTGTTTCACCATGTTGGTCTGTAGCTTGGTTGATTTGATGCGTAAGAAGGCAAAGAATGTCTGCAGTTGATCGACGTCGTCTAAAACCATATTGCCTATCACTGATTAATATATTATTCTCAAGATGCTTAATTATGTGATTATTTAATATAATTTCAAAGACTTTACCAGGAGTGGAAGTTATAGCTATTGGTCTGTAGTTTGATGGATCTGAAGAGGCACCTTTTTTAGGAACTGGATGGATGTTTGCTTCTTTCCAGGATACTGGGAAGCATGAGGTATGAGTACACATACGGAAAAGTTTTGCCAATACAGGAGCGAGCACCAAGGAGCAATTCTTAAGTACTATTGGAGGAATTTCATCTGGACCAGGAGCCTTATCTACTAAGAGATTCTGCAAAATAGTTTTGACATGTCTGGTGTGGATCTTAAGTAAGGGAATTTGAGGCGAATTAAAATTAAGTACAGGGACATCTTGATTTATTTCATCTAAGGTTGAGTTGGTGGAGAAAATATCCGCAAGAAGGTTAGCTTTACCTCGTGGGTCACTTACAAGATTGTCAGTCGGAGATTTTAATGGTGGAATGGATGAAACAGTAGTGAAGTTGGATTTGAATGAGTTAAGAGTAGACCAAAATATTTTGTTATCATTTGGATTATTTAGAAGTTTATTTGCCTGCTTGTGGAGAAAGTTTGATTTAGTTAAATTTAATACAATTTTGGCATGATTTCTGATGTTTCTAAAGTAATTAAAGGCTTCATGTGTTTTTGATCTTGTGTATGCATTGTAGGCTATTGCTTTTTGTTCAGTTACTCTAGCACAAGTATGGTCAAACCATTTAGGTGAATTAGATCTTTTACTGTACTTTTGATGAGGAATAAAAGTTTCCATTCCAATTTTTATAAAATCTTTTATGTGGCTCAAGGTGGAGTGTGCATCATTAGAAAAAAAGAGGTCCAGGGAATATCAATAAAGAAATCTTGAAGACCCTCCCAGTCTGCCGTATCGTAATGCCATTTAGTCACCAAAACAGGTTCAGAGTGGGAAGGTGTGGTAGGTGATAGACAGGTGGCCTGTATCAGACAGTGATCAGAAGATCCAAGTGGGGACCTCACTGTAACATCATAATTTTCTGAATTGGTTGTTAAAAATAAGTCCAGTAGGTGGGAATTATGATCAGGATTATCTGGTACACGGGTGGGTTGGTTGACTAGTTGAGTGAGATTAAATGAGTCTGCAAATAGCTCACATTCAAGACCAGCATCATCAGTCCTGGCTGAATGAGTGAGCCATTCAACATTATGGACATTAAAATCACCCAACACAGTGATTTCAGAAGAAGCATTTAAGTTGAGGACACTGAGTTGAGAGGACAGAGAATCAAAAAGACTTTGCTCTGGAGGAGTATTTTGGGAACGGTAGATGCAACATATGTATTTAAATTTACCAGCAGAAATTAATTTGTATATAGAATAATCAAAATAGGGACAATTGAAACTAGTAACCTCCTCCAGGGCAATTTCAGATTTTGCGAAGCAACATACACCTCCTTTAGGTCTGAAATTTTGGAGCAGTTGATAACCTGGAAAATTAAATCTAGATGTGTCAGATGTGGATGTTACTTGAGTCTCTGTCAAAAAAAGGAGAGTAGGGGATTCTGCTTGAAGAAATTGGTGTACAGAATTGATGTTAGAGTGAAGTCCCCTTATATTGATAAAGAAAAAGCTGCACCAACGAGCAGCTTTGAGACGTTGCAATGCTGTTGACACAGTCGCATGATGACGACCGGGAGGGCCCTGTGTCGATGACCCAACCCTGCCGGGGGTGGATATCCGAGGGACCACCAGATTTGATCTTAACAATTGTACTGCCATGATTTATTAGGTAAAGATATGTATGTGTTGCATGTATGATATGTAGTGGGAAGAGTAGTGTTTTATGGATAGAGGATAGCGATGTATGGCAATGTCGTGAAGTTGGATGTGTATGTTATATAAAGAGGGTTTTCCTGATACCCCTGATGTGTGAGGCAGAAAGATATGTATCCAGCTACCAAGGCCTGGGAGAGAAAATGGAATGAACCATCTAAAGTTGTTCCTTTTCACACTTTCCAGCACATCTACCTCCACACCACACCTCCTTCTTACTTCCTCATTAGTCTGTCTATCCCTCCATGTAACTCCGCACGCATTCCTTAAGTAATTCATTTCCACTGCTCTCACTCTTGGTCTGAGTCTCTCAATTCATCCTAAAATCACTTAAAACCGAGTAAGAGAACATTGTAAATCGGACACAAATCCCGTCCAACTCGGAAATTCCCGAGATATGCAGGGACATCTCCGAGAGGCCTATGACATTCCGAGAAGTGCGGGTTTCCAACAATTAGAGGTTATATAAAGAGGGTTTTCCTGATACCCCTGATGTGTGAGGCAGAAAGATATGTATCCAGCTACCAAGGCCTGGGAGAGAAAATGGAATGGACTGGGTGGTGGAGAGTTTGTTTGGTAGTGGTTGACCTCTTATGCTAGCAATACGGCATGATTCGAGTGAGTTGCTAGTTGAAGACAGGAGCAGGTGCTTAGCTGGCTTTGGCTTTTGATGGCCAAGCCCCGTCATCTCATATACTGTATATATATATATACATATATATATACTGTATATACAGTGGAGCCCCCATCTTCGCCACATCAGTCTTCGTTTTTTCAATCTTCGTTGTAGACACCCAATATTCCCAATTTCCATGTTCGCTCAAAAAGCTTCCATCTTGGCACACAAATATTCCAGTCAAAACCCGAAAAAAGCAAAAATAATGAAAAAACAATTGACATAAAACTAGAAAACAAACAAAAACAATAAAAAAAAGATAACTGAACTAAAAGAATCTGCCACTGTCAAGGTGTTTGCCGCTTAGAGACGAAATCCGAGATCCGATCGTCATTGCGCAAGATGCCGCCATCTTTGTATGACGTCAACACTAGCTGAGCCTAGCTCTCAGTCCATTCGTTTCTATGTTGAAAAACCGGCTGTTTGCAAGCTTTTTTTGTGTCTGAACCTCGTATCTCTCGCGTTTATTATAACCTCTAGTACATCTAGTGATAGGGATGGTGGGCCTGGTGGTAGTAATGAATGAAATTCATGCTCAAAACACAGAGCAAAGGCCAGTCGGACGAAAGCGGTTACAATAGCCTAGACGGATGTAAGGCTAGGCTAAATATGACAATGATTTAAAATAAAGTTTTTGTGGTAAGTAATCTTCTCATAATATGTATTTATACATATTCTCCTCATAATATGTATATATTGGATGTATTTGGGGCGAAATGGATACTTGAGGGGTGACTGGACAAATTTAGAACCCAGGCTAGGCCTAGCGTAGGCCTACCATTTTTCCCATAAGAATAATGCCCCAATGTACAGTACTGTATTTATAATGCACCTTATGTATGTATACATATTCTCCTCATAATATGTATTTATTGGATGTATTTGGGGCGAAATAGGTACTTGAGGGGTGACTGGACGAATTTAGAACCTAGGCTAGGCCTACCCTAGGCCTACCATTTTTCCCATAAGAATAATGCCCCAATGTACAGTAATTATAATGCACCTAAGTTTTTATGGTTAGGACTGTTATTTAGTTATGTTGCTGATTATGAGTTGGCTTATCAACATCATCACAGTAACGGGGTCGGGGTTGAGGCCGGGACGGGGAGGGGAGGGAGTAGGCCTACAGCGGCGGGGATATAATTTAGTTTTTGTTTGTTTTTGTTTTTTTCATGTGAAATTTATCATATTAATGACAAATACGACCATTATTATGTTTTCAGGGACAGTACAGCACATAGTAATTAATATTAACACAATAATCAAAAGGCACAGGCTTCAATTCATCCTATCTATCTATTGCCTGACGCTGTGATCCCCGAAGGGGTGGCCACGAACGAACCGCCCCCATGCACCTCTGTCCCCAGTCAGTCGACGCCCCTCCCCCCAACCAGCACCGCCTTCGTTCATGTACTTCCTCACTCCATCCTTCCACCTCTCATTCGATTTTCTCTCCCTCTCTGTCCCTCCACCTCGCTCTCGTACACCCTCTTAGTCATTCTCTCGCTTTCCATACGTTCCATATGGCCGAACCATCTCAAGTTGTTCCTTTTCACACTTTCCAGCACATCTACCTCCACACCACACCTTCTTACTTCCTCATTAGTCTGTCTATCCCTCCATGTAACTCCGCACGCACTCCTTAAGTAATTCATTTCCACTGCTCTCACTCTTGGTCTGAGTCTCTCAATTCATCCTAAAATCACTTAAAACCGAGTGAGAGAACATTGTAAATCGGACACAAATCCCGTCCAACTCGGAAATTGCCGAGATATACAGGGACATCTCCGAGAGGCCTATGCCATTCCGAGAAGTGCGGGTTTCCGACAATTAGAGGTCCGAAATGGCGAGGGGTTACTGTATATATATATATATAGTCAGGTCTCGATACACACACGTTTTATATACAGTAGGCTCACACATCTCGATCAATCTCATCTCGATATTTCGCATCTCGATGCCACCTTCAAGCTCTCCCCAATCACAAATCTCGATGAAAAAACGTTAATCTCGATAGCTAAATATCGATGCTAGATGCTTATATACTAATATAAACAGAGTAATCTTCACCAAATTGATTTGTGAACCTCACAGTCATTGTGTTTTGTTTACCTGTATACTAATGTACCGCTAGTATCGAACGTTTTCGAGCGGTAGTCTAACCTGACTCATCACTGCCGCTTTCATTTACGTTGTGATATAAATTACTTTAACATGTTTTAATATACATTAATATTTGTATGAGGAAAATCTAATATATAATACTAGTAAAGACAAAAGAAAACTTTATTAAATTTATACCATGGACAATTTATTGAAGTCGGTAGATTTGCGGCCAGTTTAGCAACTTGTAGCCTCACGATACAACACATGTTGATCACCACTCGACTTTTGTTTTTGTTCAAGTGAAGATGCTTTGTTTTATTGATCAATTACATGGAATATTGTAGATGTAGTTGTAGCTGAAGGGTTAGGGAGTCATAAGATACACATATTGATCCAGATTGAGCAAAAGGGGGGTTAATACAGCTGGTTGGCGATCATAAGTACAAGTTACGGGGTCAAAAGTGGTGATTGTCAGATTTGATGTGGGTTACTTGCCGACTCGCTGGTCCCTATTGTATTTTTCCCCATAAGAAGTTAACTTCCCATCTCGATATTTCGAATCTCGATTGCTTTTTTCGGTCCCAATACCCATCGAGATAGGTGATCTCACTGTACACAGATTCGTTTGGCCACGGTATCCCCAAAAGTTACAAAGTCGGCCACAATACGGAAAATTCGGGATCGTACACGGGTGGCGGCCTAAGCCTAGGTATATATAAATTATTAAGAATGTTATTTATGCATCAAATGTCTGTATGTCTACCTATCTAATGCAACTATCTCCCTAATGGGGTGCAGTCAGTTGACATAGGACACCCTAGACCCCGCCGGAGTATGAGAGCTGTGATACAATATAGGGTTAATATGTGATATGAAAATTTCTCTGCGAGAAGTTGTGCTAGTACAAGGTTTAGTACAAAACAACGGTGTTGTTATAGTAGTTTTAGCTGCGAAAGCAATGTAATATTAGTTCAATGGAGTTCATTTGCAATTGATCTCCACATGTATTTTGGGGTTTATGATGTGCACATATAAACTTATAACTTATTATTTTTGTCACCACTCGTTGAGTGGGGTGCCTTTTGTAACTACAGATCTGTGTTCAGAATCTTCAGGGTTACCCATTTTTGTCGGGCAGGCTTCTTTGAAGCACGCACCTGCCTGAACCCCTTTTTCTTGTATATTTCCGGCCTACGCCGTATTAAATACATTTTTCAAAAGTAAGAATACTATGTGGTTGTTTTTATTATCTGCTTTTCTAGAGTTATGATATGATTACGAATGTCCCCCTCCAGTCTTAGATATCAGGCATGTTCGTCAATGATGGAGGGGCCACTAATAAATTATAGGTTTGACTCCTGTAAGGAGATAAAGAAAACCTAATATTTAGTAGTGGCCCCGTAATCATTGACGACTGGGGCCCTCCCGACCGTCCCCTTCCCATTCGTTGATGTATTAAGGATTTTGGTTTACTTGATATGTCAGTGAAGGAGGAATGACGCCTGAATCAGCGTCTGGTCAGAAATCCACACAAGTACATCCACGATATGAGGGAAAGCTTATTGGATAGTTATTCTTATTTTCTTTTTGTTTTTATTTTTTACGAAGTTTTTTCGTAGTGAGAACCCAATTCATAATGACTGAAGCCATGAGTGAGGTCGCGTGCGCTCATGATGAAGGCTCCTCAGTTTTTTAAATGCTCTGCGCGGTAGATTCAAACTACGGCGGATTAGTGTTTGAAGAGGATGCCTTATGTAATAGGCATGTTCGTCAATGATTACGGGGCCACTACTAAATATTAGGTTTTCTTTATCTCCTTACAGGAGTCAAACCTATAATATAACTATGTCTTATTTGGTCTTTTTTTAATCTATGAATCATTTCTATTACGATGAAATTTTGAAAAATATTATCCTTCCAACACACACATAATAAAATGAAAAAGAGTCAATAAAAATGTCTCCTTTGTCTTTTCAGAAACTTAAGTCTGTCTCATATATGTTCGCATGTTATCGATCAGTTGGACCTAGCAACACACTCTCTCTCTCTATCTATCTATCTAATGCATCCATCTATCTCCCTTATACATTAACATAACTATGTCTTATTTGGTCTTTTTGTAATCTATGAATAATTTCTAATTCGATGGAATCGAAAAATATAATATCCTTCCAGCACAGAGATAAACAATAAATAGGAAACAGTTAACAAAGGATTCCCCCCCCCCCCCCCAGACAGGCCGGCGCCGACCCTCCGATCAGAAGATTTGGATTTAATTTTTTTATTGTTTTTTCCCACGGTATATTTTCGCCTTGAAAGTGTGTCTACACAAAATTATGGGGAAATATTGTAACATGTTTTTAATTGACATTTGTATAATTTTTGCTGATTATGAGTTGGTGGAATTTGTTTTTATTTAATTCCATCATATCTGAAATGATTCACAGATTATATAGAGACCAAATAACATACATTTTAAGTTTGTCCAATAGTTTTGCATTATCAATAGAGTCATAACTTTGAGTTGCATACACCTAAGGATTGCTCAGGCTGAGCGTAGGTCAGTAGCATTTATGTTTTTTTATTCTATGCACATTTGCACCTAGGGCAGGGCTTACAAGTTTGGCATTCTGGTCTATGGAACCATAATAAAGAGAAGGGGAGGGAGGGAGCGCCCCCGACAGTGACAACCAGTCTGATAATGATAATGATATGATGGACAATATTTCTGTGTTCTCTGGTTTCTATGAGGACGATGAACAAGCTGGGAAACCTGGAGGGGCCGATGTGCTAGCTGTAGCTCAAGGCTTATCAACTTCATCGCAGTAACGGGGTCGGGGTTGGGGCCGGGACTGGGTGTGGGGAGGGTCCGAGGGAGTACAGCGGCGGGGATATCTACCGAACGTCAACACATCTATTCACACAAATAGGTCAGTAACAGGTACAAATCAGTCCTTATTGATGCTTTATGTATTCTATGTTTTGTCATAAATGATGTTGGTGGTATAATGTAATATAAGTCGGCTGAAGGTAGGCAAAAAGGACCAAAAGGGTGACTTTGGGAAAATGGCTGGAATGAATTACCGTAATTAATCCCCATAAGGCCTGTTATTTCTAAAACACAGTTTTAATATAAACGGTACGTACACGGTACGAATTAAAGATATATATATATATATATATATATATATATATACACACAGTAGGGGCTCACATAGAACGTGTTCGCATAGAACGAGTCGCTTATAGAACGCCCGACCTAAAATATTGTTCCAAAATTTTCGTTAGGAACGAATGTGATCATATAGAACTATTTCGCCATCAAAGTAGGGCAAATCCGAGGAGTTCTCATATAGAGCGCCAAAATATCGCAAAATGCCGCGATCACATAGAACGGCCTCGTTTATCGACCAATTTCTCGTTCTATGTGAGACCCTACTGTATATATATATATATATATATATATATATATATTGTATATATAAACACACACACAAAATCACTCACATCTGGGTCGTCCACGAGAAATACCCTGAGACCCAGGCCCATTTGGAGTCTCCAGCAAATGATTCCCAGGTCCCAGATCTCCCAGAGAGGCTCCGATTTCTGCAGGCAGACATGCATCAAAGTCCGACCACCACAAGTCCGCCCACCATGCATCCAGTCCAACTGGCACCTGACCGCCTCTCCCAAACGACCGCGTTTACACTAATCTATTCACTAGCATTCTCCATTCATTCCTGTTTTATTACCACTTCTCATGCCTGATCTCTAGTCATTCCTCTATCTTCCAATGCTTGCCCTACATAGTTGCTCCATGTCAATGGAGAATGTAAAACTTGCAAAATAAACAAACCAAAACAGGGACGACACAATATACAGACAAAAGAAGTCGTCAAAATTGCTGTCATTCCTTACTTAAAAAGATATCTGATAAAATGCATCTCATACTGTAATAACCATCGCAGCATCTATTTTCAAACCATATGGAAAAAGATTCCATTAAAAATATAATGTATAGTCTGTAAAGTTCAGTATATACTGTACCTGTATTGTGTTACAAGTTACGTACATACATAGGGTAAGATGGGGTAATTTCGCCGAAAATCGCGTATTTTGACAAATAGAAACTGCCACAAATGGAATTTTTAAATATTTTATTTTGTATCTATACATTCAGCCTTTCTGTTATAGATGCCTAAAAAACGAAAAAAATATATAATGTTATCTAGTTTACTAGCTAGATGATGCGTAAAATAGGTCGCGACGAAATTACCCCGCCCGGCGGGGTAATTTTGCCGCGACCTATTTTACGCATCATCTAGCTAGTAAACTAGATAACATTATATAAGTAATGGCCAGACAAAACACTAGCGCACAGGTAAAAGCAATGAAAACATTCGCAAACCCAAACTGACACTAAACATGCCAATAGAAAAACATTGCACGCACAACACACAACTGAACAGGGCGGGCAGAGATGCAGGTGTGTCACACGTGTAGGCCTAGGCGCCACTGTGTCTAGTGCGGGTGTGGAGTTGTGGACATGAAGTGCAGGTGTGGACGTGTCTAGTGCAGTTGTGGACGTATTTATTAGGCCTACGGGTGTGGAAGTATTTAGTGAGGGTGTGGACGTGTCTCGTGTGGGTGCGGCGTGTAGGTTGCTAACTGTACAAAGTACAAGGCAGCAGCTGACGGCTACTACCAACACTGTATCACACGCAAACATACAAACAAACAAACACACATACAAACCACCCACAAACACCCCCACACACACCCGACCATACCGTCAGATGCGCCGCTAGCCCCGGCTCCAGGCTCCGCGAAACTACAACAAAACCTAAGCCAAACTAGATCTACAAGATAAGCCAAACTAGCTATACAACCTAAGTCAAACTTGCTCTACAACCTAAACCAAAACTGCTCTACAACCTAAGCCAAACTGCAGCTGAATCCATGCAATAGTTTCGGAGATATCGGCGTTTGAATGCAAATTATTAGCGCCGCGGCGAAATTACCCCGTCTTACCCTACATAAAAGATTATGATCATCACGTGCGTAGGTCAGTCTTTTTGTTCACCTAATGGCGGCTTCACTGCCCCTTCTCCCCCTCACTCCCCTTCTCCCCCTCACTCCCCTTCTCCACCTCACTCCCCTTCTCCACCTCACTCTCCTTCTCCATCTCACTGTCCTTCTCCACCTCACTCCCCTTCAATTTAGCCTTGGGAGGCATAATGGCGGACTAAGGGATGTGATGCGCACGAGAACATAAGGCGGACCGAGTCTGATAAGGCGGGAGGGGAGGGTGAGTCAGGGAAAACAAAGGGGGATGGAACGGAAGGGTGCATGTGGGGGGAGTGGTTGCTATGGAAACTCGCCACAGACATCTCAGAATTTTTCCGAGTTGTGAGGTGACCTGTCCGACAGACCACGTGGGCCCTCGGCGTTTTACCCCTTAGATCTCGGAATTTGCAGAGATTTACGGCGAACTATCCGAGAGGCCGATGCCATTCCGAGAATTACGGGTTTCCGAGTAAAAAGAGTCTGAGATAACGGGGCTTTACTGTACACATTATAGAAGTCTGCATTCTACACAATCACTTACGTCAACAACATAATCTACACCCCTTGAGAGCCGTGTGGGAAAACCCGATCCTGGCCATGGTCTTCCTTAGGGACTCGGGGCTGTTCGGCCAGGCAGCTTAGGGAACGACGACAACAATACTTCTGACTCGAAACTGAGCAGGCCGCAGCCCCACCATCAGCAGCAATCATGTCTAGTCGTAAAACCAAAAAGTGATATAAATGGGAAAATCAGTCACGCAGTCTCTGATAATATCAAAGATACTCTCAACTCAATTCTGGTAGACCGCTGAGCCATAGAAAACTTTGCCCAAAATTACTTTGATTGGTTAGGGAGATCGGCAGGAGTGTTCAAGTTATAGAGGTATTAGTTTATTGTCAGTGGTTGGAAAGCTGTATGGCAGGGTGTTGATAGAGAGGATAATAAAGTGTACGGAAGTTGCAATAGGAGAAGAACAGTGCGGTTTTAGGAGGGGAAGAGGGTGCGTGGATCAGATGTTTGCAGTAAGACAGTTATGCGAGAAGTATTTAGAGAAGCATAAGGAGATATTTTGGGCTTTTATGGACTTGGAAAAAGTGTATGATCGTGTGGACCGTGAAGCAATGTGGAAGGTGTTAAGGATTTATGAAATAGGAGGAAATTTGTTAGAAGCAGTTCAGAGTTTTTATGAAAGGAGCAGAGCATGTGTGAGAGTAGGAAATGGTGAGTTGAGTGAATGGTTTGAGGTAAAGGTAGGTTTGCGACAGGGTTGTGTAATGTCACCATGGCTGTTTAATATGTTTATGGATGGTGTGGTGAGGGAGGTGAAAAGGAGAACTATGGGAAGAGGATTGGGTTTAGTAGGAAAGAATGGTAGAGATTGGGAGTTGAATCAGTTGCTGTTCGCTGATGACACAGCATTGGTGGCGGATTCTGATGAGAAACTGCAGCGGGTAGTCAAAGAGTTTGGTGTGGTTTGTGGAAGGAGGAAACTGAAGGTGAATGTCAATAAAAGTAAAGTAATGGTGTGTAATAGGGGAGAGCATAGGGTGAATCTAGATGTGAGGCTGGATGGGGAAATATTGGAACAAGTAGAGTGTTTTAAATATCTAGGAGGAACGATAAGCAGGAGTGGAGGTATGGAAGTGGAGGTAAAACAGAGAGTGTGTGAAGGAAGGAAGGTTTTCGGAGCAATGGGAAGTACAGTATGTGGAGGACGAGAAATCTCGGAGTGAAAGTAAAAAGTGCACTGTATCAAGGAATTGTTGTGCCAACAGTGATGTATGGGGCTGAGACATGGGCTCTGAAGAAAAAGGAGAAAAGAGGGCTGGATGTGATGGAGATGAGCTGCTTGAGGATTATGTGTGGAGTTACTCGTAGAGACAGATTGAGGAATGAAGAGATACGTAGGAGAGTGGGGCAGCAGGAACATTTGTCAGCCAGAGTGGACAGGAGGGTGCTGAGCTGGTATGGGCATGTTGAACGAATGGGAGATGAAAGGCTTACAAAGAGAATATTTGAGTCAGGTACAAGGGGAGATAGAAGGGCAGGAAGACCCCCATTGAGATGGAGAGACTGTGTAAGAAAGGCTTTGGATGATAGAGGAATGACTATAGATTAGGCAGGGGAAGTGGTGGTGGACAGGAGTGAATGGAGAATGCTTGTGAATAGTTGAATGAACACGTGGTCATTTGGAGTAAGGGGTCGGGCGCAAGTTGGACTAGATAATAGTCCATCAGGCGCCTGGCCCGGGGAGACTATTAATATGAAGGGTGCGCCTGGAAGTGTGGTGGGAGGGCTTGTGGCTTTGGCTCCGCTGCATGTCTGCCTGCCGAGATTGGAACCTCTCCGGGTGGGAGGGGGCCGGGGGAGTGCTGGAGCGACCTTGGTGACCCTGGTCTCTGGGTCTTCTCCTGAGTGACCTGGATGTGTGTGAGTTTGTGCTTTTTATCTGTGTTTATTTGTTGTTTTATGTTGTTTTTGTTTTTTCCCTGTTCTTGCTCTGTCTTGAGTCGGCTACCCCCAAAATGGGGATTGGGCCTGAGCATATAGATAGATAGATATATAGATAGATAGATAGATAGATAAATAGATAGGGTTATCTGTTTATTTAATGACGCTGACATCATCCCTAACATAATGAATAGGAACAGTAAGATTAAGACGCTGTGGACAGCAGTTCTACCCTTAATTTTGTCTTCACAAAAATTAAAACCGACAAGAAAATTGCCATCTTAAAGATGTCTCGAGAAGTATGTTTTTCTGTTGTAGAACAAGACAATTATGTCTATGTAGGTCTCACAAGATGCCGGGCCTTTGACAGTTTCTGGGTGACCCAGTGTTGTCACTGTAAAAATGTTAACCACATTGCCTCAGAATTCCCCAAGAAAGATCAAGCAATTACTTTTGTTTTTTGTGCTGGTCAGTGGTTACCATGATTAAAAAAGGAGCCTCGCTGTGTGAATTGCTCCTCCCTAAATAAACCATCACTCAATCACTCTGCTTTCAGTAGAGAGTGTCCGCTGAAGATTGCACAGCAGTAGAGGCTGATCGAAAATACTAACTTTTTGCTTAAAAAAAATGATGACAGCCACAGAGAGTTAATTTAGAGCAAGCTTGTTAAGCATCCGATCAATATGAAATAAGGTGATTAATATATTTGTATAGCGTGTAAGTTCTGTTTGTGATATCCCTAGGTTCGAATTCTGGGAGAATCACATGTTTCCCTTGCTACCTTCCCTAACTTTCTTGACTTCTTTCCAGAACAGTTTCCTACACTCCCTCCATATTACACTCAGATTCCTTCCAAATTCCTCATCTACTCTTCTCTTACTTTCCTTCACTACACTCAAAGAGAATATGTGAGTCAAATACAAGGGGTGATAGAGGGGTAGGAAGACCCCCATTGAGATGGAGAGACTGTGTAAGACAAGCTTTGAGGGATAGATGAATGACTATAGATCAGTCAAGGGAAGTGGTAATAAACAGGAATGAATGGAGAATGCTTGTGAATAGATTAGTGAACACATGGTCATTTGGGAGAAGGGGTCGGGCGCCAGTTGGACTAGGTAATAGTCCGTCAGGCGCCTGGCCCGGGGAGCCAGTATGTAAGAAGGGTGCGCCTGGAAGTGTGGTGGGCGGGCTTGCGGTTTCGGTTCGCTGCATGTCTGCCTGCTGAGACCGGAACCTCTCCGAGTGGTCAGGGACCGGGGGAGTGCTGGAGGAACCTTGGTGATCCCTGGTCTCTGGGTCTTTTCCTGGGTGACTTAGATGTGTGTGAATTTGGGTTTTGTTTTTGTGTGTTCATTGTTTTCTGTTATGTTGTGTTGTCCCTGTTCAGGCTGTCTCGAGTCGGCCACCCCCAGGGGAAAAAAAACAAAAATGGGGAATGGGCCTGAGTACATACATACAGTACAGGTACATACAATAATGTCTATATTGTTTTACAGACCGAGGAGACAAAGTTGGACCTGTTCAGCACAAAACGTCCCACCGTCCGCAGCAGTTCAGTGTCCGTGGAATCCCCCAGGGAACCCCTCAAGCTTGCCAACCCTGTACAAGCCCCAACACAACAACAACAACAACCAAAGCTCACCAGGAGTCTTAGTCTAGCCAAGGTAGGTACTTTTATATGTAGTTAATTTTAGGTTTAGATAATTAGGTTCAATTTAGGTGGGTCAAGGTAGGTTCGGTTATGTGGCTTCTTTTTATTTTATTTTATATATTTTTTTGTTTTATATTTGTATTTGTGTGTGTGCGTATGGAGGAGACAAAAGGCAAGCTGCTAGTAACAAGTGTCTCCCCTAAAGCCAAAAGAGTGACAGAGAGCCAAATTCAAAGGACTTTGGGGGTCAAAATGCCTTGACACACAAAGTTTAAAGCAGTCGTAAGTCATAGGATGAAGGAAAGATTGATTAACCCTTTCACTGCGTGGATCGTACAGGTACATCTTGGAAATATCTTGGAATTTAAAGACCATTAAAGCCTGTGGAGACGAGTGCGAGTGATCAGGAGCGCGGCAAGCCCCCGTCCGCTCTGCAGCACGTTTGCCGCAGCACTGAGGGTCTGTGGTGGGGTCCATATTTTTATTTCCTTAAGTATTGGACAGTCTAAATTTACGTGTAATCTTAAGTAATAAGTAATAAGTTTGTAGGAATAAGAATCATAATAATATGATTTAGTATAAATGGGAAGAATATTTAATTATGTTCTGTATTAAATATTAAGTAATATATCGTTCCTATAAACTTAGGTAATAATTTCTGGGAAGGGAAATAAGTCCCGACCTTTTTGCGCATGTGCGGAACAGCGGCGCTCCCGCAATTGTCGACAGGGAGCCCACTCGCTCTCCAACCACCGACTCTACCAGACCTAACTCAACTGGTTCTCTCACCTCACCTCATTCCATTCCATTAACATGTTAGTACTAACCTTAACGTAGCTTTCACCGATCATCTCTTATCATCCTCAGTATAAATTAGGTATAGAGGCCCCCTTATATCCTTAACTAAACTAATTTCCTCTCTGATAATCACTTGTCATCACACAACTCTGCCACCAACTAGTTGCCTAGTTCCATTCCTCAATAACCCTATATCCCGTCGTCTACACTCCAGCAACAAGGTAAATATACTATTGTGTGGTTCCATTAATTCTACAGTTCATTTTCTCTAATAATAACTACATAATAAATGGTCCTTCGAATGAAAACTAGTTAATAAACTACGACGGTTTATTGTGGTGTGGTTCAGCGCCGCGGTACGTTGTTTTGGTTCGGCGCCGTGGTTCTTTTGCTTTTTTGCTTGTTTGTGTGGCGGCTGCGAGGGTGCAACGCATTTATCTAGTACCCTTTAGAGTCCACACTAACATGTCTTACGCATTTTATAAGCATGGCGCTGCAGGGGGAGATATTAGTGAAGAAGTTTTTGTATCAGAGAGGGCTCGATACCCTGGGGAGATTGTATATTCGACTTGTTTGTTTTTCGGTGCCGATGCGGAAGCCCTGTTGGACAGGAGATTCGTGGAACTGAATATGCAGATGCATTAGGTTGGCCCAACACCATATCTAATTAGGTTAGCTTTACCCTTTCAAAATTATTAATATTTTAATTTAGCATCATGTTAGCCTAATCTAAATTTAATTTTCCTTCAAGTTAGCCTATTCTTCTGAATTTAGCATCTTGTTAGCCTTACCTAAAATTTAATTTTCCTTCAAGTTAGCCTATTTTTCTAAATTTAGCATCTTGGTAGCCTAACCTAAAAATTTAATTTTCTACAAGTTAGTTTAATTTTCTAAATTTAGTACCATGTTAACTTCTTGAATTAAAATATAACCTAGCCTATCAAAATTTAATTAGTTTCGCTATTTATGGTGTTGGCCTTACCAGATATGATAAACTAGATAAATTTATTTCAACATGGGTGTTCCTTTGCCCCTTGATATAGTAATGTAATAAGTTTCCACTAATGAATACCGCCGCTCGTGTTTAAGTGTTAAGTCCGAACTGAGTTTGATCGGCGGAAGAATTTTTCTCTTTCGGCTAAACTTTAGTCAATAAAATTGTATTTCGCAAATTCCATCCGCTTTTGACTAAAGGTGACAATGGACGATCTAGCCCAAGGCAAACGCCGTAGGGTAGGCATTAAAGGGTCATTAACCGTCCTGTCAAGGGATTTAGAGGAGTTCTTGGAAACCGCAACTCGGGTAGAAGTCGAAGCAAAATTGCATAGCGTGCAGACACAGGTGGCCAAGTTTGAAGCCAATCAAGAAGTCTTGTTGCCGCTATATACCTCTGACACTGAGTATTATAAGGAAACCCAAGAGGATACCATCTACTTATTTGAAATATATGGGATAATCGCTATGCTGAAGGAGAAACTTGGTAACTCAGAAGGGCATAATCGGTCCGAAACAAAGAAAGTATCAGGTGTTAAATTGCCGCACCTGACTTTGCCTACCTTCGCTGGCGACTCCACATTATGGACGGGATTTTGGGATATGTTTAGATGTGTGGTGCATGACAGGACTGATTTAAGTGCGATTCAAAAACTGACGTACTTGAGGGGTCAGCTACAGGGAGACGCCTATAAACTAGTAGAAGGCTTTACGGTTGAGGGTGCAAGTTATGGCCCTGTCGTGGACTTGCTTCAGGAGACCTTCGGGCATCCCGACAGGTAAAAGCAGCACACATCATGAACTTTCATGACCTTGTCTCACCTAAATATCAAACAGCACAACTATAGGCTTTTTACGCCAATATGGAAAGTGCGATGCGATCTATGACTAGTCAAAGGGTAAGTTTAGAGGAATTCTGCGTGGTGACACTATTGAATAAATTGTCATCACCAGTTACGGAAACCGTTAGGAGGGAGATAGGTGATCAGAGTCTAGATTATAAGTTTTTTACACGGTGTTTTCAAACAGAACTCTACAACATGGTGGGCCAAGATACCCCTGTGAAGGAATTTCCTATGGCTACAGCTACATTCATGACACAGAGTGATAGTAGCCGATTTGCCTGTAAATTGTGTAACGGGAATAATCACCCCTGGTACAAATGCTTTAAATATAAGACAGGTTCTCTCAGAATAAAGAGAGCCAGGCAACTATAGCTCTGTGTCGGGTGTCTCTCCAGTGAACACGGTAGTAACGGGTGTACAAACCCTAATACACTCTAACCTCCATTTAACGGACTCTGATTTAACGGATATCGGCAATAACGGTAAAAAAATGTAGACCGGACAATGGACCCAGCAACGGACAAAGTCCTTTGCTCGAAAAAAAGTTGGAGCAAAGTCCGTTGCTCTATCTATTTATCTCTCTAATGCACCTACCTAAATCCCTTATACATTAACATAACTATGTCTTATTTGGACTTTTTGTAATCTTTGAATCATTTCTAATATGATGGAATTGATAAATATAATATCCTTCCAGCACATAGATAAATAATAAATAAGATAGTCAACAAAATATTTAAACTCTCCCCTCCGTGCCAGCAGAGACGGAAGATTTATGTTTGATAGATTTTTTTTTTTTTTTTTTCCCTCGATATACACACTCTTTCTATCTATCTATCTCTCTAATTCATCTACCTAAATCCCTTATACATTAACATAACTATGTCTTATTTGGACTTTTTGTAATCTTTGAATAATTTCTAATGTGATGGAATTGAAAAATATAATATCCTTCCAGCACATAGATAAATAATAAATGAGATAGTCAACAAAATATTTCAACCCTCCCCTCCGTCTAGGCGCCGAGCTTCCCAGACGGGAGATTTACGTTTGATAGATTTTTTTTTTTTTCCCACGGTATACACAAAAGGGGAAATAATTATTATAACATGTTTTTAATTGACATTTGTGTCGTTTTTGCTGATTATGAGTTGGTGGAAAATAAAATCTTTAATTCTATCATATCGGAAATGATTCACAGATTATATAGAGACCAAATAATATACACTTTTAAGTGTGTTCAATAGTTTTGCATTATCAATAGGGTGTAGCACAAGGGATTACCAGGATTTATTTCAGGTACAGTAAAAAAAAGGATGCATAACAGTTAAATGTCACGATCCGGACACCTGTACTCAACACCGGATTTTTCTCAAGGAATTTCCGGATTACATCCGGACTGGACAGTATTTAGCAGCAACGGACATTTAGCAGGAACGGACAGGTGCTTGCACGCATTTGTCCGTTAAATGGAGGGTCGAGTGTAATTATTTTGTTCTCTCCACCAACCAACTTTACTCCTATTAAGAATTGTAAATTCTGCCATGGCAAACATTTTCACTCCCTGTGCCAAAAGCAGAGAGAGGTGAGTTCGGCAGGTGGTGGTAGTAATAGAGTAGAGTCAACTCCAACAACCTCAACAACATTGTCTGTAAGTACAGAATAGCCCCGCTCTTTCGGACTAATTGGGGGAGACCCCTGTCCGAAAGTGTCAAAAGTCCGAAAGGGCCGAGTCCGAACTTCACACTTCAGCCATTCGGACTTGTCCGAATGGCTGAAATAATGTCTGAAGTTTATAAGTCCGAAACTCGGCTCTCAGGTCCGAATGCGAATTAATTTTTCTCAGCCTTTCAGACAAATCCGAAAGGCTGAAATAATGTCCGAAGTTTATAAGTCTGAATACACATTCACCTAACCAGACAAGTCCGAAACTCGGCTCTTTGGTCCGAATGCGATTTAATTTTTCTCAGCCTTTCAGACGAATCCGAAAGGCTGAACCATGAGTCCGAAGTTAAATGTAGTCCGAAAAGTGTAGTCCGAAAAGGACGGAGGTATTTTCTCAGCCTTTCAGACAAATCCGAAAGGCTGAACCATGAGTCCGAATTGAAATGCTAGTCCGAAAGTCTGAGAATTCTGAAAGATTTAAGTCCGAAAGAGCGGGGGTTTACTGTATGAGTAAACAGACAGTAATTTTACTCACAGTTCAGCTGCCTGTAAAGGGTAAGTACTGTACAAGAAGACCGTAAAGGTCAGATCGCTAGTTCGCTACTTGATCAGTGCTCGCAAAGGACTTTCGTGAAGAGCTCTGTATTACCTTCCCTTTCTTATGAATCAAAGGGAATGGAACAATTGAGTCTTCACGGCTTCACCGGAACACAAACCTCTCGTGAGTATCCTGTTGTAGCACTACAGTATTATACATTGTGGCAGATTTCATCGTCTTGACGCAATAGTTGTCTATGATCTCCCCGAACACAAGGGCGAAACTAGTTTAAAAATTTAAATCACTAGTTTATAGCGTCGAGGCATAAAATTGGCCGACTCATACGTTACCGAGACAGCACAATTGGAGCTACTAATAGGTGCCGACCAGTACTACAACATAGTACGACCTGGCTACAAAAGGGCCGGAAATTTGGTTTTACTTCCTACCAAATACGGATATGCCCTTAGTGGTTCTTATGCGGCAACCACGTCTAGCTCCAACACTGAGGTTGTTACAATACTTAAAGTGGCAGTGACCCCATTAGATCAATATATGTCTACTGGACAATTTCCATGTCATAAAGAATTAAGTGCTTTGTGGGATTTAGACCATACTGTATTGGTATCTCATCTAAGGAGCATTCACAAGCCGAACGGCAAGCTTTGACCACATATGAGGAAACAGTCACATATGATCCTGAGATTCAACAGTATCAGGTACGTCTGCCCTGGACCGAAGAAAAGGGACGGTTGCCCACCAACAAAGGTTTGGGTGTGGGTAGGTTACGAGGACTCCAGAAGAGATTTATTGCTGACCCTGGGTTTTGTCAACAATATTCGCAGGTAATTTCTGATCAGTTGTCGCGTGGTTTCATTGAGGAGGTTCCATTCGATGACTCTGGGTCATGTCACTATCTGGCGCATCATGGGATCATAAAGGAAAGTAGGACTACTCTGGTTTAGCTCAAGTCTTGTTGAGATTCCGTCTGCATCAGTATGCATGGGTCAGTGACATTGAGAAGGCCTTCTTGATGTTGAAACTACATGAAGACGACAGAGATTACACCAGGTTCATGTGGCCAAAAGATCCTCTTCGTCTGGATTCGCCTCTTCGTTGTTGTCGGTTCCAGGTTGTATTGTTTGGCGCTACCTGCTCCCAGTTTCTGCTGAATGCAACTATCCTAAAACATCTTTCCCTTGTTGAAGTAGACCCAAAGATCGTACAGGAAATTAGGGCTGGGCTATACAGTATATCGATAACCTCCAAGGTACGGGGGGCAATGAAGATTCCCTCGTCCGTGCATACGGTATGACTCGTGAAGTTATGGACAATGCCCACTTGTTCCTGCGTCTATGGGCTACCAATAGTCCTGTTCTGAGAAAGGTGCTACAAAAGGATGGTGTTGCTGCTGAACAGCAGGAACTGGTGAGAGTTCTTGGACTAGTATGGGAGACGGCTTCTGATTATCTTAACTTTGGAGTTCAGTACACTCCGGTCGAACATGTGACAAAGCATAAGTGTTTAAGGTTTCCTGCCAAACTCTTTGATCCTTTGGGTGTTTTGTTGCCAGTGTCTATAAGGTCTAGAATATTTTTCCAGCAGTTGTGGAGACTAAAGATAGATTGGGACGAGGATCTTTCTGAAGACTTGAACACGGAATGGCTGGGGATAGTAGATGATCTGGTACTCTAGTTATATTAAGTTTGCTCGCAGGGTTGTATACGATCATGCTATATCCCTACATGCATTCGCTGATGGCAGCAGTATAGCATATGGGACTGCTGTGTATCTTTTTGGGTCAGAAGGCAGCCATTTGGTCATGGCAAAGGCCAAAGTCGCGCCAATCAAGTCCCTTTCTATTCCTAAAATGGAATTAACTGCAGTTTTGCTTGCCGCAAGAATTGTAAACTTGATTGAGGTAGCCTATAAAGATAAACTTCATATATCTGAAACCTATGTGTGGAGTGACAGTCAGATTACCCTACACTGGATTAATAGTAAGAAGAAATTACCAGGGTATGTCACAAACCGCATCGACGAGATACATGCTCTAGTCCCGACTGCTCATTTCCGGTATGTGTCGACTAAAGAGAACCCAACTGATATGGTATCTCGAGGCGTGTCTGCTAAGTATTTGAGTTCTTCTGCATTGTGGTGGAATGGGCCTAGTTGGCTCCAGAACCCCGATGGATGGCCAGAAAATATAGTTCTCAAAGAGCATCCCGCTGGTATCGTGACCCAAATCGTAGGCATGGTGCCCCAAGATGACACACAGTTATGGGACTGGGACAGATACAGCAGCTATGAAAGATTACAGCGTGTCACGGCATGGGTGATACGTTTCATCAAAAATTTGAAGGCAAAAATAAATGGCCTACCTCCCACAGGTAGTGCTCACCTCAACATAAATGAAATCAGGACTGCAGACAATATTCTTCTCTAATTATGCCAAAAGGAAAGTTATTCGCAGGAGTACTCAATACTGGTGAAGGGTGAACAGTCCAGAAATAATTTAATTTGCCAGTTAGGACTACACCTGAAGGGAGAGATTATACATTGTGGAGGCAGATTGAGATTAGCGGCTATCTCGGAAATGTGCAAGAATCCAAAGCTTCTGCCCTCCAAACATCTCTTGACCCACCTAATAGTAGATAGGTGCCATCGGCTCTATTGCCATTATGGAGTCGGCCACGTGGTTACCTACATCAGACAGAAATGGTGGGTCCCTAGAATCCGGCAGGTGGTGAAAAAAGTACTGCGCAATTGCCTAAAATGTCGTAGGGTACAAGGTAAACCCTACGATTACGCCGGACTACCCCCTTTATCTGCCCTGCGGACCACCCCTGGAGACCCCTATAAGGTCACTGGGGTGGACTATAGGTGAGCAATCCATATCAAAGACTCACCTGTCAAGGCTTACATGATCCTATTTACCTGTGCTGTCACTAGGTCGATACACATCGAAGTAGTCGCCAATCTCACATGTGATAGTTTCTTCCACGCTTTCAGGAGATTCTGCAGTCGACAAGGTTTTCCCCGTATCATTTTGAGTGACTACGCAACTACGTTTGTTGGGGCCTCTAGGTACCTATCTGATGTATGCAATCACCCTAAGGTTCAGTCTCACCCATGGGCATCCGCAGGGGGGGGCAAGGGGGGCAGTTCCCCCCCCCCCCCCCTGGATATTCAATGTACTGTACTGTACTTGGAATTTCACATTTTATCTTATTTCTTTAATATCCGCTATAGGGCAATATATAGTTCAAGTATTACTTAGTATTACAAGTAAACTTAATAGTTCACTGTCCTATTACCTAATTTGTAATTTTGTTCTTGTTATTATGAATTTATGCTCATATCAATAAAAAGTGTGAAATTTTTTTGTTCATCGAGGCAAGGAATATTTTATACAATGCTTAAAATATATATTTGCAGATAGCCTAATACAGTGATTTATCATCCAAAACTAATTTACACATGCACATGTACAGACATATGTAATCTTAAGTCCACAATCTAAATATTGTAGAACTTCCCCGGATTATATTATCCTTGCATTAGATTCAATTAAATGAATGGGGAAACGCATTTTTATGATGGGTAGCCTACATGACCACCACCGGAAATGTCACAGACATACATGGGATTTTTTTTATAGCAAGGGATCTAAATAATATTGGCTTTGGGGCCCCCCCCCCCCTCCTTGAAAAAAATCCTGCGGACGCCCTTGGTTTCACCTTGGCAATGTGCAGTGTTGAATGGCGGTTTATTCCTGCCAGAGCGCCATGGTTTGTTGCTATCTGGGAGAGAGCCATTGGCATTGTCAAGGCGGGACTGAAAAAGGTATTAGGACGTGCTCTCATTTCCATAGAGGAGTTGACAACTCTACTCCTGGAAATTGAGGCAACTGTCAATGACCGTCCTCTCTACTATGCATCGGGTGACCTAGAGGATCCTACCCCAATCACACCCTCAGTATTGGTGCGGGGACATCGGTTGCGGGATCTTCCTGAGGAAAGTGAGGTGGGGGAAGAGATTGAGGACCCGGACTACATCAACAAAGATGTCATCTCAGCCAGATACCGGTATATCCGAAAATTGTCGCAGGATGTCTGGAAACGCTGGTCTAATGAGTATCTGGTGACGCTCAGGGAGGCACATAGGAATAAACTTCGACCAATCAACGGTTAGTGGCCAAATATCGGTGATGTTGTTACCATCCATGACGAGGGTCCTCGTACTTTCTGGAAGTTGGGCCGTATCACGTAAGTATTACCCGGACGTGACGGTGATGTCAGAGTGGCTAAAATCTGCACTAAGTCGGGCATCTTCACGCGGCCAACTATCCGTTTATACCCTCTTGAAGGGGATATTGAGAGCAAGGGTGATACCTCGGAGACATTGCCCAGAGACGTTCCCGTAGTGGCAAATTCAAATGGCCATCCTGTTGACGAACAAAGTGGACGTCCTCGTCGACGGGAGGCTCGAGCATCCTCCCAATTATGGCGGGATAAGTTAGCCTCCGGGTTGTTGTAAATGTTGTATAAACTCGGTGGTGGGAATATGTCCATACTTTTATTTCCATAAGTATTGGACAGTCTAAATTTAAGTGTAATCTTAAGTAATAAGTAATAAGTTTGTAGGAATAAGAATCATAATAATATGATTTAGTATAAATGGGAAGAATGTTGAATTATGGGTATGATTAGGAGTAGTGGGCGTACGCATTATTTCCATTATGTGTATTGTAATTCCATATTTAACCCCAGTAGCTTGTAGTTTGAAAGATCGTCTACACCTTGATATACAATTAAGTATGTGGCAGAATATATACAAGTGTACATATACCTGTAAATACAGTCCTCCTCTACCACTCTTCTCTTCGCCAACATGTAAACAAACCCAGAGTCGATATACGCTTCAAGTCGCTGTGCAGACATCCGAACACAGGGTTTATCGTGACGTCGCCTAGAATATAAGTGCTAGTATGCGAATAATATCTATAGTCACGGTTTGCGCATTTGAGTGATTATTATTGATGTTCTTTTGTTTGCCAATCCTGCTCATCATAGCATCCAGTCATTTATTATTTTTTGGTCAGTTTAAGTTGGTTGCCATCTTGAACGAGTGTGGAATGGGTGTGTTAAGGTTATTGTCTTACGATTCGCGAAGTTATTGTATTTTCTGAGGACATCAACTCATCACAACATTTGGTAAAGGTTAGTAGCTGTTAGATATAGGCGGCAGCCCCCACCTATAATACTAGGATAGGATAGGTTAGGTAAGGTTGCTAGAGTAGCCTACTATGAATCCGCTGTACCTGGCATGCAAGGGCTAGTTTAGTATGCCACGTACTGAGTACTATGAATCCGCTCTACCTGGCATGCAAGGGCTAGTTTAGTATGCCACGTACTGAGTACTATGAATCTGCTCTACCTGGCATGCAAGGGCTAGTTTAGTATGCCACGTACTGAGTACTATGAATCCGCTCTACCTGGCATGCAAGGGCTAGTTTAGTATGCCACGTACTGAGTACTATGAATCCGCTCTACCTGGCATGCAAGGGCTAGTTTAGTATCCCACGTACTGGGTCTAGGTTAGGTTAGGTTGGGTTGTTTGGTTAGGTTAATATACTAGGTCTCAGAAACAACAATCGTAGTAGCGGTAGTAAAGTTCAAATAGGCTAGCGGTCGCACCACTATTGACAGCACACATATAGTAATGGATGCACTATTTTGAGTTTTCACTAGCATTTCCCATTAATTTTCTTTGTTACAAGTGGGTTTTGCCTTCACATTATTGTTTGCCTCAACAATATCAAACTCGGTAGGTGATCAGGGTTATTTAAATACGCCCGCCACTCATAGTGGGCGTGACGTCACGATACTCATTCCTTTCAGCCAATCACAGACGCTTTCTCGACTGTGAATGTGTTCGGATACACACGACCACCACAGGTTTTTCTATCCATAGAGGTTTTCAACCCCTCTCTTTCCCTGATATATTTCATGCCCTCCCCACCTATCGGGGTAAATATTTTAATATTGTTTAGGCAAACAACATAATGTGAAGTTAAAAGACACTTGTTGTTGTTGTTCCCCAAGCTGCCTGGCCGAACAGCCCCAAGGCCCCGTTGAAGGCCAAGGCCATAACCGAGCGCCCCCACAGAACCCTCCCTGCCGACCACAATAAAGCCTGGGTGACCGAAGCCACTCCATGGCGGGGAGCTAAGGAGGGTGCGGAAACGCCCGGGAAACCAAAGACCCACCCAGGGCCCTGTGCCCCTCAGCAATTATGAAGAGAAAGTTGAGGGGCAAAGGAAAAATGTGACGCTTTGGCTTCCAATCTTGGTAGATTGGGAGGTCAATCCACGGAAGAGGCGCCGTCACTTGAGATCTAGAAAATATATAAGTAAAAGGAACAGTCAGAGTAAGCTATGGGTATGGCAGAGATCGCTCAGTTCTCACTCTGATAGACCAGCCCATCACCACATGACACTTGTAACAAAGAATAATAATGGAAAACACTAATGAAAACTCGAAATAGTGCGCCCGTATGTGTCCTGTCAATAGTGGTACGCCCACTACTCCTAATCTTACCGAATTATGTTCTGTATTAGATATTAAGTAATATATCGTACCTATAAACTTAGGTAATTATTTCTGGGAAGGGAAATACTGTATGTGTATTAGGGTGTCACTGTCACTGATAGGCTAGGCTATTGCTAATTTTCACTCGATACCGTACTTTTTATTACTAATTGAGCTAAGTTATTCTAACTAATATTAGGCACTGATTATTCGTTATCACAGGTGTTTATTATCAATTGCACATCAAATAGACAAATGAGTTTGGAACAGTGTGCGAAAAACGGAATTTGAAGGTAAATGCGGGGAAGAGCAAGGTTATGGTCTTCGAAATGGGTGAAGTCACAGAGTGTGAGGTGAAGCTGAACGGTCAGGCTATGGAGATCGTCAACTCTTTTAAGTATCTGGGCAGTGTGTTGAGTAAAGATGGGACTATGGATGAAGAAGTGCGGGAGAGGGTACAACAGGGGAAGAGGGTTGTAGGAACGCTGAAAGCAGTAACAAGAAATAGGGTGGTCAATATGGAAGTGAAGAAGTCCTTGCTTGACAGTGTGGTAATCCCGACACTGACTTGCAGAAGCGAAGCATGGACGTTGGTTGAGAGACTCAGACCAAGAGTGAGAGCAGTGGAAATGAATTACTTAAGAAGTGCGTGCGGAGTTACATGGAGGGATAGACAGACTAATGAGGAAGTAAGAAGGAGGTGTGGTGTGGAGGTAGATGTGCTGGAAAGTGTGAAAAGGAACAACTTGAGATGGTTCGGCCATATGGAACGTATGGAAAGCAAGAGAATGACTAAGAGGGTGTATGAGAGCGAGGTGGAGGGACAGAGAGGGAGAGGTAGACCGATAGAGAGGTGGAAGGATGGAGTGAGGAAGTATATGAACGAAGGCGGTGCTGGTTGGGGGAGGGGCGTCGACTGACTGGGGACATAGGTGCATGGGGGCGGTTCGTTCGTGGCCACCCCTTCGGGGATCACGGCGTCAGGCAATAGATAGATAGATAGACATCAAATAGCAGGTTTTGTGTCACTTTCACTTAGGTAAATATGCTTTTAGGGTGTCACTGTCACTGATATTGCTCATTAGTACTTTGTATTACTAATTAGGCTAAGTTATTGTAATATTAGGCACTGATTATTGTTTATTATCAATGTCGGTCGCCCGGGGCAGCTTGCGTAGATAAGGGATACAATGGCTGCCCAGAAAACTATGAGTCACCACGCTCACCCTCACTCGAACTTGAGCTCTCCCACTTGCTCACTTTACCCACTTCACTCTCTTCACCTTCACCAGCTTCCGCGACACCTGTTTCCCCACCTTCAGGATCTGCATTGCTCTCATGTTCACTGGCAAATCCCTTCAACTCAATTTCTTCGTCACTAGTAGAATATGCAAATCTCTTCAACTCAGGTTCTTCGTCACTAGTAGAATATGCACTCGATGCGTAACAAGACGAAAGGCCACTGCTCATCTCGTCAACATCACTGTCAAAATCTAGCTCATGAAAGGTTCTATCTATTCCTCCCGGAGAAAGAACATCCTTTGCGAGGGGCCGTCGTGTAATACGACAGGCCTGGGCGGGCGTCGTAGGAGGTACTGAATCAGACACAGCGGAATCGTTTTTTGGCGTACTATACATAATGGCGTCGGGGCAGAGACTGATGCTGCGGTGTATTTACCTAATTGTAGTTTACAGGAGTTGAGCTAAGCTCGTGTTGTCCCGTCTCTCGGTCTACTTTTTATCCAATTTTTTCTTGAAAATATGGATGTTCCTTGCCCCTACCACCTCCTCCTCCAGCCCATTCCATTTGTCAATACATCTATAGTGGAAGCTAAACTTCCTGATATCGTTCTTGCAGGTAGGCCTTTTTACTTTGTAGCTGTGGCCTCTAGTTATTCCTGTATCCATAATTAACATATCCTCCCTATCCAGCCTCTCCAGCCCCCGGGTGCATTTGTACATCATTATCATGTCTCCCCTCTCTCTCCTCTCTTTTAAACTTGGTAGATTTAATTTGTCTAGCCTCCCTTCATATGGCAGTTCTCTGAGACTTGGAACCAATCTAGTAACTGCTCTCTGGATTCTTTCTAACTTGTGAATATGCTTCTTTAGATGCGGGGACCACACCACTGCTGCATACTCCAATCTTGGTCTAATCATACTCTTCATAATTTTTGCTACCATGGTCTCATCCAAGTAGTTCAGAGCAACTTTCATATTCCCGGCCATTGCATACATTCCGCTAAAGAGCTTGTTAATATATTTCTCTGGCGACAAATTATCTTGTATAATCAACCCTAAATCCTTTTCTTTTTCGGCCTTGCTAATTATATTATCTCCCATCCTGTACTCCCAATTTGGTCTATTCACACTTCTTCCCATATTTAACACATGGCATTTACTTATATTAAATTTAATTTTCCACTTGGTGCTCCATTCATATATTTTATCTAAATCCCCTTGCAGCTCCTCACAACTACTTTTATTTGTTATTTGTCTCATAATTTTTACGTCGTCTGCAAACATTGACATGTAGGAATTTATGCCTATCGGCAGGTCATTCACGTACATAAGGAACATGAGAGGTGCCAACACAGATCCCTGCAGCACACCACTCTCAACTTTCCGCCACGATGAGTAAGTTCCTCTAATGTTGGTCCTCATTTCCCTATCTGTTAGATAGCTCTCCATCCATTTCAGCAAACTCCCCCTGACACATCCTAGCGTCTCAAGCTTAGATAACAATCTCTTATGTGGTACCTTATCGAATGCTTTGGAAAGGTCTAAGTAGACGCAGTCCACCCATCCGCCTCTTTCTTGGAGTACATCTATCACCCTACTGTAATAACATAGCAAACTGGTAACACAAGATGTCCCTTCTCTGAATCCAAATTGCTTTGGGGTTATTATCTTCTTTCTCTCCAACATTTTCATCCATCTCTTCCTAATTAGCTTTTCACAAATCTTGCATACAATACTAGTAAGTGAAACTGGTCTATAGTTTAGAGGGTCCTCAGGGTTTCCATTCTTGTATATCGGGATGATATTAGCTCTTTTCCATTCAACAGGAACCTGTCCTTTATCTAAGGAAGCTTGAATTATGTCCCTCACTGGCTCCACTAATTGCTCTGCACACTCCTTTAAAACCCAGGCAGACACTTCATCCGGTCCCATAGCTTTCCTTACTTCAAGTCCTCTCATCGCAGATAACAGCTCATCTCTAGTTATTTCAATCTTACTAAGACCACTCTCCAGTACTTCCGCCTGTGGTTCGTCAAAACCTTCCTCTCTAGTAAAAACTGACTCCAATTTGTTATTCATTACCTCACACATGTCCGATACATTTTCATACGTCCTAGCATCAAATCTTAATTTAGTAATTTGTTTCTTTACCTTCAACTTACTGTTTATATATTTATAAAATAATCTAGGGTCACTTTCACATTTATTTACTATGTTCTTCTCATAGTTCATTTTAACTTGCCTAATTATGTTAACATATCTATTCCTCTCCTGTTTATATTTATTCCGATTACTCTCAGTGTTCCTTCTTCTTAATCTAGCCCAAGCTGCATCACGCCTACCCAAAGCTCTTTGCATTTCAAATTAAACCAATCTTTCTGCTTAGTAAAATTTCCAGTTTTATATCTTGGGACAAACAGATTGGTTCCTACTCTATAAATTTCGAGGAATCTACTATATTTACCTTGTACGTCCTGTTCCTTAAAAATAAGATCCCAATCTACTCCCTCTAAATATCTTTTCAAGGATACATAATCAGCTTTACTATAATTTAATCTGTCATTTATGTAGCTATTGTCTAATCTATTGGCATTACTCGAGGTCAACTTCCATTTTAGTAATAGGTGATCACTTTTACCTACAGGACATAGATAGTTTATATCACTAATTTCGTGAGGATCTTTTGTAAAAATCAGATCGAGTTTAGAAGGTTCGTTATTACCCCTCATTCTTGTATTTTCCTTCACATGTTGTGCAAGTACATTTTCCGTAACCAACTCCACTAGCCGACTTCCCCAAGATCTCTGATTTGGCCCTGCATCTCCCGATTCCCAATCAACTTCACTACAGTTGAAATCTCCTACCAAGATCAATCGATTCTTCCTTAAAAGCAATCTTCTCAACGACTGAATCATATCCTCTACCATCTCCTCAAACTCCAACTCCCTCCATGCTCTGGTCTTTGGTGGCATGTAAGCTACTGCTATGTCTAGCTTTTTTCCTTCTATATCATTGAGTTCAACTGCCATTATTTCTGCCTTGTCATTATTTAACTCCACGTGCTTTGCTGTCATAGGGTTCTTAACTAATACTGCCACTCCACCTCCCCTTTTACCCTTCCTATCATATCTCCATATATTATATCCTTCACTAAACACTATGTTGCTGTCAAAGTCCTGGTTCAGCTTTGTCTCCGTCAAACAGACTATCTGTGGTTGATCTTTTCTTAATATATCATCTAACTCTACCTTTTTACTGTTTATTCCATCTATATTAGTGTAGTAGCACAGTATATGTAGTAGTACATATACACAGTATATGTAGTAGGAGCGTAGTGGCGCTGTCTACCGCTTGTCAACAAACAAAATTCAAGCAATGGATTTCAGAAGCCCATCCGGGCTCCACGGCGCGAGTTTGTTATGAGCTTTTCAGAGCCCAACCAGGTACCGAGGGTTAACACCCAAAAATCGGGGCCGTTTGTAACATCAACTACCTGCCAAGCAGGCATTTTTACGGAAAACTAGCTTCATTCCATGCTCTTTTTCATGCATAAACAAGAGCCAGAGCGTAATACAATTATGTATTTACCTAATTGTATTTACCTAATTGTAGTTTACAGGAGTTGAGCTAAGCTCGTGTTGTCCCGTCTCTCAGTCTACTTTTTATCCAATTTTTTCTTGAAAATATGGATGTTCCTTGCCCCTACCACCTCTTCCTCCAGCCCATTCCATTTGTCAATACATCTATAGGGGAAGCTAAACTTCCTGATATCGTTCTTGCAGGTAGGTCTTTTTACTTTGTAGCTGTGGCCTCTAGTTATTCCTGTATCCATAATTAATATATCCTCCCTATCCAGCCTCTCCAGCCCCCGGGTACATTTGTACATCATTATCATGTCTCCCCTCTCTCTCCTCTCTTTTAGACTCGGTAGATTTAATTTGTCTAGCCTCCCTTCATATGGCAGTTCTCTGAGACTTGGAACCAATCTAGTGACTGCTCTCTGGATTCTTTCTAACTTGTGAATATGCTTCTTTAGATGCGGGGACCACACCACTGCTGCATACTCCAATCTTGGTCTAATCATACTCTTCATAATTTTCGCTACCATGGTCTCATCCAAATACAGAGCAACTTTCATATTCCCGGCCATTGCATACATTCCGCTAAAGAGCTTGTTAATATGTTTCTCTGGCGACAAATTATCTTGTATAATCAACCCTAAATCTTTTTCTTTTTCGGCCTTGCTAATTTTATTATCTCCCATCCTGTACTCCCAATTTGGTCTATTCACACTTCTTCCCATATTTAACACATGACATTTACTTATATTAAATTTCATTTTCCACTTGGTGCTCCATTCGTATATTTTATCTAAATCCCCTTGCAGCTCCTCACAACTACTTTTATTTGTTATTTGTCTCATAATTTTTACGTCATCTGCAAACATTGACATGTAAGAGTTTATGCCTATCGGCAGGTCATTCACGTACATAAGGAACATGAGAGGTGCCAACACAGATCCCTGCGGCACACCACTCTCAACTTTCCGCCACGATGAGTAAGTTCCTCTAATGTTGGTCCTCATTTCCCTATCTGTTAAATAGCTCTCCATCCATTTCAGCAAACTCCCCCTGACACATCCTAGCGTCTCAAGCTTAGATAACAATCTCTTATGTGGTACCTTATCGAATGCTTTGGAAAGGTCTAAGTAGACGCAGTCCACCCATCCGCCTCTTTCTTGGAGTACATCTATCACCCTACTGTAATAACATAGCAAACTGGTAACACAAGATGTCCCTTCTCTGAATCCAAATTGCTTTGGGGTTATTATTTTCTTTCTCTCCAACATTTTCATCCATCTCTTCCTAATTAGCTTTTCACAAATCTTGCATACAATACTAGTAAGTGAAACTGGTCTATAGTTTAGAGGGTCCTCAGGGTTTCCATTCTTGTATATCGGAATGATATTAGCTCTTTTCCATTCAACAGGAACCTGTCCTTTATCTAAGGAAGCTTGAATTATGTCCCTCACTGGCTCCACTAATTGCTCTGCACACTCCTTTAAAACCCAGGCAGACACTTCATCCGGTCCCATAGCTTTCCTTACTTCAAGTCCTCTCATCGCAGATAACAGCTCATCTCTAGTTATTTCAATCTTACTAAGACCACTCTCCAGTACTCCCGCCTGTGGTTCGTCAAAACCTTCCTCTCTAGTAAAAACTGACCCCAATTTGTTATTCATTACCTCACACATGTCCGATACATTTTCATACGTCCTAGCATCAACTCTTAATTTAGTAATTTGTTTCTTTACCTTCAACTTACTGTTTATATATTTATAAAATAATCTAGGGTCACTTTCACATTTATTTACTATGTTCTTCTCATAGTTCATTTTAACTTGCCTAATTATGTTAACATATCTATTCCTCTCCTGTTTATATTTATTCCGATTACTCTCAGTGTTCCTTCTTCTTAATCTAGCCCAAGCTGCATCACGCCTACCCAAAGCTCTTTTGCATTTCAAATTAAACCAATCTTTCTGCTTAGTAAAATTTCCAGTTTTATATCTTGGGACAAACATATTGGTTCCTACTCTATAAATTTCGAGGAATCTACTATATTTACCTTGTACGTCCCGTTCCTTCAAAATAAGATCCCAATCTACTCCCTCTAAATATCTTTTCAAGGATACATAATCAGCTTTACTATAATTTAATCTGTCATTTATGTAGCTATTGTCTAATCTATTGGCATTACTCGAGGTCAACTTCCATTTTAGTAATAGGTGATCACTTTTACCTACAGGACATAGATAGTTTATATCACTAATTTCGTGAGGATCTTTTGTAAAAATCAGATCGAGTTTAGAAGGTTCGTTATTACCCCTCATTCTTGTATTTTCCTTGTATCCGTGAAAGGGCGATAATAGAGCATTCCAATGACACCTGAATCATCCTTGTACAACCACAGGTTATCCTGTAGCGATCGCACAACCGGAGGTGAAATTACCCTAAATAAGGTAATATCCTCAGTTTTTTCCTTATATCACGAGGCCATGTGTGTGTAGGGAGGCGGCGGTGGTCATAGAACCGGCCCAGTGGTGGTGCCGAGCAGTCAGACCCTGCCTATTGTCCTCGCAACGCACATACTCTCTCTCAGAGCCCCTAATGTGCTCAGAATGCCACCCATCATATGACGGGTACCGCGGGATTGCCCATTTTTCTCTCGCCCTTCATATGACGGTCACCGTTGGTTAGGGGTTAAGATCATGTTCCAAAAGTTATCAGAGACATGATCTTCCCGCTCTGAACCCATGTTGACCGTTCATTTGCTTCCATGAATGCTGAGATTTTGCTTTGCAGGGCTCGCTCGAAAACTTTGATGATGTGGGAAGTTAGAGCTACCGGGCGGTAATTTTTTGGTAGTGTTTTACTCCTTCCTTTATGCAGTGGGGCAATGATTGAGTTTTTCAGGTTATCTGGTATTTTTCCAGTGTGAGTCTGACAGGGTTGGCATGATAAAAAAAATCAAACAATTTTAATCGATTATAATCAAAGAAAATAATCATTGATTGAAATCAAAATTGATTTTTTTATTAAAATATCACATTCCATATATTATAAGTAATTTTGCATTAATCTTAATAGTCAACCATAAATTTTACCTTCTTAACCCATTATACCCGGTTGGGCTCTGAGGCACCCATAACAAACGCGGCCCGCGGACCCCGGAAGGGCTCTGAGGCCTCTGGCAGCTTGAAAGCCTGTAAGCTTGTTTTGAAAGCCGTCCGTCCGACGCATATAAACACAGCCGGTATGCCCGACGCCGCGCACCTCCGAACACAAGAAGGAAAGGCGTCGTTTGTTTGTGTGTGACTGTATGTTGTTGTTTTAGTAGTGAAAAGTGGCTCATATAGCTGACATCGCCACAAAGTTCTCTCCACGGAAATCGTCATCACAACTGAATCTGTTGACTTAGAGAGCTCTACTCAACGCCATTCTACAGGTACGAAACACATCTACGCTTGGGGATGCACGGGAATGCGGAAGCAGTAAAAATAACAAAGATACGGTAGCCTAGGCGTAGATGTTTTTCCGCCAAAAACCCCGGGTTTCGGGGAAATTATAGAATGCAATAGCCGGGGCTGGAGGGTTAATCATTATACTGTATAGTAACCTATATCAACAATATTTTGTATATTTCTAATAAAAATTTGCACTTCTTCAAGATTTTAAGAAATTAAATAAATTGTGTTCTTTCACAGAAAATTAATTATCTGTGCTCCTTAACCCTCCTTACCCGGCTGGACACCATAGCTCCATACCGAGTTTGCCCCGTACCGCCCGGCTGGCCTACATAGCTCCATAGCATTATTTCATGGCTTAAAACCACTTAAAATCGCACTTGAGAAAGTTTTGTTGTCTTGGCGGATGGTCCGTATAACCAACAAGAACAAAAACACATAGCCAGTCAGTCAGGTGACTCCTGCTTGCGTGCAGGCCTACAGTCAGGTGACTCCTGCTTGCGTGCAGGCCTAACGAAAGCTTCTATTGATTTCCTGAGTCTCAAATGATGCATGAAAGCAGTCGACAATGAAATATGAATGGTTACAATGGTGAAATAAATCAGTAATCAATATTAGTACAGAATACATAATCAATAATTAATTGTTAAACGAATGTAAATAGAGCGTAGCCGTGACTGCCGATACTGCATCGTCGCATTCGAACAGTTTTTCAGTAGCATCACAAAACAGCCGGTTTTATTTCCCACCTCACACAATAACCGCTTAATGTACAGTGTTTTAGTCTTCACCCATCGCAAGATAACGCCGAGTACTGCCTCTGGTATGTATATAACCTAGGGTAAGCTATTTATTTGCAGAGATATGAGTATCTTTAAATGACGAAACTTGGGAAAAATTTACAAGGTTCTAGGCTCGCAGTGGCCAAAACTGTCCTACTAATTTTCACAATAAAAACTGAACCTCTTCTAGTCTTCACTCATAGCAAGGTAACAAGTACTGCCTCTGGATATATATATATATATAACCTAGGTTAGGCCATTTATTGGCGTACAGTATTTATAAGTGCGCCAAAATCCTGAGAATTCGACAATTCATCCAGATTCAGCATTGGCGGGAAGGTTTAAATGGCTGTTCAGCAAGGGTTAAATTACTTTGATTTAATTGTTTTTCTGACATAATATAATCAAAGTCATAGCCTTAAGATGTAGGAATATATATACTTATAATATTATACATGGTTTGCGTAAAATGGAAGTTTGTGTAATTTTGTTTATTTTAATAAAACAAATCAATGATTTTTATTTTTATTAAAATAATTGTATTTTTGTCCAACCCTGCTAGACTCCTTCTCCACTTTATAGCCAGGGGTTTTGAGAGGTTTTCCTTACATTTCTTCATTAGGATCGAATTCCATGAGTCCGGGCCTGGTGCCGAGTGGGATGGCATGTTGGAAATGGCCTCTTCTATGTCTTTTGGACAGAAATCAATATCCAGAATCTGGGGGTTATCCGTAGGAGAGTTTTCCATGAAAAATATATTTTGGTCTTTGATGGCTTTTGTTTCATCAGGCTCACTGAAGGCCATTTCATACTGCCTGCGTAAGAGTTCGTTCATTTCTTTTATGTCCCATCCCCTTTGCTTAGTGGGCCGATGTTTGATGCCGTTGTAGCCTTTTGTTTGGCATATGAAAAGAAGTATTTCGAATTTTCCTTTATACCTGCAATAGCTTTCCTCTCCTCTTCCATGTGTTGTAGTTCATATGAGATTCTTAGTCTTTGTTCAATTTCCACAATTTCTCTATCTATTTTGGCCTTTTGCCTATCCTGTAGATTTTGTTGTGTGCTTCGTTGTGTGAGTAATTTTCTTCTTATGTACAGCTTCCTTCTTTCCCAATCTTGTTTTCTTCTTCGTCTTGTTTGTCTTCGGGTATGTGGTGGCTACAGATTTGGGTCATGGTTTCTGTTCCTAGTCTATTTGCTCCATTTCTTGATTTACATCTTCCCACCTAATACTTTTGTTATTGAAGTTAAATTTACTGTAGTGGTGACTATATTGTATCTGAGTGTAGTAGTGATAGTTGTGGTGATTATGGTAGCAGTTATGATATTGCCAATAGTGATAATGATGGTTATTATGCTAGTGAGGGCAGTCGTGATTGTGAAAGTAGTTGTGATAGTAGCAGTGATAATGGTAGTAGATGGCATACAAGTAGGAGTCTTACACAATGACACGAATGCCATGATGGTAATGGACCCCCCCCCCCCCTTACCGAGGGCTGTCTCCTTACTCGAAGCTCGTGTTGACACAGATGTGTGAAATCTGGAAAAGAAAATTCCAAGAATCAATGCTCATAAGGATAAGGATAAACCAACACATTCACACGTATGTATCTTGAATCCACCGGAAACTCAGAACTAGCATCACTTGCTATTCAAAATTTCCGTCGCATCCTTCTGGAAAAACCACCGTATTTTGTGTTTTTGCTAACCGTTACTAGTTTATTCGTCTGAAGGTATTATGACTCTTTATTTAATGACACCTTTGTATCACTGACCTATATTGATCCATGTAAAATAATTGTTTATTGGTAACTATCCTAACGTCATGCTTGACTTATGATAACTGCCACCACTATACCTTTCCGCCGTGATAACAGAATTCAAGGTCTTTTCCCGCCGCATGAGGATATCTCGTGGTATAGGCGAGTCTTTCCGGCTGAGCCGAAAACCCCTTTAGGAAGTTATCTTCCGTCAGGCCCTTTAGGAAGCCTTCTCTTCTGCCGGGAAACGTAGTATACCGACTACGACTGGGTTTCTTGGAACTCATTTCTCCTGCCCGCCTAGGCTAGGCTCCGGTAAAACTATTTGCCTAATTTTTTGCCGGAGGAGAAGAACCAACCCCTTATTGTGTTAACTCCCTCGTTTGCTCGAGGAGACTTCACACAAACATAATATATGTTAAAAAAACATTCTGACCCCTTCTCAACATGCATTAAATCACTTACATGAAAGAAAAGGTCACAACTTATGGTTACGCTTCTTAACCCCTTATTGGCGGCGCTCGACTTACGTCGAGCACCATTTTGCAGCAAGTTAGGAGCATTATTAAGGCTTTTAAAGGGTTAAAATCGAGTGCAAATGGCCGGGAGCGCAGCGGGCCAGACAGCCGACTCCCAGGGCTTACCGCCGCCCATTAACTCATGTTCCCTGTGTTCTCGAGAGGCCGGCAGTGTAGCCAGTAGTGAGCATAGCTGGGAAAAATATACCGCTATACGCTAAACTCCCATGTTCGTGGCACCACTGCAAGAGAACCACGAGTGCTACGTAGCTCGTTCTGGTCTCATTTTGAAGCTTTTAGCGCCTAGTTTTTTGCTGAATACATTTCTTTTCATGCAGATACTTGATTGATCATTCAGGAGGGCCTGAATATGCCCAAATGAGCCCAAAACACCCCGCTAGACAAGGGTTAACCCTCCAGCCCCGGGGGCTATAGCTTGCGACTGTGCTGCGGTACCGGGTGTTTTGACGATCTTTGGGCTATGTTAACTACTCTGTAAGTCAATGAATATGGCATGTAATGTTGTGAATAAAAAAGAATAATGTTCCACAAACCTTCCTCTGTCGAATGGCGTTGAGTAGAGGTCTCTAGCCCCTCTGGTTGCATAATGGTGAGCGCGGGAAGACGAGTGCTTTTCGGCGGCAAATTCTTCCCGCGTTCGGACGCGTCGCCCCGGCCATGGCTACGACGCACCTAGCCGCTCGTCGCGCCAAAGTATTTATCTCCCTTAGACGATTTTAGTGTTTGATATTGAGAATGTGATGTTTATTTGATATTTTTCTAGTTATTTTGAGGCCAATTATATAAAATATGTTTATTAGGGTATCACTGTCACTGATATTGCTAATTTTCACTCGATACCGTACATTTTATTAGTAATTGAGGTAGGTTATTGTTGTATTAGGCACTGATTATTCGTTATCACAGGTGTTTATTATACTTTGGCCATCAAATATTAGGTCTTGTGTCACTTTCACTTTGACAAATATGCTTTAGAGAGTGTCACTGTCACTGATAATGCTCATTTTCACTCGATACCGTACATTTTATTAGTAATTGAGGTAGGTTATTGTTGTATTAGGCACTGATTATTCGTTATCACAGGTGTTTATTATACTTTGGCCATCAAATATTAGGTCTTGTGTCACTTTCACTTTGACAAATATGCTTTAGAGAGTGTCACTGTCACTGATAATGCTCATTTTCACTCGATACCGTACATTTTATTAGTAATTGAGGTAGGTTATTGTTGTATTAGGCACTGATTATTCGTTATCACAGGTGTTTATTATACTTTGGCCATCAAATATTAGGTCTTGTGTCACTTTCACTTTGACAAATATGCTTTAGAGAGTGTCACTGTCACTGATAATGCTCATTTTCACTCGATACCGTACATTTTATTAGTAATTGAGGTAGGTTATTGTTGTATTAGGCACTGATTATTCGTTATCACAGGTGTTTATTATACTTTGGCCATCAAATATTAGGTCTTGTGTCACTTTCACTTAGTTATATGATTTGTAAACGTTTTATGTACAATTTATTGTGTCTTTTTTCACTGATTTATATATTTCTATAGGTTCTAATCATATGAATGTCACTTGGTATATACATATGTGTCACTTTCACATATTATTATGGTGTAATTATATTTGTATAAATGTGTTCATAATACATGACTTTTGTATAACAATAAATTGGTTTACTTCCACTTTTTGCCTATATATATACTGTACATATTGTCATTATCTTTGGCACTTTCACTATGATTATTAGAACTCCAACTTGGAGTGGTAATCAAAGAAGCACTCTAAAGCACAGAGTGCCACCTTGCACTCCACACACTCCATGGTTGACTTTTTACCTGGCCTCGGCCTCACCCTGCTGTTGTAGCAGACATGGCACCGCTTCTGCTGTGTTCTTCCTGATTCATTCTGAGGCAGGGAACCAAGCCTGTGCCTAATCAAGTATTGAGCACACTGCAAGCGGTCAATAACGGCGGGCCCAGGATGTGCCACTGCCCTCTGTGGCATAGCATACTTCTCCAGGAGCTCCGTCAACACCTGCTTTTGGAACCTCCGCAGGCTATTGAACTTCATGGGTGTGTTCACATTCCGAAGCTTGTATATATTGTAGGCATTCAGAACTGACATGTCCACCATATGCAGAAAGAACTTTTTATACCATCTGCACGAGGTACGCAGGCAGTCAATGAAGCCTATCTGCATGTCGGACTTGTCCACCAGCCTCATGTTGATATTGTAGTCCAGGACAGCATCGGGCTTGGTCACCCTGGCCTGGGTGCGGCGATCCACCTTGCCAGTCTCCACCATTTCCCCCTTGTGGATGGTGGTCAGGAGGTTGACCTTCCGCTGGTCGTGCCAGTGGATAGCCAGAATGGGCCCCGACTTCTTCCGGAACACATCACCTTTTTTGGTCTTTGGAGGGAAAGGTGGCATGCCCTTCCTTTTCCCTCGTACTGTGCCTACAGTCCCCGTCTTGCGCTCATGCAGGTACTGTGAGAGAGTGGGGGACGTGTAATAATTGTCCGTGTAGAGGACGTGATTCTTGTGAAAGTAGCGGTCCATCATGGCTTGCACCACTGCTCCGCCAAAGCCAATGAGGGGGTCCACAAGCAAGTCCCCTTCCTTCCCGCTGTAGACCAGGAAGTCCAGGACATAGCCAGTTTGGCAGTCGCACAGCACAAAGAATTTTATGCCAAAGCGATGTCTTTTTGAGGGGATGTACTGCCGGAAGCTGAGTTTTCCCCGGAACAGCACAAGAGACTCGTCAATGACGACCTTGCGGAAGGGCTTGAAGTAGGAGGTGAAGCGTTCTCGCATCATCTCATACAACGTCCTAATCTTCCACAGCTTGTCACCGAGGTGGACGTCGGTGTTGGTGACAAGATGGAGCGCTGCGAGGATATCAAGGTACCGGTCGCGAGACATATATTTCCCGAAGGCAGGGGTGGATATGAGATCATTGGTGATCTAATAGTCAGGCAACCTATGCTTCTTGACATGAGGCATTAGCATGGTGAGTGCCAGGAACACCATGAACTCTTTATGAGTCACTGGGGTCCACTGCCTCATGTGGCCCTTGGTCACCTTGCCCAAAAAGTGGACCTGGAATTGGTGCTGCTTATTTGTCTCTTTGACAACATAGCCTACCACCTCCTCATCAAAGAAGGCCTCAAATAGTTCGTGTGGTGGAGCATTGGGGCCTGCAGGAAAATTGGGGGTAATGCCTGAACCCTCCAGTACCTCATCAAAAGCTGGCACATCAGGGTTGTATCCATCCTCATCAACTACGTCTTGCCACTGAAAAACGTAGAATGGGTCTTGTCTACGCTGACGAGGAGCTCCAGCTGGTGGCCCAGCACGCCCACGGCCAACTCGGGAGGCGCGCGCCCTAGGGCGGCGAGGGCGTCGGCCAGGGCGGCGGGCAGCACGACGCCGGGCCAAGCGGATGGGTCGAGGGTCGTCGATGTCCATATAGTCATCGTCAGAGTGGTCATCTTGCCCTGACGGTGGACCTATGTAATCATGGCCAGAGTCTTCAGAGAGGTGCCCTTCATCATCAGTGGCCCCCACATAATCTGGTGGGGAACCAGTGATGCGTGGGCGGCGTGCGGGTGGGCGAGGTGGGGAAGGAGTGGCAGGTGAGGCTGTGTCCCCCCGAGGTCCTGGGCTCCTTGGCCTGCGACGAGTGACAGAAAGCAATGTTTCACTGTCACTAGGCCCAGGTATTGGTGATGCGAGCTCAAAGACTTCTTCAGGAAGACATGTTGAAGGCGGGAGAGGTGGGGAGGACCGTGGGGAAAGTTGCAGGGACGTATGGCTGGGGCCGGCCGGGGTGGACGCCGCGGGAGCCTCGAACAAAACTCTCTTACTTTTCTTAATTTTTTTGGTATATTTCCTACCTTTCCCCTTTTCGGCAGCAGTATGTCTCCTGTCGGGGGACCTAGGAGGCAAATAGGCCGAAAGTGGGGGGTCCTCAACCCTTGGCAATGGTGGGGAAGAATGCGGGGCATCCGGGTCATCTTGGGTGGCGTGGGTAGATAAGGGAGACAATGGCGGACGAGAAGGGTCACCACGCTGACCCTCACTCACAGCCTCATCCTCACCAAGTATTTTTGCTTGTTCCCTAGCTGCCGCGGCCGCCTTCTCAAGTATTTTCTGCTTATACAAATGTAGCTTGAAAGGCGATTTACCTGGGGAAGGGCTTGGAGTCGTATCACTTATGCGAAATTTGGTGAGTGACCTTGAACTCTCCCACTCACTCACTCTCTCAAGTTCACTGTCTTTAGGTAAACCAGCTTCCTCAACAACTGGTACATCACCTTCATCACTCTCATCACTGTCATGTTCTCTCGCAAATCCCAGGAATTGCTCTTCTTTGTCACTCTCATGGCCATAATCACTCGACTTATAATTACTGGAGTCGTCACTGACTTCATCATCAACATTATGCTTGGCATCAGCTCGCTCATAAAGTCTCAATGTCGTCTCAATACCTCCGGGAGATAACACATTTAGCGAATGGCGTCGGGGTAAGGCGCGACGAACTAGCAAGGGCGTCGTAGGAAGCACGGTATCGGACACAGCGGAATCACTATTTGGCGTACTGTCCATGATGGCGTCGGGGTAGATACTGTTGCTGTGGCGTCGTTTACGCCTGGTGGCGCCACCTACCGTCCCATGATACCAAAAATGTACGCGCGGCATTCGAAAGCACGCATGCAAGCAATGGGCGTTCAAGAGCCCTTCCGGGTTGCGCGGGCCGAGGTTGTTATGGGCGTTCAAGAGCCCTTCCGGGTTGGATGGGTTAATATTACATTAATAATAAAAAGCATCCTATCCATAACACTTTATCCCTAACAGAGGCGAGCCACGAGGTTTAGGGCAAGCAGCACGACGACACGCGACACTCACACCATTAGCAATCACAGCAGCCCACCAGCGATGAACAGCACACACGATGCCCCGGTCCATGAGGGGGAACATTTTTACAGAACACCTTGGAAAGTCCTCCACCACGTGGAAAAACTAATCGACCAAAATGTCTGTAGAAATATGGAGAAAAACCTGCTACGCACCTAGAAGGTAGTTCAAGTATCAGGGCCCTTCATAAAAAAGCCTCCTAAATAGCTAAAATGAACAGCAAGGAGCTAAAACAAAAATAAAAAACAGCAGCCGCGATTAACAGGGATGCGGAGCCAATAACATTTAGTACCTTATATTAAAAACACTCCTGTGAACGTGCCAATTGGGGACGGTCGACCTATCTAGTCTACTGTAAACCTATTCTATAACATCTCAGATAATACAAATGAGCAAAAGACTCACTAGGAAACGAGTAGAATGTTGAATGAAGATAGGGTGGAACAGACGTCTTATCGGTACGATCACAGAGAGTAGAAGAACGAGATGAAGCCAAGCGGTTGGCGTCTGGGAACAAAACGGAAGAACATCCACAAGTTGGACAGCTTGATTATAGCATATCTTATGATAATTTTTCTTTTTTATAAATTACAAAGTAATTTTGTAGTGAGTACCCAATCATAAGGACGGTTCCATAAGAGAATTAGCGTACCCTTATGAAGCTGGCAACTCTTATCTCTCTGAGCGGGTGTTTCAAACATGCGGCGCAAGGGTTTATAATGTAAAACTTACAAAATAAACAAACTAAAACTGGGACGACACAAGATAAATGCAAAAGAACTGATCAAAATCGCTATGTGGAAACAACGCTTAATAAAATAAATTTTTGAAATAAAAGAACACAATCCACCACCTACAGTAGGGTGTACACAACTACATGCTCAAGTTAAATTGTTTCCCAAGTAAACTGATCGCACATATAACAATGCACCTAGTCATGTTCAAGCAAGTAGTGCTATTATACAATAGGCATATCGTCAATGATGAAGGGGCCACTAATAAATATATACAGTATATATATATACTGTACAGTATAGGGTAAGCCGGGGTAATTTCGCCGAAAATCGCGTATTTTGACAAATAGAAACTGCCACAAATGGAATTTTTAAATTTTTACAATTTTAAATTTGTTATCTATACATTCAGCCTTTCTGCTATAGATACCCAAAAAAAGAAAAAAAATATAATGTTTTGGTCATGCTGCCGAATTTTTGAAAAAAGTCACTCGCGGCGAAATTACCCCGCCCGGCGGGGGAATTTCGCCGCGACCTATTTTACGCATCATCTAGCTAGTAAACTAGATAACATTATATGATTAATGGCCAGACAAAACACTAGCACGCAGGTAAAAGCAATGCAAATATTCACAAACCCAAACTGACACTAAACATGCCAATAGAAAAACGTTGCACGCACGCACACACAACTGAACAGGGCGGGCAGAGATGCAGGTGTGTCACACGCAGAGTTGATATTGATTAAATCAATTTGATTTAATCACTTGATTAAATCAATGATTTTTTTACAAAAAAAATCATGATTTTTTTTATTTTTTTTTTATCTGTGAATCAAAATAAAAAAAAATCTGAAGATTTATCATGCTTTCATAAGTTTGTGTAGGCATTGGTTCATTTTAGGATACTGGTACATTATGTAGTAACACAAATAACTGATAGCTTTTAAATTTACAAACAAATATATGTATACATATATTTAAAAAAAAATCAAATAAATCAATGATTTTTTTATTTTTTTTATTTTTTTTTAAAAATAAAAAATCGACAACCCTGGTCACACGTGTAGGCCTATGCGCCACTGTGTCTATTGCGGGTTTGGACGTGTCTAGTGCGGGTGTGGAGTTGTGGACATGTAATGCGGGTGTGGACGTGTCTAGTGCGGTTGTGGACGTATTTATTAGGCCTACGGGTGTGGAAGTATTTAGTGCGGGTGTGGACGTGTCTCGTGTGGGTGTGGCGTGTAGGTTGCTAGTACAAAGTACCAGACAGCAGCTAACGGCTACTGCCAACACTGTGTCACACGCAAACATACAAACAAACATACACACATACAAACCACCCACAAACACCCCCACACACACCCGACCATACCATCAGACGCGCCGCTAGCCCTGGCTCCAGGCCCCGCGAAACTACAACAAAACCTAAGCCAAACTAGATCTACAACCTAAGCCAAACTAGCTATACAACCTAAACCAAACTTGCTCTACAACCTAAACCAAAACTGCTCTACAATCTAAGCCAAACTGCAGCCGAATCCATGCAATAGTTTCGGAGATATCGGCGTTTGAATGCAAATTATTAGCGCCGCGGCGAAATTACCCCGTCTTACCCTACTGTATATATATATATTTTTTAGTGGCCCCTCCATCATTGACGATTATGCCTATTACATAAGGCACCCTCTTCAAACACTCATTTACCGTAGTTTGAATCTACCGCGCAGAGCATAAAAAATTGAGGAGCCTTCATCATGAGCGCACGCAACCTCACTCATGGTTCGTCATTATGAAATTGGATACTCACTACGAAAAAACTTTGTAAAAAATAACAAATAAAAAGAAAATAAGAATAACTATTCATAAGCTTTCCATAACTTCGTGGATGTACTTGTGTGGATCTTTAACCAGATGCTGACTTCAGGCGTCATTCTTCCTTCTCTGCTCTGCGCTCAACCTGCCCTGACGTGTCTCCCCACGCTCCGCTCGTTCCGCATTTGCTGTGTCCCTAGTGAGTTTTTTCTCATTTGTTTACTCTGGGATGTATCGAGTAAGGTTAGGATATGCGTAGCAGGGGTATCATGGGCGGGCTGCCCGCAGTTCAGTGTATTTTGGGTCGTGTGTTTGGGACGCCTACCTCGTGGTCCCGGGGTGGACGCGTGAAACGTTTTCGCGGTTTAGCTAGCCTAGTTATTTAGTTGGCTTTAACTACGCGTGATTAGGCTTCTTTTTATCTTTCTGATGAAGTTGCCTTATTTGTTTGTTTTCTGACGTTCCTAGCGTATTTTTCTTCACTTAGTGAAGTTTTTTCTAGGTCCCGTGTCAGTGTTTCCCTCACCCGGGTATATTTCTTCGAGGTGTGTTGGCTGCTGTTCCTGTTGTGATAATATTCAGTGCTTTTTGTTTTATTACCACATGTTTAAGCGATACTCCGTCTGCTTAGGCCTAGCCAGCCTCTCGTAGCTTTTTTACATGTGCAAGTGTTATTGATTTATTGTATAAATATGTACTACTGTGTCATGTGTGTTCTGGATAAGTTGTGTATTGGCTTATTCCAGGCACTATTTGTGTACCTCCGATTGCTTCTGGTTGGTGTGGGTTACCGTTTCCGGCGGGTTTTCTCGATTGCTCCGTGAAAACCCGGCTGGTTCTCAGATTGCGTCTGGTGGGTGTGGGTTGCCTTTTCTGGCGGGTTTTCTCGATTGCTCCGAGAAAATCCGGCTGGTTGCCGAGTTTTAATCATGCGTGGTTAAAATAGGCTAGTTTCCCCCGGCGAGTGGTGGCTTGAGGGCTCTCCAGAACTGCGTCTCTGTAGTGGGGCCTGTATTCAGGCTTACTATGTGTTTTCCGGCGGAAGGGCTTTACCCGGTTCAACTAGGGGTTCATGCGGACACCTGTTGACGATAGTTTTTCCCGGTTTTGCAAAGCCGTTGAAAAACTGGGCTGTGTTGTTTTGAGTAGTCTTTCCACCCCGGCGATCTTTTGCAAAGAAGTGGGGATTGGGGTTAACTTTTCTATTATTTTTCACCCGGCGGTTGAACCTCGGGAGGGTGGGAATTACGGATTTGCAATTCGGTAGGATTAGCCTAACAATTGAGGGATACATTTAGGTATCAAGACATTCAACTCCCGGCGATCTAATGATTAAGATGGGCTTAACCTGGCTAACTGCGTTATAATAAGGAGGCCGGCGTCTTAGTATGGGTTCCCGGTGAACGTTATATCACAGGGAAGACTGCGTCACTTATAAAGAACTGCTCATCTTTATATCATGTCTGAGGATATTCCTAAATCTTTGGGACACGTAAAGTTATTTACAAATCTTTACATACAAACCTACAGGGTAACGAGAGGTAATGGTGGGGTATTACGTCTCGTTGCCCGGCGGTTCATTAACACTTGTGTTAGAACATTGTGGGGTAACCTTATGAGCATTAATTCCTGGAAATTTTCTTTTTCCAGGGCGGAGTTCCGGCGGGTCCACAGAGGACCAGGTGAGGCCCGGGGGGAGTTAGCTTTTAACCAGTCTCTGCCATGGCTGCTCTAGCCCCTGTTTTTGCTCTTTGCTCAACACCCTCATGTTCCGGAATCCCTATTTTTGCGCACACTCTGTGCATTCGTTGTGTCAAATGCTTAGACCGATCAAGGGGTTTGTGGGTCACAAAGAATTGTACCTTTTGTAGTCAGCTGGGTATTAAAGTATTACAGCACGACAATCTGGCCGCGGCGGTTGCATTACGCGAGGTCAGACAACTTCTTACTAATTATGCGACTGCAGTGGCTCATAAAGCATTGCAGTGTGATAACGTAATTCTGTGGGACCGTTTGTTGGTTCAGTACCCCCCAATTAACCCTCCAGCCCCGGCTATGTATTATATATATATTCGCCGAAATCCGGGGGTTTTGGCCGAAAAACTTCTACGCCTAGGCTACCGTATCTTTGTTATTCTGACTGCTTCCGCATTCCCGCGCATCCCCAAGCGTAGATGTGTTTCTTACCTGTCGAATGGCGTTAAGTAGAGCTCTCTAAGTCAACTGGTTCAGTTGTGATGATGATTTCATTGGAGATAACTTTATGGCAAAAACGGCCACTTTACACTACTTTTCGATACTTAACAATAACATACAGACACACACGAACAAGCGTCGCACTCCTTCTTGTGGCCGGAGAAGCGGTGCGTCGGTCCAGCCGGCTGTTGTTTACATGCGTCGGACGTACGCCTCGCACACCAAGCTTACAGGCTTTGAGCTCATGGGTGTTTAAGAGCCCTTCCGGGTAGCTCGGGTGTGTTTTTTATGGGCGTTCAAGAGCCCTTCCGGGTCTGGAGGGTTAAACGTCCTCCTTCCCGAAGTAAAGTCACTAAGCCGGCAGAGGCTGGGCTGGTTAAAGAGCTTCTTGCCTCCCCCGGCACATCTAAGAGACCGCGAGAGCCGTCTCCCCCGGCGACAACTTCGGAATCAAGAGCTAGGTCCAGGTCACGGTCTCCTCTCAGAAAGCAGACACATAGTCACTCGACTTCACCTTCGCGGAAGAAGAGCAAGACAGACAAGACCAAGGATAGTTCTAGTGATACATCAAAGTCGAGGCGGAGTCACAAGTCTTCTAAAAAAGAGTCTCATGTACGAAAGTCCTCCCGGCGTTCGCCGGAGTCTCGAACCTCGCTTTCTGCCTCTACTCCCGACATGTCTCAAGTCCAATCTGACAGGTCGGAAGTGGAGTCAGAGACTGTGGTCGGGGATATTCCGGCGGACATAGTGTCCCCAAATAATATTCTCACTTTAGATTTAGAGGGTTCTCCCGGCAGTGATAACCCGCGAGAGGGCTCGAGTGAGGGCTCAGTCATTGGGGTGGGGCCTGGCTCACAAGTAAGTTCCGACCAAGGCCGGGGAGTTTGGAGGTACTCCCAGCCATGGCGGGACAGCTCTCTGCCGTCTCAGGCAACTCCAGTAGAGGCTGAAGTCCACCGGGACGCGGAGACACCATGTTCCATCCCTGACTTAACATGGCAAGGGGCCCCCGCCTCGGCGGAATCCTCTCAGGAGGGACCGGAGGCAGGGGATGATGGGTCTATTATTTCTGAGGTGGGTAATGAAGATAACTCTCAGAATAGGGATATTTCACCTAATAGTTCTTCATCTGCTCATTTTGTCACGGCGGATGAGATTGATGGGTTATTAGCGAGTGCTTTAACTAAGTTTTTTGGCCAGCAACCGGAGCCTCCTATGGTTGGTCTGGGAGCTCCCACGCCAACATCGACTGTCCGACCTCTGGCTACTTCCGTTACTTTGACACAAACTCCGCTCACTCCCCTTGTATCACCTACTATTGTTACTAGGCCAACTTCGGCGGCACTAACTACTTCCAATGTGCGAGTAGTAGCAGACGTAAATCCTCCCCCATTAGACAAAGCCCCGATCAGAAAAGGGGCTATGCCTCTCTTATCCGGGCCAGACGATTCGTGGGTATCACTGGTACCAACAAAGCCAGAGGCAGCACAGTCCACTATGTCAGGGGAGCTTCCGGTACCACGAGAGTGGGTAATCCAAGGAAATAAATCTAGGAAGTTAAGGGCTCTAGATATGCTGGGAAATGTACTTGATGTTAGTATTAAGGCCATCCCCAACTATTATACTCATGACTATTTTGTATATTCTTCTACACCTGCCCTACCCCCTGCGTCAGCTTCAAAACTGTTTTCGGACTGGACAAAACATGATGGGTTCAATGATATCAAAGCGCTGTCAGCTCTAACCCCTGAGTTGGGATTAAAGACATTTACTGACTCAGCCGCGAATCCAGTTTTGAAGGTGGAGCAATTGGGTTCGGGACCTTGGGTGGACTGGGAAGTCGAGGCGCAAAACTTTGCAACCACATTCACTTCTAAAGCTTCACACCAAATTCCACAAGAGAGCCATTCTTGGTTCTCTCTCCCAGTATACTCTGCCGGCGGAGTTCCCTCTGCTCTCTTTGCCTTTTTAGCTGCACCTAAAATTAATCTATGCGAGCTTAAAGATCCGTTCTCTACACCTTCCACTGCTCACCTAGACCGGGAGTTTAGGCTACGGGGTAAGGCGTACAGACTATTTTCTCGGTATATTGTTACGCAACAAGTAGCCAAATCTATGCTAAGATCTGCTCAGGCTATAGCGGACATAGAAGTTCGAAAGGCAATCGAACTATCTAGACGCTTACTTCTCCAAACTTCTATTCAGTCACTAGGAGATATACGCACGGCCTTGTTGGAGGCGGTGCGGGCAAGACAAGATCTAAGGATGTCTCTAGTCCGAAAGCTCCCGGATAGGATTGCTAATCAAGTAGTAATGTCCCCAGTTCTAACTGCCTCTTTAATGTCCCCGGAGGTGTGGAGGACGGTGTTTAACATGGCTCAGGCCTTGAAGCACAGTCCCGCCCCGTCTCAGAAACCTGCTTTCACTTTTACCAAGCCCAAACCAGTCGCTAAAGCTCAGTCTGGTGGGGCGAAATCCTTTCATTTGCCTAAATCCTCTTCCACCCAAGGTCAGTACAGATACAGGCAAGGAAAGTCTAAAGGTGCCCATAAAGGACAGAGGTATCAAAGGCCGGGTCAGGGCCTGTCTCCAGCCAAACCCGGCCAGTCGTCTAAACTTCCACCACCACCACCAAAAAACTAAGGTCTCCCTCACTCCCAGGGCCGATCTCCCAGCGAGTGGATCAGGGGGTAGTCCAGCCGGCGAACCCTTGTCTGCTAACTGGGTCGTTCCTGGCGAATCATCGCGCATGGCCTTTAAACACATGGGCGAGGATGGTGGCACGCAAAGGCATCACCTGGCAGTGGCTCCGGCGACCTCGCTTACGTCAGCCGACAAAGGCAAATTTTTTTTCATTAGAGGTGGAGTCACTGATCCAAGAGATGGTGGCCAAGAATGTTATCATCCCGGTCCCCCAAAATTACCCAGTTTTTACATCCAAACTTTTTCTGGTACCCAAACGGGACAGTGTTCAGATGAGGCCGGTCGTAGACCTGTCTTATCTGAACCTCCATATTCACAACGTATCCTTCCGGATGCTGACAGTGAATCAGATCAGGCTAACACTTCCGCCGGAACGGTGGATGTGTTCTTTAGACCTGACGGACGCGTATTGGCACGTCCCGGTAAACAAACGGTTTCAACGTTTTCTAATGTTAAGAATCATGCATCAGACTTATGTCTTTCAGCAGATGCCGTTCGGTTTAAACCTAGCACCTCGCATATTCACGAAATTAGTCCGGCAAGCCCTGATGCCCTTGTTGCAACAAGGGATCAGGATTTTGTGGTATCTAGACGACTGGCTGGTGGTGGCGGAGACGGAACAATTATGCATAAGTCATGTCAACATAACATTAACTCATGTAAAAACTCTAGGATTCAAGGTAAACCTGGTAAAGTCAAACCTTGTTCCCTCACGAGTGGTTCAGTGGATAGGGCTGGTCTGGGACACAGCTGCTCTCACTCTGAGTCAGAGTGTGGACAATCGGAACAGGTTTCGCAAGAAACTGTTTCTGTTTCTTCACAGTCTGACTACGACACGGAGAGTCTGGGAATCTCTGGTCGGCTCTCTCAACTGGATCCAACTAACTGTAAAGTTGGGCCGGTTGAAAGTCAAACGTTTAATTTTGGAGGGCAACAAATTTTTTCCACTATTGCCGGCGGAAACATTATGGCCCATCCCAAAATTAATACACACCTTACTAGCGGTCTGGGCGAAGAGGGAAACATTGCACTCAGTCATGTCTTGGACCTCTCCTCCGCCGACGGTATGGGTGGACACGGATGCGTCAGGCACGATAGGTTGGGGCTTTCAGTCAAACCAAGGGCACCAGGGTCAAGGGCTCTGGTCCCACTCAGAATCCTCCCACATAAATATCAAAGAGTTACTAGTCCCCTTGTATTTCCTTCAGGCTCACGGCTTTTCTTTGCGGGGCAAATCGGGGGCCTTCAGGATGGACAATCTGAATGCGGTTCACTGCGTTCAGAAACAGTGGTCAACGCGATCTCGGATGTTGCTAAACGTGTCGGAAAAGATTTTTGTACTAGCCGACAAGCTGGACATTCAGCTTCACGCTTCTTATCTCCCCGGCGTAGCGAACGTCTGGGCAGACGCTCTGTCTCGGAGACAGAGCACAACAGTAGAATGGGCGCTCAAGCAACACATTTTCGACCTAATGATTGCGAAGCCTTACCGTCCACAAGTGGATCTTTTTGCGTCCGAGGAGACTCACAAACTCCCGCTGTACCTAACCCGCCGGACAACCACGCCGGCGGGAGGACCCGACGCACTGGTGACGGACTGGAACATGTGGAGTTCCATTTATCTGTTTCCGCCGCCAGATGCTTCTCTAATGTGCCAAGTAGTAAACAAACTACCGGATTATCGGGGCGTCGTCTCATTAATCGCGCCCCTGTGGCCGGCGCAGGCGTGGTACCAGCAATTAAAGAAGTGGTGCCCGAACCCGGTGTCGCTCCCGGTCGGGTATTTCCACTTAGACACGATTGGCAACCTAGAGACCTCGCTGACTTTTGCATTATGGACATTCAGGAGGCCAAATTGCTAGCTCCGTGACCGATAAATTCATGAATCAATACACACAATCTACTAAGAGACAGTATCATTCGCATTGGCAGTCTTTTACTTCTTGGATACTCAGAACAGAACAATCCGTGCCGTCGGTGGCTTTGGTTTTTAATTATTTAAACTATCTGTTTGGGCAGAAACGGCTATCAGTAGTAACGTTAAAGAATCACTTAACAGCAAATAGGGTGCCATTCCTGGACCTTACGGGTCTAACCATACCAATAGCGGTGGAAACAGGCTTCATGAGGGCATGTTTTAACCCTCCAGCCCCGGCTACGCATTTCATAAATATTCCCCGAAACCCGGGTGTTTTGGCAGAAAAACGTCTAGGCTAGGCTACCGTATATTTGTTATTCTGACTACTTCCCGCATTCCCACGCATCCCCAAGCGTAGCTGTGTTATTTACCTGTAGAATGACGTTAAGTAGAGCTCTCTAAGTCAACTGGTTGAGTTGTGATGATGATTTCATTGGAGATAACTTTATGGCAAAAACAGCCACTTTACACTACTTTTCGATACTTAACAACAACATACAGGCACACACGAACAAGCGACGCTCTCCTTCTTGTGGCTGGAGATGCGGGGCGTCGGTCCAGCCGGCTGTTGTTTACATGCGTCGGACCGACGCCTCGCACACCAAGCTCACAGGCTTTGACCTCATGGGTGTTTAAGAGCCCTTCCGGGCAGCTCGTGTATGCTTTTTTATGGGCGTTCAAGAGCCCTTCCGGGAACAGAGGGTTAGGCTCCGCCCACCTCCCCGTCAGCTCATGCCTACCTGGTCTCTGGACAAAGCGTTGTTATTACTTCATTCCCGGCGGTACCAAAATACTGCAGATTTTGACTTACTTTTAAAAAGGGCAGTATTCCTTATGGCTTTAGCTACCGGGAACAGGGTGTCTGAGCTGGCGGCGATGAGCAACACACCTAATTGCATCAGGTTTGGTAGGCTCAATGATTGTATTCATATTGCTCCTTCCCCAGGGTTCATCGCCAAGAATGAACACAGTGATCACGTGTTTTCAGAGTTCACAGTGCCGGCATTGAAAGGGGGAAAGGTGCACTATAATTTATGTCCAGTGCAAGCGCTTACCAAATATTTAAAGGTCGCACCTAGGAATCAACAAGGTGCTTTATGGGTATCTAGTACGGGTAAACGCGTTATGAAGCGTAAACTAGCTTCTCTCTTAGTTAACGTCATTCAGGAAAGTAGTCCCGGCGTTGTGGGTAGAGCTCACGATTTACGCAAATGGGCGACCTCTTTACGTTTCCTTAAGAATTTTTCTGTTGAGGACATAGCAGCCACGCACCTCTGGTCCTCTAATCATACTTTTTTGACTCTATACCTTTCAGTAGCTTTGGACAGGCCTTCCATGCCATGTATAGCTTTACGGCAGAGGGTCTAGGTGGCCTCTGGGTCACTTATTATTTAGATGAGGAAAAGAGAGGGGGGGGGGGGGGTGCAGTCAGTGTAACATAGGACACCCTAGACCCCGCCGGAGGACGTGTGCGAAGCTTACGAGCTGTGATACAGGGTGTAGGTGCTGTGATTTTAAAGAATTTTCTGTAGTATTCATTACAGGAAATTGTGCTAACGTCCAATCATAGTTCAAAGACAATGCTTGTTGTAAATAGTTTTGGCTGTGAAGCAATATAATTTTAAGTAAATCTTAGTAGTTGCGGCCGCAGCTGGTATGTGTAATGTAAGTACCTCTTTACGGTATATTTTTCAAATTATATCCAAGAGTTAATGGGGTTTATATGTGCACATGTAAACTTTGATGTTTTTTGTTTTTCACCACTTACTTTAAGTGGGGTGCCTTCTTAACTACCAGCTCTGTGTACAGTGTCTCGGAGTTAACTCCTTTTTGTCCAAGCAGGCTTCTTCGAAGCACGCTCCTGCTTGTCACCTTTTTGTATATTTTTATGCTGTATAAAGTATTATGCACACAAATATATCTTTTTTACAAAGTATGAATACTATGTGGTTGTTTGATTATCTGCTTTTGCTAGAGTTATGATATGATTACGAATGTCCCCCTCCAGTCTTAGATATCAGGCATAATCGTCAATGATGGAGGGGCCACTAATAAATTATAGGTTTGACTCCTGTAAGGAGATAAAGAAAACCTAATATTTAGTAGTGGCCCCGTAATCATTGACGACTGGGGCCCTCCCGACCATCCCATTCCCATTCGTTGATGTATTAAGGATTTTGGTTTACTTGATATGTCAGTGAAGGAAGAATGACGCCTGAAGTCAGCGTCTGGTTAAAGATCCACACAAGTACATCCACAAAGTTATGGAAAGCTTATGAATAGTTATTCTTATTTTCTTTTTATTTGTTATTTTTTACGAAGTTTTTTCGTAGTGAGTACCCAATTTCATAATGACGAACCATGAGTGAGGTTGCGTGCGCTCATGATGAAGGCTCCTCAATTTTTTATGCTCTGTGCCTTATGTAATAGGCATAATCGTCAATGATGGAGGGGCCACTACTAAATATTAGGTTTTCTTTATCTCTACAGGAGTCAAACCTATAATATATACTGTATATGAATAGAGAAATAGAGAGAGTCATAGATATGTAGATAGATAAATGTAGATACAAATATATATACAGTAAAAGTCCTTTAATCCGACGACCGATGATTCGAATCTCCCAATAGTCCGAATTTTTCAATTTGAGGCCAAATCCGAATTCACACGATGGTCCGAATTTCAAGAAGTCCCAAAGTCCCCTTTTTGAGGCATTAGTCCACTCAAATGACACATAATGGAGCACACACATATCATATGTTCATGAATTCACTTTAAAAGTTTACCATTGGCATTGTAGCCTATTACCTACTTCAAAACATTCAGATTAATGGTCAAAGGAAGCTACTGATATAAACGTAAACACCACATCGTCTGCTAGAGCGTTTGTTTGGCTCTTGAACGCATTCTTGGGACGCTCCGATGCACTACTGGCTTGCACCGCATTTTCTGCAAGCGCATTCAGTCTTGAGCTTGAAAACGCACCTTTGGACGTTCCGATACGCTACTATTTATAGTTCAGTGATCGGAGCGTCCCAAGGGTGCTTTCAAGACAACAAGACAAGGGTGCTTTCACTACAATATAATATAACAGAGCACGTCACAAAAGGAAAATCACAAAAGGAAAATTACAAGAACCTCTCAGGGAAGTGCCGTTGTTAAGGCATTACTTCCCGAACCACATCTGATCTGATCTTCAAGAGCAAGACAAACTCGCTAGTAGACGATGCGGACATATGGTGTTTACGTTTATATCAGCAGATTCCTTTGACCATTGATCTGAATGTTTTGAAGTAGGTAATAGGCTACAATGACAGTGGTAAACTTTTGAAGTGATTTCATGAACATATGATATGTGTGTGTGTCATTTGGGTGGCCTAATGCCTCAATGTTTTCGTCAGGCCATTAATACACAGGTTCATAGGGGTAAAGTCCGATAATCCGAAAAATCCACTAATCCGAACAAGGGCCGGTCCGCTGCCCTTCGGATTAACGGAAGTTTACTGTAGATAGATATAGATATATGAATACAGTCAGGTATCGATATACGTGGTTAATACGTACCGTGTACGTACCGTTTATATCAAAGCCGTGTTTTAGAAATAACAGGCCTTATGGGAATTAATTACAGTCAGGTCTGGATATACACGGTTAATTCGTACCCTGTACGTACAGTGTACAGTAAACCCTCGCTAACTTGGACTCGTTTTAGTCGGAAACCCGCACTTCTCGGAATGGCATAGGCCTCTCGGAAATGTCCCTGTATATCTCGGAAAATTCCGAGTTGGGCGGGATTTGTGTCCGGTTTACAATATTCTCTCACTCGGTTTTAAGTGATTTTAGGATGAATTGAAGCCTGTGCCTTTTAATTATTGTGTTAATATTAATTACTATGTACTGTACTGTCCCTGAAAACATAAAAAGGTTCGTATGTGTCATTAATATGATGAATTTCACATTAAAAAAAAAAAAAAAAAATCTCAATTTTCTCGGACATGGACTTTCCTCTTATAATTCGGAATTTTCCCTCTACCTCTTAAGTCGGACATAAGTCGGACCTCTGACATCTCGGAAGTGGTCTCCCCCCCAATTAGTCCGAGTTAGCGAGGGTTTACTGTATATCAAAACCGTGTTTTAGAAATAACAGGCCTTATGGGAATTAATTAATTTGTTCCAGCCACTTTCCCAAAGTCCCCCTTTTGGCCCTTTTTGCCTACTTTCAGCCGACTTATATTACATTATACCATCATCATATATGATATAACATAGAATACATTAAGCATCAATAAGAACTGTTTTGGACCTGTTACTGACTTATTTGTGTGAATAGACGTGTTGACGTTCGGTAGATATCTCCGCCGCTGTACTCCCTCCCCGCCATGTCCCGGCCTCAACCCCGACCCCGCTACTGTGATGATGTTGATAAGCCTTGTGCTACAGCTAGCGCATCGGCCCCCTCCAGGTTCCCAGGCATGTTGATCGTCCTCATCGAAACCAGAGAACACATAAATATTGTCCATCATATCATTATCATCATCAGACTGGTTGTCACTGTCGGGGACGCTCCCTCCCTCCCTCTCTCTTTATTATGGTTGAATAGACCAGAAAGTAGAGAAGAAGTTATAACCCTATTGATAATGCAAAACTATTGAACACACTTAAAAGTGTATGTTATTTGGTCTCTATATAATCTGTGAATCATTTCCAATATGATGGAATTAAAGATTTTTTTTTTTCACCAACTCATAATCAGCAAAAATTACACAAATGTCAATGTCAAACATGTTACAATATTTCGCAATCAAATTGTGTACAGTAAACCCTCGCTATCTCGAACTAATTGGTGGGAGACCACTTCCGAGAAGCCCGATTTTTCGAGATGTCCGAAGTCCGACCTACGTCCGACTTAAGAGAGGGAAAATTCTTAATTAGAAGAGGAAAGTCCGCGTCACCAGATAAAATTGAGATCACCCTCTTTTTTTTTTTTTTTTTCCTTTTTTTCTACTTTTTTTTTAAACATGTGAAATTTATCATATAAATGACAAATACGAACCTTATTATGTTTTCAGGGACAGTACAGTACATAGTAATTAATATTAACAATAATTAAAAGGCACAGGCTTCAATTCATCCTAAAATCACATAAAACCGAGTGAGAGAACATTGTAAACCGAACACAAATCCCGTCCAACTCGGAAATTGCCGAGATATGCAGGGACATTTCCGAGAGGCCTATGCCATTCCGAGACGTGCTGGTTTCCGAGTAAAAAGAGTCCGAAATATCGGGGGTTTACTGTAGACACACTTTCAAGGCGAAAATAAACCGTGGGAAAAAAACAATAAATAAATCAAATAAAATCTCCCGACGCTCGGAACCTCGCGCCTATTTGCAGAGAAGACGGGGGAATATTTTTTGTTGACTGTCTCTTATTTCTTGATTATCTATGTCTGGAAGGATATTATATTTTTCAATTCCATCGCATTAGAAGTGATTCATAGATTACAAAAAGTCCAAATAAGACATAGTTATGTTAATGTATAAAGGAGTTATATAGATGCATTAGAGAGAGAGAGAGAGTTGCAGAGGGGGAAGTGATCGATAACATACAAACTATTATGAAACGGACTTAAGTATCTGAAAAGACAGGAGACATTTCTATTGACTTTTTCATTTTAATATTTGTGTGTTGGAAGGATAATATTGTTTTCAATTCCATCACATTAGAAATTATTCATAGATTACAAAAAGTCCAAATAAGACATAGTTATGTTAACCCTCTCCGACATATGACGCAATTTTGAGCCTATTAGGGATACTTTAAAGCCTTTATTACCATCAGGGGTATTTACAAACCTTTAATTTATTAGTGGCCCCTCCATCATTGACGAACATGCCTATTACATAAGGCATCCTCTTCAAACACTCATCCGCCGTAGTTTGAATCTACCGCGCAGAGCATAACAAATTTGAGGAGCCTTCATCATGAGCGCACGCGACCTCAGTCATTATTAATTGGGTTCTCACAACGAAAAAACTTCGTAAAAAATAAAAACAAAAAGAAAATAAGAATAACTATTCAATAAGCTTTCCATAATATCGTGGATGTACTTGTGTGGATCTTTGACCAGACGCTGACTCAGGCGTCATTCTTCCTTCTCTGCTCTGCGCTCAGCCTGCCCGGACGTGTCTCCCCACGCTCCGCTGGTTCCGCATTTGTTGCGTCCCTAGTGAGTTTTTTCTCATTTGTTTACTCCGGGATGTATCGAGTAAGGTTAGGATATGCGTAGCAGGAGTGTCCTGGGCTGGTTGCCCGCAGTGCAGTGTATTTTGGGTCGTGTGTTTGGGGCATCTATTTCGGGTGTACCCTCGTGGTCCTGTTGTGGACTTGTGAACTTTTTCACATTTAGCTAGCTTTGTGATGCAGGCGGCTTTCATTACGCGTTATTATTGCTTCCTTTTATCTTTCTGATGAGGTAGCTTGTTTTTGCTGACGTTCCCAGCGTATTTTTCTTCACTTAGTGAAGTTTTTTCTGGGTCCCGAGTCAGTTCTTCCCTTGGTTGGAAGTGTTTGCTACAGTGGTGTGTTGGCGGTGGTTCCTGTTGTGATATAATTCAGTGCTTTTTGTTTATATTCCGACATGTTACTTTTTCCGTCTGCCTAGGCCTAGCCAGCCTCTCGTAGCTTTGCCACATGTACAAGTGTTATTGATTTATTTTATAAATATGTACTACTGTGTCATGTGTGTCCTGGTTTAGTTGTGTATTGGCTAATTCCACGGACTATTTATGTGTCCTGGGTTAGTTGTGTTTTGGCTATCGCCTCGGTCCTGTGTTATGTTCAGATGGTATCTGGACGGGGTGGGTTACTTCCGGCGGGTTGCCGCGTTTTGGCCACGCGTGGTTTTAAAACAGGCTTGTTTCCCCGGCGAGGGGGTGTCTGTGGCTCTCCAGGACTGCGTCTCTGTGGTGCCTGTTTCAGGCTCCTTATGAATCCCGGCGGGATGGCTGTACCCATCTAACAGTGTTCATACGGACACGTGTTGTTTGTAGTTTTTCCCGGTTTTGCAAAGCCAATAAAAACTAAGCTGTTGTTGTTTGTTTTCCCTCCCCGGCGATCTTTTACAAAGAAGCGGGATAGGAACAATTGGGGTTAACTTTATAAAAACTTAAAATCACACCCGGCGGGTGCAACCTGGAAGGGTGGGATGAACGAATTTGCAAAATTAAGTTTAGTTGACCAGACAATTGAGGGATACATTGTGTATCGCCGCCTTCAACATACGGCGATTTAAGGCACAATTGGGGTTAACGTTTTTAAACTTATATTCACACCCGGCGGGTGCTCCTTGGAAGGGTGGGAATAACGAATTTACAATTCAGTTAGTTAACCAGACAATTGAGGGATACGTTTTGTATCGCCGCCTTCAACAATACGGCGATCTAAAAGACACTTCGGGAGAAGTCAGATCTCGTATATTTGTCAGGCTTCCCAGTTTTTGACCTGTAAGATAATTCGGGGGCCGGCGTCTTTTTAAGTTTTTTTTTCCAAAATTGAATCTAGAAACAAACACCACCGGAAAGACTAAATCAGTTATAAACGCCATGCTGGTCTTTATATTATGTCAGAGGGTATTCATAAATCTTTTGGACAAGTTAAGATATTCTGAAATCTTTTACTTAACCCCTACACCACGGAAGGGCTCTTGAACGCCCATAAAAAAGCATATAACAGGTACCCGGAAGGGCTCTTGAACGCCCAATGGTTGAAAGCCTGTGAGCTTCGTGTGCGAGGCGTCGGTCCGACGCATGTAAACAACAGCCGGCTGGACCGACGCCCCGCATCTCCGGCCACAAGAAGGAGAGCGTCGCTTGTTCGTGTGTGCCTGTATGTTGTTGTTAAGTATCGAAAAGTAGTGTAAAGTGGCTGTTTTTGCCATAAAGTTATCTCCAATGTAATCATCATCACAACTCAACCAGTTGACTTAGAGAGCTCTACTTAACGCCATTCTACAGGTAAATAACACAGCTACGCTTGGGGATGCGCGGGAATGCGGGAAGCAGTCAGAATAACAAATATACGGTAGCCTAGCCTAGACATTTTTCGGCCAAAACACCCGGGTTTCGGGGAATATTTATGTAATGCGTAGCCGGGGCTGAAGGGTTAAGAACCCCACCGCGTAGCGAGCTGTAGTCGTTGAGTATTGCGTCTCGTTACCCGGCGGGTTATTTAACACTTGTGTGCGAACATGTTGGGTTAACCTTATGAGCATTAATTACTGGAAATTTTTTTTTTTTTCCAGAGCTGGGTCCCGGCGGGTCTATACAGAACCTGGAGTAAGTTTCCCACCAGTCTCTGTCATGGCTACCTTTGCCCCTGTCTTTGCTTTGTGCATTACGCCCACCTGTTCAGGTATCCCTATTTTTGCGCACACCCTTTGCATTAAATGTGTTAAATGTCTCGACCGCTCAAGGGGTCTGTGGGTTATGAGGAACTGTACCTTTTGCTCTCAATTAAGCCATAAAGTGCTTCAAGACAATGATAAGACCGCAGCGGTCGCTTTACGGGAGGTCAGGCAGCAGATGACCACTTATACTACTACCGTGGCTCATAAGTCACTTCAGTGCGATAACGTACCTCTTTGGGATAAGTTACTAATTGAGCAACCCCCCATTAAACGTCCCTCTAGAGTAACTGCACGAAGGTCGGCAGAGACTGGACAGGGTCTTACACTTTCTCCAGCCCCAAGCACATCACCTACGCTCCCGGTGGCAGCGTCACGGTCGCGGTCCAGGTCCAGGTCCCCTCTTCGGCAGAAGCCGCCTCGTCTCTCGTCTTCACTGGCGAGTAAGAAGAGCAAGACAGAGGGGTCAGCCAGTGGTTATAGCGAGAAATCGTCAAAATCCAAGGGCAGTTCAAGGTCGCACCGGAGCCACAAATCTTCTAGAAGAGACTCACATGATCGAAAGGCCTCCTGGCGTTCACCGGAGTCTAGTGCCTCGCATCATACCTCTACCCCCGACAAAGCTAGTATTTAATCTGATGAGGCTAGTGTAGTGTCAGCAACCAAAGATAGCTTGCCAATTAGTATTCTAACCTTAGAATTGGAGAGTTCGGTGGACAATGATCGTCCTATTGAGAGTGTATCGGACTCCCAAGGGAGTGCAGGCCAAGGCCTAGGTGTATGGCGTTTTTCTCGACCAGGGACTGAAGGCCCACGTCTAGCTCAAGATACACAAACAGTGGCTGATGTCCACCGGGACGCGGCGATCCCATCATCCATTTCCGACTTGTCTTGGCAACGCGACGGGACTCCGGCTTCGGCGGAATCCTCTCACGGGGAGCCAGATGACAAAGACGAAGTATCAATAATCTCGGACATGGAGGTGCAAGAGTCGGGTTCAGTTTTAGACGACGCACAGGATCGGAATGATTCACCTCTGAGTTCGTCATCAACCAAATATGTCACGGCAGAAGAAATAGATGGTTTACTGGTTAATGCTCTAACTAAAAATTTTGGCCAACAGCCAGAGACTCCTACAGTGGACCTGGGAGCTTCCATGACAGGTTCCAATGTTCGGCCTCTGATGACTTCTATTGCTTTGACTAAAATTCCTCACCCTCCCTCTATATATATGCACCAAATCACCACCCATAACGAGGGGCATCGCGCTCCTTGGTGCCGCTAGAGGAGCGGCGAACACATCCAAAGGTATCCAAAGGTAAGGTATATCACCATCTGTGGTCACTAGGCCTGCTTCGGCGGCACTCACCACTTCTAGTGTAAGGGTTATAACGGACGTGAATCCACCCCCGTTAGACAAAGCACCAATAAAGAAGGTAGCAATGCCCCTTTTATATGGCCCAGACGAATCATGGGTACAGTTGATCCCCACTAAACCAGAGGTCGCTCAACCCACCTTGTCAGGGGAACTTCCAGTGCCACGAGAGTGGGTAATCCAAGGCAATAAATCTAAAAAGTTACGAGCCTTGGATTCTTTGGGTAATGTACTAGATGTTAATGTTAAGGCCATTCCTAACTATTATCACCAGGACTATTTTGTATATACTGCTACACCTGCCCTGCCCCCTGCCTCAGCTTCAAAACTGTTTTCTGACTGGTCCAAGCATGATGGTTTTAATGACATAAAAACTCTGTCAGCTCTCACTCCAGAACTAGATTTGCAAACTGTCACAGACTCCGCTGCTAATCCAGTGTTGAAGGTGGGGGAGTTGGGCCCGGGACCTTGGGTGGAATGGGAGACAGAGGCTCAGAACTTTGCGACCACCTTCACCTCAAAATCTTCCCACCAAATCCCTCACGATAGTCATTCTTGGTTCTCTATGCCAGTGTGTTCTGCCGGCGGAGTCCCTTCGGCTTTGTTTGCTTTCTTAGCTGCCCCTAAAATTAATCTATGTGAACTCAAGGACCCTTTTACTACTACTACCCCAACTCACCTAGACCGGGAATTTAGGCTACGAGGGAAAGCGTTTAGACTTTTCTCTCAGTACATTGTGACGCAGCAGGTGGCAAAATCAATGCTCCGATCCACTCAGGCAATCGCAGATGCGGATGCCAGAAGGTCGGTTGAACTATCTCGGCGATTGCTCCTTCAGACGTCGATTCAGTCGTAGGGTGACATCCGCACAGCCTTGCTTGAGGCGGTCCGGGCGAGACAAGATCTCAGAATGTCCTTGGTACGAAAACTGCCTGATCGAATTGCGAATCAGGTGGTCATGTCACCAGTGCTCACTCCCTCTTTAATGTCCCCTGATGTGTGGAGAACTGTGTTTAATATGGCTCAAGCCTTTAAGCATAGTCCCGCCCCTTCTAAGAAACCTGCCTTTAACTTCCCCAAACCCAAGCCAGTCGCAAAAGCACAGCCGGGGGGATCTAAGCCCTTTCATCTACCTGCATCCTCCTCCTCCCAAGGCCAATACAGGTATAGACAGGGTAAGTTTACAGGTCAGAAAGGACGAGGCTATAACAAACCAGGTCAAAGCTCGTCTTCTGCCAACGCCGGCCAGCCGGCTAAGCGTCCACCACCACCACCTCCACCACCATCAAAAAACTAAAGTCTCTCTCACTCCCGGGGCCGGTTTCAAGGCGGGTGGATCCGAGGGTAGTACAGCCGGCGAACCCTTGTCTGCTAACTGGGTCGTTCCGAACATGTCACCAAGCATGGCCGTTAAACACTTGGGCAAGGATGGTGGCACGCAAAGGCATCACTTGGTGGCTCCGGCGACCTCCTTTACGTCAACCGACTACGGCGAATCTAGTTTCATTAGAGGTGGAGTCACTGGTCAAGGAAATGATATCCAAGAATGTCATCATCCCGGTCCCTCAAAATTACCCAGTCTTCACATCCAAGCTATTTTTGGTACCCAAAAGGGACAGTGTTCAGATGAGACCCGTCGTAGACCTGTCGTATCTGAACCTTCACATTCACAACGAGTCATTCAGGATGTTAACTGTACACCAAATCAGGCTAACACTTCCGCCGGGAGGTTGGATGTGTTCCTTAGACCTGACAGACGCTTATTGGCACGTCTCGGTAAACAAAAGATTTCAAAAATTTCTGGCCTTACGGATCAGGCATCAAACTTATGTTTTTCAGAGGATGCCATTCGGGTTAAACCTGGCACCTCGCTTATTCACGAAAATAGTCCGGCAAGCCCTGATGCCATTGCTAAAACAAGGGATCAGGATTTTGTGGTACCTAGACGACTGGCTAGTGGTGGCAGAGACGGAGCAAGTATGCATAAATCATGTCAAAACTCTAGGGTTCAAGGTAAATCTGGTAAAGTCAAACCTTGTTCCCTCACGAGTAGTTCAGTGGATAGGGCTGGTTTGGGACACAGCTGCTCTCACTCTGAGTCAGAGTGTGGACAATCGAAACAGATTTCGCAGGAAACTGTTCCTGTTCCTTCACAGTCTGACTACGACACGGAGAATCTGGGAGTCTCTGGTCGGCTCTCTCAACTGGATCCAACTAACTGTAATGTTGGGCCGGTTGAAAGTAAAGCGTTTAATATTGGAGGGCAACAAATATTTTCCACTATTACCGGCGGAAAAATTATGGCCCATACCAAAATTAATCCACAACTTACTATCGGTCTGGGCGAAGAGGGAAATGTTGCACTCAGTAATGTCATGGACCTCTCCTCCGCCGACGGTATGGGTAGACACGGATGCGTCAGGAACGATAGGGTGGGGTTTTCAGTCAAACCAAGGGCACCAGGGTCAAGGGCTTTGGTCCCATTTAGAAATCTCCCACATCAATGTCAAAGAATTACTAGTCCCCAAATGTTATTTGAGGTATCGTTTAATACAGGACAAATCCCGATGGACTGGAGAGAGGCGAACATAACAGCTATATTTAAGAAGGGAAAGAGAAATGACCCAGGGAATTATAGACCAGTCAGTTTGACAAGTGTTGTGTGTAAACTAATGGAAACGGTAATTAGAGAAGGAATAATGGATCATATGAAGTCAAACCAACTTTTCAGTGGGAGACAGTTCGGATTCTTGCCGGGAGGTCGACGGTACTACAGCTAATTAAGGTGGTAGATGATTGGATGCAAATTCTAGAAGATGGTGATGTAATAGACGTGGTATATTGCGATTTTATGAAGGCCTTCGATAAGGTCCCACATAAAAGGTTAATAGAGAAAGTTAGAAGCTATAATATAGGGGAGAAATGTGAAATGGATAGAAGCCTTCCTGAAAGATCGGAGACAGAGGGTATTGGTGAATGGAATAGGCTCGGGGTGGAGGGAAATTACAAGTGGGGTACTTCAGGGATCTGTGTTGGGACCACTGCTGTTCGTTATATTTATCAACGACTTGCCTGAAGTTATAACTAATGGAAGTGAGGTATACCTGTATGCGGATGACACTAAACTGTATAGAAGAGTGAGGAGTAAGGAAGATATGGGTTTGCTTCAAGGAGATGTGGAGGGCATGAAGGGATGGTCTGAGCATTGGTTAATGCCTTTTCATCCAAAAAAATGCAAGTACATGCGGATTGGGACCAGCAAGATAGACAAGGTAGGATACAGTATGTATGAAGCGATGGAGGAAGTGAGTGCAGAAAAGGATATAGGAGTAGTGATAGACAATAAGTTAAATTTCTCAGAACATTTAGCGGAAAAGATAAACAAAGCCAATAGAATTGTAGGGCTGATAAGGAGGACATTTGTGTCACTTGACGAAGAAATCTTCAGGAATCTATATACAGCGCTGGTTAGGCCGCACCTGGAATATGCAAACCAGGTGTGGGCTCCATATATGGTAAAGGATATAGAAGCAGTGGAGAAAGTGCAGAGGAGAGCTAGCAAGCTGGTACCAACGTTGAAGAACGCGGGCTATGAGCAGAGGTTGAGGACACTGGGGCTTCCGACACTGGCATATAGGAGAAAGAGAGGGGATATGATAGAGACTTTTAAGATAGTGTCAGGAAAGTACGATGAGGATGTGTGTGAAGGTATCTTCTTGATGCGGGAGGGAACAAGAACGAGAGGACACTCTAAGAAAATTTACAAAGAAAGAAATAGGCTTGAGAAGGCAAAGAACTCATTTGTGATATAGAGTGGTAAATGAGTGGAACGCACTGCCCCAGTATGTAGTCGATTCCGAATCAATAAGGGAGTTTGAAAGTAATCTTGATAAAGCATGGGGAAGACAAGATTTGAAGTTTGATTATAAAACAAAAATACAGAATAGTAAAAATGTTGCGTCTGCTACCGCCGCCGCCAACACCGTGAACGACCGCAGCAGTGCAAGTACTGGTACTGAGCTGGATACACAGGCATAGTTTGCCTTTTTCCAGAGGATCTACTGTAAGAAACTGTAAGAAATATTTCCTTCAGGCTCACGGCTCTACTTTACGGGGCAAGGCGGTAGCCTTCAGAATGGACAATCTGAATGTGGTTCACTGTATTCAGAAACAAGGGTCGACGAGATCTCGGAAGTTGCTAATCGTGTCAGAAGAGATTTTTATTCTAGCCAACAGGCTGGACATTCATCTTCATGCATCCTATCTTCCAGGCGTAGCAAACGTCTGGGCAGACGCTCTGTCCCGGAGACAAAGCACAACAGTAGAATGGGCGCTCAAGCAACCCATTTTCAACCAAATGATTGCAGAGCTTTACCATCCACAAGTGGATCTGTTCGCGTCCAAGGAGACTCACAAACTCCCAATGTACCTCACCCGCCGGACGATAACGCCGGCAGGGGGGCCAGACGCCCTGGTGACCGACTGGAACAGGTGGAGTTCCATCTATCTGTTTCCGCCGCCAGACGCGTCTCTAATGTGCCATGTAGTAAACAAACTACGAGATTATCGGGGCTTAGTCTCGATAATCGCGCCCGTGTGGCCGGCGCAGTTGTGGTACCAGCAATTGAAAACGTGGTGCCCGCACCCGGTGTCGCTCCCGGTCGGGTTTTTCCACTTTGACACGATTGGCAACCTAGCGACCTCGCTGACTTGCATTATGGACATTCAGGAGGCCAAGTGGCTAGCACCATATGGTAGAGACGTGACCAATAAATTCATGAATCAATATACTCAGTCTACAAAATGACAGTATCAATCACATTGGCAAGCCTTTACTTCTTGGATCCTTAGGACAGAACAAACTGTGCCCTCAGTGGCTTTAGTTTTTAATTATTTGAATTATCTGTTCGAACAGAAACGTTTATCTGTGGTAACGTTAAAAAATCACTTAACAGCGATTAGGATGCCATTTTGGGACCTTACCGGTCTCACCATACCAGTCGCGGAGGAAACAGGTTTTATGAGGGCATGTTTTAAACTCCGTCCACCTCCCCGTCAGCTCATGCCTACTTGGTCTCTGGACAAAGCATTGTCGTAACTTCATTCCCGTCTGTACCAAAATACTGCAGATTTTGCATTACTATTAAAAAAGGCTGTATTCCTTTTGGCTTTGGCCACCGGGAACAGAGTGTCTGACCTGGCGGCGATGAGCAACACACCTAATTGCCTCAGGTTTGGTAGGCTTAATGAGTGTATTCACATTGCACCTTCCCCGGGGTTCATAGCCAAGAATGAGCACAGTGAACACGTGTTTTCAGAATTCACGGTGCCGGCGTTGAAAAGGGGAAAGGTGCACCATAATTTATGTCCAGTGCAGGCTCTAACCAAATATTTAAGAGTAGCTCCTCTAAACCCCCAGGGTGCTTTATGGGTAGCAAGTATGGGTAAGCGCTTGCTGAAACGTAGATTGGCTTCTCTTTTGGTCGAGGTCATTAAAGAGAGTAATCCCGGCGTTGTGGGTAGGGCCCACGATTTACGCAAATGGGCAGCCTCTTTGCGTTTCCTTAAAAAAAATTCTGTGGAAGATATTACGTCCACACATTTGTGGGCCTCTAATCATACGTTTTTGACTCGATACCTGTCAGTAGCTCTAGACAAACCTTCCTTGCCATGTATAGCTTTAACCCTCCTCTAGCGGGTGCTCTGTGGCCGTTTTGGGCCTTTCTGGGCCGTTCTGACTGCTATATCAACCATCAGTATGAAAGGAACTGTATTGCGCCGAAAACTAGGTGGAAATCGCTACACAATGACGCCACATACAGCTACGTAGCACTCGTGGAGCACTGACAGTGTTACCTCGAAGATGGAAGTTTAGCAGATTTTGCTACCTTGCTCACTTTTAGCGAACTATTGGTTACACTGTCATCCTCTCGCGCGGTGAGGGAACTGGAGTTAGTGTGGGCCGGGAGGCCACAGATGTCGGACGTATGGATCATTACTATCCCACCCATTTTCACTCGATTTCCACCCTTTTTTCACCCGTTTTTTGCCAGTTTTTTCAGCTCGACTTATGTGGTGAGCCGCTTTTTAAGGGTTAAGGCAAAGGGTCTAGGTGGCCCTTAAGTCACTTTTTGTTTAATTTCAAGGAAAAGGGGGGGGGGAGGGTGCAGTCAGTGTAACATAGGACACCCTAGACCCCGCCGGAGTATAAGAGCTGTGATACTAGTTATGGGTATTGTGATATGAAAAAAATTCTCTGTACCATTCAGTGCAGGAAATTGTGCTAGTACAATGATAGTACTGTACAAACAACAGTGATGTTGTAAGTAGTTTTAGCTATGAAGCAATTAATTTAAGCATTGGTTATATTTTGCGAGATATACCCACTACTATTATGGGGTTATATGTGCACATATAAACTTATACGTTTTATTTTTCACCACTTATGTTGAGTGGGGTGCCTTTTTAACTTCCGGATCTGTTCGCAGAGTCTCAAGAGTTAATCCCTTTTTATCAAGCAGGCTTCTTTGAAGCACGCACCTGCTTGTAACCCCTTTTGTATATATGTGCTGCGCCAATAAATATATTTTTTTTCGAAGTAAGAATACTATGTGGTTGTTTGATTATCTGCTTTTTAGAGTTATGATATGATTACGAATGTCCCCCTCCAGTCTTAGATATCAGGCATGTTCGTCAATGATGGAGGGGCCACTAATAAATTATAGGTTTGACTCCTGTAAGGAGATAAAGAAAACCTAATATTTAGTAGTGGCCCCGTAATCATTGACGACTGGGGCCCTCCCGACCATCCCCTTCCCATTCGTCGATGTATTAAGGATTTTGGTTTACTTGATATGTCAGTGAAGGAAGAATGACGCCTGAGTCAGCGTCTGGTCAAAGATCCACACAAGTACATCCACGATATTATGGAAAGCTTATTGAATAGTTATTCTTATTTTCTTTTTGTTTTTATTTTTTACGAAGTTTTTTCGTTGTGAGAACCCAATTCATAATGACTGAAGCCATGAGTAAGGTCGCGTGCACTCATGATGAAGGCTCCTCAAATTTGTTATGCTCTGCGCGGTAGATTCAAACTACGGCGGATGAGTGTTTGAAGAGAATGCCTTATGTAATAGGCATGTTCGTCAATGATTACGGGGCCACTACTAAATATTAGGTTTTCTTTATCTCCTTACAGGAGTCAAACCTATAGTTTAGTTACTTCAACCTCTGCAGTTGTCTTTGAGTTAGCTGTGGGCAGAAAACTAATTTTGGAGAGGTAATTATAAGAGTGAGAGAACTCTATTTCTTATTGCTAATTTGGCAACCTCTGCATCATATGAGTCTGAAGGGGTTAATGTATATAGGAGTTAGATAATGTATAGAGAGATAGTTGCTAGGGGCAAATTATTGATAATGTACGAAATTATATGAGACAGATTTAAGTTTCTGAAAAGACAAAGGAGACATTTTTATTGACTCTTTTTAATTTTATTATTTGTGTTGGAAGGGTAATATTGTTTTCAATTCCCTGTATTAGAAATGATTCATAGATTAAAAAAAGACCAAATAAGACCGTTGTTGTTGTTGTTGTTGTTCCCTAAGCTGCCTGGCCGAACAGCCCTGAGTCCCTGAGAAAGGCCATGGCCACGATCGGGCTCTCCCACAGAGCTCTCATTGAGTGTAGGTTGTGTTGTTGGCGTAAGTGGTTGTGTGAAATGCAGTCCTCTATGATGTGTTTAATGGTATGGGGCGCTGTGTTACATCCCGGGCAGGCGTCGACAACGGAGTCATCCAGTCTCTTCTGATAGCTCAGGAGAGCTGGATGGTGTCCGCATCTCAGCCTGGCCAGGTGGACTCTGTCCTCGCGAGGGAGGGAGGATTCGGAAGGATGGATTTCGGGAGGTCGTGCATGCAGCTGCGTGTTGTCTGTGAGTGAGTGGATGGATCGGTGAGAGATATGAGTATGGATGTGCTTTTGGAAGTTGGTTCGGGGTGGGCAGGGAGGGAGAGAGGACAATAACTGTGTGTGATACCGTGTGCTGGGTGTTGTTTTGATATTTCTTGGTGTCTGTGGGTGTGTTGCCATGTAATTTAGTGGGTGGTCTTGGTTCGTGGAGGCTGCTGCCAGGAATTGAGTGCCTCTCATGTCCAGATGGTCTTTGACTTTGAGGATTTTGGTTTCTTGATGTAGATGATCTGTGGGTGCAGTAGCTGTGCAGCCTGTAATGATCTTCAGGGCTTTGTTTTGGATAGTCTGTAAGGTCTTATGATGTGTTTCAGCTAGGTTAGAAGCCCAGGCTGGGCTTGCGTATTCCATCACTGATCTTCTGTATTGTTTATATACTGTGGTGGTAGTTTCTTTGTTGTGTCCAAATTTTGTGTGAGCAAGTGACCTGAGGGCGTTAAGTCTGGGTGTCAGTTTCTTTTTAATGTTTGTGGTGTGCTGTTTGAATGTCATATGAGTATCATATGTTACTCCTAGGATTTTGGGTGTGTGTGTATGTGTTAAGGGTGTGTTGTTTATGGTGAGTTGAGGGATGTATTCGTGTTCTCCTGTCCAACTTGTGAGCAAGGTTGCGGTGGATTTGGCTGGGGCTAGATTAAGTCTGTTTGTAGTGCACCAGCCATGTAGTGTGTTGAGATAGGGTTGAAGGAGATCTGTTGCTCTTTTTGGTCTCTGTGTTGCAAGGATCTCTAGTTGCCTCGCCCGTGTTAACGAGACCGCGTAAGGGAAATTCGCGCGGAAAATTACCCGATAAAAGGGAGAAGAGGAAAAATAGCTGATAATTGAGGAGGGAAAAGGAGGGGGGAAGGGGGGAAACATATGTACTAGTGATAGCAAGTACAGTAATGGAGGGGAATTATCTCACCTAATCACAAATTTCTTTGTTTTGAGTGCCACTGGGGTGTTTTAAATTTTTTGTTTTTATGCTCTGGATCTATTGAGGACGGTCGCAGTGCACCACAAAAACCTTTATTGAGAACGGTCGATGTTTATAAAAAAATGGTGACAGGAAGGACCCCCTCAATTATAGACCTGTCTCACTAACTAGTGTGGTGGGCAAACTATGCGAAAAAATAATATGAAGACATGGACGAACATCTTAGAGCAACTGAAAATATTATCAGACAAGCAATTCAGATTCAAACAAATCGTCATGCATCACCAACCTGGTCAGTTTCTATGACAGGGTCATAGATAAAGTGCAAGAGAGAGACGGCTGGGCGGACTGTATATACCTAGACTTAAAGAAAGCCTTTGACAGAGTGCCACATAACAGATTATTATGGAAATTAAGTACTGCAGGGAGAGTGAGAGGAAAGCTATTGGATTGGATGAAAAGTTATCTGCAGGGGAGAACCATGCAAACAACGATTAGGGGTGAAGTTTCACAATGGGCAGAAATCAAGAGTGGTGTGCCCCAGGGATCAGTACTGGCCCCATTGATGTTCTTGATTTATGTTAATGACATGACCAACGGAGTTGATGCATATATGAACATGTTTTCAGATGACGCCAAACTTATGAAACACATAATCAACGAAAACAGTCGTGCAGAATTACCGGTACTAGGAGACCGAGACAGAATCCATAACTGGAGTAAAACATGGGAGATGGAATTCAATGCCAAAAAGTGTCATGTCTTAGAAATGGGGAAAAGCGGCAGAAGACCAAATGGAAGTTATAGGTTAGGAAATGAGAAAATCAGCAAGGCAAGTATAAAAAAGGAACTAGTAGTCATTATCCAAGAAAATGTATCCCCTGAGAAGCACATCAATCATATAGTTGGAGCAACATATAGAGTAGAACCCCGCTCTTTCGGACTAATTGGGGGAGACCCCTGTCCGAAAGTGTCAAAAGTCCGAAAGGGCCGAGTCCGAACTTCACACTTCAGCCATTCGGACTTGTCCGAATGGCTGAAATAATGTCCGAAGTTTATAAGTCCGAAACTCGGCTCTTCAGTCCAAATGCGAATTAATTTTTCTCAGCCTTTCAGACAAATCCGAAAGGCTGAAATAATGTCCGAAGTTTATAAGTCCGAATACACATTCACCTAACCAGACAAGTCCGAAACTCGGCTCTTTGGTCCGAATGCGTTTTAATTTTTCTCAGCCTTTCAGACAAAGGCTGAACCATGAGTCCGAAGTTAAATGTAGTCAGAAAAGTGTAGTCCGAAAAGGATGGAGATATTTTCTCAGCCTTTCAGACAAATCCGAAATGCTGAACCATTAGTCCGATTTGAAATGCTAGTCCGAAAGTCTGAGAATTCCGAAAGATTGAAGTCCGAAAGAGCGGGGGTTTACTGTAGATTAATTATTATGTATAACTTGCAAAATAAACAAACCAAAACTGGGACGACACAAGATAAACGCAAAGGAACTAATCAAAATCGCTATGAAAAAAAAAAAGGAAAACTGGGAAGAGTAGGGTGAGGTGGGGGTGATCCGCACTATTAGTGGATAAAAGATTCACCAAAAATCAGGTTACAAACTTTATGGAAAAATAGTGGTAGTACAAGTAACTATAGGTCACCAAGTCATGGTGATTTTTATTAATAATGTAAGAATTAGTTAACCCTTAGGCGCACCAATAGTTTCCAATCAAGTTTTTTTCCCACTCCCTAATTATATCTCGGCTCACTCAGAGCCAGTTTTGTGCCCGGCGATAATTTGTTTCTATGACGTTTTTATCCACCAAAAAATCTTTGTATTTGGATAAATGAGGTACCATCGGCTTCGTTATTGATTGAACTTGAAGATAAGCAAATAAAAACGTAGAATAAATACAAATCAAATACATTGGGGCACTCCGAAATAAGAATTGTAAAAAAAAAATCTAAATACCTTATTTCCAACTCGCGCTAGCTCAAAATTTTGCCCACAACATTTTTGATTTGCATACATATATGAAAGTGGAATTTTATGAGGATTCCACTGGTAACTTCAGAATTACTATAAACCAAATAGTTACTGAGATACACGAATAAACATGAAAGTATCGAAAACAGACTGAGCTGTACTCTGCCCTCTTCCCATGCCAGCTGTGAGTAAACCGTTAAAGTGAGGGGGTTGCCAATTTTTGCCATTGAACTAGACTTAATACTGAGTATCTATACCAAAAATGACGCGCGTCAGACGAAAACTTAATTTTTGGCGAATCATTTTAAGTTTAATGACGCTAAACGAGTCATCGTGCGCTTAGGGGGTAAATACCCTAATGACGCACATAGAGTCATCGTGCGCCTAAGGGTTAAGGTCCACTTATTTAAATTTTTCCAAAGGGGTACACCTATAGAGGGGGTGGTTCGAACAGGGCATGGGGGTGATCCGAATACCACCATTTTCACTAATAAAATGTATAGTGAGAATGTAAAAACTGTTTGTCTCCAATAAAATATTCAAAGTAAAATTACTAACAACTTTATTAACCACCTGCCCTACAAATATGGCTATAGGGTAAGGAGGGGGTAAAAAAAATGGGGGTGAAACGAATATCCATAATCTCTGCCCTATCAAAAATAAAATAGTTTCCCCAATGAATCTAAAGAAGAAAATTGGTAGATTCCAGATGGCGACGGATGGAGTCATCAGGTAGGTATTTTGTTGGGTGGTTATTTAAATTAGGGGTGTTCGGTACACCCCCGTCGTGGCATGAATGTGTAAACATTCATGATACTGAAGGAAATGTCTGAATGGCAGCCTTTCTCACCAGATATCATTGTAGCCACGTACATTTTACTATTAAGCATCACACCACTAGAATCAGCACGTTTTCACAGTCAAGAAACACTATATTAGAAACGCGAAATATAACCGATCACCTAAAAAATAGAAAAACTGACCTGAAAACTCCGTCTGTCGCGATGTATACAATAGTTTGCCGTCATCCTCAAGCTATCAGTTTTCTTTTTTTGAGGTGTTGGGGAAACTATTCTATTATTGATAGGGCAGAAATTATGGACACTGTTCGTTTCACCCTCATGTTCGTTACACCCCACCTTCACCCTACATACATACATACAATATTAAAGACTTAAAGGGAAGGGACAGGAGATGAATAGTCTCTTGTTTGACAGCCTGTAGCTCTAGAACTCTCTCCCATATCTTGAATGTGGCTCTGTCACTTTTAATTTGAGAAAGACACTTGTTACAGGCAGCTTTGCCTTTTATCCCCTTCTTACATTTAGAAAAAATAAATAAATACTGTCATAGGCCGTACCGCGGTTGGTAGAGCACTCATCCTGCAAACCGTGAGGTTGAAGGTTCGAGTCTCAGACCAGCCAGTGTGCTATTTGGCAGACGCCAGTGTTTAGGTGGATGGCGCGGTCTATCAATCTGTGGCAACTGTTCCCTGAAGTTCCTGATGCATCAGGGCAGCCACCCTAGCCCAGCTGAGCCAGCTCTTGAGCAGGAGTGCATGGTGGTAAAAATATGCATCAAATAAATAAATAATTAAAATTTCCTTTCACAGCGCGGGTCATTCCTTTTCCGGGATAAGAACACGCTTTCCCGCATCGCCGAGCTGACCAAGGACAAGTCTGGGGTGGTGGGCGGAGCAAAGCAAGCGGGGAACTTTGTCTTCCAGCAACTGTCAGCGGAAGAAGTACAAGCAAAAGAGTCTAGGTTGAAGCGCACACAAAGTGTTCCCAACGCTAAGAAAGCCAGACTCGAGCGTAGTTTCTTCAGCTTAGACCCCTCCAAGCAGTCCTCTAGTATATTTAAACATTTTTAATAATTTTCCTGAGATACTAAGACTTATTGTTCTCTCTCTCCCCAACTACTCTGTATGTTCTTTCTCTTTCTATTTGTACCACTAACCTCTAAAACTAAAAAAGGATTCAAGTAATAGACCGAATATATGTATTGTTAGAGAACTAGAGTTAGCCAGGGAATAGGTGTGAAAATGAATAGTCCTTTTTGAGTTACATGAGTTAGGGTTGAAGCTTTCTGGCATAGTTATAGTGAATTGGCTGACAGACACTGCAGGGGATCATACTATGGCTATTTGCTGACCTGTTTTTTGGACACCAATTTTCCCGCCTTTGAAGGTGTTAATGCTACTCTTCCTAAGCCATCTACATTTTGTTTTATTTAACTCGCAAGATCATTTCATTCAGTTTAGAAGTACAGTAAACCCTCGTTATCTCGGAGCAATTGGAGGAAGATCATGTTCGTCATGTCCGAATACTGTCTTGTGTCCGTCATTTAAGAGGAAAAAAAAACGATCTTACGAGCGGAAATCCGTAACACAACAGCTTATAGTGCGTACTGATGCGTTTCCGTCCAATCGGGTGACTCCGGGTCACAGGAATCAAAATTACGAATCCCCGTGTTGACGGAATCAAACTGACGGATCTCCGTTTTTACGGACATTCACCCTTATTTTCCGGGGACGGGAGTGCGTCATCCGTTACTTTCGAGACTGACGGACACATCTCGGGTAAATTGGATGGTTATGACGGACATTTGCCCCTATTTATCCGAAAACTGATAGCATTATCCGACACTGTTAGAGACTGTCGGAACAATGACGGAAATGTCCGTCAACTGGAAGGACGGATCCGACGGGCCAACGCCGATCCGGCAAGTACGGGTTTCCGACATTTAGAGGTCCGACATAGAGAGGGTTTACTGTACTGTAGCTACTTCGTTAGTGTAAGAGTTAAGCCAAAGTCACAGTTTATCAGTGAACTGTTTAGGAGTTTTGTATCTGCTTCAGGTTATTGTAATATTTTGATGCATATTTTGCAATTTATTCTTGTTTTGAATATATTTCAAGATTAGGTGCTACTACAGTAGATGAAAACTTTTGTTAGAATGAAAGTAAAACATTTTAATTTACTATTTTTTAATTTTTAATCTGATTCGTGACTCCGATGTGTTTATCACTATTTATTTTATATCCAGTTAAGTTTTTGTAACAAGGGCACGCCTTAGCCCTGTCAATCAAGGGAGTGCACGGCATTAAAAATGCATCAATGTGACTTTAATAATTGCAATAATGTTTAGTTTTATAAGTTCAATTGTACAGTATTATTATTGAAGGTTGTAAAGAAGTTTTATTTCCTAATTGTAGAAACTACAAAGTTGCTGTAATATGAATAATCTCTTTAATTGTATTACTAGTGAATTTAATTTAAAAGTACAGTACTGCATCATACTGTATTCATTTTTGCCATGCATTTTTATTCATACACTTTATTACTTGAAATTAATTTAATTTCATGTCAACTTTTTCAATAAAATTAATGTAATATAATGACCTTTATACCAAAATACAAATTAAATATTAAATTTGCTTATATTTATTTCCTTTTAGTTATAAAATAAAGTTCATGTGCATTATCTGGAGGTCAGGAGCCGGGGGAGTGATGGAGTGCCCTTAGTTATCCCTGGTCTCTGGGTCTTCTCCTGGGTGACCTTTTTTTTTTTTTTTTTTTTTTTTTTTTTTTTTTTTTTTTTTTACCCTGTTCGGGCTCTGTCTTAAAGGGCATAGCTCGCCAAAAATCTCATCCTGTTTTTGTCACTCTTTAAAGCATGTTAATTTGACAAGTAATGCACATGTGCTTTGCTTTGTTATAATTTTTACTCTAAAATAGCAAAACAAATTACAATAGATATTTATATTTTATGGGGGGTGATGACATCAGCAGAGAAAACAGAGCCGAAATTAAGACCAGTTCACAGTAGTTCACATGCTAGCCTGGATTTGTTTAACACACTTACTAATGCTACACTCATTCCAGCTCCAATCCTTGCTAAATTAGCTTATATTTTATGTATGGCTTCAGATTTACCTCCACCCTTGTTAATTGTACCCACCTACAGCCTTTGACAGTTGATAATAAATATCCAAGAGAAGAAAATAACCGGTTCGTTACCAAAACGAAAAACAAAATAGCGCTAGATTCGTTCTCAAAAGCTGCTAGAATGTCGCTAGATAATACAATAATGGCAACAATCGCTAGTATAATACCACGATCTCTCTAATGTCCATTATTATCACTAATATTCTTAAAATATAACTACAATTCATATCACTAGATGCAAGAAAATGCTACTATATCGAAATAAATACATCTAGATCTAGCAATAAGTATGCTAAATTGGCACTACTGTTTGGTCACACGAATAGCCCTTTGTAAACGATAAAAAAGGTAAGTGTATATTGTAGAGTAACCGGCGCAGGTTACCACAAAGACGCCATTTTGACTCCACAGTATTTCGTATTTATATCATAATAAGTTTCTGTTTGTACAGTTCCTTAACCCTTTCGCTGCGGGTGACGTTCTGGAACGTCCTGGCAATTTACAGCAATTTCCAGGCTTAAAAAAACTGTAAAAAAATGAAAAATCAAGTGTCAGTGGGCGGGAGCGTGAGGGGCTCACCTCCGTTCCTCAGAGCAGCGAGCGGCCCACTGAGGTAGACTGTGTCTCGTGCAGGTCTCTCTCTGCCTCTCACAACAGTGTTGCCAAGCGAGCGAGTGCTAGCAAATAGCGGGTTTCCCGCGTTTCTATGGCACCGCTGCGGGTGAACCAGACCACGTACGAGGCCCGTTTTGAAGCTATTTTCGCCTAAATACTGTACAGTTCATTTAATGCAGATGCTTGATTCATCATTCAGGAGTGCCTGAATATGCCCTAAATAGCCCAAAACAGCCTGCAGCCAAAGAGTTAATAAGGTTATACCACTAATACAATTAGATTATCTTTTTATATCACCGTCTATCTGTCTAATTGCATCTATTATTTTTACTAGGACATTTGAAAAAAGAAAAAGTTTTCTATAATAGCGCCAACAACGTTTTCTTTAATAGTTATGGGAAACTTGTGTAAAAATATTGAGTAAAGGCTTATCCCTCAATACCTTCAATACGAAGTATTCTTCCTAATTTACCGCTATATCATAAATAATAGTAATTGGCGCTTACGCAATATCAGAATGCATCTATGAACGAAGTCTTAACCCGTAAACGGCGGCAAAGCTCTTAAGAGGTTTTACTGGGCGACGGCGGCAAAGCTCTTAAGAGGGAGGCCTAAAAAAACTTTAAACAGCACTAAACAAGTTTTTATTTTTATATATTTTTTTTTCCCTATACCTCATATCACTCCTCCACATCCCCTCCTTCCTCCCTTTCCCCTCCCCCCTCAATTATCACCTATTTTCCCTGTTATTCCCTAATTCGTTGGTATATTTTTGTGCTAACATTAGCAAACTGTGTGGAGGATGTGCTTACGTGCCTAGCGGGTGTGTTACACAACCGAGTGTGTGTATGAGTAGGCTCAGTGTGGCTTGAGGCCTCGTGGAGGGAGGGGTTGCCTCAATTTTCTCCATAATTCATGAATGGGCTGGTCCATCTATATTCGCAATTTTGACCAGAAAAATTATATTTTCACTTGTTTTATTGTTGTTACAGGTTACTATCTTCATAGTGAAGGTAAAATAGGCTCATATGAATAGGTAATAACGATATTTATCGTAAAATGACGATTATAGGCCTGAATGGAGCCAATATGCTTGCCCATGGGGAGCTAGTTCATTCCCCCCCCCCCCCCCTCGCCGTTACCGGGTTAATGGAATATGTCACAAAATTACCGACGGTTACCGTAGATAAATTCAAGCACGGCAAAAGTCTGGTGGCAGTTGGCAACTCGATCTGTGAATCGTACCATACATAAGACCATTTTAACTAGATACCAGCTAGAAATCAAAACTCCAATTCAATTGTATTATTTCCGGCTATATGGATAATTTAGATTATTTCCAATATTGTTCTCTACTTTAATTTACTAATATAGGAATCATTATGTGATAGGTAAGACATCCCTTCGTTTTCCATGGGGCTATTATTGGGAAACATTAGATATACTGGCACCTCTCGATTCCCACATTTATCACTCGTCAGTTTCTTCCACCATGTTTCGCTTCGTCTTTTATATTTTCGTACGGTAAGATAACTTTTAAATAAACTCCTGACCTCTCTGTTTTACCTAATTTATCGTGTATGTACAGTACTTAAAATATATAGTAAGAATATTCAGGTATGTAAAAATAGTTTTATGCACAGTTCATTCATTTATTAAATTAAAATTACACTCGGCTATTATCGATCGATCAGCTGTTTCCCAACTGGGCCTCCCCAGCCTCTCCTCCCCTCCCCTTCATTGATTTCTTCTTTCCTCAACCCCGCATCTTCATCACAGCCATCTCCCTTTCTTCTCTATTGGTCCTAGTATACTGTCTGATGGCGTAATGGGTTTCCAAATGTAAGGATCTTCTAAAAAACTGTAAGGATATATTTCTTCCTGCTTTTTTGTGGCTTTCCCTAAAAGAAAGGAAGCCGATACAAAGGCGTGGCTGGGATAGGAATACCTGGCCGACCCCCACAAGAAAAAGAAGAAGAAGACAGAGGAGTCGATTCCCAAATACAATTGTATTTTTTCCGGCTATATGGATTATTTAGGTTATTTCCAATGTTCTCTACTTTCATTTACTAATACAGTCAACCCTCGATTTAACGGACTAATAGGGGGGAGACGGTGTCCGTAGCTGGAAAATTGCCTTCGGACTTCGCCGATTTAGCCCTAATATGCCTCGAAAATGAAGATTTTTAACTTTCCGGGTGTTTTTATGTCTTCCTTACATATTGCACATAAAAATAAAGATTTTTTAATAAAAAGTTCTTTCATTACCGAGATAAACAAATAAAAACCATAGAAATACAGGGGTGCGCCGTGCCAGCCAATTACCGGACTTTTTTTCGAGCAACGGACTTTGTCCGTTGCTGGGTCCATTGTCCGGCTACAGACAGAGTCCGTTAAATCCGAAATCCGTTGTATCGGGGTTCGTTAAATCGAGGGTCGACTGTATATGAATCTTTATGTGGTAGGTAAGACATCCCTTCGTTTTCCATGGGGCTATTATTGGGAAACATATTAGAGAAACTGGCACCTCCACAACTAGAAAAAAGAAAATTAGTTTGACTGAGGGTGCGTGGTATTGTGAAAATATAGGTACTCACGGTACCACGCTGACGTCACTATAACTCCTGTGACGTCACAAAATTCACCCCCCCAAAACACATAATTGCATATACACTCGACCCTCGATTTAACGGACCTCGATACAACGGATTTCGGATTTAACGGACTATGTACGTAGCCGGACAAATTTTCCAGTAACGGACATTTGTCCGTTAGGTGGCGGGCACATATTAAGAAAAACAACTTTATTTGTATCATTGAATTGTTTATTCTCTTCTATCTACTGTTTACCTATATTGTTTTATTCTATTCTATCTACTGTAATTAGGTTGAACTTATACATAGAAAGTTTAAAATCTTTATTATTTTGGCATATTTGGGCAAAAACAGAAGTCTGGAGGGAATTTTCCAGTAACGGACAAGCTTTCCCCCCTATTAGTCCGTTAAATCGAGGGTCGAGTGTATTTATATATATATAGAACCCAGCCACCTAATATGTTACATAGGAGTATGTTGTACATTGACAATGACAATTCTGGGGATACCTGAGTCAAAATATGTGACGAGCTATGCTCTTTAAGTTGGCCACCCCCAGATATGGGGTATGTGCCCGAGTATATACATACATACAATCTGTTAGGACACAAGACTGAACCCGTAATTCTAATGGTTTCAACAAGTCTTTAAAGTTTGTTTTCTGATTAAATTAATATGTCATTTACTGTATAATATGATACCACATGCCTGTACACATAGTTGGCCAAACTTCTGTCCCTCTTACAAATGCTAGAGACCCTATACATACATACATACAAGTTTAAAGACCGTTTGTTCACAGAGAATGTGGTTACAGTCTCACGTCCTAAATGGCAGCTTTCCAGGCGGCCCTGTCAAGGGCTGCCTCTGTTGTCAAGTTCTTTATTTTGAGATCGGACCGGAGGACCCGAGCCCACGTCATTCTAGGTCCACCCCTACGCGCAGCTAGTAACAGAGATTGGCCAATATCTGTGAGTAGGCGTATGCATAAACCTTTAACCGTCTTGGTGGTATAATGGTTAGAGTGTTTTAAAATATGTGTGTGATAACCCAGGTTCAAATCCCGGTGGATCATATATATGCTTTCATTAATTTCTTTGGAGGTGTTTGGTGTTGTGGTGAAATTATTAAAATATAGAATATTGGTGCCACTGGTGTCATTAGCCTCTCTTTACATTTAATAAGTCCACATACTCGTAATGAAAATTCATCAAAATTGTTCTACTGTATCTATATACTCAGGCACATACCCCATAGCTAGGGGTGGCCGACTCGAGACAGAGCCTGAACAGGGAAAACAAAATTCATACACATCTAGGTCACCCAGGAGAAGACCCATTTGGCATCCCCAGCAGGATTCCCAGGTCCCAGACCTCCCGGAGAGGTTCTGGTCTCAGCAGGCAAACATGCAGCGAAGGCTACCATCACAAGCCCGCCCACCACGCATCCAGGCGTACCCTTCATATATACCGGCTCCCCGGGCCAGGCGCCTGACAGACAATTATGTAGTCCGACTGGCGCCTGATAACCTCTCCCAAACGACCGCGTTTTCCCTTATCTAGGGGAGAGCGGTGATGGTTCAGCCACTTTTTTGTATATATATTTTTTTAAATTCAGGTTTAAGCAGTAGTATAATCTAGTTCATGTTAAAATGTTGCCTCGTCATTTGGTTCTTCAGCCTGATTATATCAAACCCTTACCTCTTTTCAGTTTTAAGCTATAGTTCCCGAAACACAAGTTTCTAAATCGTCCGAACCATCCCTACCAGTGGTGATGGTTCGGTCAGAAGGGTGGTATGGTACGGTCATATATTTATTAGTGGCCCCTTCATCATTGACGATATGCCTTATACAGTAATGGCACTCTTCGAACCCTAGCGTCAGCTGTTTGAAACACCCGCCACAGGGAGAGAGAGATATCAAATATCGTAAGGGTACGCTAATTCTCTTACGGAATCGTCCTTATGATCGGGAGCTCACTACTAAAAAACTTTGTAAAAAATAAAAAATTCAAATTCAAATTAGAACTGCTAAAACCAAGCTTCCTAACTTGTGGATGTTTTCCCGTGTGGGCTTGCCCGTAGGCGCTGATCCCCTCAGCGCCATTCTTCCTTCCTCTCTCTGTGGCCTGTGCCTCTGGACGTGTGTTCCTGACCTCTCTTCATTCTTCATTCTTCTGGTCTCCTAGTGAGTCTTTTGCTCATTTGTATTAACTCAGATGTTCTAGAATAGGTTCAGACTAGATAGGTCGGGCATCCCCATTGGCAAGGCCCACAGGAGTGTGTTATTTAAGGGTGCTTTGTACTGGCTCCCACGTGCTCCCCTTGGACGCGTGCGCCATTGTTATTTTGCAATTATTTCTCTGCTTTCAGCTAAGCCTATTAGTTATTTAGGAGGCTTTTGATGCAGGGCTACGCTTGGCTGCTACCCGTCTGGTAGGTTAAGTGTGTTTTACATCTTTGGCAGTCTCTATAGTTTAAGGGTTGCTTTATGTAGTAAAGAATCTTCTATAGTTTACTGCGTCGTCCCTTCCATACGTGCGTGCCGTCATTCTAACCAACACCAATCCTTACATCAGTCCTCCACCAATAACCCATCTTCTATACCTCACTCTTCCCCCACCAACCCTCCACAGTCCCTCCAACAAATTCCGTTTTCTAACTCCCTCACACCGCGCCCCACTGATCCTCCCACACGCGCCGTTAATCCCCCCCTCACGCGTGACCCCCACCAAAGTGACCTTTCCCCCCTTTTCCGTACCAAGCACCTGCTCGCCAGTCAATCCCCCACCATCATTAGCCCAGCTGTAGTTCAAGATAAATGCCAAATTCCCCCCCGCCATCAAAAATGGGTGAACCTTCGACCCATACCCCAAACTCACATGATATTTTCCCCCACCCCATTGGGGTCCACCAACCCCAATCGTTTTGCCTCTTACAACCCGCCATAATTTCCGCTCGCATCAACCACATTCTCGTGGCAAATATCTCCGAGGAATCCCTGACATTACCAAAAGGTCTCATTATAGGAGACCTCGAAACTTTTGATGACCTCCCCATAGATTTTAATGACACCCCTACCAGCCTACAATTGCCCCCTCTCCCGGACACATTATCCGACCACCAAAAAAACGGCATGTACGACCTATTGCTAGAGTTCAGTGACGTGTTTGCCCAACAACCCACCGAAATTGGACAGACCGATGTAGAACAACACATCATTAACACCACAGGCCCCCCCCATACGCCTACCATCCCGTAGAAAAAATCCCATACAACGTCAGGAAGAGGAACGCCAAGTCCAAGAGATGTTAGAGGCCGGTATTGCCACCCCGTCCATTAGTCCCTGGTCTTCCCCTGTTGTCCTAGTCAAAAAGAAAGATGGGTCAACCCGTTTTTGCGTCGATTACAGGAGGTTGAATGACGTAACCATTAAAGACGCTACGCCATTACTCCGGATAGACGATTCCCTTGACTCCCTATACGGATCCAGATGGTTCACTACCCTCGACTTGCAAGCAGGGTATTGGCAAGTGCCTATTAAGGCCGAGGACCAAGAGAAAACAGCATTTTCCACTAGTGGTGGCCACCACTACGAATTTAACGTCCTACCTTTTGGCCTCTGTAACGGACCCGCCACTTTCTCCCGTTTGATGGAAGCGGTATTACATGGCCTAACCTGGGAAACCTGCCTAGCCTATCTAGACGATATTATTGTGTACTCACCAACCTGGGAAGAACACCTCCTCAGGTTGAGACAAGTCCTTCAAAGAATCCGAGCCGCCGGGTTGAAATTAAAACCCTCAAAGTGCGAGATTGCCCGAAATAAGGTAGATTTCCTCGGCCACGTAATATCTGAACATGGTATTGCACCAGACCCAAAGAAAATTCAAGCCATACAAAACCAAGCCCCACCCACCACCGTTAAAGGAGTACGTTCGTTTTTAGGTTTAGCCACATACTACAGACGTTTCGTCCCCCACTTTGCCACCATAGCCAGACCCCTCCACCAACTCACCCACAAAGACACCCCGTTCACCTGGACACCTGAAAGAGACCTCGCGTTTAACACTTTGAAACAAAAGCTAATCCAAGCCCCTATTGTCGCTTTCCCTGATTACCATAAACTTTTCCGTCTTTATACCGACGTATCTCTGTACGCCATTGGTGCAGTTTTAGCTCAAGTCAGAGACGGAGAGGAACATGTGATAGCGTATGCCAGCTCCACCCTCAACCAAGCACAACAGAATTATGCAGCCACCAAGAGAGAGTGCTTAGGGATCATTTGGGCACTCAGCCACTTCCGGTCATTTGTGTTGGGCGCAAAACTCGATATAATCACCGACCATCAATCTTTGCAATGGTTGCGTAAATGCGAAACCAACTCAGCCATTTTGGTACGTTGGAGGGAGACACTAGAGGACTACGACTTTACAATACAGTATCGTCCAGGAAAACTTCACACCAATGCAGACGCCCTGTCACGTTTGCCAGTACCAAAAGACCCCCCCACCAACCTAGCCGCCTTACAAAACACGGAGCTTTTATCCACCCTCATCCCCCAACATAATTCCCCCTCAGCCCCCTCCCTAATTCAATCTTGGGAAGCAAGAATCAGACCACCCTGGATACCGTTAAATGTCTTCAGGAAACTGACTCGCTGGGGAGATCAACTCGCCACAGACTCTGGTCACATAATCTTAGACCCCACCATTGCCCACGACTACATGATTGCCATCCACGAGGGAAACGGCATACACCTTGGACAAAAGAAGATGTTAAAAATCTTCACAGATCAATACTGGACCCCCAACCCCTCCAAAATTGCACAACGAGTGACAGAATCCTGCAAACCTTGTTTATTGGGGAAGGATAGATCACGCACCCCAGGCCCAGCTGGTACCATGTCTGCTAACAAACCGTTCCAAGTCCTATCCCTCGACATCATGGGCCCGTTTCCTTCTTACGCTGGCAACCGCTATATCGTCACATTTGTTGACGTATATTCAAAATTGTTAATAGCCTGCCCAGTTAAAGACCACACAGCCACCACACTGCTTGCCACAGAAGTGTTCCCTATATTCGGCCTTCCCCTTGCTCTTCTATCCGACAATGCCCCCGAGTTTAGTGGACACGTTTGGCAACAGTTCACCCAACAATGTGGTATTAAGATTAAACACTCATCCCCGTACTGGCCTCAAGGAAATGCTATATGCGAACGTAGCCATCGCACCATCAACAATCAGTTACGGACAAAAATGATTGCTCTTAACACCTCAGACTGGCCATCACAACTAAAGATGATACAATGGGGCATGAACACCTGCCCCCGAGAAGACGGTATTTTCCCTCATGAACGTGTTTACGGCGTACCCCCCCTGTTACTGCCGTTCCACCATCACGCTCACCTCCCCTCCACCACCTCCACAATTGACCCATTGCAACATCTGCAAAACACCCTCCATACCGCCCAAACCTGTCAAGACACCAAAACTGATAACCCCGATGACAAAAACCCTTTCGCCATCCATGACACCGTAATGGTAGCCAACCTCCCTATCACCAACAAATTAGGCCCTCGCTATGTCGGGCCCTACACCATCACACAAGTCTCAAACGCCAATCAAGTCACCATCGATTATCACGGCGTGACTCGCACGTTCCGAACTAGATTCGTCCGAGCGTTTAAACCTCTAAAACCACAAGACAATACCCCACCCCACACGTCTGAACCGGAATTAAACACCCCTACTAACCCTTCCACTCAGGCTATGAATATTCCCATACAAACCCCTAAGGACCTAAGCCCTCCGACACCGAACAGACAAATCATTCCTCAACATACCCCCCAAACTAACCTCCACAAACCCCAAGCCCCCACTATCACACCCTCCTCCACCATGACACCTTCTTTCACTTCTGATAGTCAAGTACCTCCCCAACTTCTCCAAGTACGAAAACCTCCACCCACAACCCCGACCACAACAGAAACCCTCCCGTCTAGCCCTGAGATACCTCCCCCAGGCACCACAGTAAGAAAGGCACCCCCCGCCCCACCCAAAACCAAGTACACACCCAAACACACCACACAATCTACCTCAGTAACCCCACGCTACAACTTACGCCCACGACAAAAATCTTTTAAAACCTCCAGAAAACACACCCTGCTAACCAAGTTCCGTAGGGCTGCCAGACCACTATCCTCCTCCTCTTCTTCTTCTTCTTCGTCGAATTCTCCTCCACAAAGGGAAAGAAGACGAATAATCACCAGTCAACACCATAAACCCTCTAACTATATTCCAGAAGTAACAACCCCACCCCCCCACGAAAACACATACCTTCCTCTTCAACCTCATCCCCTCTCCACCCCCACCTCATTACCCCGAATGACCTGCTAGATCTACCCCCCCACCAAACACCCATAAAACCGCCTACTTCCACCACCAGCAAATCACCGACCTCACCAAAGAACACACCCCACACACGTCCCTACCCCCAACCCTCCAACTTAAATCTACACTCCCTACCCACCCGTCTAGCACCCCCCGCATCCACCCCTTTCCCCTCCACTATCCCCGCAACCCCACCCACACATCAACCAACCTCCTCATCTCATCGAACCCCCAACCAACCAACCCCACAAAGTCACCCCTGAGAGAACCCCCATACATACCCCCACCAAATCCTCTTCCATTCCGCCTACCACCCTCACCCAACAAAAACCTCCACACGCATCTACCTCTCAAATAACCCCCGACCTCGCCCCCAATAAATGCCCTTCACCTGTAAAACATTCTTCCCCTCAATATAAAACATCGTCGAGCGACTCAAGTCCCACGACAAACATCTACCTTCCTACCAGGACCTCCAAAGGTAGAATAATCAAGAGACCCATCAGATTTAAAGACAGTTATACAAAAACAACACCCCGTTCTGACACTAAGACCCAAGCCACACAACACACACACACCCCCTCCTTCTCACACATCTCCTTCACGCACCTTACCTAAACCGATCTTGAGCATTGCCTCACTATATTTTCCCAGCCTACAACACCGCCCAAGAAAACCCCCAAAACCCCAGACTCATATCCCCCCTTCATCCCCAGCTCCGTTTTCACGCAGTAATCCCTCCCCTTCGGTTAGTAACCCATTCACCACACTAAACAGACCTCCTGTCAGTCCCACACACCTCACTCCGACCCCCACGGGGGAAAACTACAAACCATTCATACGAAAGGTTAAAGTAAAAACCCCCACAGGACGCTTAGCCCGTCTACAACGCCCACATCAAGCCCGGGCAACCGCCCTCCACAACACAGAGGACACATTCCTACAGGTATACATTGACCTGCAAAAGAAACCTGACCCTCGCTCTCTTGCTTGGTGGGACCTTCTAAATACCCTCAAAATGACCCACCATGACTATGCTTCTTTTTACTTCTCCCTTGAGGCTCGGGGACGAGCCTACAATGAAGGAGAGGGAAGTAAAATGCCCCAGAACGAGAAGCCCACCACAGAAGCCACGAGCGAACACCACACAGAAACACCCGAAAGAAAGGTCCACAGAACGAAAGGACCAGCTGACCGAGCCAACCAGTTCAGACAGGCCCAAGCCCACAGGGCTAAGCAGCTCCAAACCACACCTGCCTACCCCTTCTAAACACTGACCTTTCCCACACCTCACATACACTACCCCTCGTGTCCTACACCTCTACCTACATGATGACGAACATAAATACACCGTACAGTTAATACACCCATGCCCTGTCCCTAAGTTAGGATATTAATATGTTCACCCCTTAAAATACCTTGTCTTGCGAGACTAAGTTTCTGAAGACCAACCGCCCCCATAAATCTATATTTATTAGTGGCCCCTCCATCATTGACGAACATGCCTATTACATAAGAGAGGGATAATAGAAGCAATAGAAAAAAAATATACATGTATGATAGAGCAGATTATGAGCTGCTGAGACGGTGTTTGGACATTGACTGGGGGGAATACTTGAACGGTGAAGACGCTGAAGGAATGTGGAGGAAAATTAGAGTCAAACTGGAGAATGCTGTATCCAAAAGTGTACCAGTAAGGGAATATAAGGATAAAACAAAATTGAGGAAAAGAACTAACCCAGAATTGCCAATGAAAAGAAAGCTTTGGATATTGATTAGAAGAAAGAAACGATTGTGGGAAAGATTAAAATTGTTAAAAAAGAACAGGGGGTCTAGTATAGAGGCTAAGGAAGTGGATCTGGAACGCAGACAAATAAACAATAAAATATGGTGGGAAACAAGGAGGGGGGGTGAAGGAGAGGGAGAGAGAGATAGCTAGAAATGTGAAGGATAATCCAAAAATATTCTGGAAGTACATTCAGGAAAAGTTAACAAGAAGAGTAGGGATCCCAGAGCTGGTAGGGGGGTTGAATGATGGGAGTAGAGCGGAGACTGATAAGGAGAAAGCAGAGGTGCTGGGGAAATACTTTGGGGGGGTACTAACAGTGGAGTCGAAGGATACAGTGCCTACTATTCCCATCAAACAGGCACCGGCACTAGAACTAATAGAGTTTTCCCATGCTAGAATAAGAAGGGCTATAGAAAAAATGAACAGAAGTAAGTCACCGGGACCGGATGGGATACACCCAAGAATCATAAAGGAAGGAGGGGAGATGTTAGTAGAGCCATTGAAAATGTTATTTGAGGTATCGTTTAATACAGGACAAATCCCGATGGACTGGAGAGAGGCGAACATAACAGCTATATTTAAGAAGGGAAAGAGAAATGACCCAGGGAATTATAGACCAGTCAGTTTGACAAGTGTTGTGTGTAAACTAATGGAAACGGTAATTAGAGAAGGAATAATGGATCATATGAAGTCAAACAAACTTTTCAGTGGGAGACAGTTCGGATTCTTGCCGGGGAGGTCGACGGTACTACAGCTAATTAAGGTGGTAGATGATTGGATGCAAATTCTAGAAGATGGTGATGTAATAGACGTGGTATATTGCGATTTTATGAAGTCCTTTGATAAGGTCCCACATAAAAGGTTAATAGAGAAAGTTAGAAGCTATAATATAGGGGAGAAATGTGTGAAATGGATAGAAGCCTTCCTGAAAGATCGGAGACAGAGGGTACTGGTGAATGGAATAGGCTCGGGGTGGAGGGAAATTACAAGTGGGGTACCTCAGGGATCTGTGTTGGGACCACTGCTGTTCGTTATATTTATCAACGACTTGCCTGAAGTTATAACTAATGGAAGTGAGGTATACCTGTATGCGGATGACACTAAGCTGTATAGAAGAGTGAGGAGTAAGGAAGATATGGGTTTGCTTCAAGGAGATGTGGAGGGCATGAAGGGATGGTCTGAGCATTGGTTAATGCCTTTTCATCCAAAAAAATGCAAGTACATGCGGATTGGGACCAGCAAGATAGACAAGGTAGGATACAGTATGTATGAAGTGATGGAGGAAGTGAATGCAGAAAAGGATATAGGAGTAGTGATAGACAATAAGTTAAATTTCTCAGAACATTTAGCGGAAAAGATAAACAAAGCCAATAGAATTGTAGGGCTGATAAGGAGGACATTTGTGTCACTTGACGAAGAAATCTTCAGGAATCTCTATACAGCGCTGGTTAGGCCGCACCTGGAATATGCGAACCAGGTGTGGGCTCCATATATGGTAAAGGATATAGAAGCAGTGGAGAAAGTGCAGAGGAGAGCTAGCAAGCTGGTACCAACGTTGAAGAGCGCGGGCTATGAGCAGAGGTTGAGGACACTGGCATATAGGAGAAAGAGAGGGGATATGATAGAGACTTTTAAGATAGTGTCAGGAAAGTACGATGAGGATGTGTGTGAAGGTATCTTCTTGATGCGGGAGGGTACAAGAACGAGAGGACACTCTAAGAAAATTACAAAGAAAGAAATAGGCTTGAGAAGGCAAAGAACTCATTTTGTGATAGAGTGGTAAATGAGTGGAACGCACTGCCCCAGTATGTAGTCGATTCCGAATCAATAAGGGAGTTTGAAAGTAATCTTGATAAAGCATGGGGAAGACAAGATTTGAAGTTTGATTATAAAACAAAAATACAGAATAGTAAAAATGTTGCGTCTGCTACCGCCGCCGCCAACACCGTGAACGACCACAGCAGTGCAAGTACTGGTACTGAGCTGGATACACAGGCATAGTTTGCCTTTTTCCAGAGGATCTACTGTAAGAAACTGTAAGAATAAGGCATCCTCTTCAAACACTAATCCGCCGTAGTTTGAATCTACCGCGCAGAGCATTTAAAATCTGAGGAGCCTTCATCATGAGCGCACGCGACCTCACTCATGGCTTCAGTCATTATGAATTGGGTTCTCACTACAAAAAAACTTCGTAAAAAATAAAAAACAAAAAGAAAATAAGAATAACTATCCAATAAGCTTTCCATCATATCGTAGATGTACTTGTGTGGATCTTTGACCAGACGCTGATTCAGGCGTCATTCTTCCTTCTCTGCTCTGCGGTCAGCCGGCCCGGACGTGTCTCTCCACGCTCCGCTGGTTCCGCATTTGCTGCGTCCCTAGTGAGTTTTTTCTCATTTGTTTACTCCGGGATGTATCGAGTAAGGTTAGGATATGCGAAGTTTCTGAAGACCAAACGCCCCCATAAATCTATGTATGTTCTTCCATCCGAGAAGTAATATGTTCACCCCTTAAAATACCTTGTCTTGCCAGACTAAGTTTCTGAAGACCAACCGCCCCCATAAATCTATGTATGTTCTTCCATCCGAGAAGTAGTATGTTAAAACCCCATGTCATAATTAATAAGAAACTAGGATACCCACGGGTACACCATTGTATATATAACCATTATTCCTGTAAGACCTAGACAGAGATAATGACTGAAGATGTTAGCCACCATGCAGTAACTCTAATTCTTACCCCAACCAGAGATTGTATAGATAACCTTTTTTTTCCATTGTCTATCATAGTAGCACGAAACAATAACGAAGTACCCCTACGAACTGCCGCTTTTCTTTGGTCTATATTTCATAGAAAATGCAGTTCCCAGGGACAGCTAGATCAGCAAGAAATTGTGTCAAAATAATAGTGTCCATAACCCCTCGTATTGACGAGTAATAATACACCATGTTTTTCTCTACTTTTATCCACAGTCAAGCACACCTACAGTTAACCTCCCCTTCCCCACAGCCCACAGTCCACATGATCCTATCTCTTCCAGACTCCTATACCACCCCGTATTTGCTCATCCCCCGGTAGCATTTGGCTAACGTACTTTCACTGTCTTTTCCCCCCAAACTCCAATATCAACTGTAGCCTAATGCCACCCCCACGCCCGGAGACCTTAGGGTCAAATTTCCACGTAGCCCCCTGAACTCTCTCCCTCTCATTAACACCCCGCGCTCCTCGACTCTTTTCCGACCTAGCCTCTCCCTCATACCTCTTGAAAATCCTAGATTTTTCCGTTGCTAACGCTCTCCAACCTTTTATATATATACTCCTATCCAGCCTACCTTCCCTTAGTAGTCCGGAACAACATTAGAACTTTACTAACCCCTTGCATGCCATCTATTCCCTTACAACCCATTCACAACCCTGCACACAATGATCGTCGGTGCGAGGCTAGCCGCCTCGCCAGTGACTAACTTCTATTGCCATACTTCCAGATAAATGTGGCAGAGTTAGCAACCCAGTCTCCACCACATCCAGCAAACCATACAATTAACAACCAACCGATTAAAACCAGCTAGCCAAGGCACCTTCGGTTTTGGTATTAAGAACACCCACATCTGTCTCATAAACAGAGGGTTATTACAAACACTTGTGATATGGCAAGCCCCTAGCCACAGCCGCCGGACGACCTTCCCAGAGAGAGGGCGCCCAGCTACCCCTTTTTACCCACCCGAGGAGGGAGACCCCCACCCCTGCGGAGGTATACCTGACCCCTGTTTTGACTTCCGGGTCATTGCCAGGTAGCACAGGAATTCTTCCTATCAATGAACTAACCATGCATGACTAACCCCCTTACTAACCTCTATTAACCCACAATAACCCATTCACCTTTCTTGCATACTCAGATAATCAAATTAGCAGCTCAGCTATACCATAGAATGAAGACTGAGCAATATAAGAGAGACGCCCCTATCACAGCTGTCCCAGTCCTCCCCGCAAAGTAGATCCAGTCTCCCTCCCCTCAATACTTCCAGTATAGCCAAAATAGTACCTCTTACTAAGGCTCAGTTATATCCCATTATGAAGGCTCCCTATAGCCATGTGCCACAACAGTAATCACCACCTTCCCTAGTCCCCGTATCTATTGAGAGCTCAAATAAGTCCATAAGACTCGAGATCCCTATGGCCTACAGGGTCCGAAACCGAGCCTATAAACCCAGCTCCAGCCCCGAGTAAAATCAGTTGAAAGATAGACACCAACCAGTGGCTGACCCCCTGAAGTTGACCTCTAGCTCTGCCCTTGTGTTGTTCCTGAGTTGTGAGATTCCAGAGCCGGCAGACTCCGTGGCAGATTGGAGATAGAAGCATCTGTCCACGTACAAGAATCTACGTGCACCTTATAACCTTCACACACACTAGTGGGTATATAAGCGTGTAGCCAGCACCGATCGCCAAGAGATCCGTCTTGAGAACTTCCTACATATGGACCACCTGGACGGCCGCGGAACCAGTCGTTAGCCCCCAACATCACGGACGCAAGATAACCAGGACCAGACCAACAAAATACTATCCAAGATTCACTTTATTAGTACTAACGTGTTATAGTACTAATTAGAAATTAACTTATTAATCTTTCTATGAAGTGGCTATATCTTTGCCCAGTGTAATTCATATATAACCATTCCATTTGGGAAGTACTAAGCGTATCAGTGTTCATTAATTAACAGGCGACATTAACTCTCGTAATTACCTTTATCCAGATATTAAAACCCTAGTGATATCTAACGTTCGCCCACTGATTTGTGTTCTACGTATTTCTACCATAAGAATATAAAACTTAGATCAGTACCCCCTGAGGTTACTAGAATTCCTGTGCTCTAAAACATACGCGTGTCTAATTCTAGTCTGTGAACTACTACTTGTGCACCAGACCTGCCAGTAATAAATCTAATTAGTGAAATTGAATCCATAAATAACATTGAGGTCTTCCAGTATATAAACTTGCGAACCAAACCAGTGATCAGAAGAGTATACCTGAACGTTGGAAGTGGGAGGCTAGGCTCCATCTAGATCCACTAATGCTAGCGGTTCATTTCTATCATTTGTCTTGTACGAGTATTCCTACTTTCCTATGCTCCCTATTAACCTACTTAAATAAACGTGATCGTGTGTCTTGTTACCGTGTGTTTATTTTGTGTTCTCTATTCCTCATACCTTGTATTGTGCATGCAGCCTTATATACCCAGTCAGTTAGAACCCACATTACCCAAGTTAATCCTGTAGAAAAACAGGGCATAACAATTATGTTTATAAGATATAATAAGTAATGATAAGTAAATTATTGTATATCGGCGATTTCGGTCACTTTTTTTTTTTTTTTTTTTTTTTTTTTGAAAGTCATGAACAACAACTTTACTTTAATTATTTATATATCCCATGTCCTGTTCGGTTAGTGGCGAGGTTTGGATAATGGCAGGTCGGATATGGGAGTGATTACTGCTATGAGCAGTCGAGGTTGAGGACACTGGGACTCCTGACACTGGCATATAGGAGGAAGAGAGGGGAAATGACCGAAACATTTAAGATAATGTCAGGAAAGTATGATGAGGATGTGTGTGAAGGTACCTCCTTGATGTGGGAGGGAACAAGAACGAGAGGACACTCCAAGAAAATTTACAAGGAAAGAACTATAGGCTTGAAAAGAAAAAGAACTCTTTTTGTGAAGAGTGGTACATGAGTGGAACGCACTGCCCCAGTATGTAGTCTATTCCGAATCAGTAAAGAAGTTTGAAAGTAATCTTGATAAAGCATAGGGAAGACAAGAGTTGAAGTTGATTACAAAGCCAAAATACAGAATACAGTCAGGTCTCGATATACACACGTTTTATATACACTGATTCGTTTGGACACGGTAACCCCAAAAGTTCCAAAGTCGGCCACAACACGGAAAAGTCGGGATAATACACGGGTGGCGGCCCAAGCCTAGGTATATATAAATGACTAAGAATGTTATTTATGTATCAAATGTCTGTCTGTCTACCTATCTAATGCATCTATCTCCCTAATACATAAATATAACTATGTCTTATTTGGTCTGTTTTTAATCTATGAATCATTTCTAATACGATGAAATTGAAAAAAGATATTATCCTTCCAACACACACATAATAAAATGAAAAAGAGTCAATGAAAATGTCTCCTTTGTCTTTTCAGAAACTTAAGTCCGTCTCATATCTGTTCGTATTTTATCGATCGCTTGGACCTAGCAACACTCTCTCTATCTATCTATCTATCTATCTATCTCCCTTATAACTATGTCTTATTTGGTCTTTTTGTAATCTATGAATAATTTCGAATGCGATGGAATTGAAAAATATAATATCCTTCCAGCAGAGAAAAACAATAAATAGGAAACAGTCAACAATCGTTTGGACACGGTAACCCCAAAAGTTCCAAAGTCGGCCACAACACGGAAAAGTCGGGATAATACACGGGTGGCGGCCCAAGCCTAGGTATATATAAATGACTAAGAATGTTATTTATGTATCAAATGTCTGTCTGTCTACCTATCTAATGCATCTATCTCCCTAATACATAAATATAACTATGTCTTATTTGGTCTGTTTTTAATCTATGAATCATTTCTAATACGATGAAATTGAAAAAAGATATTACAGTAAAAGTCCGTTAATCCGACGACCGATGATTCGAATCTCCCAATAGTCCGAATTTTTCAATTTGAGGCCAAATCCGAATTCACCCGATGGTCCGAATTTCAAGAAGTCCCAAAGTCCCCTTTTTGAGGCATTAGGCCACTCAAATGACACATAATGGAGCACATACATATTATATGTTCATGAATTCACTTTAAAAGTTTACCATTGTCATTGTAGCCTATTACCTACTTCAAAACATTCAGATTAATGGTCAAAGGAAGCTACTGATATAAACGTAAACACCTTCTTCTTCTTCTTCTTCCACATCGTCTGCTAGAGAGTTTGTTTTGCTCTTGAACGCATCCTTGGGACGCTCCGATGCGCTACTGGCTTGCACCGCATTTTCTGCAAGCGCATTCAGTCTTGAGCTTGAAAACGCACCTTTGGACGTATTAGTCTTGAGCTTGAAAACGCACCTTTGGACGTTCCGATACGCTACTATTTATAGTTCAGTGATCGGAGCGTCCCAAGGGTGCTTTCAATACAATATAATATAACAGAGCACGTCACAAAAGGAAAATTACAAGAACCTCTCAGGGAAGTGCCGTTGTTAAGGCATTACTTCCCGAACCACATCTGATCTTCAAGAGCAAGACAAACTCGCTAGTAGACGGAAGAAGAAAAAGACGTTTATATCAGCAGATTCGTTTGACCATTAATCTGAATGTTTTGAAGTAGGTAATAGGCTACAATGACAATGGTAAACTTTTGAAGTGATTTCATGAACATATGATATGTGTGTGTGCACCATTGTGTCATTTGGGTGGCCTAATGTCTCGATGTTTTCGTCATACACAGGTTCATAGGGGTAAAGTCCGATAATCCGAAAAATCCACTAATCCGAACGAGGGCCGGTCCGCTGCCCTTCGGATTAACGGAAGTTTACTGTATCCTTCCAACACACACATAATAAAATGAAAAAGAGTCAATGAAAATGTCTCCTTTGTCTTTTCAGAAACTTAAGTCCGTCTCATATCTGTTCGTATTTTATCGATCGCTTGGACCTAGCAACACTCTCTCTATCTATCTATCTATCTATCTATCTATCTATCTATCTATCTCCCTTATAACTATGTCCTATTTGGTCTTTTTGTAATCTATGAATAATTTCTAATGCGATGGAATTGAAAAATATAATATCCTTCCAGCAGAGAAAAACAATAAATAGGAAACAGTCAACAATCGTTTGGACACGGTAACCCCAAAAGTTCCAAAGTCGGCCACAACACGGAAAAGTCGGGATAATACACGGGTGGCGGCCCAAGCCTAGGTATATATAAATGACTAAGAATGTTATTTATGTATCAAATGTCTGTCTGTCTACCTATCTAATGCATCTATCTCCCTAATACATAAATATAACTATGTCTTATTTGGTCTGTTTTTAATCTATGAATCATTTCTAATACGATGAAATTGAAAACAGATATTACAGTAAAAGTCCGTTAATCCGACGACCGATGATTCGAATCTCCCAATAGTCCGAATTTTTCAATTTGAGGCCAAATTCGAATTCACCCGATGGTCTGAATTTCAAGAAGTCCCAAAGTCCCCTTTTTGAGGCATTAGGCCACTCAAATGACACATAATGGAGCACATACATATTATATGTTCATGAATTCACTTTAAAAGTTTACCATTGTCATTGTAGCCTATTACCTACTTCAAAACATTCAGATTAATGGTCAAAGGAAGATACTGATATAAACGTAAACACCTTCTTCTTCTTCTTCTTCCACATCGTCTGCTAGAGAGTTTGTTTTGCTCTTGAACGCATCCTTGGGACGCTCCGATGCGCTACTGGCTTGCACCGCATTTTCTGCAAGCGCATTCAGTCTTGAGCTTGAAAACGCACCTTTGGACGTATTAGTCTTGAGCTTGAAAACGCACCTTTGGACGTTCCGATACGCTACTATTTATAGTTCAGTGATCGGAGCGTCCCAAGGGTGCTTTCAAGACAACAAGACAAGGGTGCTTTCAATACAATATAATATAACAGAGCACGTCACAAAAGGAAAATTACAAGAACCTCTCAGGGAAGTGCCGTTGTTAAGGCATTACTTCCCGAACCACATCTGATCTTCAAGAGCAAGACAAACTCGCTAGTAGACGGAAGAAGAAAAAGACGTTTATATCAGCAGATTCGTTTGACCATTAATCTGAATGTTTTGAAGTAGGTAATAGGCTACAATGACAATGGTAAACTTTTGAAGTGATTTCATGAACATATGATATGTGTGTGTGCACCATTGTGTCATTTGGGTGGCCTAATGTCTCGATGTTTTCGTCATACACAGGTTCATAGGGGTAAAGTCCGATAATCCGAAAAATCCACTAATCCGAACGAGGGCCGGTCCGCTGCCCTTCGGATTAACGGAAGTTTACTGTATCCTTCCAACACACACATAATAAAATGAAAAAGAGTCAATGAAAATGTCTCCTTTGTCTTTTCAGAAACTTAAGTCCGTCTCATATCTGTTCGTATTTTATCGATCGCTTGGACCTAGCAACACTCTCTCTATCTATCTATCTATCTCCCTTATAACTATGTCTTATTTGGTCTTTTTGTAATCTATGAATAATTTCTAATGCGATGGAATTGAAAAATATAATATTCTTCCAGCAGAGAAAAACAATAAATAGGAAACAGTCAACAAAGGATTAACCCCCCCCCCCCCTCTTCTCCAGACAAGCGCCTCAAGCTTCCAAGCGTCGGAAAATTTGCGTTTGATTTATTTATTGTTTTTTTCGCCTTGAAAGTGTCTACACAAAATGATGGGGAAATATTGTAACATGTTTTTAATTGACATTTGTGTAATTTTTGCTGATTATGAGTTGGTGGGAAAATGTTTTCTTTAATTCCATCATATCGGAAATGATTCACAGATTGTATAGAGACCAAATAACATACACTTTTAAGTTTGTTCAATAGTTTTCCATTATCAATGGGGTCATAACTTCTTCTCTACTTTTTGGTCTACTGAACCATAATAAAGAGAGGGGGAGGGAGTTAGGGAGCGCCCCCGACAGTGACAACCAGTCTGATGATGATAATGATATCTATCTATCTATTACCTGACGCCGTGATCCCCGAAGGGATGGCCACGAACGTACCGCCCCCAATCCGAGGCTGATTGTTTGTTTTTTGTTGCTTCATTATTTTTCACGGGTGGGGGTCGCAAGCCCACCGCCCCAACCTCTTTAATTAGTCGCCTCTTACGACACGCAGAAGGCACGTGGGGCATATTCTAATCCCTTACCCCCAGAGAATAAAGGTACTGTATATATTAATGACCAGAGTGACTCGACGACCCGAGGCCCTCAGTGTGAGAACCCCTGGCTGTGTTACCCAAACCAAATATTTCTGTGTTCTCTGGTTTTGATGAGGACGATGAACATACTGGGGAACCTGGAGGGGCCGATGTGCTAGCTGTAGCACAAGGCTTATGAACTTCATCGCTGTAACGGGGTCGGGGTTGGGGGCGGGGGGAGGGTACGAGGGAGTATAGCGACGGGGATATCTACCGAACATCAACACATCTATCCACATAAATAGGTCAGTAAAAGGTTCAAAACAGTTCTTATTGATGCCTAATGTATTCTATGTTTTGTCATAAATGATGTTGGTGGTATAAAGTAACATAAGTCGGCTGAAGGTAGGCAAAAATGACCAAAAGGGGGACTTTGGGAAAGTGGCTGGAACGAATTAATTAATTCCCATAAGGCCTGTTATTTCTAAAACACGGTTTTGATATACTGTAAACAGTACGTACACAGTACGAATTAACCGTGTATATCGAGACCTGACTGTAGTAAAAATGTTGCGTCTGCTGCTGCCGCTGCCGCCAACACCGTGAACAAGTACTGGTACTGAAGTGCAAGTACTGGTACTGAACTGGATACACAGGCCTAGTTTGCCTTTTTTCCAGAGGATCTACTGTAAGATACTGTAAGAATAGCATTCACAAACGGCAATTCGTCTGTTACAAACATGGCCACAATCCTGGCTGTTAGTGGTACTGTATAAGGATAAATGTAAATATCCCTGTACAGTATATCCTTTTCACGTTCATTCCAATCTTAAATTCCAAATAGGCTGATAGAAATGTATCTTTCTCTCTCCCTCAATCTTAATTTTTTTTTTTTTTTGCCATCCTGTTACACAGACATCCCGCTAAAACTCTAACTACATTGTAATTCACATGAATTTCTATTTTAGAGGTAATAAATGCCAGTGTATTCATTTGAATATTTTTTAATAGGTGTGAAAATAACAGTAGAGAGAAAAGTACTTACAATCTTAATGTATATAATGAATTAAAGAGACAAGTTTATTAGTTAAAAGGACACATTTACATAACTTTCTTCTGAAGCAGGTACATTGGTGGTAGGATGTTAAGCAGTCATTCACAGGATGCCCCCAGCACTCTAAGGTCCCTATTCCTTGACAAACCCCCAGTATTGTTGGTGATAATTACTACTGTATATAGTTTTGCTACATTCCTAGCCGGTCGATATGATACACTAGTTGTTACAATTGCAATGAGAACTACTGGACTAGAATATTATTACAGTACTGTACACATGTATGGGACTGTATGTATACAGTATACAGTACTCAGGCAGACACCCATTGCTGGGGGTTGCCGACTTGAGACAGAGCCCGAACAGGGACAACACAATAAAACATAAAAATAAAATATAAATTCACGGACATCTAGGTCCAGGAGACCTAGAGACCAAGGATCACTAAGGGCCTCCAGCACTCCCCCGGCCCCAGACCTCCCGGAGAAGTTCCGGTCTCAGCAAGTAGACACGCAGCGGAGCACACCACAATGCCTGCCCACCTCACATCCAGGAATGACCCTTCATATATACCTGCTCCTCGGGCCAGGCGCCTGACAGACTATTATCTAGTCCAATTGGTGCCTGACCCCCAGGGGATTCCCAATGACCGCATTTTCCCTCATCTATTTACAAGCGTTCTCCATTCATTCCTATTCATTACCACTTCTCTTGCCTGTTCTACAAATCTCTCTACCTTCCAATGCTTTTATTACTTACAACCATTTAAAGGGGTCTACAGTATGCTTACAACATTTATTAAATTTTACAACATCTTGTATATCATATTGATTGGTTAAGAATATGGCAAAGTATAGTAATTCCCACTGACTATAATGGTGTCATCTAGGTGAAAATACTTTTACTGTATTTGATAATTATTATAACAGAGCAAGGGTCGAAGGAACGCGAAAGTGGTCCCGGACCCTAAGAATTGAAACATTAAATGTTGTTTCTGTTTGGGCTGTCTCGAGTCGGCCACCCCCAACTATGGGGCATGTGTTTGAGTATATACATACATACATACTGTGACTTAATGCAGAAAATATTTCCAATGAATCAAATAAATCAACTAGTCCAACCCTAAATAATATATTTAATAGTGACGATATGCCTTATACTGTACAGTAATGGCTCTCTTTGAACCCCAGAGTCAGCTGTTCAAATCACCCGCCCCGGAGTGTAGAGACCAATTCATCGTAAGCGTACGCTCATAATTACTTACGGACTCGTCCTTATGATGTGGATGCCACTACAAAAAACTAATTAATAAATAATAAAAAGAAAAAGATTAGAACTCTTATCTGTTTTACGCTTATCGTAGTGCAGATGTTTGCTTAGCGTGGGTTTCGCATCGAGACTCTTCTGCGTCATCTTCCTTCACGCTCCGGGGGTCAGCGCCGAGGGGACGTGTGTCCCGACCTCTCTTCATTCGTCACTCTTCAGTCCGGATAGTGAGTCTTTTGCTCATGTGTACTAATCTGAGATGTTTTAGAGTAGGTTTAGATTAGATAGGTCGGGCGTGTTGATTGGCGTGACCCCCAGGCATTGTGTTTAACCCATGGGATCCGGGGGGCCTCATATGAATTTTGGTAAAATCAACTTCATAATTCAGTAGCTACTGATTGAGACCACCTAGAGCAGTCAATGTTTTTGCAAATTGTAGAACTTTTTGTTGTCTGTAGAATGCCGTAGAGATGACGTCGCTACAACGCGTGGTTGCCGAGTTCTGATGATTATAGCGGCGATTTTTAGCCGACCATTTTGCCTCATATGAGGCCTCCCGGATTCCGAGGGTTAAGGGTGCTTTAGGTGATGGCGTTACCTCGGGTCCGTATGAACAGGGCCGCCATTGTTGTTGTTTTATTTTTTATTTTTTTTCCTCTAGTTTTAGCCTAGCGAGTTAGGTTTAGAGGCTTTTGATTACCACAAGGGCAATGCTTTTCGGCCACCTTTCTGGTAGGTTAAATTTGTTTTTGTTTTTTCGTCGGCAGAACTCTTAGTTTAGGGTTGCTTTACTTAGTAAAGAACCTTGCTTCTGGTATCTGCGTCGTCTTCCCTACGTTCCTGTCGTCGAGATGGAGGAGGGTGCTGGTTCGTCCTGGAGGTAATATTATTCGTCGATTTCGTCGATCTTCTTGCCCTAGACCTCGTGGCCAGCCTCTGCGTAGGTTTTGTTTATGGCTAGGATGTAATTTAAAGTTATTATTACATTACTGTTGTGCCATAATATGTGACCCTCTTCTCCTGGATGATAAGTTAGTCTCAGTAGTTGAGGGTGTTGGGATAGCTCCTGACTACAGTATTATAATAACTTGTTGCAGACTTGTTAGTAGAATAAAGGTTAGGATCATATTTCCGGCGGGGGAATTGTCTCGCAACTGTATTTCTCCCTCGCCGGATGCCCCACTAGTGGCGTTCTAGTGTTGCACAAGATCCAGTAACCAGTTCGTTGTCTTGAACTAGAACAAACTCCCGGCAGAAGAGGAGGGCTTCCAAGGGATGTTCCGGCTCAGCCGGAACGACTCACCTATACTATTATTAAATATTCCTAGCTCGGCGGGAAGACTACTAGTCTGTCATCGTGGCGGAAGAGTCATTGCTAACCACTTTCCGTTTACGGCAAGATGGTCGCTTTCTAGGCAGCACTAGTACTGTATAGGTCATTGATAATCGCTATCATGGGTAAGGAGTCTATTAATTCCTCCATGAAAAAAACACATCAGAGTTTTCCATAAGGATACAGAGGAGCTTAGAGTAGTGGTCATCGCTATGTTTATATTTCTTGGGTATTTAGAGGTAAAGGTTGTGTTAAAATGTCTCGGGTTGTCCTTATGAGCATTGATTTTTGGAAATTTCTTTTTCCAGGTACACGTCTCCTCGGCGAGGAGCTCCGGACCATCACCGATCCCGGCGGGGGAGGACAAACAATGGAAAACATAGCTTTCTGTGCTTCTGATTTATGTAATAACCTTCCGGTGACCGGGCATAAACATTGTGTTCGCTGTGTCGCCTGCCTAGATCGATCACGAGGTCAGTGGGTTACCAAGAAGTGTAGTGTGTGCATCAAACTTTGTGATGGTTTCATAAACCATAAGGAGGAAGGGTGTCCAGTTGTGCTATCGGGGATTAAATCTTGCTATAATGATTACAGTAAAGACATTGCCAATAAGGCACTCTAATGTGATGACCAACCACTTTGGGAGCTATTAATTAATAAAATCCCCCAGTGTTAACCCTCCTAAAACGAACACTTGTTCTGGCACTGTTAAGAAAAGAGTTTCAAAGGTCGTTTCAAAACCGACCATCAGTTCGGATGATACTACCGATGATGATGACACACAGAAGAAAGCCAGTCCCCCCCCGCCGGTCGGCGAAGTGGCCTGCGCCGGATTCGTCAAAACCACAGCAGTCGAGGCGTCGGTCAAGATCGAGGTCTCCCCTGCGTAGGGCAATCTCTCCTCCGCTGGTTCAACAGGCGGCGAAGAAACAACGTAAAGGAACGTCGGAAGAGGCAGTGTCAGCTTCTGGTACGTCTATGTCACAGTCCCGTAAGGCGATCTCTAGCATCAGGTCTAGGCCATCGCCTTCGCCTTCGCCCGTACCTACTAGACTGTCCCTGGCTGTGCCGAAAGTCAAATCCGGCCAGTCGGGGACGGTCCATAGGGGTGCGGCGACACCGCCCAGGGACATCTTGCCCAGTGAACTTTTTAGCCACCCTATAGGCCATGTTTCCCCATCAGTGAGGCCATGGCCATATATAATTCCCCGCAGTCACACACCTCAGTGCCGTGTGCCATCTCAAATGCTCACTGAACAGTCTAGAGGATATCCTCAAGAGTGAAGTTCCCCTTCAGTCGTCCATCCCAAACTTTGAATGGGAAGACTTTGAGCGCGAGGTTTTAGAACCCGCAGTCCGGTCTGAAGAGGTTCGATCCCTCTCTCAGCCCAGTCACTGGAAGCTCAATCGCTGGAGTCTATGGAGTGTCAATCCATTAGGGACGACATTTCCGAGCAACTTGAGTCGGGACAACAAGTGGCATCAACAGGACACTCAGATGTCGAATCAACTATGTCCACGGATCACACCAAGGAGTTTGTGACTAAGGGAGATCTCCAAAATTTTATGGACACCTTTTTGAGTAGGTTTGGAGGGGATAGGTCTGTGCCAGTTTCTCCCACTCCACCGCCGGTTGCTAGACCTTTGGGTTTCATGCAGGTTACACCAAAGCAAAACATTACTCCCTCCCATGTCACATCTAGTTTGTCTAATGTAACGTCAACTTTATCGACAGCTAATATTCGTGTTGTAACAGATGTTATTCCACCTCCCCTCGATAAAACTCTGGTAAAGAAAGGTCCGATGCCTCTATTATACGGACCGGACGGGTCCTGGACGGACATAACTGCTCTTAACCCTCAGGTCGCGCAACCGCCAGTGTCGGGGGAAGCTCCAGTCCCTGAACATTGGTGTATACAGGTTAGCGAATCAAAGAAACTTAGGGCTAAGAACATTTTTGGTGAAGTATTGGATGTTACGGTTAAGGCTATACCTAATGTGTACAATCCTGATTATTTTGTATATGCTCCTTCACCTGCTTTGCTGCCGGCTTCGTCTGTGAGACTGTATGCGGACTGGTCTAAACTCGATGGCTTTAACGATATTAAAGCTCTTTTTAGTCTAACACCTGAGTTAGACACTCGGCCAATTCGTGATCAGTCCGGGAATCCAGTCTTGCATATCAGAACGGTAGGCACGCTCCCATGGCTATACTGGGAGTCAGAAGCACAAAATTTTGCTAGTATTATAACCAGTAAATCAACTCGTCAAACTCCTCAAGAACAGCATAGTTGATTCTCTTTGCCTGTAGCCATTGCCAGGGCAGGGTGGGTGGGTGGGGTATCTAAAACAGTTTTGGATTTTTTAAGCACCCCTAAGCTATCATTGTGTGAAGTTAATGACCCTTTTTCTAGTCCGTCTCCCTCTCAGATTGACAAGGATTACAAACTTAGGCAAAAGGCTTGGATTGACAAGGATTACAAACTTAGGCAAAAGGCTTGGAGGCTACGGTCTCAATTCCTGGTCAGTCGCTAGCTGGCCGAGTCCCTTGTTCGGACGACTGAAGCAGTAGTTGATGCACAAGGCGACTTCTTTTACAGAACTCCGTTCAGACCCTTGGCGATATACGGGTCGCTTTCTTGGAAGCGGTCCGGGCTCGCCAAGACTTGAGGGTATTTTATGATTAAGAAGCTGCCGGAAGATATCGGGCGTAGGTTAGTTTTATCACCTGTTCTCACTACCACGCTAGTTTCACCAGACACGTGGACGACAGTATTTAGCCTCATAGACTCACCCCACACCTAGGAAGGAGTCGGTAACTAAATCTCATAAGCCAAAATTTAGTCCTCAGAGTCACACTAGTGGTGCCAAGTTTTTTTCCTTCCTTCAAGACTCCTTCCAAGCCTGGAAGCAGTGGCTCCAACTGAGGTAAGACCCAGGGGAAGGGACAAGGGAAATGGTACAAAGGGCAATCTAAGGGTAAGTCAGGTCAGGAATCGCGACCCACTCCCCCTAGCCAGTCTTCACAGCCCACCACAACCCAGTCAAAAAAATAGGAAATCACAAAGCTCTCTCACTCCCAGGGCCCCTGAAGGGCGAGTTGGATACGAGTGTTGCTCTGTCGGACGTGTTCAGTTGTGTGACTGGAGAATTCCGGACGTGTTGCCGGGCATGGCCCCAGCAAACTTGGGCCAGGACAGTGGTACACAATAGAGATAGACCGAATGGGTGGCTTACAATGGCGGACGCAAGTTTTTGAGGCTCCGGCATATGTTCATGGGAATGGATAAGTAATTCACGGAATATCGAGTGCATACGGGGCTAGCAAGGAGAGGAAGGATTTGTGAAGTGTTTGGAGGATATATTGGTGTGGTGGAGGGGTGATATATAGTGTAATAAGAGTGTGTAGTGACGGGACAGCGGTAGTGTTGTGAGTTATTGAGTTTGTAAACAAACATGGCGGAGAGAATTTCGGGTATGACGGAGGCGGAAGAAAGGTTACAACGTTTTCGTGGGTTTAAGAGCACAGATAAGAAGTTAGAAGAGGTTATTATTGTTGTGAAGGATTTGGAAAAGTGGATGAGTGATACGGAGAAATGGAAGGGGGATATTGGTGAGAAAGTTAAGGCACTGTGTGTAATGTGTGGTGTGACAGGTGGGGAAGGGAATAGGCCTAGCGAAGGAAGTGAATGCAGGCCTATTTCGGCAGTTAATGATAGCCTAGAGATGGTATTGAAAAGGGTAGATGAACTGGGAGCAGAGAATATGGCATTGAAGGAGCAGCTGAAGGAATACGAAGGACGTTTCAAGGAAGTAAAGGAGTCAACTGCATGGACGGTGGTAGGTAAACAAAAATTCAAGGATTTGGAGGATATTATGAAAGAGCAAAAGGAAGAAATGAATATGACCCAAAAAAAGTTTTGAGAGTGCAGTTGTAGGGGTCATGAAGAACAAGGAGAGTGTCGTGAGGGAGGCCATGGACAGAGATAGGGGTGTAATCATGCATGGAGATATAGAGACTCATATGAATGATAATGGAGTGAGAAAAGTGAGGGATATGGAGACAGTGAAGGAGGTCATGAAAGGTGTGGATGAGGACGGATATGGATGGGAAGGGCAGGTGGAGGAGGTCAGTAGGATAGGTAGATATAAAAGGGGAGAGATGAGACCTATAAGGGTACAGTTTAAAACTAGGGCAGTGGCAGAGACTGTGACAAATTTTAGTTGGAGGCTAAATACAAATGAAAAACTGAAACACATAAGACTAAAGAAGGATTTGAGTATAGAACAAAGGACAAAAATTAAGGAATTACAAGAAAAGGCTGATGAAAATAATGGAAAGTTGGATGAGGAGGATAAGAGAAATTTTTACTGGAGAGTGAGGGACGGAAAATTGAGGAAGTGGTTTATAAGAGTAGAAGGGAGGGAAGAGAATGTGATAGTTGTGACGGAGGAGGAGAACGGGGTGGAGGTGTCACAGGGAGAGACAGGAGACAAAGTGGCAGACCCAGTAGTGCTAACGGGGGAGTAGGGTACGGACAGGAGGAGCGGGATGGTGTAATTGCTGAAGGAATGGTAGATGGATTAAGGATTATGTTTAGTAATGTGGATGTGTTTACCCAGGACAAGAAAAGAGAACTGATATGTAGGTTGCAGGATGAAGAGGAAAAACCTGATGTCATAGCCCTACAGGAAGTAAGACCAAAAAATGCTAGAATTGAAAAGGAATTGGTGGAATATAGTTTGGAGGGTTTTGAGTTATATGAGAGAAATGCTATTAGAGCAGAGGTCGGAAGAGGACTTTATTTATGTAAGAAAAGAGCTCAAGGTTAATGAGGTGGATATGAGACAGCAGTATTGTGAATATTTGTGTATTGAAGTAAAATGTGCAAGAGGATCAATTCTAATTGCCTCTATATATAGAAGCCCAAATAATAGTAGGGGAGAGGATGATAACCTATTGAAAGCAATGGAGGAAATAGATAATAGAGAGAACAAATATAAAATTTTGATTGGAGATTTCAATTTGCCAAGGATCAACTGGGCAAATTGTACTACTCCAGCGGGACAGGGTAGCCTGGAAAATAAGTTTATAGAGAAAGTGAGAGATTGTTTTTTAACGCAACATATTACAGAGATGACAAGATATAGAGATGGGATGCAGGGGAGTGTACTTGATTTGATTTTTAGCAATGAAGAGGATATAGTGGAACATGTTAATGTGGATAGCCCTATAGGTCGTAGTGACCATGCCTGTATAAGCTTTAGTTGCAATATTAAATCAGAGAGGGATAATAGAAGCAATAGAAAATATACATGTATGATAGAGCAGATTATGAGCTGCTAAGACGGTGTTTGGACATTGACTGGGGGGAATACTTGAACGGTGAAGACGCTGAAGGAATGTGGAGGAAAATTAGAGTCAAACTGGAGAATGCTGTATCCAAAAGTGTACCAGTAAGGGAATATAAGGATAAAACAAAATTGAGGAAAAGAACGAACCCAGAATTGCCAATGAAAAGAAAGCTTTGGACATTGATTAGAAGAAAGAAACGATTGTGGGAAAGACTAAAATTGTTAAAAAAGAACAGGGGGTCTAGTATAGAAGCTAAAGAAGTGGATCTGGAATGCAGACAAATAAACAATAAAATAAGGTGGGAGACAAGGAGGGGGGTGAAGGAGAGGGAGAGAGAGATTGCTAGAAATGTGAAGGATAATCCAAAAATATTCTGGAAGTACATTCAGGAAAAGTTAACAAGAAGAGTAGGGATCCCAGAGCTGGTAGGCGGGGTGTATGATGGGAGTAGAGCGGAGACTGATAAGGAGAAAGCAGAGGTGCTGGGGAAATACTTTGGGGGGGTACGAACAGTGGAGTCGGATGATGCAGTGCCTACTATTCCCATCAAACAGGCACCGGCACTAGAACTAATAGAGTTTTCCCATGCTAGAATAAGAAGGGCTATAGAAAAAATGAACAGAAGTAAGTCACCGGGACCGGATGGGATACACCCAAGAATTATAAAGGAAGGTGGTGAGATGTTAGTAGAGCCATTGAAAATGTTATTTGAGGTATCGTTTAATACAGGACAAATCCCGATGGACTGGAGAGAGGCGAACATAACAGCTATATTTAAGAAGGGAAAGAGAAATGACCCAGGGGATTATAGACCAGTCAGTTTGACAAGTGTTGTGTGTAAACTAATGGAAACGGTAATTAGAGAAGGAATAATGGAGCATATGAAGTCAAACCAACTTTTCAGTGGGAGACAGTTCGGATTCTTGCCGGGAGGTCGACGGTACTACAGCTAATTAAGGTGGTAGATGATTGGATGCAAATTCTAGAAGATGGTGATGTAATAGACGTGGTATATTGCGATTTTATGAAGGCCTTCGATAAGGTCCCACATAAAATGTTAATAGAAAAAGTTAGAAGCTATAATATAGGGGAGAAATGTGTGAAATGGATAGAAGCCTTCCTGAAAGATCGGAGACAGAGGGTACTGGTGAATGGAATAGGCTCGGGGTGGAGGGAAATTACAAGTGGGGTACCTCAGGGATCTGTGTTGGGACCACTGCTGTTCGTTATATTTATCAACGACTTACCTGAAATTATAACTAATGGAAGTGAGGTATACCTGTATGCGGATGACACTAAGCTGTATAGAAGAGTGAGGAGTAAGGAAGATGTGGGTTTGCTTCAAGGAGATGTGGAGGGCATGAAGGGATGGTCTGAGCATTGGTTAACTGGCATATAAGAGAAAGAGAGGGGATATGATAGAGACTTTTAAGATAGTGTCAGGAAAGTACGATGAGGATGTGTGTGAAGGTATCTTCTTGATGCGGGAGGAAACAAGAACGAGAGGACACTCTAAGAAAATTTACAAAGAAAGAAATAGGCTTGAGAAGGCAAAGAACTCATTTTGTGATAGAGTGGTAAATGAGTGGAACACACTGCCCAGTATGTAGTCTATTCCGAATCGATAAGGGAGTTTGAAAGTAATCTTGATAAAGCATGGGAAGACAAGATTTGAAGTTTGATTATAAAACAAAAATACAGAATAGTAAAAATTTTGCGTCTGCTACCGCCGCCGCCAACACCGTGAACGACCGCAGCAGTGCAAGTACTGGTACTGAGCTGGATACACAGGCATAGTTTGCCTTTTTCCAGAGGATCTACTGTAAGAAACTGTAAGAATGCCTTTTCATCCAAAAAAATGCAAGTACATGCGGATTGGGACAAGTAAGATAGACAAGGTAGGATACAGTATGTATGAAGTGATGGAGGAAGTGAATGCAGAAAAGGATATAGGAGTAGTGATAGACAATAAGTTAAATTTCTCAGAACATTTAGCGGAAAAGATAAACAAAGCCAATAGAATTGTAGGGCTGATAAGGAGGACATTTGTGTCACTTGACGAAGAAATCTTCAGGAATCTCTATACAGCGCTGGTTAGGCCGCACCTGGAATATGCGAACTAGGTGTGGGCTCCATATATGGTAAAGGATATAGAAGCAGTGGAGAAAGTGCAGAGGAGAGCTAGCAAGCTGGTACCAACGTTGAAGAACGCGGGCTATGAGCAGAGGTTGAGGACACGGGGCTTCCGACACTGGCATATAGGAGAAAGAGAGGGGATATGATAGAGACTTTTAAGATAGTGTCAGGAAAGTACGATGAGGATGTGTGTGAAGGTATCTTCTTGATGCGGGAGGGAACAAGAACGAGAGGACACTCTAAGAAAATTTACAAAGAAAGAAATAGGCTTAAGAAGGCAAAGAATTCATTTTGTGATAGAGTGGTAAATGAGTGGAACGCACTGCCCCAGTATGTAGTCGATTCCAAATCAATAAGGGAGTTTGAAAGTAATCTTGATAAAGCATGGTGAAGACAAGATTTGAGGTTTGATTATAAAACAAAAATACAGAATAGTAAAAATGTTGCGTCTGCTACCGCCGCCGCCAACACCGTGAACGACCGCAGCAGTGCAAGTACTGGTACTGAGCTGGATACACAGGCCTAGTTTGTCTTTTTCCAGAGGATCTACTGTAAGAAACTGTAAGAATAAAGCAAAAATACAGAATAGTAAAAATGTTGCGTCTTCTACCGCCGCCGCCGCCAACACCGTGAACGACCGCAGCAGTGCAAGTACTGGTACTGAGCTGGATACACAGGCCTAGTTTGCCTTTTTCCAGAGGATCTACTGTAAGAAACTGTAAGAAACTGTAAGAATATTCATATTCGCATTCACATGTGCGAATATTCGCTATGTTTTCAATATTCGCATCCTTATTTCCATTCATAGCTATCTACGATTATGCGAATATTTTCACCAAACCAATGGAAAATATAAAAACATATACAATATTAAATTTTAATGTTAACACAAACGAATAAATAAAAGTGTAGATGTGCATTGGGGTGCTAGAGTGGAATGAAGGAGGACTGAGCAGTGTTGCCACTTAACTTTATTTAAGCCCTTCTGTACCGGCGACGTCTTATTAACTTTATTCTGGCGACGATAAGACAACTTAATTCAGTTTAAAAATGGCCTCAAGCAATTAACTGGCTTCTAACTATCTCACTTAACTCATTTTACTACCACAGTTCCTTCTTAAACTGCACAAAATCGTCTAAATATAGCTAGAATGAAATTACAAGTACGTCGCCGGTACAGAAGGGGTTAATAGTACCAGATCGAACCAGGAAGGAAGTTGGGGGAAAAAAAAAAAAAAAAAAAAAAAAAAAAAAAAAAAGTCAAAAGTACCAAATTATTCGAAAATGTACCAAATACAGTGAATACATAAATTACCTTATATTAAATCTCTAGATGATTAAGCGACAGTGTTGTCATTTACACTCAGGTTAAATTAATTTCTCTGATCTCTCCAAACCCATTAAACTGGGATATATTCCATATATCCCATTAGTTTGGATTTGAAAGCCCAATAGGAACAATTATTATTGACGTTATATAATAAATTTCATATTTGTAGATGTGACTGGTGGTTGATACGAAATTTGGTTAATAGAAAAAAAAATGTAAAAAAATCTTCCGCTAGATTGCTGTTTAGATAAGCTAGATTTAGAGGAAAAATAGCTAAAATGGCATCACTGCCCGGTAAACGAACGTGTGCTGTACCTGGACAGTTGAATCATCACAATATTGCAGTTTCAGACATATCCAATATAATAGCATGTCAATAAAGAATATGCCATCATATTTCCTCACTGATTTCGTATTTAGTACCAGATTTTGACTATTTTATTGAAATATTCGCAATTCGCATTCGCATTCGCGAATTTTACAACTAAATATTCGCATTCGCTAATATGGAAAATTTATATTTCTTCCATCTCTAGTACACAAGGGCATCACTTGGCAGTGGCTCCGGCAGCCTCGATTACGTCAATCTTTAGAGTTCAACCATGTTTCATTAGAGGTGGAGTCACTAGTCCAAGAAATGATCACCAAGCATATCATTGTCCCGGTCAATCCAACTCGCCCTGTTTACACGTCTGTACACGTCTGTTTCTCGTGCCAAAGAGGGACAGCGCTCAGATGAGGCCGGTCGTAGACTTGTCTTAACTGAATCGCTACATTCACAGTCCATCGTTCAGGATGCTCACTGTGAATCAGATCAGGGCCGGTATTTATTTCTTACAGTTTTCTTACAGTAGATCCTCTGGAAAAAGGCAAACTATGCCTGTGTATCCAGCTCAGTACCAGTACTTGCACTGCTGCGGTCGTTCACGGTGTTGGCAGCGGCGGTAGCAGACGCAACATTTTTACTATTCTGTATTTTTGTTTTATAATCAAACTTCAAATCTTGTCTTCCCCATGCTTTATCAAGATTACTTTCAAACTCCCTTATTGATTCGGAATCGACTACATACTGGGGCAGTGCGTTCCACTCATTTACCACTCTATCACAAAATGAGTTCTTTGCCTTCTCAAGCCTATTTCTTTCTTTGTAAATTTTCTTAGAGTGTCCTCTCGTTCTTGTTCCCTCCCGCATCAAGAAGATACCTTCACACACATCCTCATCGTACTTTCCTGACACTATCTTAAAAGTCTCTATCATATCCCCTCTCTTTCTCCTATATGCCAGTGTCGGAAGCCCCAGTGTCCTCAACCTCTGCTCATAGCCCGCGTTCTTCAACGTTGGTATCAGCTTGCTAGTTCTCCTCTGTACTTTCTCCACTGCTTCTATATCCTTTACCATATATGGAGCCCACACCTGGTTCGCATATTCCAGGTGCGGCCTAACCAGCGCTGTATAGAGATTCCTGAAGATTTCTTCGTCAAGTGACACAAATGTCCTCCTTATCAGCCCTACAATTCTATTGGCTTTGTTTATCTTTTCCGCTAAATGTTCTGAGAAATTTAACTTATTGTCTATCACTACTCCTATATCCTTTTCTGCACTCACTTCCTCCATCGCTTCATACATACTGTATCCTACATTGTCTATCTTGCTGGTCCCAATCCGCATGTACTTGCATTTTTTTGGATGAAAAGGCATTAACCAATGCTCAGACCATCCCTTCATGCCCTCCACATCTCCTTGAAGCAAACCCATATCTTCCTTACTCCTCACTCTTCTATACAGTTTAGTGTCATCCGCATACAGGTATACCTCACTTCCATTAGTTATAACTTCAGGCAAGTCATTGATAAATATAACGAACAGCAGTGGTCCCAACACAGATCCCTGAGGTATCCCACTTGTAATTTCCCTCCACCCCGAGCCTATTCCATTCACCAGTACCCTCTGTCTCCGATCTTTCAGGAAGGCTTCTATCCATTTCACACATTTCTCCCCTATATTATAGCTTCTAACTTTCTCTATTAACCTTTTATAAGGTTAGGCCTAAAAGTAGCTTTTAAAGATGGCGCCAACTTTTAAAACTTAAAAGTTGGGTAAAAACTTTTAGCAGCTAAAAGTAGCTTTTAAACCCGACGAAAACTAAAAGCCCCCCCTGGTGACTTTTAGCGCTTAAAAGTTACTTTTAGATGATGATGAAAATGGTTGAATAACAAATCCGCCACCCCCTGCCAAGGAATGTTCATGTTAGAAAGACTAATTGGATTAATAGGCCTATAGCAACTCTGAGTTAATCGAAATATACCGTTTAAACTATGAAGGAGACAGAGGAACAAAGCTCTTAACCCCGAGATGAAAGTGTGTATTACCCTACGTTATTTTGTAACTGAATGAGTAACTCATGGTGGTATGATTGTAAGTTAGATATATTATCAAGTGCAGTATGTTAGGTAACACTTGATTCTATCCATATACCACCCCGCACATCATAATACTCAAAGGTGATCCACTGTGTGTTCTCTAACGAATAAGCTATATTAGAAAGTAACCTACCACCATATATATCAACCTACTTTAAACATTTCGATTCATACTGTATATAGGTCCGACTACATTTTTTACTGCGGTCTCTCTATTTTTAAATGGGTAAATCCTTCTTAATCGCCCTCCTCCTCCGCCCACAACCTCGACAGTTCAAAGCACCCTTGTTGACAAAAGCCTATACTGTACTTGTTGGAAGAACACTAACAAATAGACCAAATTAAAGGAGTGTAGAAGGACTAAGATATAATATTCGATTGTCACAAGATAGGCCTATTTCATAACGTCCGAGAACAAGTAGCCTATTTACCTTACCTTTGGATACCTTTGGATGTGTTCGCCGCTCCTCTAGCGGCACCAAGGAGCGCGACGCCCCTCGTTATGGGTGGTGATTTGGTGCAGTAGACTGTTTGAAGCGACAGCTCGCTCCCTTGTGAGGATGGGCTCGTCTGGCACTTTTTGCAGTTCGACATCTAGGGTTCTCTTGAAGTTGTCTAACGAGATGTCCCTCATGTCTCTTACTCGCCGTGGGAGTTTGTTGAAGAGACGTGGGCCTCTGTGTGATAACCAGCCCTCTCCCCGAGAGCCCATAGCACCCCTGTTATTCATCCGGGGGATTTCGCATTCCCAGCCTCTCCTATCACTGAATTTCATGACTATCGAAGTATGTAGGTTTGGTACTAAACCCTCTGCGATTTTCCACGTGTATATTATTAGGTAACGTTCTCTTCTACGTTCCAGTGAGTACAGATTCAGTGCTCTTAAACGCTCCCAATAGTGTAGATGTTTTATCGAACTTATATGCGAAGTTAAATTTCTTTGTACACTCTCTACGTCATTTATTTCACCTGCTTTGTATGGGGATGTTAATACGCTACAGTATTCAAGCCGCGGTAGCACTAGAGATTTGAAGAGCGTTATCATAGGCAATTCACCGCGTGTTTTAAAAGTACGCAGAATCCAACCCGTTAGACGTTTCGCAGCCGCCACTTTGACCTGGTTATGTACTTTGAAACCCATATTTTCAGACATTAATACCCCGAGGTCTTTCACACTGTCTTTCCGTTCTATTATGTGGTTAGATTCTGTTAAGTAATTTGTAATTTCTTTAACACCATTATTATCTCCGTACCGTATTAATTGGAATTTTTCCTCATTGAATTGCATGTTGTTTTCCCTGGTCTACTGGAACACTACATTCATGTCTTCCTGCAGTCGGCCCGTGTCCTCTTGTGTGTTTACTATCTTGCTTAATTTTGTGTCATCAGCAAAAGACGACACCGTACTGTGTCTGGTGTTGGTATCTATGTCGCAAATTAGTATGAGGAACAGAAGGGGCGCTAGCACTGTTCCTTGGGGCACTGAGCTTTTGACATCCGAAGGCTCAGAAGTGACTTGGTTTACTGCTACCGATTGTTTTCGGTTTACGAGGAAATTGTATATCCACCGTCCGATTTTCCCAGTTATACCTTTTGCTTTCAGTTTGTGGGCTATTATACCATGGTCACATTTATCAAATGCCTTAGCAAAATCGGTGTAAATGACATCCACGTGTTTCTTTTCTTCTAGCGCTTTAAGAATTTTGTCATAGTGTTCCAAAAGTTGTGAGAGACATGATCTTCCCGCACTGAACCCATGTTGACCGGTGTTGTGTAGTTCATTTGTCTCCATGAATGTTGAAATTTTGCTTCGCAGGACTCGCTCGAAAACTTTAATGATGTGAGAGGTTAGAGCTACCGGGCGGTAGTTTTTTGGTAGTGCTTTACTCCCTCCTTTATGCAGTGGGGCAATTATTGCGTTTTTCAAGCTATCTGGTATGTCACCAGTGTCTAGACTCCTTCTCCACATTATAGCCAGGGGTTTTGAGAGGTTTTCCTTACATTTTTTCATTAGGATCGAATTCCAAGAGTCCGGGCCTGGTGCCGAGTGGGATGGCATGTTGGAAATGGCCTCTTCTATGTCTTTTGGACCGAAATCAATATCCAGCATCTGAGGGGTTTCCGTGGGGGAGGTTTCCATGAAAAATATATTTTGGTCTTTGCACCCTATTTTTTCGCAAATTACTGTAAACTGGGGTAATTTCGGACTGCGGTCATAACTTCGGACTTTGGCGATAGTAAGTAATTAGCCATTGTCATTATAATATAATGGAAACACTTTTTCCATTCAAGTCCTTAGTTTTCCACTTTTCAAGAATAATTCAGACATAATTTAGGATAAGGATAGCTCTCTTATTATGGGGGATAATTTTAGGAGGCTTCCTGGATTACGGCGCACTATCACCACACATCACTTGACCTAGTTAAATCTCTACAATGTGTTTACAGTCAGGAGAAATTGTGTCCTAAATTACCCCAGTTTACGGTAGCTTGAAGTCACCCAAACCCAATTGTGAAAACTCGTGAATTTGGCAACTATCTCAGATGCTGCCACACCGGAGTACACAATTGTTTTTGGTATGGTAAATATATTACCCTTTCAAATTAGCAATATATAATAGATTTCACAATAACAAAATATTGCATAATTACCCTAATGTTTCATAGTAATTAGTATATGCAATTAGAAGCCTATACAGTAGAACCTCGCTCTTTCGGACTTCAATCTTTCGGAATTCTCAGACTTTCGGACTAGCATTTCAATTCGGACTCATGGTTCAGCCTTTCGCATTTGTCTGAAAGGCTGAGAAAATACCTCCATCCTTTTCGGACTACATTTAACTTCGGACTCATGCTTCAGCCTTTTGGATTTGACTGAGAAAAATTAAATCGCATTCGGACCAAAGAGCCGAGTTTTGGACTTGTCTGGTTAGGTGAATGTGTATTCGGACTTATAAACTTCGGACTCATGCTTCAGCCTTCCGGATTTGTCTGAAAGGCTGAGAAAAATTATTTCGCATTCGGACCGAAGAGCCGAGTTTCGGACTTATAAACTTCGGACATTATTTCAGCCTTTCGGATTTGTCTGAAAGGCTGAAGTATGAATTCGGACTCGGCCTTTTCAGACTTTTGACACTTTCGGACAGGGGTCTCCCCCAATTAGTCCGAAAGAGCGAGGTTCTACTGTACTTATTAAACGTTATTCATCAATTGTAATCTTGCTAGATGTAGCGAAATAGCGGTTTTGGCAGCTTTCTTACCGCTTCCACTAAAAGCTACTTTTAAATGAATTATGAATAACTTTTAACCCGGCAAGCGCGATAGGCCTCACGGAAGCAAGACCATAAAAAAAGCCTTGCAAAAAAAAAAAAGGGCCTATCAAAACAAAGGAATTTGTCTCTAGGTGAGATAATTCCCCTCTAGTACTCATCCATGTGTTTCTCACCCCCCCCCCCCTCCCCACCTTATTCCCCCCTCCCTCCCCTCCTCAATTATCACCTATTTTTCCTCTTATTATCATCATTTATCGGTTATTTTTCTCTCCCGCGATAATGTAGCACAAGTGGGTTGCATAAAAGATCGATTTGTTAGTAGTCTTGGCAAATCCAACGTCAAGGCTATTAACCTAATTGCAATGACGACTTGTCTATTTTGACTGCTATGTCGTCATTCCAACCGCGGTTAAAAAGAAAACGTCTAGAGTCTACTCCTTATCTTGCTCTAGGAGACGTTGTACATTAACCAAAACTACCACCGAAGGTGAAAAAAGCATAGAAGAGAAGAAAAAGGGGTTTACCTTAGTTACCGCTTAAGGCCCATCCCGTGTTCCGTCATGTGCAGATCCCTGTCGAACATGCGCATGAGCGACCCTCTCTTGTCATCATTTTTTCACGCGCTCCATTGAATGCAGTCGCTTTTGTTGTGCTCCTTTAATTCACCCTGTTTAGGTTCGTTTCGGCTTATCTGGCCTTCTTTTTTGTTAGACAGATGTTACGTGATCTAGGGCACACGTAAATGGGCTCCTCAGTGTGTTTAACCCTCCAGCCCCGGCTATGTATTATATATATATTCCTCGAAACCCGGGTGTTTTGGCCGAAAAACGTCTAGGCTAGGCTACCGTATATTTGTTAATCTGACTGCTTCCCGCATTCCCGCACATTCCCAAGCGTAGCTGTGTTATTTACCTGTAGAATGGCATTAAGTAGAGCTCTCTAAGTCAACTGGTTGAGTTGTGATGATGATTTCATTGGAGATAACTTTATGGCCAAAACAGCCACTTTACACTACTTTTCGATACTTAACAACAACATACCGGCACACACGAACAAGCGACGCTCTCCTTCTTGTGGCCGGAGATGCGGGGCGTCGGTCCAGCCGGCTGTTGTTTACATGCGTCGGACCGACGCCTCGCACACGAAGCTCACAGGCTTTCAACCACTGGGCGTTCAAGAGCCCTTCCGGGTACCTGTTATATGCTTTTTTATGGGCGTTCAAGAGCCCTTCCGTGGTGAGAGGGTTAATGGAGACGTGTGTGGAAATAGCTACCGAAGGTACGGGGGCGCCTGGCGTTCCTCGTATGTGTTTTTCATTCCTTTCTCTTTTCATATTCTTTTTTCCTGTTAGTCTGGGCATAGTTTAGCTTTTAGCTTATTTTAGCCTAGCTTGTTTCTCATTCAGGAATTGCTATGCCCCTATGAGTTTTCGTATTTTCATAGCCTAGGTGTACAGTTGGTTCACAATCTGAGATTTCGTGGTGGCGGTGCTGTTTGTCGGGTTTGTGTCGGCCGCATTATTAGCGTTATTCCCGAGTCCCCCCTTTCGAGCCTTCACTGTGTCTCAAGGGCCTGGGCGCTTGGTGGTTCGTGATATCCAGGGGTACCCCACGGGGGCCCCTCCCTCACACCACAGGGTTTTTCGCCCCTGACACATTCTCTCCTCACGGCTAGGCCACCCTTTTTCTCGCCAGTTTCATTTACTGGTTTTTGTGTTCCCTTACTGTTTTCACCTCCATCCTTTCATATCCTTTTGCCCAATCCTGGGGTACCCTACGGGGGCCCCTGTTTGTGCCAAACCACCCTTCCTGCCACTTCTCCTCATGGGCTTTGCTCTATCTCTGTGGGTTGGGTGGTTCCTGGGGGATGTGCCTCCTCTCCCCTGGTGTGTCTTCCTTGCCTCTCCCTTGACCGGTTGAGTCAGGATATTATCAAGGAAGACACTGCTCAGCTTGATGGCCATCGTCGCTTGGAGTTCATAAGGAGATGACGCTTTTTTCTGGGCCTCTTTTGGTATTCCCTAGACGCTCCTCTCGCTTTTTCGGCGCCGGACCATCTCGGCCGGTCCCGCAAATTTGCGGGGGCTTGATTCGGTCCTCTGGGACATTTCGGCTCCCCGCAAATTTGCGGAGATCGTTGGGGGGTCCCGCAAAATTGCGGGAGGGTGGTGTCGGTACGGTTATGCCTCCATTGGCCCGCAAATTTGCAGTAATAGTTGGCATTCACTATTGACTTTTTTTTATGTCATCTTGTTGCCTGATACTATATTGGTGTATGCACTTTACTGGTGTTATAGGCCCTGCATGTAAGATGTTGAGTGGTGGTTAACACTTTCTCCATCTTTGCAGGTTCTGCTAGTGCTCTTCCGCCTCGGCCGCCCTCCTCACCTACCTCTGTGCTCCCAGTTTAGGGTGAGTACGGATACCTGTTTGCATGTGTGTTCCTGTTTCCCCATGCTCCTTCCCTGGTTCTTCTTGGACATTCTCTCCACTTACTCCTTCGACGTGCTGATTATGGTGTGTGTTCTTCTAGTGCAGGTAGGCTGCCTTGCTTTCGCCTTGGTTGTCGCTCCCCGTGCTTGGAGAGGCACAAGTCCTGCTTGCGCCACTCGCTCTGTGTGTCCTCTACGGCCTACCTCCCTGCTCTGTGTGGCACGTGTCTGGCCCTGGTGGTTGTGCTGCTCCATGGCCCTGGTTCCTCGGCAGCGGCTGTGGCCTCTGCTTCCCTTCCGTCGGTGTGGACGATGGTCTCCCGCCACATTAGGACTGTGGACCACCGTTCCCCGGCCTTTGTTGCCGACCGGATCCGCGTCGCCCTGGGTATCCCTGACCCGACTGAAGGCCGTTCACCTGGCCCTCTCCCTGCTCGGGCCCTCTCCCCTGGGTCCCGCAGCCGGTCGTCCCATCGTCGGGGGGTTCCCCGGCTCCGTCCACGCTCTCGCTCGCCTCGTCGTCCTCCTGATCGCCTTGACGACGCCCATCGCCCTCGTCATGGTTCTCGCCCTGAGGCCGGGGTTAGCGGCTCTGCCCCTGTGCGCCCTCCCCTGGCCTCTACGGATAGGGGCTCTACTCCCTTCCGCCCGCTTCCCCAGCCCAGACGACTTCCTCTTACGTTGTCCTCTTGCGCGCGGTTGTTCATGCTGTAGCTGGCCCTCTGCTCCCTCCTCCTACACTGTCCAGGAGGGTCCGCCTGGATGTCGTTGCTTCTCCTACTTCACCTGTTTCAGTGCCTATTCTTCCTTCACGGTCTCGTCCCACGGTGGTGGTCCCTCCCTCCTCCGCCTCGGTGTCGGGCCGCCCTGTTATCTCAGCCCCGGGGATCCTTGCTCTGTTTCCCCCCGCGGCTCCTGGCCTCCTTTCACCCGGCCAGCCTTCCCACTCCCGTCGTCCTGCTCCTCCTCATTCTTCTCTTCCTGACCTTCACTTACCGTCTCGCCATGGGGGTACCCCTCCTCTTGCCTCGGTGGGGTTTCGCGAGGTTTTGGGGTCCCCTTTCTCAGGAGCTGATGTGTCGCTGGAAGAGGGGAATGGTGCTGTTTTCCCCCTCGGCCGTTCGTGATCGGGGACGAGTCCCTCAACGGCGACGCAACCGTCGTCGCTCGCCTTCCTTGGGCCGCGACGCTGCTGGTTCGTGTCGTGGGTCTCGCTCCCGCTCACGCTCGCCCCTGTGGGCCGCCCAATCTGGGGGGGGGGGTAGCCTTCGGTAGAAGACGGTACGGTCTTCGTTCTGCCGGCCGGCCCCCTTGGTTATTCGTCAGGGTTTGTTGTACTCTGCGCTATATACGTCGGGGTTTTTTACGCAGGATGCTTGGGAATGCTACGCTTCTCTGTCGGCGGCCCCTGCTTCCGCCACACGACGCCGCGCTGTGTCGTTACGGACCCTGCTTACGTCACGCACCGACACGCTGTGCCGCGCGCGGGGTCTTCTCAGTCCCGTCCTTCTGCCGGTCCTCTTCGGGGTGCTGCTGCAAGTGCTGCCGCCTTGCACGGGCGCAGGACTGGGACGTTGCTGGCCAGTGCATCGGTTCCGCCTCGCACTTCTGTTCTTGCCCCTTTCATCCCCTCTGTGTCGGGGCTGGCCGGCCTTCCACTTCCGGCCGCCCTTCGGTGGGTACAGCCCCCCGCCGGCCTGGGGTTGGGGTGGCCCGCCCTTTTCGACGAGGTTGGGGGGGCGGGGGTAGAGGAGGTCAACGTGGCGCTCATGCCCGCACGGCCCGTACCGGGGGTACCTCCACGTCAACACAATGTGTAGTTCTCTGGGTCGGCCTCCTTGTTCTCCTTCTCGCCTGGGCGTACCGGGTCGCTCCCCTCCTCTCGGGTGCTCCCTCGGGTTGTTTTCGCCCTTGCGCCCCTCGGTAGCCGCGACGGACGTTGGGGGCGGCGGGTTGCGCGGAGGGGTCTCACCTGGAGGTGGACGTCCAGACCCCCACTCCGCTCTTGTCACCGACAACGGCCCATCTCTTCAGAGGTGGCCCACGTGTTCACTTCCATGCCCGAGCTGGGTAGCGTCGAGGGAGTTGACCGCCGGTCACCCGGTTTTCCTCTCCCGTGTCTTTCTGGTTCCGTCGCCGACCTGCGACGCGATGCGACCGGTGGTGGATCTGTCGGCCCTCAACGAGCACATCGTGCACACACGGTTTCGGATGCTGCCGGTACCCCTGGTACGCCTGGCCCTGTGCCCTCTGTCGTGGGTAGTGTCGCTGGCCCTCGAGGATGTGTCTTGGCTCGTTCCTCTCCATCCTCGCTTCCAGCGATTCTTGGCCGTTCGGACTTCCGATCGTGTGTTCCTGTTCGACGGCCTTCCCTTCGGTCTCCACATCGCGCCGCAGATCTTCTCCGCACTGGTGGGGCAGGCTCTGGGTCCTCTCCTCAGGAGCGGGCTCCAGCTCCTGTTTTCCTTGGCCGTTTGGTTGGTAGTTTCCGACGCCCTAGGCCTGTGCATTGGCGACTCCCGCATTTACGTTCGCAACATCGCACGGTTAGGGTTCCCCTTCGATGTTCCCAAGTCACGCTTGACCCCGTCGCGTGTCGTGCCATGGGTCGGTCTCGCATGGGTTTTGTCCGGCGCTACGGTGACCCGGGGTCTGCCAGCCGCGGTGCACCTTCGGTGGACGGTCCTCGCCGTGTTGCACTCGGTCTCCCTCCCGGGGTGGCTCTGGGACTCGTTCGTGGGTTCGCTGCATTGGGCCGCTCTGCCCCTTCCCTTAGGGAGCCTCTGGCTACGCCGCCTCCTCCTCATGGGCACCGCGGTGTTTCCGTTGCCCCTATGGATCGGCTCCTGCCGCTCCCGCGTACCGTTCGCCGACGCTTCGGTCGCTGGGTTGCTCGGGGCTCACTCTCTGCGGCTGTGCCCTGGACCGCCCCCCCCCCGCCGACGGTCTGGGTAACCACAGATACGTCGAGCGAGGTTGGGTGAGGTTCCCAATCGAACCTGGGACGTCCACTTCCCGGCAGATGGGTGGGTCTCCCTCCTCTTACCCGTCTATGCCCTCGGATTGTTGGTTCCTTTGTTCTTCCTGCGGGACCACGCGCTGGCCCTTCGGGGTAAGTCGGTGGCCTTCGGGTTGGACACTCAGACAAGCTGTCCCCTGTTTCCTTCTGCGGGGGTCCTCCAGGTCGTTGACTCTATTGGGGGTCTCGGTGGAGTTGTTCTTCCTCGCGGACCGACACCCCTTCTCCTTGCATGCCTCCTCCCTGCCCGGGCCTGCCACCCTTTGGGCGGCCGCCCTGTCGAGAGGGCAGGGCGTTCTTGTAGAATGGGCGATGAAACGGACTGTGTTCGCCGACCTCGCGGCTTCCTGAGGTGTTCCGGAGGTCGCCTTGTTCGCATCGGGGGTGCCGCGCCAGTTGCCTCTGGACCTCTCCCTCCGGCCTCGCGCTCCGGGGGGGGTCCGGACGCTTTCATGGTCGCCTGGTACAGGTGGCGGTCGATATCCATCTTTCCGCCACCAGACGCGCTGTTGATGTGCCCAGTCCTCGCGAAGCTGCGGCTGTACCACGGCTGCGTCTGGCTCCTCGCGCCTCTGTGGCCGGCACGGACTTGATCCGCCCGGTTGCCGCGGTGGTGCCCGAGTCCGGTCCCTCTACCTGTCTCCGGCTTCCACTTGGGCTAGGTTGGGGTCCTGCGGACCTCTTTGACCTTCGCATCGTGCTTGTTCATGAGGCACGGTGGCTCCCGGTCCCCGGCCGGGCCCTGACTGACTTCCTGCAGCGTTCCTGGCCGTCTTCTCCTTGGGGGACTTACGGGTCCCGCTGGAGGTCTTTTACTAGGTGGCTACAGGCCACTCGCCTGCCAGTTGGCTCTCCTTCCCTCGTCCTACGCTCCTTGTTTCACCTCTTCCGTACACGTCGCTTTCCAGTCGACGCTATACGTACCCACTTGTCTGCCGTCCGGGGGGTTCTTTGGGTCCGTCGCTGGGCTGGTCGTTCCGCCACAGGTGCTGGATTCCTTCCTGACGGCTGCCTTCCGGGATCGACCGCCTCCGCGCCAGGTCCCTCCGCTGTGGGATCTGGGGCGGGCTCTGGTCCTTCTGGCTTCCCCCACGTATACAAGGGCCGCTACGCCGGTTCCGTTGCTCGGGCGTCCACTCTTCCTTGTCGCTCTGGCCACTGGGGATCGGGTGTCTGCACTAGCGGCATTGTCACGGCCCCGGGACTGCGTGCGATTCTCCCCGTCCTTGCATGGCGTCTCGTTCGCCTCCTCCCCACCTTTTGTTACCACGCATGGGAGGGAGGCCCCCGTTTTCCAGCCTTTCGCCGTCCAGGCTTTACGGCGTGGGCATCCTCGCCATGTGTTGTGCCCGGTGTCAGCCTTGCACTCCTCTGTTGCGTCTGTGGCGCCGCCTTCGGGTACTGCTGTGTGGGTGTCTCCTCGGGCAGGTGGGAGGCTCTAGCAGGTGCAGCTGGGCCGCCACGTTTGTCGAACCGTTCGTGCCCGTCACCCTGTTTGTAGGGGTTCTGCGCGCGATGTCAGATCCTTTGCTGCCTCCTTCCGGTTCCTGCCACGTCGATCCTTCCCTGCCTTCGCCTCAGCGGTTTTGTGGTCTTCTATCAATTCCTTCATCTCCTCCTACCTCTCCGTGTCCAGTGTTCGACCCCCTCGGCCGGTGATTGCTCTCGGGGGTCGTGTTTCCTGGTGCTCTGGCGAAGATCCCTGGTCTTCCCCCCTTGTCCCTCGTTCTTTTCCTTTGTTTTTTTGACAAAGGTGGGGGGGGGGGGGGGGGGGGTGTATGGGTTTGCAACACTGGATTGCAAGTTTGGGATTATGTATTGTTCCAGTACATAAGTGTTTTTGCCACATTGAAAATTGTGTTTTGTTCTTGTGTTCAGTGTTTTTGTTGGTTTTTGAAGAAAAGGGATTTTGGGTACAGTACCTTTTTGGTTTCAGACAAGTCTATGTTTTTGCATTACTATGAATGACGGGCATGTGTTAAAACTGTTCTTTTTAGCTACTCCTCAGTTTTTCACTCTTTTATTAAACTCTCTTGTTTAAATTGTGTCTTTGTCATTCGTAATTTTGTTTTATGCATTGGTTTTTTTGGTAGGTTGGGCTTGGATGTCCTCCTCCTATTTGTTATGCAGCCTTGACGTTGGATTTGCCAAGACTACTAACAAATTGGGAGGTTTGACGTACCTCCCAACCTACCAAATAGGAAAACCTACTATTTGGTAGTAGTCTTGGAAAATCCAACGTACATAATACCCTCCCTCACGCCGGACCCCTGCCCATCCGCGTTCTTCTGCTGACGTGAGATGTGATGACAAGAGAGGGTCGCTCATGCGCACGTTCGACAGGGATCTGCACATGACGGAACATGGGATGGGCCTTAAGCGGTAACTAAGGTAAACCCCTTTTTCTTCTCTTCTATGCTTTTTTCACCTTCGGTGGTAGTTTTGGTTAATGTACAACGTCTCCTAGAGCAAGATAAGGAGTAGACTCTAGACGTTTTCTTTTTAACCGCGGTTGGAATGACGACATAGCAGTCAAAATAGACAAGTCGTCATTGCAATTAGGTTAATAGCCTTGACGTTGGATTTTCCAAGACTACTACCAAATAGTAGGTTTTCCTATTTGGTAGGTTGGGAGGTACGTCAAACCTCCCATTATGTAACACCCAGACACCGGTACACACAGCCCCGCTCGCCTCAGTTGACTCACAGACAGCGAGAGGGGAGGGTTGCCTGTGGCTCTCTCTCGCCTGAGATTATGACCGGGTGGCCAATATCTTCGTTTTTCACCACCCAAATGCTTTTCCAACTTATTTTAGCACTCCTGAAGGTTCATATATACATCATATATGTAAAATAAAAGCATACCGAAAACAAATAATGCTCTATATTGTAAATATAACGAATTCTGCCAGAATCCAAGGCTAGAAATGCACAAATAACTACCCTAGCCCCTAGGTCTATATCGCGCTTGTCAGGTTAAGGACTTTTATTTAGTTAAAATTACTTTAACCCTTCCTACCCGGGCTGCCTTACAAAAGGACGGAGGTCGTATCCGGGCGATCTGGCCGAAAAACGTCTAGGCCTAGGCTACCGTATCTTTGTTATTTTAACTGCTAGAAATTTCCCACGCATCCCTAAACGTAGTGCGGTTTCCAATCTGTAGACTGGTGTTGAGTAGAGCTCTCTAAGTCAACTGGTTCAGTTGTGATGACGATTTCCGTGAAGCGAATTTTTCCGCGATGTTGACAATATCGGAGCTTTTCAGACACTAATTTCGTCATATCATACAAGAACAACATTGATCCGACGTCTCCTTCTTGTTTTCGGAGGTGCGGTGACGCAATGAACGGCTTTGTTTACATGCGTCGGACGCACGGCGTTCAGACCAAGCTGAATAGGCGTTCAAGCTTACTGTCTGTTAAAAGGACACTCGGGTACCGACCCATCTGCCGCGGTGTCCTTATAAAATGACACCCGGGCTGGAAGGGTTAAGGGAAATTTTTAAATTCTTTTATAAATACCGGCCCAGGTTAACACTTCCTCCGCAAGGCTGGATGTGTTCTTTAGACTTGACAGAAGCCTATTGGCATTTCCTAGTAAACAAAAGGTTCCAAAAATGCCTCGCACTGAGGATCAGGCATCAAACTTATGTTTTTCAAAGAATTACTTTCGGTCTGAACCTGGCACCTTGAGTATTCACCAAATTAGTCCGACAAGCCCTGTTATCACTATTACGGCAAGGGATCACGATCATGTGGTACTTAGACGACTGGCTAGTGGTAGCGGAGTCCGAGATAATATGCCTCCAACATATCAATATCATTCTACGTTATGTAAAATCCATCGGGTTCAAGGTCAACTTGGCAAAGTCGCACCTTGTCCCAACGAGGGTAATTCAGTAGGTGGCTCTTCTGTGGAGCACAGCACACTTGACTCTCAGTCAGAGTGTGGACAATCGCAGCAGGTTTCACAGGAAGCTGTTTCTTTTTCTCCATAGTCTGACTACCACGAGGAAGGTGTGGGAGTCCCTCGTAGGCTCTCTCAACTGGATTCAACTAACGGTACAGTTGGGCCGGTTGAAAGTAAAGAGGTTAATTTTGGAGGGAAACGGACATTTTCCGCTTTTGCCGGCGAACAAGTCATGGCATATCCCAAAATTAATCCACAACTTACTGGCAGTCTGGGCGAGGCTAGAAATATTGCACTCAATTACAACATGGACATCTCCTCCGCCTACGGTTTGGGTAGACACCGATGCTTCAGGTATCCTGGGATGGGGGTATCAGTCAAACCTCGGACACCAAGGTCAGGGGTCTTTGGTCCCAGTTCAAGGAGTTTCATATCAATGCAAAAGAATTGCTTGTCCCCCTATTTTCCTTCAGGCCCACGTTTGGACTCTAGTGGAAAAATTAACAGCCTTTCGAATGGACAATATGAATGCAGTCACTTGCATTCAGAAGCAGGGGTCAACGAGGTCTCGAGTGTTGCTCGAGTTGTCGGAAAATATCTTTATATTAGCGGAAAAGCTAAACATTTATCTTCACACATCCTATCTGCCAGGTGTAGCCAACGTATGGGCAGATGCTCTGTCATGGAGACAGAGCACACAAATAGAATGGGCCCTCATGCAAACCATCTTTCAATGGATGATTGCAGAGCCATGCCGTCCACAAGTTGACTTATTCGCATCCGAGGAGAACCACAGAACCACTCTTCCTCACTCGCTGGGTGCAAACTCCGGCGGGAGGACCATACGCATTGCTGACGGACTGGAACAAATGGAATTCCATTTATCTGTTTCCACCACCAGACACTTCACTCATGTGTCAAGTAGTTCACAAACTACGGGATTATCGGGGCTTAGTCTCAATGATCGCGCCCCTGTGGCTGGCTCAGGTATGGTACTTTCAATTGAAGACGTGGTGCGAGAACCCGGTGTCACTCCCGATCTCGTATTTCCACTTAGAGACGATTGGCAACCTAAAGACCTCGCTAACTTTTGCCTTGTGGATATTCAGAATGCCAATGGTTAGCCCACTATGGGAAACTGTTACCAATAAATTGATCAATCAATATACTCTCTACTAGACGTCAGTACCAATCTCACTGGAAAGCTTTTACTGCTTGCATCGTGGAAACTGACCAAACCGTGGCCTCGGTGTCTTTAATTTTCAAATACTTAGACTATCTATTTGAACGTAAGGGCTTGTCAGTAGTCACACTAAAGAATCACATAACTGCCATTAGAGTTCCATTTTTTTATTTAACAGGACTCTCAGTACCACAGGCGGAGGAGAAGGAATTCATGGTTGCATGCTTCGCCCACCACCACGCCAGCTCATGCCTACCTGGTCGCTTGACAAAGCTTGTCTTTACTTCATTCTCAGAAATGTAGTCACAACCCTACTTTTGATTCAATTTTAAAGAAGGCTGTGTTCCTTATGGCCTTTGCTACAGGAAACCGGGTATCTGAGCTGGCGGCGATGAGCAACGAACCCATTTAGTAGTAGCCTCTACGTTCCAACTTAGAGCTATATACTTATCGTATAATTTTGCTCCGCTCTAGAGCGGGCAATTATCGAAATCACTAGCGCGATAAAACGATAACATCTAGAGTAGCACCTTACTCTCTCTACTAGGTACGTTGTACATACTTTGGAGGCCACTATTTGAAAAGGAAAATAAGAAAATATTGATGAGAAAGAAGAGAAAATTACAGGATTTTAGGCCATCCTATCTGGCTCCTTCAGCCGTCTTGACGGATCCACCCCACTACCCAACAGGGTTCATTGGGCATTCCTTTTCGCGCTACTCAAGCCTCCACACACGCTGTTTTCTATGCGCCCGATTTTTGTGCTTCTACTCCTGTCGCCTACCCTTTGGGTGAGTTGTGGGCGTTATTAATGGTACCTAAGGTTATTAGACAGATGATCTGTGATGTAGGCACGCTTCAAATGGGCTCTTAGGTGTGTTACTTTGAGTATGGCGTCGAAACTGGTTGGTCACGCTTCTGCGCATGCGTCGCCCTTCGGCGAGTGTTCTTATTTAGGCCTTTGCCTGTTTTTATCTTCATTTTCACATGCGGTGGCTTAGTTTTGTTTACCTGGTAGGTTCTATTACGCTTTGTGCTTATTTTCTGCTTTCCTTGCGTGGTTTTTGCGCAAAGTTAGGCTAACTTGTGCACTTTCATTTGTGATGAAGGGGGCATAGCCCCCCTTGCCTTGACAGGTTATTTTGGCCTTATGTTTTGCTTACCTTCCCATGAATGTTTCGCATTGGAGTGTGCCCTGTGTTTTTATCTGCCACTCAACCAAGGCTAGGCCCCCTGTTAATAGCCTAACTTTTAGTTGGAGGGGGGCGCCAGGGCTAGGCCTCATGTTCCTAGCCTAACTTTTTGGAAGGGGGAGAAGGGACTTTTGGTGGACCGTCAATGTTGCCTCGTCGCTCTTGCTTGCCGATCTCTGGTTTTACTAAACCACCTTAGGCTCGCAGGGGTATGACGCTTTGGTTTTACTAAACCTTCTGTGGGGCACCTTTTTTTCGTCTGACGCTCGCTCCCGCGCTGTCTCTCCCTTATTTTGTTGGCACTCCCCTAGGCCTTGAGTTCATGGGACACAATCTTCCCCTTAATTGAACTCCCTCATACATTGAGGTCCCCGCGGCACGGTCTTCACCTCCTTTGAGCTCTACGATGCCTTGAACTGTCGTCCCTTCCACCCTTTTTGGTGACGCGGGTCTCTGGGAAGGGCTCCGCGCCCGCTCCGCCCTGCAGCGTGGACAAATCCCGCTCCAGGTCGGTCCTTTGCTTACATACATACATAACATTTTAAGACTGAGTGTTCCACACATAAGTGCAGTTTCAGTCTCTTGTCCTAATGGCGGCGTTCCAGGCAACCCTGTTAAGGGCTGCTTCACTTGTCAAGTTCTTGGATTTGAGATCGGCGCGTATAGTCCGATCCCAGGTCTTCCTCGGTCCACCCCTTGGTGCAGCTCCCTCCACAATCACAGACCTGCATTTTGTCACCCAATTTTGTTCATCCATTCTCTCCACATGTCCATACCATCCCAGTCTACTTGTACGCATCACCTCGCTAATACTCTTTATACCTAAACGTCTCCTCAGCTCAACATTTGTTATTCTATCCTGTAGCCTGGCCCCACACATCCATCTCACCATTCTCATCTCATTACGCTCCATTCTGTTGACATCCTCTACTTTAACGGCCCATGTTTCTGAGGCATACGTCATTGCACTTCTAACACATGAGGCATACACCTTTCCCTTCAGGGGGAGAGGCATTCTTTTCATGGTCAGGATTGGCATCAATTCTCTGAACTTCCCCCAGCCACACCTAATTCTAGCAACAGTGGCAGCCTCGGCCCCACCACCGGCAGAGATGGTATCTCCTAGGTAACAAAACTTGTTCACCAGCTCCAAAGACTCATTTCCAAAATTCACAGCCACAGGATCATCACTTAACACAAGCTCGCCTTTGCACACTACGCACTCAAATTTCTCTATTTCTGACTTATCCTTCGGCAGGGGCCCCTTTATTCTACTACAGCGCTTACTCCCATGGTGTACCCAACATCGACAGATGCTACATTGAATTGAGTTAACGCCCACTCCCTTTCCACACACTGCACATGGGTATGCACCGCTCTTTTCCACATTGCCTCGTCTCAAACTACAATGCATAACCTTGGTTTTGTTAATATTGACTCTTAAACCCTTGCTCGCCATGCCCTCTCTCCACTTTCTGAATTTGGCCTCAGCATCCTGCATACTGTCAGCTATTAGGACTAAATCGTCTGCATAAAACAGTTCCAACGGGAGTCCGCCTCTAAAAACTCTAGACAGCGCCTCCAAGACCATAATAAAGAGGAGGGGGCTTAACACTGAACCCTGATGGACTCCAACACGGACTGCGAATTCATCACTCAGTACACCTTTCACCCTCACCGAACTTCGCGAATCCTCATACATCTTCATTATCACACGCACCAGCCACTCTTCCACACCAAGTTTCCTCATAGCCCACTGTACAACATCTCTAGGTACCCTATCAAAGGCCTTCTCCAGGTCCACAAACACAAAGTAAAGATCCCTGCCTTTTAGTAGGTATCTTTCCTGTATCTGCCTGACTATGAAGATAGCATCGGTTGTACCACGTCCTGGCATAAAACCAAACTGCATATCATCAATAGAGATGCTTTGCCTGATCAAACCCTCAAGGACTCTCTCACAGACCTTCATGATTTGGTCAAGCATTTTCAGGCCCCTATAATTTCCTCTATCCAGCGCATCCCCTTTTCCTTTGTATATATTTACTATTACACTTTTGAGCCAATCCTCTGGGATTTTCTCATCTTTAATAATGGTGTTTATCAACTCAGTGACTAAGTTTACACCAATCTCCCCTGAGGCTTTTATCATCTCAGCGACAATGTCGGAGCAACCTGGAGCTTTACCGTCCTTCATTTTATTGATTGCGTCGCTCACTACAGCTGGTGCTATCAAAGGAGGGGGCCCAGATATTGGTTTTTCGATACTAAGCTGTTCCTTATCCCATTCAAACTCTACATTTAGCAATCGTTCATAGTGTACCTTCCATGCTTCTCTGATTTCCGACATGTTCTCTTTATTGGCTGCTGTGGCCGGGTCACTCTGGACCCGCTCCGCCCTAGGATGGTACTCTCCGTCTCTAGGTCGGTCCTCTGCATCGCACTGTTTTATTTTTGCTCATGCAAGCTCCCCTGCCAGCTGTCCTGCTGTGCACTTGGGTTGAGCCTTTTGGTTGGTATTTACCTCCATCTCCCTTTCCGCTCGAGGGCGGACAAATCCGCTCTGGAGCGGACATCTCCGCTCTGGTGCAAGCATCTCCGCTCTCCGCTCTGGACAGGGCCCCCTTGGGCTCCTTCTTCACTTTGGCTTCTACACTGGGTCTCTCCTCCACCTGTTCCGCTCTGGATCGGACGCCAGTCCCGCTCCTGGTCGGTCCTAGGCCTTCCCTCCTGCTGCCCTAGCCCTCCTGTTTTCACCTGGTTCTACTCTACGCTTGTTCCGCTCTGGAGCGGACGTGAGTCCCGCTCCTGGTCGGTCCTAGGCCTTCCCTCCTGCTGCCCTAGCCCTCCTGTGTTCACCTGGTTCTCCTCTACGATTGTTCCGCTCTGGAGCGGGCGCCAGTCCTGCTCCAGGTTGGTCCTAGGCCTTGCCTTCTGATGCCCTGGCTCTCTTATTCGCTGTGCGCTTGCCTTTCTCCTTTGCCTAGACTGCCATTGTCATGCATGCATGCCCCGCTCTGGAGCGGGTCTGTCTGCTCCGCTCTGGAGCGGACTTTCCCGCTCTAGAGCGGACTTGCCCTCTCGGCCCTGGCACTATTTTTTGGCCAATATTGCCTTGTTTGTACTTGGGGTTTGTCGGTTACTGTGTCTCATAACCTTCTCCTTTACATCAGGCTGTGTTCCCGCTCTGCACTGCCGGGTCCCTTGGCCTGCCATCTCCTCTTCGATCCCTTCACCCTCAGGTACCCTTTTCGGTTCTTATATGGCTGTCATGCTTTATTTCAGGGTGTTTGAACCTGCACCTTGGTCTTTTCTGACCTGGGTTTTTGGGGTTCTTCGGACTGTTGCTGCTTATGATGTATGCTTGGCCCTCCCACATGGGGGGGTCCGTCTCCGTCCTTCTCCACATGGGGGGGGGGGGGGGTGTTATTACTTTTATGTACCTATCATAATGCCTGGTATCTTTTGTGTGTTTTTTGCGCATACTGTCATACCTTCCTTCAATTTATGCATCCTCTTTCTCTGAGCTTTGTCTGGGACATCTTTCATTTCTCCCTTCGCTTACTGTGCGGATGTCGCTCCCTGCCTGCGCGCGCCATGGGTGTGCCCGTCCGGCTATGGGAGCTGGGCATACTGGGTGCCCCGCCCATGCTGCGTGCTACTGCCGTGATAGCTTCACCCCCAGACGGGGTGGCCCGTGTCTCGTCAACTTTATGCCGTTTGAGTCTCGCCCTACTTCACCGGATGCTGAGACGGCACGGGTCGACCTCCCCGCTGCATGGTCGGGCGTGGCTCGGTCTGTTCAGGCCCATTTACACCGGGTCCCCCGCTTCATGGACGAAGGGGTTCGCGCCTTGCTGACCCTTCCTCTGGTGTCTCCGCGCCCTGTGGTCACCGCTTCACAGGTCCCTTAGTCTGGTGTGTCTCCGTTATCACCGGACACAGCGGGGTCGATGCGGCACCACTCAGCTTCTCCACGTCGCCGGAAGTCTTCGACGTCCCGCCGCCCTGCAGCTTCCGACCACACGTCTCTGGGCTCGCCGACTTTTCGCCCTACGATGGCGATGCTTCCCCCGGTCCGTGTTCCTGCTGGTGTTTCGGCCTTCTCACCTGGTCGTCGTCCCACCCATGGGCTGCTCTGGGTGAATGGGGCGTCGCAGGCCGCCGGACGTCTACCGTCGGCTCCTCTGCCATCGTTGCCGTTGGCTCTGCTACCACCGTTACCGCCTACTCCCCCTCCTACGGAGGCGGGGGCTTTGTTTGCTTCGGCCTCTCCTCTTCTTGTCCACGATGGTCTCCCGGATTCTCCTGGCATTGTTGGGTCTGACATTCCGTGTGGCCTGCCTTCTCCTGCTCGGAAGAGTGGACCCGTACCTCTGGCAGTGCACGGCGCCAGTGTGGCGGTTTTAGGGTCTGGTCAGGTGGGGGCTGCCTGTGACCTCGTGGGACTGAGTGGCGGGAGTGAGGAAGTGTCCGATGTCGTAGTGGTTGAGGACTCGCCCCGGGAGTCTTTCTCCTATACTCCGTCGCCTCGTCGGTCGCCCAGCCGTCGGATCCGTCGCCGGCCCATCTCTTCATCTTCCTCATCACCGACCGCAGACCCTGGTTGGGTCCTTCCTCTTCGGGCCGTCCAGGAGGCCCAGGTTAGGGCTGAGGCGGCTAACGCTGCACGGTTTGCCTCCCTGCACGGGATGCTTGCACTGATGGCGGGGGGCTGGGAGCGTCCTCCTTCCATTCCTCCTGTGCTTCAATCTTGCGTTTTGGTTGTTCGACACTATTGCCTCCTCGGCTTGCTCTTGCTTGCCTGTCTCCGGATTTACTAAACCTTTTTGCAGGGCCCCAGTTTTCGTCTGCTTCCAGCTCCTGCGACACGGTCTTAACCTTCATTGAACTCACCAATACCTTGAGTTCCTGAGCCGCAGTCTTCACTTATATTGACCTCCCCACTACCTTGAGATTCCTGTGGCGCGGTCTTAACCTACATTGAGGTTCCTGCGACATGGTCTTAACCTACATTGAGCTCCCCTATACCTTGAGTTCCTGAGCCGCAGTCTTCACCTATCTTGACCTCTCCAATACCTTGAGGTTCCTGAGGCGCGGTCTTCACCTACATTGCGCTCCCCTATACCGTGGGGTTCCTGCGACACGGTCTTACCCTACTTTGCGCTCCCCAATGCCTTGAGTTCCTGAGACACCGTCTTCACCTACTTTGACCTCGCTCATACCTTGCGGTTCCTCAGGCACAGTCTTCCCTACATTGGGCTCCCCAATACCTTGAGGTTCCTGAGACACTGTCTTAACCTCCATTGTGCTCACCAATCCCTTGGGATGTCTTTTTCCTTCCATCCCCGGTGCCGCAGATCTCTCGGACGGGCTGTACTCGGCTCGCTCCGCCCTGGTGCGTGGATGACTCCCGCTCCTGGTCGGTCCTATGACTCGACACATTCTCTTCTCAGACCGCTCCCTTTATTACTGCAATCTGCCTGACGTCCTTCAACGGTGTCTTTGGCTTTGCTGCGCGGGACCCTTTCGGCCTCTCCACTTCAGTTGGGCATGTTTTTCTTACGGGACTCTGGCGTTTGGGCTGGGGCCTCACGGGGTCCGTTCCGCCCTAGGGTGGGCTCTCTCCTCCTCTCGGTCGGGCCTATGCTTTGCCTCTGTTCTTTACTCGCGGACGCTCCCATGTCAGCTGTGATGCTAGACCATTCAGTTAGGACGCTTGGATGTCCATCTCTGATGTTTTTACCCAGGGAGGCTCCCCCGTCGGCTATCGTGCTAGACGATTCTTTTGGGACTCTTGGATGTTCCTGGCCTTTCACCTTTACTGGTACCTACGGGCCTCTGACGTTTGGCTACCCTACGCCCGCTCCTCCCTGGTGCGGCGCCTCCGCTCTGGAGCGGACGATCCGATCTGGAGTGGTGACTGTCTTTTTATTTCCGTGGGTGCTTCCCCGTCAGCTGTCCTGCTAGTCTATTCTGACGGAACTCTTCGGTGTTTTCCCTTTCACCCTTCCTGATGCCTCAAGCCTCTCCCATCCGACTGCACTACATCTGCCCCGCCCTCGAGCGGGAATTCCCGCTCTTGGCCAGTTCTCTTCCGTACTTCTCCTGACACCATCCCGGTTCCTCACCTGTCCTATGCCGCTCTCCGCTCTGGAGCGGAGCTTACTTTCTGCTCCAGAGCGGGATTTCCGCCCCAGCGCGGAGCGGGCCGTTCGGGGCCCCCTCCTCTCTGGGTCGGTTCTCGATGCCTTGCCTCTGGATGGGCCCTCCGTTGCCGTCATTCATCTTCCTACTGTTGCAGTCATTCATCTTACTACTGGCTCCGTCTCGCTCCCTTGCCTCCCTAGGCTAGGTCATTCATCTTCCTACTGGCACCATCTCGCTCCATTGCCTCCCTCGGCCTCCTGGGCCGCTCCTGCAGCGTGCAACGCTCTCCGCTCTGGTGCGCAGCTTCCTTTTCCGCTCCAGGGCGGCGAGGGCCCTTCCTCCTACATTCCGCTCCTGAGCGGTTTCCGCCCCAGAGCGGAGGGGACCATTCTGGACCACTCCGCTCTGGGTCGGTGCTAGGGTGCTTTGCTTTACCTCTGGATCGGGACTCAGTTGCAGTGGTTCACGGACTTCTCTTTTTTATCAGACTGTGCTCCCACTCTGATGGTAGGGTGGAGAAGAGGCGTCTTCTCCTCTTCAGTGCCTTCACCCTTTGGGTATTCTTCTTATCCTCTTCAATTATAAGGCTTTCATGCCTTCCTTCTGGGGATTTGCACCTGCCCCTTGGTCTTTTCTGACCGGGGTTTTTCGGGGTTCTTGCTCTTTCTGGTTCGCCTGGTCTCTCCCTGTCCCTCCGCATGGGGGGTCACTCTTCGCCCCTCGCCTCGCACAGGGGGGGGGGGGGGGGTTACTCACTTTCATGAAAGGTGCTCCATTTTCGAGGTGTAGTGAGCACTTTTGTGCGTCCTTCGGCCCTTGTGCCTGTTCCTTTTCAGGAGTTTTTATTCCTGTATTTGTGCACCCATGCATTATCCTCCTGTCTCGCCCTCCGTTCGAAGGGTCCCCCTTTTTCGTCCTTTCCTTCCTACACAAGGGAAGGGGGTACTCTCCTGTCACGGATTTACCGGTTTTTCACATTTTTGTGCTTACACACACTTCCTGGGCTTCCTACATGGGACGGCAGTATCTTTTTCCTTTCCGTTTGCAAGGAGGATATCACTTCCTTCCTGCGCACACCATGGGTGTGTCCGTCCTGCCATGCCCGTTGGGCTTAGAGAGTGTCCTCCCCTTATCTCATGCTACAGCCGCGATGATTTTCACCCTCAGAGATATAGATCGTGGCTCGTGGATATTGTCCTTTGTGTCTCGTCCTCCTTCCCCGGACACGGATGAGATGTAGTCGGGAATTGCTCTCTATGTCAAGGACCACTTCCATTGGATTCCACACTTCGTAAGACGGAGGGGTACGCGCCTTGCGTCCTCTTCCCTCTGCTGTCTCCGTGGCGCCAGGCCGCCTTTCCTCCTGTGCCTCGTTCGGGCGTCCTCGCGGTTTCCGAGGACGCCGAAACAACGGTGTGACGTCGCTCTCCTTCCCCGTATCGCCGACGATTCCCGCCTCCTACGTCCAGTTAATGCCATACATGTGGCTCTGGACGAGGCTTGGGAGCCCGTCACACTGCATGCAACCTCCCTGCCCGGGCCTGCCGCCCTATGGACGGATGCTCTGTCGAATGGACAGGGCGCCCGGGTAGTATGGTCTTCCCACCACACCGTGTTCGACGACCTGGCGGCCTCCTGGAGTGTTCCACAGGTGGCCTGGTTCGCCTCCTGCGAGGCGACCGGGTTGCCTGTGTTCCTGTACCGCTGGATTACTCCTCCGGCGGAGGTCCCGGTCGCGTTCAGCAAGGACTGGCGCAGGTGGCGGTCGGTTTATGTGTGTTCCACCAACCGCCGCCCTTTTTGATGTGCAAAGTCCTCCACAGGCTGAGAGGGTGCCAGTGCTTCGTTTGGTTGTCGCGCCCATCCGGCCGGCCCAAGCCTGGTCCGCTCGGCTGAAGCGGTGGTACCCGCGTCCAGTTCCCCTAGCGATCTCTGATTTCCACTTGGTATCGATTGGTGTCCTAGGGACCTCGTTAGCCTTCACATCGTGGATGTTGTGGGGCGGGGTGGATGCCTAAGTTTAGTCGTTCTTTGACTGTCCAATCCTCTCCCCTGGATTCATTTTACATGGCAGACTTACGGTTCTCACTGACACAGTTTTCCTTCTTGGTTTCCTACCCATCACGGCCGCGCCCATCGGTGGCGTTCGTGTTTCACTACCTCCATTGGTTAATCTTGAGATGCGTCCCAACATCTGCACCGCTCTTACGAACCGCCTGTCGGCCATTCGGGTACCGTTTGAGACTTTCCCGGGGTTGGTCGTTCCTCCCTAGGACTTGGGTTCTTTTTGCGGTCCTGCTTTATGCTTCGTCCGGCGCCGCGTCCGCTTCCTCCTCAGTGGTTTCTGGCGGAGGCTCTCGAACTGCTCTCGTCTGCCTCTTACGCTCATTACCCCACGCCTGCACACTTCCGTGACGTGACATTGTTCTTTATGGCTTTGGCGACAGGTGAAGGAGTCCCCGGAGATGACTGCCAGGTCTAGGGTCCGACTTTCCTTACATCGTTCTCCCGTCCTTGAGTCAGTTACTTTGGCTCCATCTGTTCGTTTGGTTGCTACGACCGTACGCGACGCTCCCGTTTTTATGCTTTTCCTGTACCGGCTTTCAAACATGGTCGGGTTCATCATCCGTTATGCCCGGTTCCACCCCTGCGTCCGTATGTGTACTCGACCAGGCCAGTGTCGGGGTTGCCTTTACGGGTGGCGCCTCCGACCTGTAGGAGACTAGGTCGACGTGCTGTGGGACTTCGCCTGTGTCGGTAGTTTCGGGCCAGTAACCCTTACGTTCTGGACGCAGCTCATGTTGTCCGTTCGTACGCTGCTCTGTTCAGATTTTACATAATCTTTCTCGCCCGAACGTTGCCGACACGGGGCTTTGGTCTTCCCCCACCACGTTTGTCTCCTCCTCTCTGGCCATGTCCACAGGCAGGCCGGGACGTCCTTGTAGTGCGTTGGGCCAGCAGGTTCCCTCAGGGTCTACCTGCAGCGTTCCTTCTGTCTCTTATCCTTCTCCCTTCTTGTTCTTCTTTTATTGGGGAAAGGGGGGGGGGGGGATTGCACTATACCCATACTTGTACCTAAGTTAAAGTATTAATACCTAGGTTAAGATTTTGATATAATTTCTCGTCTTACAGTATACTACGTTCTGTTGGTAGGTCTTGGCCTCATACCACTGAACTTTTCTCATGGCTTTCAGTGCTGGTCACTGTGTCTGCTCGTCTTTTCTCGTCACCCCCTGTACGGCCCTCCTCTTCGACGTATGTCAGTCTTTACTCATTACATTCTGGGTCTTCCTGCCTTCGTCCGGAAGAGGGGGGGGGGGGGGGGAGCATCCTGGACTTCATATTTTATGATGAAATGCAGCATTCTTTGTCTTAGGTTAGTTATCCCATGGCATCAGACTTGACCTCTCTTGATATGCACCTGTCAGTACACTCTTTCTATAAACTCTCTTGTTTAAGTCGGTCTTTCCATGGTCCTGATATTTCCTAAGGGCTAAAGTTTGTGTTTTCAGCTTGTATGTCCGCCTCCAATTTAGTACTCTAGCTCTACGTTGGAACGTAGAGACTACTACTAAATTGGGAGCTTTAACGACCCTCCCAATACCAAATGAGGTAAACCTCCTATTTGGTCGTAGCCTCGGAGTATCCAACGTCATAGTATCCCGCCCTCGCGCCGTACCCCTGCCCATCCAATCTTGTCTCTTGTAACTTGATACCGGGAATGCCCAATGAACCCTGTCGGGTAGTGGGGTGGATCCGTCAAGACGGCTGAAGGAGCCAGATAGGATGGCCTAAAATCCTGTAATTTTCTCTTCTTTCTCATCAATATTTTCTTATTTTCCTTTTCAAATAGTGGCCTCCAAAGTATGTACAACGTACCTAGTAGAGAGAGTAAGGTGCTACTCTAGATGTTATCGTTTTATCGCGCTAGTGATTTCGATAATTGCCCGCTCTAGAGCGGAGCAAAATTATACGATAAGTATATAGCTCTACGTTGGATACTCCGAGGCTACGACCAAATAGGTTTACCTCATTTGGTATTGGGAGGGTCGTTAAACCTCCCAATTTGTCTTAGGTTCGCACGGAATAACGCGAGTGTTCAGATTGCGCCGTCGCCCAATTTTGTCGCCAAAAACGAACACAATGAAAATGTGTTTACTGAGTTTGAGGTTCCGGCGCTCAAACATGGTGACACTCACCACAAGCTCGGGCCAGCCAGTGATGTGCTCAAGGAAAGCAATCCTGGAGCCGTTGGGCGGGCTCATTACATATGGAAGTGGGCAGTTTCACTTCGATTTTTAAAGAATTTCTCAATCAATGATATACAACAAACAAATTTGTGGGCTTCGAATCACACCTTCTTGACATGTTACCTGGCTGTTACTTTAGATAAACCACATATGACATGCGTTGCATTGAGACAGCGGGTCTGAAGTGTTCGGTGCTTTTTATTATTTTTAGTTTTAAGAAGAGAAGGGGGAGGGGGGTTGATAGCTAAGACCCTCAGCCCGCCGGACGTGGTAGTGAGAGTGCACTGTGATAATCATTACCCTAAGTTACTCAAGGACTCTAAATCTAGTCAAGAGAGTCAAAAATATTTTGTACTGTCCATTGTGATATGCATAGGCAATATTTTATTTTTTATACAGTTACATATGTTGTATGCATGTAAATGAACTGTTTGTACAGGGCGGGTGCCCAATCCCGAAAGGGGTTGAAATAGGGGAGCTATCCCCCCACCAAAGGCAGCTTTCTAGGGCTTTTCCTACTTGATGCTGAGAGGATTGGGTTCTAGTCATGTGGTGATGGGCTGGTCTATCAGAGTGAGAACTGAGCGATCTCTGCCATACCCATAGCTTACTCTGACTGTTCCTTTTACTTATATATTTTCTAGATCTCAAGTGACGGCATCTCTTCCGTGGATTGACCTCCCAATCTACCAAAATTGGAAGCCAAAGCGTCACATTTTTCCTTTGCCCCTCAACTTTCTCTTCATAATTGCTGAGGGGCACAGGGCCCTGGGTGGGGCTTTGGTTTCCCGGGCGTTTCTGCACCAACCTCAGCTCCCCGCCATGGAGTGGCTTCGGTCACCCAGGCTTTATTGTGGTCGGCAGGGAGGGTTCTGTGGGGGCGCTCGGTTATGGCCTGGCCTTGCTCGGGGCCTTGGGGCTGTTCGGCCAGGCAGCTTGGGGAACAACAACAACAACAACTGTTTGTACATATAATCGATAAGTGTATATGAAGTGCAATTTTCTACAATCTCTATCCTAGGTTTAAGAAAGTTTGTACACAGGTATATTTTTAAGTAAGCTACCTGTACCTTCTTTAAAAAAAAATACTGTATTTTTGTCACAAAAATAAAAAAGTTGGAGCTCTAAGCAAAGGGTTTATTCTCATCCTATGTTATTGTTAGTGGTGTTGATATTTATCACGAATGTCCCCCTCCAGACTTGTGATATCAGGCATATCGTCAATGATGGAGGGGCCACTAATAAATTATAGGTTTGAGTCCCGAAGGGAAGAAAGGAAAACCTAATATTTAGTAGTGGCCCCGGAATGCGAAACCCACGCTAAGCAAACATCTGCACTACAGAAAGCGTAAAACAGATAAGAGTTCTAATCTTTTTCTTTTTATAATTTTTTTATTAGTTTTTTCATAGTGGCAACCGCATCATAAGGATGAGTCCGTAAGTAATTATGAGCGTACGCTTACGATGAATTGGTCTCTACGCTCCGGGGCGGGTGATTTGAACAGCTGACTCTGGGGTTCAAAGAGAGCCATTACTGTATAAGGCATATCGTCAATGATTCTGGGGCCACTACTAAATATTAGGTTTTCCTTTCTTCCCTTCGAGACTCAAACCTATAATAGCGTGGGGCGCTTCCATATAATATCACAAGAGAGCTGTGTGTAAGGCCTGTTTCTGGACAAACCTCATCATTGTTGATGGTAATTAGTATAATTTTGCCGTATTCCTAGCTTGTCAGTATGGTATGCTAGTTATATTTATTGAGAAGTACTGAGACATTATTACAGTACTCTCATTGTAATAAGTAATAACTACATCTAGCAGATCATACTGACAGGCTATGAATACAGCAAAACTAGAGTACAGTAATGAACCAGCGACAATGATGGGGTTGGTCTAGGAATATGATCTAAAACAACTCTTCCACCATACTCTTATCACAACACACAAAGATCTAATCAATGTACAGTTGCTGATATACGATATGTTAAGAGATTTTGAGTATAGCATGTAAATGTGCAATAGAATGAATGTAAAAAACTATATACAAGGTGTTTGAAATCGACACCATCAAATTTACAGGGTGTAATATACAGGGACAAGGAAGTAAAAACTTCTAAATTACCAATATCCTATTATGTACGGTCGCGCTAATAAGTCATGTCCCAGCTGTCGTTACGTTTGGCTCGCTCTGTGCTGTATTAATGTCTGTCAGATGTTGAATAGGGTGGGTAAGTGTAGGATCATGTTTGTATATCTCACTCGAAACGATTAGATCAAGTTTTAGACATTACTGATACCAATTATTGATCAAAACATACATGGTGCCGAGACATCACTTATTAGCGCGACTGTACAGTACCATTAATGAGATACTGTACTATACAGTACAAGCATTAATATTTATGTAGCAGAAACAAGGGTGTAAGGAGAGCATAGGGATACAATCGTAACATTACATGTGTTACATGTAAATGAAAATATAATATTGCATCACTATAAAAACTTCATGGACCTTCATTCCCCTCTTTTTAAGTCCACAATAAATAGAAAACATCATATAATCTTGCAACTCCTTGTCAGACTGTCCAGCGGTGAAGGGGAATATATAACTCCCTTTTTTGTGATGACAATTGCCACATATTTTTGTCCATGGTATGGGCTTGAATTAATTTACATTTTTTAAATGTCCAATTAAGTTCCTGTAACAAGGGCACACCCTTTCCCTTTTACTTCTTGTTCCTTGTATATTATGCCCTGTTTGGCTGGGTCATATCACAAAAATATTAATTATGATGATGGTATTTTCAATCACCCTGAATACATGCCTGTCCAACCATTATCATTGGTTTAATGTTTGCTAACTTCAATTACAGTTCCCATTATGTTATGCTCACTTCTCACTGTAATAATGTCTGACAGATGTTGAGTTTTTATCTAAGTTCAGAGAAGTACCATGATGACTCCTTTGCAATAATTAGTACATAGTCAAATTGGTGTAGGACCCCATGTTCTTATACTGTAATATAAGAGCATATGATATCCTGATTCCTGAAACAGTACAGTAGGAGGTGTTATTATCCTTTACCACAGACTCTTCACTCGCATCACTTATTAAGTCTACAATTTTGTGATACACTACAGGGAAATATTCTACATGGCTACCTTATTTAGAATAATTAAATTCTTAGCTACAAGATATGTTCATCAGTCCACACAGTATGCAAAACCAGTCACACAAATGCTCTTTTGGCAATTTGCAAAGAGGACCATTTTTCTGGTAACATATCCAACATTGTGCATTTTTATCGGCAGCTAAGCTGAGGTAAATGATTATATTTGGGTTAAGAAAAAAATATAAATACAAACAAAATATGATGATGATGCAGTTTTTAACGCTGTGCACTTCCAGGGACTTAACTAGACAATAATAATAATAATAATTAAATCTGCAGTATTAAATTTACATCAATTTTGCATTTCTCTCAGCAACTAGGCAGAGGTATATTATTATAATATATAGGCTACATACAATGGGTTTAATGTCCTTTTCCATTACACTACTAAACACTGTAATGACCAAGATGGGGTTGCCTTTCATCAATTGTAGTGTAGTACATACAATAAAGTCCTGCCATAAAACTGCCCATTATGTCATCACTATGGTTGATGTTGGCATAGTGCTAACCATGCCTCAACAAAGTTCACCTTCAGTACATGCAACCACACCTGCCTCACCAGTACTACAAAAAGACAAGTGTCATAACAAGATTTAAATGTATAGGATGGACATTAGTCCATACTTGCACCACAACCCCTTTTAGTAGCCTTGTACAACACGCAGTAGGATACGTGGGGCATCATTCTTTTCCTTCACTAAATGTGAAGACTGTGCTAATATATAAGGCATATTATTATATATATTGTCAGAAAAAGTGGTGGTGTGACTTGGCCCTAAGAATAAGTTCCCGTCAAACCTGCACAATTCTCCTTTACATACTTGGGTTATATAACAAATCATATTTACATTCCAAATTATTTGTGCTCTATATTTTGTAAAATATCACATAAAGGAAAAAATATTGTTAAAATAACATGACATCAGGTTTTCCAATTACTGTATATACTCAGGCACATACCCCATTGCTGGGGGTGGCTGACACGAGACAGAGCCCGAACAGAAATAACATTTCCAGTTCCTATTCTCAGAGTCCGGGACAACTTTCGCGTTCCCTCGCCCCTTTCTCTGTCTCGTCGAGTAGGAGAATTATACAAGGGGAGGAGGATTCCAAGCCCCCTGCCCCAATTACACTATTTATAAACAAATTTGTAAGGACAAATCATGATGTACAGTTGCCCATAATAATTTCTACACATTTTGTGATTTTATGTACTGTATGTCAAAATAGTGATTCACTTCCATAATGTATATTATAATATTTTGACCATATGAATTAACTACTGCATAACAAACTACTTTTCAAAATGACTGCGAAATGAGTCGTGCTAGTCTTCCATACATAAAATCACGGAGTGGATACAAAATCATGTGGGCAACTGTAGATGAAGTTCAATGCTTATCAATAATGTACCATAATCTATTGTATGCATATAATAAAAAAACAATATATTGGGTTTTGCCATGCGTCTACTTAAAGTACTTGAACAGCTCCTAACAAGGCTAAATAAAATTTATAATGGGTTTGGGATATAATCAAAAGAAAATTTTACAGGCAAAAATGTTGATGGAAATTAAAAATATATAAGAACAAATATTGGTAATAATAATAGTAATAATAAAACAAAAATAATGAATAAACAAAACTTCAATAGAAAACAAGTACAATAATACTGTAATGAGTAATATCCATAGATGTATGTATGTATGTACAGGTATGTATATACTCTGGCCCAATCCCCACTTTTCCCTTTTTTTTTTTTTTTAGAAAAGAACAATAATATTATAGTGGTATTAAGTTTTGTTTTTATATTGTATAATATTCCTTTCAATTTTACATTATAGTGCTACTTTCAATTTAAACAAAGACTTATTTTACATAATATATTATTTATCAGATATGATAAAATACAACCTTTAACTTTAATGGATACTATTCAAGAAACAAGAAGGAATAACTCTGCTATATTATACAGTATAATACTCCTTAAACATTAAAATGTACAAACATAGCTTGAAGAGGGTCTGGGTTGCCAGTTTATAGTTTGAAGGAAGTCTGGGAAGGCATTTTATTTAGCCTAGGAAGATAAACTAAAATACATCACTCAAAAATGACCAAAGCAAGCAAAATCCTAAATGATACTTAAATCAAAATCATAACAACACTCAAGACATGGGATCAGATTGTGTTCAAGCTCTGTACTGTTTAGTGACACATAAAGCCAATGACCTCCTCCGTTACTGCACTGTACTGTACTAGCATTAAGGGGATATGGGCTGTTTTTTCTGGTCACTCTTACCCCCAATAGTTTTCAGATTTGATGACGTTCGGCCCATTAGTTTGGCGATTTTAACCCGGGAACGGCGAGAAAGCTCTTAGGAGGTTTTACTGGGCGACGGCAGCAAAGCTCTTACGAGGGAAGGCCTAAAAAAAAAACATTTTAAAAGGCCCCAGTAGCACTTAAATCGTTTTTTTGTTTTCCTCCATACCTCATATCACTCCTCCACATCCCCTCCCCCCTTCAATTATCACCTATTTTCCCTGTTATTCCCTAATTCATTGGTATATTTTCATGCTAACATTAGCAAACTGGTTGTAGGGTGTGGATATGTGCCTAGCGAGTGTGTTGGCAGAGGTAGATGGTGGGGTAGGACTGTCAGTCATGCTCCAGAGCTCGCGAGGGGAGGGGCTGCCTCACTGTGCTCCACATTTCATGAATGGGCCGCTCCATGTTTATTCGCGATTTTGACCAGAAAAATGATATTCCCACTTGTTTTATTGTTGTTACAGGTTACTATCTTCATAGTAAATGTAAAATAGGCGCATATGAATAAGTAATAACGATATTTATCGTAAAATGACGATTATAGGCAGGATTGGAGCCTAATATTGCCGCCCAGAACTGTGGTGTTCACTACACACAGCTCGCTTTTTATAGGTTAATACCTGTTGCCCCATTTCGTTGTCAATTTTAAGACCTTTCGTGCCATTTAGGTGTCGATTTTATCCTGGCGAGCGATAGCGAGCCTGTAATCTTAAGAGTAACCGGCCTTTGGCTGGGAAATTTTTCTACCGAAAAATGTACAAATTAATCTAGAAGGGGGATCTGATGGATGTTTTTTAAAGTTTGATGGAGGTCTAGGGAGGAAACTAAAAAAAATAATAAATAAATGAAAAAATCTACCAAAAAGTGAACCATCCCCCCTTAATAGTACAGTACCTTGTAATGGAGGAGCCACCTTTACTGGCTAGCATTAGACAATTTTGGCAGCTTAGCAAGGATGTCTGCTGATCAAAGCGTTATATTATATCTCTATTAACTCCTTGATTATCACAAATCCTTCCTAAATTGAGTGAAATCATCTAACTGATAGCCAGAAAAAAATGCAGAATAATGTGACCCGTACAGAAAGGGTTAATATAGTAACTATAATGTTTATTTTAAGCTGGTGAGAAATTTAAATATCCTCATCTTAATTGCTCAACTAATACACTTTGTTTTATAGTCTAATGTGGTGTTAATATGAAAACATGGCATTAATATGATGTAGAGACATATCCGTTTCTCTCTCTTCCACTAAGTATGGAGACATTAGCTGCTAATGGGCTGAATATTATGCCAGGTTAAACACATTGAGTACCGTTATATTGTATATGTAATTGAATGCGAGCCTCATTGCTGGTGGTGTTTATAAATATTTTCATTGTAGCCTACTGTACTGTACTTTGTTTAAGGGTATGGTTAACTTTAATGCGAGCCTCATTGCTGGTGGTGTTTATAAATATTTTCATTGTAGCCTACTGTACTGTACTTTGTTTAAGGGTATGGTTAACTTTAATGCGAGCCTCATTGCTGGTGGTGTTTATAAATATTTTCATTGTAGCCTACTGTACTGTACTTTGTTTAAGGGTATGGTTAACTTTAATGCGAGCCTCATTGCTGGTGGTGTTTATAAATATTTTCATTGTAGCCTACTGTACTGTACTTTGTTTAACCCTCTCACCACGGAAGGGCTCTTGAACGCCCATAAAAAAGCATATAACAGGTACCCGGATGGTCTCTTGAACGCCCAGTGGTTGAAAGCCTGTGAGCTTCGTGTGCGAGGCGTCGGTCCGACGCATGTAAACAACAGCCGGCTGGACCGTCGCCCCGCATCTCCGGCCACAAGAAGGAGAGCGTCGCTTGTTCGTGTGTGCCTGTATGTTGTTGTTAAGTATCGAAAAGTGGTGTAAAGTGGCTGTTTTGGCCATAAAGTTATCTCCAATGAAATCATCATCACAGCTCAACCAGTTGACTTAGAGAGCTCTACTTAATGCAATTCTACAGGTAAATAACACAGCTACGCTTGGGGATGCGCGGGAATACGGGAAGCAGTCTGATTAACGAATATACGGTAGCCTAGCCTAGACGTTAAAATTTATTAGCCTAATCATAATTTTTCTAGTTTCCTCCCTAGACCTCTATCAAACTTAAAAAAAAACATCCTTTAGATCCACCTTGTATATTAATTTGTAGATTTTTCAGTAGAAAAATGTCCCGGCCAGTTCTTCCAAATTACAGGTTCACTATCGTTCGCCAGGAAAACAAATCGACACCTAAATAGCACGAAAGGTCTTAATATTGACAAAGAAATGGGGCGAGAGGTCTTAAAATCGACAAACTAATGGGGCAAACATCTTAAAATCTGAAAACTAATGGGGCTAAACATGAGGGAGAAGGGGGTCTAGAAAAACAACCCATCTCCCCTTAACCTCTTCAATCAGGCGGCAAACTTTTTACTCCGTTATCAATTTTAATGCCAGATGATTTTATTTGGCTTGGGAAGGATCTCTTGGAATAGGAGGGTTAAAGTAAAGTCTTGATATGGTACATTTACTAATAAAACAATATTAAATAATGGATCTATCAGGTAAAGTTATTATTTGGTATTTGGTATTTTAGGACACTGGCCCTTCTTACATTAAGGCCAGTATTCTTAGACAAACCCTATTATTGTCGGTTTTAAAATGTAAAACTTGCAAAATAAACAAACCAAACCTGGGACGACACAATATAAAGGCAAAAGAACTTATCAAAATTGTTATGTGGAAATAACACTTTAATCAAATGAAATGGTTTTGCCATGTTCCTAGCCAGTTAGTATGATAAGCTAGGTAGTTGTTGTTGTTGTTGTTGTTGTTTTTCCCCAAGCTGCCTGGCCGAACAGCCCCAAGGCCCCAAGCAAGGCCAAGGCCATAACCGAGCGCCCCCACAGAACCCTCCCTGCCGACCACAATAAAGCCTGGGTGACCGAAGCCACTCCATGGCGGGGAGCTGAGGAGGGTGCGGAAACGCCCGGGAAACCAAAGCCCCACCCAGGGCCCTGTGCCCCTCAGCAATTATGAAGAGAAAGTTGAGGGGCAAAGGAAAGATGTGACGCTTTGGCTTCCAATCTAGGTAGTTGTTATACTATACAGTACTTGAAATCTAGGTAGTTGTTATACTATACAGTACTTGAAATCTAGGTAGTTGTTATACTATACAGTACTTGAAATCTAGGTAGTTGTTATACTATACAGTACTTGAAATCTAGGTAGTTGTTATACTATACAGTACTTGAAATCTAGGTAGTTGTTATACTATACAGTACTTGAAATCTAGGTAGTTGTTATACTATACAGTACTTGAAATCTAGGTAGTTGTTATACTATACAGTACTTGAAATCTAGGTAGTTGTTATACTATACAGTACTTGAAATCTAGGTAGTTGTTATACTATACAGTACTTGAAATGAGAAAGACAGTAATTCCTCACTTAAAGTTGCAGTTATGTTCCTCAAAATATACAACTCTTAAAGGTGGGGGCTCATGGTTTGAGGTAAACATGGAAAGATAATCGCCAAGCTGTACATAATTATCTTGCAAAATGCAATGGCACTGAAATAATTATTAACAATGGTATAAAGGATTTTGTGGATCGTCTATACCAGGCCTGTGATGTCACACCAGTATAAGTCCACCATCCAGTCTAGGATAAGGATACTGGTGTGACGTCACTATGACGTCACAGGCCCGGTATAGACGATCCGCAAAATCCTTTATACCATTGTTAATAATTATTTCAGTGACATTGCATTTTACAAGATAATTATATGCAGGTTGGCAATTATTTTTCCATGTTTACCTCAACCCATGAGCCCCCAGCTTTAAGTCAAACAATTAGTTTTTGTAATTTTATTGCGATTTTAGACCATTTTCATCTGATTCACAACCTAAAAGTGAAGAATGGCAACTTTAAGTGAATTTTGTTTCCTAATTAATGAACAGTGGACAAATTAAACAACTTAAAATGGGGCGACTTTAAGTAAAGAATGTCTGTACTGGAACATTACAATACTCTTGTTGTAATTATTGTACAACAACTAGCATATCATACTGACTGGTTAGGTATATATAAAAACTATAGTACAGTAATTACCACCGACAAAGATGGGATTTCTCTACGAATACGGGTCCAAGTCGAAGAATGTCACACGGGTAAGCTCACTTAGTCTAAAATCATGCATAGGTGTCAAGACGGACAGTAAGTAGAACAGTATTTCATTTTTTACAGCAAAAATAGAAGCAATGAAAGTGTACACTGAGAATGTTTCAAAAAGGCAGTATGGATGAGTCTTGTTGCGGTACCAAAACTCCTAAATATTCTGAAGCAATTCTTTACTTTCGGAGCGCCTGATACCAGACGACTGCTGTGGGAATGAATGCCGTTTGTTTATAGATAGTACACAGATTAGCATTCTCATTTCTAAAGGTAGTGTCTTTTTCAACTTATATCGTCCATGTGAAGGGAAAGAATTGTTTAGGATTATAAGCGTCTGTGTGTTATACTCTGTATATATTAACCTGGCAGTTTGCTCCATATTTCTCCTCACAGTTACTCCGGCTTTGTTCACTTAATATATATATTTTGGACATAATAAAAAATTTCCATTATTCAGCTTCAAGGGCCATTCTACATGCCACTGCCAACTAATTATATTCATTCACAACCATACTTGTGGTCTTTTTTATCCAGCTGACGGAAAATTGTCATGTCCTCTTGATTACTCGGCTATTTTGAAAATTTTCTGGTAAAATATATGGTTATGAAAATTTGGCATCAATATGACGCAAACAGAAGTTTCACATTTTTCTAGTATCGAGAAATCAGCTTCTACGGAATTAAATTTACGGTCAGCTGGGAAAAAGAATAGAGAATATAGGATGAAGATTTCCTGCCAAGTTGATTAAAACAGAGTATGGTACAAAGCTACCGAGATGACTGTGAGGATAAACTGGATAAACTTGATTATTCTGTTTACCAAATGTGAGTACTGTAGTCCTTAATAGGGAGAGTGAGACCACCTTTCATAAAGTAGCTACCATATGATTTTTACTGAGAAATATAGCAATAATTATTGGCTTTGGGACATAAATACTGATTTTGTTAACCCGATATCAACTATACTGTAGTCTGTTTTTTTCCAACTGACAGTAAATTGCCATGTCTCCATCTTGATTAGTCAGCTATTACCACGACTTTGTAGCAATATATTTATTAGTGGCCCCTCCACCATTGACGATATCCCTATTAATATAATAGCCTCCATTCAAGCGCCCGCGGTAGCCAGCTTGAATCTACCGCCGCGGGGAAGAACGGAGTATCCGTCATAAGGGTAACGCTTATTCTCTTATGGAATCGTCTTATGATTGGGTACCCGCTACAAAAAAACTTTCGTAAAAAATAAAAAGTAAAACTTTACTTAATAATTGTTATACTACAGCTTTCCATCTCGTGGATTTCTTGTAAGGACTTCCTTGACGCTGCTCCCCAAGCCGCCATACTTTCTTCCTCTTCCCGCGGTCGTCCCGTTTGGTTGGGTGCCAGTGTGCTCCGCTTCATTCTTCGTTTGCTCCCTTCTAGTGAGTCCTTACTCATTTGTATATATCTGAGTTTTATTGAACAAGGTTTTAGATTAGCTAGCACAGGCTACCCCATTGGTACGCCCGCAGGAAGTGTTAAAATAGGGTACTTTGTACAGGCGCTTCGTGTCCACCAAGGATCTACGCACCATGTATTTTTATGTTATTGTCATATGCGCCTTAGCTGTTGCTTAACTAATTAGTTAGGAGGCTACTTCAATGCAGGATTATGCTTCAGGCCGTCTCTATGAGGCAATTGCATTATTGTTTTTAGCAGACGCTCTGGTTTAAGGGTTGCCACACGTGGTGTGGAACCTTCCAGGGTCCGGGTCTGCGCGTGGGTCCCTCTCGTGGGTCTCTTCACCATGTGCTGCGGCTGCTGGGTCTTCAGGGGTTGGAGGGCTGCCGATTTGCTGCTGTTTCTACAAGCCTCGTGGCCAGCCTCAGTAGAGGTCTCCGGGTAAGGCTAGGGGTTATTTGATAAATTATATTATTCCATGTATGTCATAGCCTATTGTCTTTCCCTGAGTTTTCATGTGAGATTTCACATGTTTAGAGGGAATCAAGAGACGTCCTGTTGGTGTGGGGTTTTTGGGGGTGTCTGACTTTCACAGATAAGTCAACACCTCTGAAAATTTTGTTCGTTTTTCAGGCGGCTTTCAAAGCCAGCTGCCCGTTTCTCAAGGAACTTACCAAATGTCCCGGCGTGGTATGCTAAACCATGAACTTCCCGGCGGAAATTCGATTTCTCAGGGAATAACTCGGCCCGCCGAGTGAACTCGCCCTGACCGAGAGCCTCACGCGGCAACTTAGTACGCCCGGCGCACAGTTCATTGGTAGCACTGACTAATTAGTCAACTTACAACAATGCGTGATCTTTTACTATCTCTCTAGTCCAAATAGTCATTGATAGTAGAACGTTTAAGGTTATTAAGGGCCAGTGACACTTTGTCACAGGTAAGCAGTTCAACAAATTGGAGAAACCTAAAAGGTTCTCTTAGTCAAGTCCAGCGGAAGGTTAGAGTAGCAGTGGCTATAGCTAATTTTCCGGCGGACTTGAGGTAGGATGTGTTAACACCTCTCAGGTTATCGTTATGAGTATTGATTCCTGGAAATTTCTATTTCCAGATAGCAACACTTCAGTAGCAGTACCGGCGGCAGTTGGGTGAGCCGATTACGGCACCGGGGGGGTCCTAACTCCATCATGCCTCGGTTTGACTTATACGCTACTCCTATCTGCTCTCTTTTACCAGTTTTTGCACACAAATCTTGTATAAAATGTGTTAAGTGCCTCGATCGTTTACGAGGGTTATGGGTGTCGAAACGCTGCACCGGGTGCTCAGAACTAAGGACGGCGCTATTCAACAAGAGAGACCTTTCATGCCTTGCGGCTTTAACCCTCCTGACCCGGTTGTCATTTTAAAATGACACCACGAACTAAGGGCAGGAGCCCGGGTGTCATTTTAAAATCTGTAAGCTTGAAAGCCTATTCAGCTTGGTCTGAACGCCGTGCGTCCGACGCATGTAAACAAAGCCGATCGTTACGTTACCGCACCTCCGAAAACAAGAAGGAGAAGACTCGTTTGTTATTGTACGTCTGTATGTCGTTGTTTCAGTAGTGAAAAGATCGTCATATTGCTAACATCGCCTGCAAGTGCTCTCCACTGAAATCGTCATCACAACTGAACCAGTTGACATAGAGAGCTCTACTCAACGCCAGTCTACAGATTGGAAACCGCACTACATTTATAGATGCGTGGGAAATTTCTAGCAGTTAAACTAAACAAAAATACGGTAGCCTAGGCCTAGACATTTTTCGGCCAGATCGCCCGGGTAGCCCACACTGTCATTTTGAGAGCCTGCCCGGGCCAGGAGGGTTAAAAGAGATAAACTTATTTAACGGGTACGCAAAAGACGTAGCCCATAAAGCATTACACTGTGACGATGAGGCCCTATGGGATCATCTAGTAATAAAATCTCCTTTAGTAAAATCAACTCCGGCCAAGTCAACTAAACTAAAATTGAAAACTAAAGTCTTATCTAAAGCACTGGTGAGTAGTAATAGTAGCGACAGTGAGAGTGCCGAGGAGACCCCCCTTGACCGGTCAAAGAGAAGACGGTTCCCCTCCCCGAGTACTAAGTCTCGGTCGAGATCATGCCCGGCACCGCCAGATGCCCAGCCTAGATCGATACCCAGTCGGATTCCAAGGATTGGTCGAAGGTAAGGGTGGTTCAACGAGTATCTCAAACAAAGCTCACTAAAAGTTGATTTGCCTTGCCTCAAGGAGGAACGATTAGCTTCACCTTACACAGCCACAGGGCAGGACCGCGGTTCAGCGGCTGTCGGACTTGGCTAGAAACTCCTGAGTGGGGCTATTTTAAATCAAGCCGGTAAGTAGGCTTATAATTTATCGCAAGGCGGGAGTCGGCTCAAAGTTTTAACTTAAAAGTCAAGCCGGCGAGACGGCTCAGACTTCTATCCTACCCTAAAGTAAAGCCGGTGAGACGGCTCAACATTTAATCTAATTTTTCTATATCGATCATAGTTCAACTTTACGATATTAAGGATAAATGGTACGAAGTAGGATGTGTACAAGTTGAAGGTTAAGGACATAAGTCTTAAAACAAGGGTTCAAATTGTACATTAATTATGTTGGCCAGGTAGCAAGGATGTTCTTAGAAACCAATTTCATTGTATCTAATTATTATATTCCTTACACAGGTACCCAGAAGTCTCCAGGTCCAGTTCTACCAGCTGGAAAGGTTCGTGTTCACTACCTCGAACGCCCCCCCCCCCCCCCTTAACTAAGGCTATCCCATGGGTAACAGTACTATCATTAGATATAACTCGGATTGGATAATCCCTAATAGACCCTTCTCGACGGACAACAGGGCACTTAAGACCCGTGACAGCACTCTGAATTCTAAATTCTACGGTTGTAATAGACGCTATCCTTTGCCGGTAGTGGGGGCATATGACCGGCAGACTAGTTGTTTTTTTCCTACCCCTCGTCAACTCGAGACGGCGGGGTCTAGTAACTAAGTTTTTGTATAACTTCTCAGACATTTAGGCACCAATTTTGTGAACAGACGGCATGACCAACGAACCTATCACTCCTTTTTTCCGGCCACCAGACTCCACGGGAGTTCCATTATTTAAGAGGTCACGTTCCGACAGGGGCGTTCGCTCCCATTTGGCGGGGTTAAAAAAGTAACATCCTAAACTTAGTGAGGCAGGCTGATGACTCAGGTCACGGGCACAGGTTTAACGACTCCGTGTCCTCTAGCTTCAGTTTCTTCCCTCCCCTGTGGATGGATATGAAACAAGGAAGGTTACATAGACATGGTTGGGAAAATTTAGACTGGATAAAATGTGGGTCCTGTTACCCAAAATAAACTCTAGGGAGGTGGCCAGCCGGAGTTCACCATCACCCAGCCGACACCATGTAAGAATGGACGAGCTACATCGCATCTATTCCCAGGTTTCGAATGAAAACTCTTTTTGGAGAGTAGTACAGACGATCAACTGAGGCATTAACCAGACTTTCCTAAACCAAGATGTCTCCCCATAATTGACCTACATACGCCGCGTTTTGAGGAATAATAACTCATAACGCCGGGTTCGATTACCCGAAGAATTTTCGCTTTAAGGCTAAAATTTGGGTTCATAGTACAGAATTGATATAGCACGGCATAAGCCGTAAAAAAAACCACCGGACGAGCGGTCAGGTGAGGTGACTACTATCTGTTTCCAGCTCACGCACCAAAATAGTACAAGTGCCAGTCGGGACTACTTTAATCTTGACTATTTTTCACGCTACATAGGGCTCGTTCCCCAGTGTTAGACGATGAGCTGGCGCGGTCTACAAATTGTCTATCTTACCGGCGGATATGAATTTATACCCTTGGGTAGACTAAGTGTAGCCCCATAGAATCGGACACGGACTGCATCTCCGACACAATAGCAATCACAGATCGGTTCGTTTGTCCCAATCTCACCATCGAATCTCTTAGGTCAGGATTCCAGGTAGACTGGCTATGGTCTAGTAGATTTTAACACTGACTGTCTCCCCGGTACAGGAGAAGTCATAAACTTGCTACCCCCCCCCCCCCCACTGCTTTCCACTGCTCTCACTCTTGGTCCGAGTCTCTCAACCAACGTCCATGCTTCGCTTCCGTAAGTCAGTGTCGGGATACCACACTGTCATGCAAGGACTTCTTCACTTCCATACTGACCACCCTATTTCTTGTTACTGCTTTTAGCGTTCCTACAACCCTCTTCCCCTGTTGTACCCTCTCCCGCACTTCTTCATCCATAGTCCCATCTTTACTCTACACACTGCCCAGATACTTAAGAGTTGACGATCTCCATACCCTGACCGTTCAGCTTCACCTCACACTCTGTGACTTCACCCCTTTCGAAGACCATAACCTTGCTCTTCCCCGCATTTACCTTCAAATTCCGTTTTTCGCACACTGTTCCAAACTCATTTACCAGACCCTGCAACTCCCATTCATTATCACTCATCAGAACTATATCATCCGCAAACAGCAGTATAGGTAGCTTCCACTCAATTCCCTCCCTTTTCAGCGATACACCAACATCCACTGCTCTTGATAGTATTTCTTTCATGACTCCATCCATATATACAGTAAACAACCACGGGGACAACACACACCCCTGTTTCAAACCAACATTCAGGTCAAAGAACTCCCTCTGCTCACTCTCCACACGTACTGCCGCCTTTGCACCCTCATACATGCTCTTCACTGCTTTCAGCAACTTGCCCTCTACTCCGTATATTCTAAGTACTTTCCACAAACCTTCTCTATCCACTCTGTCATAGGCCTTCTCCAAGTCCATAACGGATATACCACTCTTTTTAAACGCTCTAGGGTTGAACCGGCACCACGGTTGTCTCGAGTGCGTTCTTATCCTCAGCCGTAGGTAGGTTTAATACCATGGCGTCGGAAACGGATGTTTTGGGGGGTTCTTTAGACCCGGATTCGGAGTTTTTGTTCCACTCCACGGAAGTTCACTTCAAAGCAATTAAGTTCCTATTTTTCACCCATAGATCTTCAAGCTACTGATGCCACAATCGCACAAACATTAATAGCGTTTTCTGAGGTCCACTCTGAATTCAGCTTCTGGTATTCAGATACGTAGGTCAACGAGGTCTAGCGGTGCTGATCGGTAAAGTTTTTGCAAAGTTGGCAGACTACCTGGTCTGCCGGGCACTTTCAGTGTCTGAGCAATTCCCATCATTCATGGGGGGCTCAGACTAGTTTCGATGACCCTAAAGGAATTCGGTGTTGATAGTTAACACCTGCTTTGGCCGACCCCTCGGGGCTGGCTCGCCGCTTGTCATTATCCCCCGACAGGAATTGGGGCATGGCGATCTTGTTTACAACTCTACGGTGGGGCCCCGCCAGATTTCACTATATCCCGGCATCCACCCTTAAAACAGTATGAACAGAACTCTGGCAGTGAAATCAATTTTCACTTTTCCCGGCGTTGGCCTACACATTGGAATGAACGTAACTTAGTCCCTTCCATCCCGGCCTTACCCCCTACATCCACAGTAGCAGTCACTAGATCCCGGCGTTACTGGACCTGTGTGCACGTTATCCCGGCGTTTCGCCTAAACGTGGAATGAACGTATCTCCGGCTGTTCCACCCCGGTTTTTCCTTACACCCACAGTAACACACCGGTCAATAGATCCGGGTGTTGACCGAGCCTTAGGCAGGTCCCTGTTTGGAGGTAAGTTGGTAGCCGGCTTTTCAGTGGCTAATTAAGCTCGGAATGACCCAAGTCCAATTTAAGACCCTGGTAGACTAGACCTCCTTTTAGCGGTCAGGCTAGTCCTTTATGGTTATAGAAATAGTAGAACCCAACCGACCTGAAACCTCAGGATCGTTCACATTCCCTTTTTTCTGGATACTATTGCCCTTCAAACTAATTCATTCATGAATTTACAGAATTATGCAGCAACAATCTGAGGCTCCTCTCCCTTTGTGGATCCTCGTTTCTGCAAATGGAGTAATTTAATTAAGTCTTTTGGGTCCACTTTTTCACTTCACGTTACGACCTGCCTTAGGGCGTCTTTCTCTACCTTCACGGCCACGAACGAGCCGTGTGTTTGCCTAAAGTTTTCAGGTTCCCGGTGTTCACAAGATCGAGCTAGTCTCCGTCGTGAATACCCGTTCCTTATCCAAAGAAAGTTGATGGGATTTTTTCCCAGTTTTAGCTTCCCTCTCTCTCTAGCGAATCCAAGTCGACCCAGTGACCCAGAGTGGCAGAGGGTCTGAGGGTATGGTACTTTAGTTGTAAGTTACTTTCACAGGGTATAAAAGAGGGGGGGGGGATACTGGAAGACCAGCCTTCAAATCCGCCGGACAGGTGGGATGTGGGCAAGCAACAGGCACAAGCACAAAAACGAGAACATTAAAGCAACAACGAAAACAAATTTTTCTTTGCTGATTTTTCAGGACTGAATGAACAATCCAGGAAGATGATGTGTCCTCTATAATACATTAGCGACAAATTCATAACCTTCCGATGATCTGGCATAACGAAAACAAATTTTTCTTTGCTGATTTTGTCAGGACTGAATGAACAATCCAGGAAGATGATGTGCCCTCTATAATACATTAGAGACAAATTCATTACCTTCCAATGATCTGGCATGATCTTAAGTTCCTTAGCCAATGGCAAGGAATCAGGAATCCTAATTATTCCTATCTCTTGGATACGTACCCCAGAGGTTGAAATATGCATCTACTTACCTCAACTCGGGGACTAGGCAAAGTCACAAGTTGGAGTTTCCTTCCTCTCAGATTTTGGGAAAAATCTTCCATGAATGGCATAGCTAGCACTAAGCTGGGAGCTCCCAACCGTTCTTTCTTGACACAAGGCATGTCTATGGCTCTGGATAAGCTAAAACACTGCCCGATGTGGCATTGCGGCAGCAGGTCTAGTTAGTCCATGTGCTTCTACACAGTAAAGTTAAATCTTACAAGTAAGAAGGAGAGGGGGTCCGGTAAGCCCAAAGACCTCTAGAGCCCCTCCGCCGGATATTGTGATAAGATCACGAGCCGTGATACCCAATAAGTCGAGCTGGTTCTACAGCTCAAAAGTTTTGACTTTTAATTTTGAAGATATCTATCATAGTTACAACTATATAGTATAAACAAAATGTACAAATTGTACAAAAAGTACAAATATTGTTAAGGCCAGAATATAATCCTAAGAATTATAGTTCAGTAAGCCGTTGGTATGGGAATACAGATATGTTCCCAGACAACAATATGACGGATCTCAAAGTGTAGACCCGGCCAACTATAAGCAAATATTCTTCGAAGTAACGCACTGCTTTTCTTTTCTATTTTTATAATTATTGCATGCAAGCAATAAAAGCTTTAAGAAATTGTTATACAGATTCTTTGTCTCTACCTAAAATAGTTTGTTAGTGTTTTTTTATATTGTCACGAATGTCCCCCTCCAGTCTTAAGATATCAGGTATATCGTCAATGATGGAGGGGCCACTAATAAATTATAGGTTTGATTCCCGGAGGGAAGAAAGAAAACCTAATACAGTATTTAGTAGGGGCCCCGTAATCATTGACGATGTAGGGCCCTCCCATCCATCCCCTTCCCATTCGCTTGATGTCTTGAGGTTAATCTTAATATGTCAGTGAAGAAAGTATGGCGGCTTGGGGAGCAGCGTCAAGGAAGTCCTTACAAGAAATCCACGAGATGGAAAGCTGTAGTATAACAATTATTAAGTAAAGTTTTACTTTTTATTTTTTACGAAAGTTTTTCCGTAGCGGGTACCCAATCATTAGACGATTCCATAAGAGAATAAGCGTTACCCTTATGACGGATACTCCGTTCTTCCCCGCGGCGGTAGATTCAAACTGGCTACCGCGGGCGCTTGAATAGAGGTTATTATATTAATAGGCATATCGTCAATGATTACGGGGCCCCTACTAAATATTAGGTTTTCTTTCTTCCCTCCGGGAATCAAACCTATAATATTATTAATTCTGGAACTTGGCATTAATATGACACAGTCAGAATAGTTTCCTATATATAACAGTAAACACTCCATCAATGACATACTGCCAATATTCTTATCTCACACCTTGCCGCTTAACCCTCTCACCACGGAAGGGCTCTTGAACGCCCATAAAAAAGCATATAACAGGTACCCGGAAGGCCTCTTGAACGCCCAGTGGTTGAAAGCCTGTGAGCTTCGTGTGCGAGGCGTCGGTCTGACGCATGTAAACAACAGCCGGCTGGACCGACGCCCCGCATCTCCGGCCACAAGAAGGAGAGCGTCGCTTGTTCGTGTGTGCCTGTATGTTGTTGTTAAGTATCGAAAAGTGGTGTAAAGTGGCTGTTTTGGCCATAAAGTTATCTCCAATGAAATCATCATCACAGCTCAACCAGTTGACTTAGAGAGCTCTACTTAATGCCATTCTACAGGTAAATAACACAGCTACGCTTGGGGATGCGCGGGAATGCGGGAAGCAGTCTGATTAACAAATATACGGTAGCCTAGCCTAGACGTTTTTTGGCCAAAACACCCGGGTTTCGAGGAATATATATATAATACATAGCCGGGGCTGGAGGGTTAAGGAAACGCTTTTTAGGGATCCACCACAAGATTCCAAATACAGTACTAACATCATAGGCGGCATAGTTAATTACCTATAGGACGTCAATTGAATCGAATGGCATTATGAAAAGATGGAAAAAAGAAAAATTTAAATGGTTTAAGAACCATCTCATCCTTCGCATGTTTCCCGAGCCCACGCTGTCGGTTCCCTTGGAAATACTCTCCCATGGAATGTATTTCAACATAGTTAGGCACCCACAAGTAGATCTGTTTGCGTCCAAACAGACGAGCAAGTTACCTCACTACAGTAAAACCCCGCCCATCCGGAAACCTAAGACTTCCGGACGAGCATTCTGTTTCAGACATTATTTCAGCCATCCGGATGTGTCCGAGTGGCATGGGGGAAAAACATAGTTTGGACAAAAAACAATCTTTGATTTCAGATATATTATGCAGCCATTCGGACTGGTCCGGTTAGTTTGGGAGAAAAAGGCATCGAATTCGGACAGCACAACTTAATTTTGGACATAAACCAATCGGACTAATTTAGTAGTAGCCTCTACGTTCCAACGTAGAGCTATATACTTATCGTATAATTCCGCTCCGTTCTAGAGCGGCCAATTATCGTAATCACGAGCGCAATTAAATCGATAACATCTAGAGTAGCACCTTACTCTCTCTACTAGGTACGTTGTACACACTTTCGTATTTAGGACCGTTTTAAATTAATATGAATTCTGGACCCTCCCTAAGTCCCCGCAACCTTTAACGGGTGCATGCTAATTGCTGTATAGTCCCGCCCACGGTCTTAAGAAGCCAAATCAGAGAACAAGCTAATATCGACCAATTCCACATAGCACAAACAACTTCGTTTCCCCTGTTCGACTATAGTCCCGTGCCTCACGGCTAGCAGCTAGTTTACGTATGCTATCTATTTTCATCCTCATTATGGTAGGCTATATTTCATGTTTATTAGATAGATATGATTTTGATACCATTGGTGCATTTATATATAATTAATTAATGAAAATGTAAACGAAAATACTGATTTTTATGCCGAAAATACGAAATATACAAAAATCGCCCAAAAAGTCGCATATTCTAGTCAAAGTCGCCCAAAAAGTCGCAAGGCGCAACCCCTCGAAATTTGTCGCACATCCTCTCCAAAAGTCGCCCAATTGTGCGACAAAGTCGCGGACTTGGCAACTCTGCTTATAAGCCCAGTTGGGCTAAGGAGGTACGCCCATGACAACTGACTTTTACAACATATTTTAATAAAAAGTTATGATGCTTTAATACTCTATACAGTATATATTTAGGAAAACAGTACCGTTACCCACAATAACTTGTAGGCTACCCACATGCTTTTATGTATGGAAGTAAAAAATTTGATTGACTGATATGAATAATTTCCCATGGAACTGTTAATTGAGCATATTAATTAACTAATGCATAAGTAATTACTCTTCATATTCAATCATACAAATTTTCCTTTCATACATAAAATCAGTGCATACAAATTCATGTGGGCAACTGTACATTAACCCAGAAAAACATGAGATGATCAAACTCTAGTTTATTATTGGAATATATACTATGAACTATGTAAGGAATAATATCCTAAAATATATTCTACACAATATAGGAAGCTATAATGATAACTGCATAATATATATTAATATATGTTTATAAATGTATGTAGGTTTATCCTCTAAATATAAGTAATAGATAAAGCTTAATATGTATTCTAAATCTTACAGATAAAGATTTTACATGAGTTTTAGAAAGCTACACTTTTGGCCAAAGAAAAAAAAGTGATATCTTTTACTGACTTTGCACTGCAATAATGTGTACAGTATCATCATCTTCATAACTTGTAAAGGCCTGGGATATGTTTGTAATTGTTAGCCTTGTTTATATTATGGCGTCAATCCACGTGTTACCAACGAGTGCAGCATCAGTTAAGTTGGCAAAACATACATGGGACAAATGCTGCAGAGACCTGCTTTAATTAATCACAATAACAGATTAATACATACAGTACAGTAGTACAGTCTGGCCTGCCAATACGCGAGCTTTTAATACGCGATTCACCTTATATGCGAGGAGGGGGTCGAATCATACCCAAAACTTTCAAAACGCGTGATGTACCTTTAAAACGCGAATCCGGGGCCGATATAAGGGCAATTCCGGGGAGTTCAGCTAATACGCGAGGCCCCCCACCATTCCGCGCATCCATCTGCGCAGGGACGCCAGTCTACCCTCAGTCCACGCAGTCCGACTCGTGTGCAGTGATAATAGTTTTTTGCCCCCATCATCATGCCCCCTCGCAAGAACAAACTTATTATTGTTATATTTTCTTATGATTTGGATGTTTATGTATACATATACAGTAGGGTCCCGCATAAAACGTGTTCGCATAAAACGAGTCTCGATTAAAACGACCGACCTAAAATATTAATATTTAATTTTCGATCAGAACGAATGTGATCACATAAAACGAGTCCGCCGCCAAAGTGGGGCAAATACAAGGAGTTTTCATATAGAGCGCCGAAATATCGTACAAAACGTACAAAATATCGTACGCTTTCATATAAAACGCCGAAATATCGTACAAAACGTACGAAATATCGTTCGCTTTGTACGAAAATTTTCGCTTACAGTGAACATTGACGATATTGCGCCACCAAAATGCTGTGTTCACATAAAACTAATTCACATAAAACGCCCTCGTTTATCGACCATAAACTCGTTTTATGTGAGACCCTACTGTATGTACCTTTTGTGGCAATTGATGGAGATAAATAGGCCTAAAGTAGACAACTTGGAGTCAGTGCCACCCATATCGATTTATTCCCATATAATACTCTATTGCTAATACGCGAATTTCCATTCCGCGCCCTCGTGTGTCGCCCATATACTCGCGTATTGAGAGGCCTGACTGTATTAACCTGTAAACTGCGACGTGCCTCTATCGATGTTTATACAGTACATACATAATTTTTAAAGACGTAGTGTTCCACACGAGGTGCGGTTCAGTCTTATATCCTAATGGCAGCATTCCAGACAGCCCACTTGTCAGATTGTTAGTTTTGAGATCAGATTGTATGACCTGGTATAACGTCTTTCTAGGTCTACTCCTCGGTGCAGCTCCCTCCATGTTTATATAATTGTATAATTATATTCACCCAATTATGAACATCCAGTCTTTCCACATGCCCGAACCATCCAAACCTGGATGACTAATTTAGCCAAATGTACAGAATATGCATGATGATTTGCAGAGGTGGGCAGGTGCGCGCCATTTGGCGCTCTGCGCTCTGCGATCCGGTGCGCATTACCAATATAGAGGAGCGCGGAGCGAGGAGCGGCAAAATTCTGAAATCGGAGTGCAGGCGGGGAGCGCAGCTAGAAATTCGCGCTCCTTTCTGGCGCTCCGGAGGCGATTTTTCCTGTCAACAACAGGTACAAGAATGTCATTATCGTGTACAGTCATCGTACCGTTCGTACGGTGTTACCCACGGTGTTAGTGAACTGTGATACAGTGATACTATGATAGTGACAGACTGACAGTGTTACAGTTGTTAACTTGTTATTTTTTTTTTTTGGCTTTTGCTAACGTAAAGTAAACCTTACGGGCAAGTTACAGCTTACGAAGGGGCCTAAGGCTAAGTCTGGCAGTGGTATAGCCCGAGCCTGTCTGACTGTCTGAGTGTCTGTGGACAGCTTGGACGGGTCCAATAATCATAATATAATCAATTAATCATATCATATTAAATTATTAATGATATTATGATATTAAATTATTATTCATTTAATCATGTAATCAACTAAATAGTAAATACTAATCAATGTAATCATGTTGTATTGTTGTTATTGTATTGTTAGGCTTGTTAGAATGTTAGCTTGATAAGTTTAACTGTTTAAGTTTCTCAGTTTGGACAGTTTCTGTAATTCTTTATGTCATATCATAGATATCAATGGACAGTCACAATGTCACAAACTCACAATGATATCAATCATATCATATCATTGACATTTGCAATGATATCAATCATATCATATCATTGACATTTGATTCATTGATATGACATAAAGAATTAAAATGTAAAACTTGCAAACTAAACAAACCAAAATTGGGACAAGGACAATATAAAGTCAAATTAAATTATCAAAATCGCTATGTGGAAACAACGCTTACTAAAATGAAAATTATTAAATAAAAGAACACAATAACAGAAACTGAGAAAGTGAGAAACTTAAACAGTTAAACTTCAGAAAGACACCATGACTTGAGTTTTTTTTAATGTTTTGAATTCTTGGAATTTAGTGAAGTGAAAGACAAAGGACAAAGTGAAGGACATAGGTAAATAATTAAATAACTTCTAGAAGCTGTTTTGTTTGTTTTGTTTTTTATATACCTATTTTTGGGAGCGCGGAGCGCAGGAGCGGGAAGCGCATCTGGTCTGCTGACAAAAGGAGCGCGTGAGCGCTGCCGCATTACCTTATGTCTGATGAGCGCGGAGCACTGCCGCATTACCGGTCCCACCGGAGCGCGCCCACCTCTGATAATTTGCTCTAGTTTCATGTGGCCTAATACCGTATCAAAGTATGAAAAGGTAGTCCATTAATCTAAGACTTTGCAGACTGAAGATTTACAACCATAGACAAAATTACCAGGAGCAAGATTTTATACACTGACCATCTAGCCAAATACCTTATCCTTACCACATAGTAAAGGACCTTACTGTAAAACACTAAACTACTATTGTCCATATTTGTAATCAATGTATGGCACAACAAATTTGAATTGCCATTAAAATATAAAATATATCTTTAACCCCTTTAGGATATGATGGCACATTTCTTAATTATATTCTGGTTATAACTAGACAATTTTATTCAGGTAAGGAAGTATTTTGTTTTATGCATAGAGATATTTGTATTAATTTCTACCCATTGCATATCTAGATGTCCTCCCTAAGTAGAATAAAAAATAATCTAATGCTAATCAGACTACAGTACGGTACTGTACTGTACTACGGTAATATAACAAGAGTCCTCATATAGTAAAAAGGTTAAAACATTGTTTCCTTAACTACAGAGATATCACGAATTGCTGCCTTGTTCCCTCTTTGGTCTTTTTACTATAGATTACTAAGTCAAATTCAAAATAATTTTGAAGCATGATAAATTAATTTTTATGAGAAGTGCCTACTGATAATAAATAAAATATAATCCATCTCTTAAAAATAATAATAGTAAAATAGTAAAACACTAAAACTTTTTAAATATATAGCCTACTGTACCAAGACCAAGAGAATGTCTTTCATCATTTTCACAAGCATTAATAAAAATATAATCCTCATTCCACTTCCTTTACACCTCTAAGCAGAACTATACTTGACTTGAGGTAAAAAGTTCTAATTAGTAACCCTTAAAAACAAGACACTATGAAAGATAGCTAAGAATTGGTAGTCACTGGAATGAGCAAAACTTAAGTAACCACTGAATCAATATGGTAAATTGTTCTTGGTATACCTTCCTTAGTACGTACATACATACTGTACATAACATTCTAAGACTGAGTGCTTCACACACACGTGCAGTTTCAGTCTCTTGTCCTAATGGCGGCGTTCCAGGCAACCCTGTTAAGGGCTGCTTCACTTGTAAAGTATTTTAATTTGAGATCGGCACATATAGTCCGATCCCAGGCTGCCACTGTCGCTAGAATTAGATGTGGCTGGGGGAAGTTCAGAGAACTGCTGCCGATTCTGACCATGAAAAGAATGCCTCTCCCCCTGAAGGGAGAGGTGTATGCCTCATGTGTTAGAAGTGCAATGACGTATGCCTCATAAACATGGGCCGTTAAAGTAGAGGATGTCAACAGAATGGAACGTAATGATATGAGAATGGTGAGATGGATGTGTGGGGCCAGGCTGCAGGATAGAATAACAAATGATGAGCTGAGGAGATGTTTAGGTATAAAGAGTATTAGCGAGGTGATGCGTAAACTGGGATGGTATGGACATGTGGAGAGAATGGATGAACAAAATTGGGTGAAAAGATGCAGGTCTGTGATTGTGAAGGGAGCTGCACCAAGAGGTGGACCGAGGAAGACCTGGGATCGGACTATACGTGCCGATCTCAAATCCATTTTTTTTTTTAAATATTAGGTTAACCAGACCACTGAGCTCCATAAAAGAACTCTCATAGGGCTGGCCCGAAGGATTCGATCAAGATATATAACTAATTGAGTCAAGATAAAGAGGGAAGGGCAGTAGGGGAACAAATCGAGGAAGGTGAAGACACACAAACATTTCTCGCCAATTCACCAGCTCAGCCGGACCACATGAGCTCCACATCAGAGCTCTTATAGGGCAGGGCCGAAGGATTAGGTAAGAACTGCTACACCGCAACACCAACCAAGAAGTGATCAGGGCGAAGAATGAGAGATCAGGTCGAAGGTAGAAAAAATCACATCGAGAAGCAAAAAATATATTACCGAAGGGAATCAAGTCAGTCCGGCCACAACAGCAACCGAAAAGACAAATCAGGTCAGGAGTCTGCTACCTAGCCAGGCCAGGGACACATGAGATATAGGTTGCCCGAGGACAACCTCGGTCAAAGTTGCAGCTGCGAAACGGCTAACAGGTTGGATTCTACGAACATTTAGAACTCGCGGTGAATTGCCTATGATAACACTCTTCAAATTCCTGGTGCTACCGCGGCTAGAATACTGTAACGTATTAACATCCCCATACAAATTAGGTGAAATTAATGACTTAGAAAGTGTACAAAGGAACTTCACCTCACATATAAACTCAGTAAAACAGTTAGACTATTGGGATCGCTTAAAATCACTCAAACTATATTCGTTGGAACGTAGAAGGGAACGATACTTAATAATATATACGTGGAAAATCGCAGAGGGTTTTGTACCAAATCTACATACACCAATAGCAATGAAATTCAATGATAGGAGAGGCTGGGAATGCGAGATCCCCAAGATGATAAATCGGGGGCTATGGGCTCTCTGCGAGAGGGCTGGTTATCCCATAGAGGAGCACGTCTCTTCAACAAACTCCCACGGCGAGTGAGAGACATGAGAGGTGTCTCGTTAGACAGCTTCAAGAGAGCTCTCGATGTCGAACTACAAAAAGTGCCAGACGAGCCCATCTTCACAAGGGTGCGCTCCACCTCTTCGAATAGTCTGCTGCACTAATTCCCAAACAACAACGAAGGGCGGTGCGCTCTTCGGTGCCACTAGCAAGAGTGGCGAACTCCACATAGGTAACCGAATGGGACAGAATAAGAATAGAAGGGGAAAAACATAGAAAGAGAAATGGAAAAACTACTCAAAATTAGTCAAGCTGACGACGAAAGCTCGAGGGGAGATAGGGAGGGAAATGACCACAACCATCCCCCATCAAGCCCCAGTCGCCGGCCCCGAAGCCCCCCAACCGCGCCAAGGAGAGTAGTAACAGGGGTCTCAAATCCAAAAACTTGACAAGTGAAGCAGCCCTTAATAGGGTTGCCTGGAATGCCACCATTAGGACAGGAGACTGAAACTGCACATATGTGTGGAGCACCCAGTCTTAAAATGTTATGTATGTACAGTATGTATGTATTGTGTTGCCATATACAGTATACATTATATATATTGAACTAAGGAGTGATATTTAGTTTTGATCATGTACAATTTAGATCCTAAGACCAAACTGTATAACCTGTACCAGTATTGCACAATGTTATTATTAGTATGGACATATTTGAGTGTAATATGATGCTACCGTTTCAAAATTTTGGTGGTTTATCGTTACCCCTGCCTCCTGCTAAGCGTGTCGGCAAGAAAGAACTTCCGAAACTGGGCCCAAGTGGCGAACATTAATGTAGTGGCCACTTAACCCTTACAGATACGATTATGGTTATGATTAGAAATTTTAATAAGCTTAGGAAGGTCCTGTAGGAGTTAGAGGGTTAATTGAGATTGTTTGTACCTCTTTGGTTCCTAGAGATGCTTCCCAAACTGCATAAAATATTTGTTCAATAGTAACCAAAATAAAGTAACATGTCATCAAATACTGAAATTATATATTTGTCTAAGGTAGAGCAACCATGAAACACCTTGATCCATGAGGGGGTGGCCACAAATAATACACCTTGATGCACCACCGTCATGCGGTATCCCTCCTTCCACCCAACACCACTTTCACTCTTATACTGTACATGACCAGATCACCCCAAGGTGTTCCAACATGACTTTCCCATATTTGAATAACCCTGTTATAAAAAATATAGTGGCTAAATAGCTACAAATTTAAGAGGGTTACATTTCTATACACAAATTTTTCTACTCTGCCTGTAGTTGTTGTTGTTGTTCCCCAAGCTGCCTGGCCGAACAGCCCCAAGGCCCCGAGCAATTCCAAGGCCATAACCGAGTGCCCCCACAGAACCCTCCCCGCCGACCACAATAAAGCCTGGGTGACCGAAGCCACTCCATGGCGGGGGGCTGAGGAGGGTGCGGAAACGCCCGGGAAACCAAAGCCCCACCCAGGGCCCTGTGCTCCTCAGCAATTATGAAGAGAAAGTTGAGGGGCAAGGGAAAAATGTGATGCTTTGGCTTCCAATCTTGGTAGATTGGGAGGTCAATCCACGGAAGAGACGCCGTCACTTGAGATCTAGAAAATATATAAGTTAGAGGAAAAGTCAGAGTAAGCTATGGGTATGGCAGAGATTGCTCAGCTCTCACTCTGATAGACCAGCCCATCACCACATCTGCCTGTAGTAAGAGAGTGGGGCAATCTTTTGCTATAGATGCCATTTTGGTGCCTCAATTATCAAACAGGATATATTTAATCCTGCAGAATGTATATTCAAAGACCGAACTACACATCCTATACCAGTATTTCCAAATGTTTATTAACCCTCTCACCACGGAAGGGCTCTTGAACGCCCATAAAAAGCATATAACAGGTACCCGGAAGGCCTCTTGAACGCCCAGTGGTTGAAAGCCTGTGAGCTTCGTGTGCGAGGCGTCGGTCCGACGCATGTAAACAACAGCCGGCTGGACCGACGCCCCGCATCTCCGGCCACAAGAAGGAGAGCGTCGCTTGTTCGTGTGTGCCTGTATGTTGTTGTTAAGTATCGAAAAGTGGTGTAAAGTGGCTGTTTTGGCCATAAAGTTATCTCCAATGAAATCATCATCACAGCTCAACCAGTTGACTTAGAGAGCTCTACTTAATGCCATTCTACAGGTAAATAACACAGCTACGCTTGGGGATGCGCGGGAATGCGGGAAGCAGTCTGATTAACGAATATACGGTAGCCTAGACGTTTTTCGGCCAAAACACCCGGGTTTCGAGGAATATATATATAATACATAGCCGGGGCTGGAGGGTTAAGGGTATGGAGATAATTATTATACGAGTGTAAAGAGAAGAAAATATTATCAATGGCACCAAGATGGCGGAGGTTGGCTGAACTCGTTTACTATAGTCTACTGTATGTCCATGTATTACCTACTGTATTATGGATGATATCAAATCCTGGAAAATATTATCAATGGCACCAAGATGGCGGAGGTTGGCTGAACTCGTTTACTATAGTCTACTGTATGTCCATGTATTACCTACTGTATTATGGATGATATCAAATCCTGGAAAATATTATCAATGGCACCAAGATGGCGGAGGTTGGCTGAACTCGTTACTATAATCTATGTCCATGTATTACCTACTGTATTATGGATGATATCAAATCCTGGAAAATCAAAATTAAATGATCCTGGAAAATCTTATTAGAATGGTTTTTATATTGGCCTCATTTGAATTCCAAATAATTTATCTTTTATAAATCATTAGTTATACGGAATGAAAAACTAATAATTTTTATTCTTCACTAATTTCAGTCTTAGAGAGAGAGAGAGAAAGAGAATTACAAGGAAGTTAGTATTTCAAAAACTTTGACAAATTATATTGAAATACAGTTATAGTACCGTACATATATAAATGGATAGATAGTTTAACCCCTTCAGCACAATGACACCGTTTTTACCTTATATTCTGGCTAATATTAGATGAATATATACAGTCTATTGAGGACCTATTCAGATGATTTAATAAGACAGTATTTACCCCTTTTCGAGTCCTAGAGGTACTTTATAAGTTAACCCTTTCACGCACATATGACGCAGAGGTTGCCAGATTAGCAATAAGAAATAGAGTTCTCTCACTCTTATAATTACCTCTCCAAAATTAGTTTTCTGCCCACAGCTAACTCAAAGACAACTGCAGAGGTTGAAGTAACTAAACTAAAGGTTTCTAAATAACCCTGATGGTAACAAAGGCTTTAACCCTTCCTACCCGGTCTGCCTTAGGTAAGGACAGCACGAAAGAAGGGCCGCTACCCGGTATGCCTAATCTAAGGCATGAGCTTAATAGCCTAATTAAGCTTGGTCTGAACGCCGTGCGTATGACGTATGTCAACAAACCCAAGCGTTCGTCACCGCACCTCCGAAAACAAGGAGAAGACTCCTCAATGTTATTGTTCTGACGTCATGACGAAATTAGTGTCTGAAAAGCCCCCATATTGGCAACATCTCTGCAATATTGGCTCCACTGAAATCGTCATCACAACTGAACCAGTTGACTTACAGAGCTCTACTCAATGCCAAAATACAGATTGAAAACCGCACTACGATTATAGATGAGTGGGAAAGTTCTAGCAGTGAAAATAAACATAAATACAGTAGCCTAGGCCTAGACGTTTTTCAGCCATTTCGCCCGGGTAGGGGCGACCGTCATTGGGTAAGACAGCCCGGGGAGGAAGGGTTAAAGTATCCCCAATAGGCTCAAAATCGCGTCATATGTCGGAGAGGGTTAAAGATAACCGCTTAATGGTAACAAGAATAAGATGGAATTGACGTCAATTGTGATGAAAGGGTTAATATTGCAACACATTAATACAATAAAGTAAATTTTTATGTGAGACTTCTCAGGACTCTATACCTACTATTGATCACTAATAGGTCTCTACTTTTGAGCAAAAATTATTGGATAGGGGATGTGAAATATGCTACACCTATGAATAAACACCAAAATAAGGGTAACAAATATAGAAACTACAACTAATCTTAAGAACCAGTATTTAGGTGTATACACTAACCTCTAATAACCAGTAATTAACATCTACGAACTAATACTAATAACCAGTAATTAAGATCTATACATTATACTTGAATAATCAGTAATTAAGATTTATAAACTTATTGTATAATTTTTTATTTTAATATGTAGTTTAACCAGACCATCGAGTCACAAAATCAGACTCTTAACCTAAGAAGTGCGCATGGGGGTAATTAGAAACGTCCCCGTGCTGACGTATTTGAGCTGTTTCCATCACTAAAATATTAATTTTACCATAAATAGCATTAATACTTATCCATATGCGCCTATTATGGGTTGATTATAAAGGTATTAACCTGAAACAACAATAAAACGAGTGAAAACAGCGTTTGGATGGTCAAAATCGGAGATATAGGCCGCGAGTTATATAATGTATGGGTGAGGCAACCTGCTTTCCCGCCAATTTCCCCCAAGGCCACTGAGACACAGTCGATCGATATTCTCTCTCTCTCTCTTGCACTCGCTTTCTAACATTGGTGACAATGCCCTACTTGCAACTCGCTAATGTTAGCACGAAAATATACCTCAGAATAAGGGAATAACAGGGAAAATAGGTGATAACTGAAGGAGGGGAGGAAAGTGGGGAAGGAGGGGAGGTAGAGGAGTGATATTTTGCATGGCCCTCCCCCCCCAAAAAAAAAATAAAATAAAAATAAAAATAGATGTTTAACCCGTTGAGCCCCGGCTAGTTATAATATTTTGTTCACCCCAGTCCCAAGCCATTTTCACTTCTTTTTTTTGTTTGCTAAAATGGAAGACAAGGATGAGAAATGAAAAAAAAAAAAAAAAAAAATCACCTCGGACAATTTTTTTTGGAGGGGGGGCCGGTGGAAATGAAGAAAACAATAAAAAATAAAATCATTTCGGTCATTTGGGGGGCGGGGGGGGGGTGGTTTCAATAGTTCGTCTCCCCCGCATGACCACCCGCCCGGGAGCACTAGGGTAAAAACTGAGTATGGCATTGTACGGCATACATCCTAAGGAGTGTCTCACATAAATCTCAAGCCTCTAGCTCCCATACGACCGGAGTAATGAAGGTTCAAAGTGGCGGTGAACTAAGGGTGTAAAGTATCCCCACTAAGCCCACCACCACCAGCCGCGCGGCTGTCTCGGCCCGCTCACACCTACTGGCCCGGCTCCCACACACACTACGGTACCTCCCCCTCCTATTCTCCCGCCATTTCCTACCTTACGAGCCACGTAAGTGTTTTTTATATGTCGGACGCACGTGATGCGTCGCTGGGAGTTGGTGATCAAACACTGCCGACGCATCACGTGCGACGCTGGGTCTCACTGGGTTAAAGTTGATTTTTTTTTTCTCTGACTCTTAACCCGGGAACTGCGGGAAGAACCCGTACAGCCCCAGCGACGCGCCTGACGCGTCGGCGATGTATGTAACGCACAGCCCCAGAGACGCGCCTGGCGCGTCACCCTAATTGCGCCGACCGTAACCTCAGGTGTAGCCACTCAAGAGGGCTCAGATTTGTATGGGAACTGTGTACGTATCCCACGCAACCGTGCCGATGGTTGAAAACTCTCAAAGTCCACGTGCGTGCGCGTGAGCGCACAATAACCTGGTTTTTTGGGGTAATTGCCTTCAATTTTTTACTCTTGTAAAATACATTTTCGGGGGCTCTGTAGGACCATTCTTTAAGCTTTTTGAGCGGTTTTTCCTTCATTCCTAACCCATTCGCTATTGTTTCTGGAATAAAACCATTTTTTGAAAACCGGCCGGGTTCTGGTGAACAAACATTACAAAACTAGCCGGGGCTGGACGGGTTAAACATCGAAAAAAAAAAATATATATATTTTTATTTTTTTATTTTTTTGGGCCCCTGGGCCATGCAAAATATCACTCCTCTACCTCCCCTCCTTCCCCACTTTCCTCCCCTCCTTCAGTTATCACCTATTTTCCCTGTTATTCCCTTATTCTGAGGTATATTTTCGTGCTAACATTAGCGAGTTGCAAGCAGGGCATTGTCATCAGTGTTAGCAAGCGAGTGCAAGAGAGAGAGAGAGAATATCGATCGACTGTGTCTCAGTGGCCTTGGGGGAAATTGGCGGGAAAGCAGGTTGCCTCACCCATACATTATATAACTCGCGGCCTATATCTCCGATTTTGACCATCCAAACGCTGTTTTCACTCGTTTTATTGTTGTTTCAGGTTAATACCTTTATAATCAACCCATAATAGGCGCGTATGGATAAGTATTAATGCTATTTATGGTAAAATGAATATTTTAGTGATGGAAACAGCTCAAATACGTCAGCACAGGGGGACGTTTCTAATTACCCCCATGCGCACTTCTTAGGTTAAGTCTTCCCGCAGTCCGCCGGGGGAACTCTTAAGAGTCTTCCCGCAGTTCCCGGGTTAAAGGGCTGGCCTTAGCAAAAGCTAAGGATTTAGTAACACTGGATATGGGTCAGGGTCACATAGGGAGGAAAAACTAGGATATACGAGTCACATCGGGTTGCAATGAGTATAATCAGATTTTATTAATGAGGGAACAAGACTTTAGAAAATAACAAACAATCAGGTAAACGGAAAAGGTTGGATGTCGGAATAAGATTTCCACCCAAAATATAGTGTATGAGAGGGAGAATAGAACGGCCAACCATTATTATGAAGTCAGTTTTTTTACCACAGATTGGCACCGCTAGACCTTCCACTATCAGGTGTAATTTGATAGCACGGATGATAGCTTGTGACCTCTCTCTCTCTCTATCCTTCCCTTATTTAACTTAATTCTCATTATGAATTTGTTTTAATACAGTGATGACTGCCACATGATATTATTCAAATTAGGAAGGACCTTTGAGAGAGAGAGAGAGAGATTCAGATTCACAGCTTCAAGATTTAAAGGTCCCCTAATGATAATAGGATAAAAATGTACAATATTGGGTGCGAGACAGGCCTTTTTGGATCATGTCTGTTTCACTCCATTAGTTTGGAGATTTTAAGACATTTCACCTCATTAGTTTGGCAATTATAAGATGCTGCACCCAATTCAGGCGTTGATTTTTACAGGCCGACCGATAGTAAGCCTGCAGTTAGGATAAATCAGCCAATGGCCGGGACATTTCTTTACCCCAAAATGTACATATTTCGCTTGCAGGGTGTGTAGTTGGTGTTTTTTTAGTTTGAAGGGGGTCTGGGGAGGCGTTATTCTTAGTCGATACATTGCTCGAAAATGGGGAAAGCACTCAAAACCTTCCATAGTAAAATCATAATAACTCCTATCAGAAAGTGTTGACAATACTCTACAGTATTTGACTTTACTATTTAATATTTTTGTGATATGACCCAGCCAGGGTTCGAACCTAGGCCAGTAGTGCAACACCTTAACCCCTAAAGGAGCTTTCTCTGATTGGTATTCAGTGATTCGGATAATTCATTGCTAAAAGTTCTTTTATAACTCAGACTTCAGGAACAAAACAAAGAATCACCAATTTAACATTGTAAGCACTCAAAACAAATGCAGTACTGTACAATATAGTCTCTGTTTTCCCAGCTGACGGTAAATTGCCAAGTCCTCATCTTGATTACTCAGTCGATGCAAAGATTATGAAATGAAATATGTTGGTCACTATGAAACATTAGTACAGTATAGGATACAGAGATGCAGTTGTTTCATATTTTTTATCAAAGAATATAATTTTTATGATACAGAGACATAGTACTGTAGTTTCATATTTTTCCATTAAGTATGGTATTGAAAAAAATCAGCTGCTAAGGTATTAAATTTACTGTCAGCTGAAAAAACAACAACTACTGTATAGTACCGGTAGTAAATGTACTAATATAAAAACAACAACTACTGTATAGTACCGGTAGTAAATGTACTAATATAAAACCAAACAGATTAACTTTAAACTCCACTGGCCATAATAATACCATAGTTGTAATGTGCCTGTATTAACTTGAATAATTCAATGACAAATTAGATGAAGTTTTAATACCTGTCAGATGGATTTATCAACTTAGGAGGGAATCATTGAACCCAAATGACTGAATAGCTTCCCTGGAAACACAAAAATAAATGGGACAATTTGTAAATTGAAAATACAATATAATAATTTAAAGTTAGACATATAATATATTACTGTAACAAGATAATCATTTAAAGATTACGGGATATACAGTACTGTACAGTAGTGCTGTATATGCAGTCATAGAACTATAGTGATATACTGTATACCTGTATATAATGTAGGGTGTGCCTTCAATATGGGCTAAACAACTTTTAGCATGTGTTTGCTTGACTTTAGATTTTATTTTAAAGTCTGTACATAGCATCATGTGTTCTCTTCTCAAACACAATTGCCCTAATACCCTTCCCATGTGATTTAGAATACGGCCGGTCTAAGGGTTAGTAATTTAGTACGTCAGCAGAATCTTGCTAATAAGCGGGGCCCTACAGAGCGGACATATAAGCAAGGGCGTACAGCAGTTGGCACACACGCACACATGGCCGCATGGCAGAAACACCACCTCACACCCAGCACTCAGACACACAACACACTCTGCCTCCACAAACTGTTCATCCTGAGGGGGAGCAGTAGCCCCTTCACCCTCCAAAACAGGTGCACTAGGGGCTTCTGGGCCTCCCTCTGGAGGGGCTGATGGGGCATGTGGCAGGTCCTCCACTCCTGGGGCAGATGGTGTCTGATCTCCTAGTTTAAACGCAGCTATAAGTTCCTCATCCCCAAATTTAGCGGGTGCCTGCTCTCCCAGTTTCGTGGAGGCCATTATGTTCTGTAGGGCTCGCTGGAGACTGCGGTAGGTCGCCGGTCCAATACCCAAGCCAGACGCTTCCTCCTCTGTCATATCCACCAGCCGGGAGAATGTGATCGAGTTGTGGGCGAAAACTGGAGTCAAGTCGAGGGCATGAGCAGCCTTCAAAACTGCTCTGACCGTAGGCTCCAACTGTGCCTCCGCTTCCGCCAGTCCCGCAGGCTTCATGGACAACAGTCGCTGGTACTGAATCAACCAAAACTCTTCTTCATCTACATCGGAACTTCTCATGTCCTGGAGTCGCGTCAACCAGTCCGACAGATGGTTTTCCCGTTCCTTCTTCTCCTTGAGCAAGGACTTGAGGAGGTCAGCGAGGGTAGCCCGCTGCTCTAGCATGGTGGTGGAGCCGTACTGGACTCCGTACTTCTTCTTCCGCACCTCCAACCATGACAGCCGCGCCAGTTCATACTCTATCTGGCCGATCTGTAAAATGGAATACTTTAGTGACACAAGGTAGACTAACAAATTTGTGCAAGGGAATCCAGTGACGATATCAATAAACATATGGTTATGAATCCCATAACTCTATGGTTGTTTCATACCCAGGTTCAGAACCGCTATCATTTATACAGTACAGTACAGTATAAGATATTGTTATGTATTCCTTTCCCTTATTTATCACTATGACACTATGGTAAATATTACTCATAATTAAAGTATTTATTATTTTGATGATTAAAAGAGTGTACGAGAGCGAGGTGGAAGGACAGAGAGGGAGAGGTAGACCGAATGAGAGGTTAAAGGATGGAGTGAAGAAGTATATGAGTGAAGGCGGTGCTGGATGGGAACAGGGGCGTCGACTGACTGCGGACAGAGGTGCATGAGAGCGTTTTGTGCGTGGCCACCCCTTCGGGGATCACGGCGTCCGGCAATAGATAGATAGATAGATTATTTTGAGGGAGAATTAATTGTAAGATTACTATATTAAGATATCCTAGGAGTGTCTTTTTGGAGTCTGTACATAATGTTGGAACCCAAGAGTAGCAACCATTTTGAACCAGATAGACTGTCAGTGTCTCCCAAGCTACCACCACCATAACACCTCTCAGACTGCTATAACTTTTAACTACTACATCTGTCTGCCTGCCTGCCTCATATATAACTACAACCAACACCTATACAGTAGAAGATCCACAGCTAAGTTCGGTAAGGATGGTGTTAGCGGGAGTACCGTCCGCTTTATTTACATAGTTGCACGGTCGCAGTTATGTATGCGTCTAATTTGATTTTTTTTGTTTTCTTTATTGATATTTTTTTTTACAAAATTATCCCACGGCCAGCTGTTCTTTGCCCCCTGCTGGTAATATATATGACGATGACAATAAGTCATGAGGGGTGAGGGGAGCAAAGCCCCCCTCAACCCAATTTTGTATCCCACAGCCGGTAACAAAACAATTAACCTACAGCTGGCCGTGGGATACAACAATACTCCATGACTTATTGTCATATATCATATATAACATCAGCAGGGGGAAAATAACAGCTGGCCGTGGGATAATTTTGTAGAAAACAAGCAATTGGTAAAATTCCAGTTTTACACCGAGAACGATTTTTATAAGTGTTTTTTTTTTTTTTTTTTTTTTAGGTGTTATTGGCAAGATCCTGTGTAGCAGGGAGAACTGTTTTTCAGATGCCTATTTACTAAAAAAAACATTGAACAATATCTTTAACCTAACCTAACCAAAACCTAATCTAGTGCATGTATATTAGTGGACTATTTATGAATGTAAAATGTACAAATATACATACATAAATACATACAGTAACATTTTAAGACTGAGTGCTCCACACATACGTCCTTGCCTTTGCACACAACACACTCAAATTTCTCTATTTCTGACTTATCCTTCGGCAGGGGTACTTTTATTCTACTACAGTGCTTACTCCCATGGTGTACCCAACATCGACAGATGCTACATCGAATCGAGTTAGCGCCCACACCCTTTCCACACACTGCACATGAGTATTCACCACTCTTTTCCACATTGCCTCGTCTCAATCTACAATGCATAACCTTGGTTTTGTTAATATGGACTCTTAAACCCTTGCTCGCCATGCCCTCTCTCCATCTTCTGAATTTGGCCTCGGCATCTTCCAAATTGTCAGTTATTAGGACTAAATTGTCTGCATAAAACAGTTCCAACGGGAGTCCGCCTCTAAAAACTCTAGACAGTGCCTCCAAGACCATAATAAAGAGGAGGGGGCTTAACACTGAACCTTGAATAACTCGAACACGGACTGTGAACTTATCACTCGGTACACCTTTCACCCTCACCGCAGTTCGCAAATACTCATACATCTTTATTATCAGACGCACCAGCCACTCTTCCGCACCAAGTTTCCTCATAGCCCACTGCACAACATCTCTAGGCACCCTGTCAAAGGCCTTCTCCAGGTCTACAAACACAAAGTAAAGATCCCTGCCTTTTAGTAAGTATCTTTCCTGTATCTGCCTGACTATGAAGATAGCATCGGTTGTACCACGTCCTGGCATACCAAACTGCATATCATCAATGAAGATGCTTTGCCTGATCAAACCCTCAAAGACTTTCTCACAGACCTTCATGATTTGGTCAAGCATTTTCAGGCCCCTATAATTACCTCTATCTAGCCGCCGCATCCCCTTTTCCTTTGTATATATTTATTATTACACTTTTTTGCCAATCCTCGGTGATTTTCTCATCTTTATTAACCCTTGTCTAGCGGGCCCTCTGTGGCCGTTTTGGGCCTTTTCAGGCCGTTCTGACTGCTATATCAACCATCAGTATGAAAGGAACTGTATTGCGCCGAAAACTAGGTGGAAATCGCTACACAATGACGCCACATAAAGCTACGTAGCACTCGTGGAGCACTGACAGTGTTACCTCGAAGATGGAAGTTTAGCTGATTTTGCTACCTTGCTCACTTTTAGCGAACTATTGGTTACACTGTCATCCTCACGCGCGGTGGGGGAACTGGAGTTAGTGTGGGCCGGGAGGCCACAGATGTCGGACGTATGGATCATTACTATCCCACCCATTTTCACTCGATTTCCACCCTTTTTTCACCCGTTTTTTGCCAGTTTTTTCAACTCGACTTATGTGGTGAGCCGCTTTTTAAGGGTTAATGGTGTTTATCAACTCAGTGACTAAGTTGACACCAGTCTCCCCTGAGGCTTTTATCATCTCAGCGACAATGTCAGAGTACCCTGAAGCTTTACCGTCCTTCATTTTATTGATTGCGTCGCTCACTACAGCTGGTGCTATCAAAGGAGGGGGTCCAGATATTGGTATTTCGATACTAAGCTGTTCCTCATCCCATTCAAACTCTACATTTAGCAATCGTTCATAGTGTGCCTTCCATGCTTCTCTGATTTCATTTTCTGCATACACAATCTTTCCATTATCGTTTCTAATACACTGTTCACCTATAATATCCCTACTGTCATTTTTAACTCGCCTAGCTAGGTTAAAGATCCCATTGGGATTGCCAGTGTTACACACTTGTTCGAGGACCAGGTCCTTAATGCCTTTTTTAGCATTGTAAATAACTCTTTTGGCAGGGCGGGTGCCAAACCCCGAAAGGGGTTGAAATAGGGGAGCTATCCCCCCGCCAAAGGCGGCTTTCTAGGGCCTTTCCTAGCTGATGCTGAGAGGATTGGGTTCTAGTCATGTGGTGATGGGCTGGTCTATCAGAGTGAGAGATGAGCAATCTCTGCCATACCCATAGCTTACTCTGACTGTTCCTTTAACTTATATATTTTCTAGATCTCAAGTGACGGCGTCTCTTCCGTGGATTGACCTCCCAATCTACCAAGATTGGAAGCCAAAGCGTCACATTTTTCCCTTGCCCCTCAAATTTCTCTTCATAATTGCTGAGGGGCACAGGGCCCTGGGTGGGGCTTTGGTTTCCCGGGCGTTTCCGCACCCTCCTCAGCTCCCCGCCATGAAGTGGCTTCGGTCACCCAGGCTTTATTGTGGTCGGCGGGGAGGGTTCTGTGGGGGCACTCGGTTGTGGCCTTGGAATTGCTCGGGGCCTTGGGGCTGTTCGGCCAGGCAGCTTTGGGAACAACAACAACAACAACTCTTTTGGCAGTTCGTTTAGCTGCCTTGCTTTGAAGCATCTCCTTTTCTCTTTCACAGCATGTTCTACCTCATCGTTCCACCACCAGGAGGTCTTATTCCTGGGGTGACCCTTTGTTTTCCCACAGACTTTGTCAGTGGCAGCGAGAAGGCTATGCTTAAGAAAATTCCATTAACTATTTTCATCGCTAGGCCTGGCTCCCTTATTTCTATTAATTTCCTCCAGTTCACTATGAAACCTATCTCTAACTTCCTTGTTCTTCAGCAGCCACACTTTCCTTTTGGGCATGTATACCTTCTTGCACTTAGGATCTCTGTATAAGCTCATGTCGCACACCAGTAGCTTATGCTGGGGGATACATTCTTTGCTCGGGATGACCTTTACATCCCGAACCAGTTTCCAGTTTTTATTGTAACATTACCAAATTATTGAGATATAAGTACAGGTCTCCCCGCTACACAGGATTATACCGTGTTATTTTATGAACCCAGTCGGAAATTGTAAAAAAAAAACGATATCCATCACAATCTTCAGACAACAAAGCAACAAAAAATATTTGCACGCTCGTGATCAGGTTCCCGGCTATTTTGACTGCCGTGGGATACAATAATAGATTGTCATCATCATGTACAGTATACTGCCAGCAGGGGGCAAATAACAGAGAAAAAGAAACGAAACCGCGAGCGTACGACCTATGTAAACATGACGACCGTACGCCTGGATACTACATCCTTCCCAATTTTGTTTTTAGTGATTTAGGGAGTATATTATAATGAATTACCGACGGTTTGGACATACGGTATATGCCAATGAAGTACAGTAAACTTCCGTTAATCCGAAGGGCAGCGGACCGGCTCTCGTTCGGATTAGTGGATTTTTCGGATTATCGGACTTTACCCCTATGAACCTGTGTATGACGAAAACATTGAGACATTAGGCCACCCAAATGACACAATGGTGCACACACACATATCATATGTTCATGAAATCACTTCAAAAGTTTACCATTGTCATTGTAGCCTATTAACTACTTCAAAACATTCAGATTAATGGTCAAAGGAATCTGCTGATATAAACGTCTTCTTCTTCTTCCGTCTACTAGCGAGTTTGTCTTGCTCTTGAAGATCAGATGTGGTTCGGGAAGTAATGCCTTAACAACGGCACTTCCCTGAGAGGTTCTTGTAATTTTCCTTTTGTGACGTGCTCTGTTATATTATATTGTATTGAAAGCACCCTTGTCTTGTTGTCTTGAAAGCACCCTTGGGATGCTCCGATCACTGAACTATAAATAGTAGCGTATCGGAACATCCAAAGGTGCGTTTTCAAGCTCAAGACTAATACGTCCAAAGGTGCGTTTTCAAGCTCAAGACTGAATGCGCTTGCAGAAAATGCGGTGCAAGCCAGTAGCGCATCGGAGCGTCCCAAGGATGCGTTCAAGAGCAAAACAAACTCTCTAGCAGACGATGTGGAAGAAGAAGAAGACGAAGGTGTTTACGATTATATCAGTAGCTTCCTTTGACCATTAATCTGAATGTTTTGAAGTAAATAATAGGCTACAATGACAATGGTAAACTTTCAAAGTGAATTCATGAACATATGATATGTGTGTGCTCCATTATGTGTCATTTGAGTGGCCTAATGCCTCAAAAAGGGGACTTTGGGACTTCTTGAAATTCGGACCATCGGGTGAATTCGGATTTGGCCTCAAATTGAAAAATTCGGACTATTGGGAGATTCGAATCATCGGTCGTCGGATTAACGGACTTTTACTGTACATGATATAACTAATATAAAAACCTAAATAATAGATCTCAACCCCTGGTACCCGGAAGGGCTCTGAGGAGCCCATAACAAACTAGGGCCCGAAACACGGATGGGCTCTTGAGCACCATAAGCTTGAAAGCCTATTAACCCCTAACTATCGGTGCGCAACATAAGTCGAATTAAATAAATCTGGACTATCTGGCGGCGCGCGACATAGGTCGTGTGGCAATTTCAGCACGTAATGTTGCTGAGAGAGAGAGACAAGTGGTGGCAGGAGAGTAGCGAGCGTATGACTGCTCCAGACCACCGCGGCGAACCTACTGACACGAATCCCACCTCCTCCCTCCCTCTCTCACTCGCTACATACTGAATTGTATGGGGAAAGTACCGAATTACATGCTTTTTGCACTCGTGTTGCGCAGTTGTTGCAAGAAAACTAGCCGTCATAAAAGGATCGTTATGGTGTCATTGGAAAGCTCTGTTTATGCCCTTTCAGGGATAGATACTTGTTTTACGCTCTGGGTCTTATTTAGGCATGAAAATGATCACGTAAACAGCCCTATTTTGGCTAAAAACACCCCGCTGGGCGGTACATATAAATAGACCGCTAGCCCGCTAATAAGGTGTTAAGCGTGTTTTGAAAGCCGTGCGTCCGACGCATACAGTAAACTTCCGTTAATCCGAAGGGCAGCGGACCGGCTCTCGTTCGGATTAGTGGATTTTTCGGATTATCGGACTTTACCCCTATGAACCTGTGTATGACGAAAACATTGAGACATTAGGCCACCCAAATGACACAATGGTGCACACACACATATCATATGTTCATGAAATCACTTCAAAAGTTTACCATTGTCATTGTAGCCTATTAACTACTTCAAAACATTCAGATTAATGGTCAAAGGAATCTGCTGATATAAACGTCTTCTTCTTCTTCCGTCTACTAGCGAGTTTGTCTTGCTCTTGAAGATCAGATGTGGTTCGGGAAGTAATGCCTTAACAACGGCACTTCCCTGAGAGGTTCTTGTAATTTTCCTTTTGTGATTTTCCTTTTGTGACGTGCTCTGTTATATTATATTGTATTGAAAGCACCCTTGTCTTGTTGTCTTGAAAGCACCCTTGGGATGCTCCGATCACTGAACTATAAATAGTAGCGTATCGGAACATCCAAAGGTGCGTTTTCAAGCTCAAGACTAATACGTCCAAAGGTACGTTTTCAAGCTCAAGACTGAATGCGCTTGCAGAAAATGCGGTGCAAGCCAGTAGCGCATCGGAGCGTCCCAAGGATGCGTTCCAGAGCAAAACAAACTCTCTAGCAGACGATGTGGAAGAAGAAGAAGACGAAGGTGTTTACGATTATATCAGTAGCTTCCTTTGACCATTAATCTGAATGTTTTGAAGTAGATAATAGGCTACAATGACAATGGTAAACTTTTAAAGTGAATTCATGAACATATGATATGTGTGTGCTCCATTATGTGTCATTTGAGTGGCCTAATGCCTCAAAAAGGGGACTTTGGGACTTCTTGAAAGGTGCGTTTTCAAGCTCAAGACTGAATGCGCTTGCAGAAAATGCGGTGCAAGCCAGTAGCGCATCGGAGCGTCCCAAGGATGCGTTCAAGAGCAAAACAAACTCTCTAGCAGACGATGTGGAAGAAGAAGAAGACGAAGGTGTTTACGATTATATCAGTAGCTTCCTTTGACCATTAATCTGAATGTTTTGAAGTAGATAATAGGCTACAATGACAATGGTAAACTTTTAAAGTGAATTCATGAACATATGATATGTGTGTGCTCCATTATGTGTCATTTGAGTGGCCTAATGCCTCAAAAAGGGGACTTTGGGACTTCTTGAAATTCGGACCATCGGGTGAATTCGGATTTGGCCTCAAATTGAAAAATTCGGACTATTGGGAGATTCGAATCATCGGTCGTCGGATTAACGGACTTTTACTGTATAAACAAAGCTTGTCTTTGCGACACCGCACCTCCGAAACCAAGAAGGAGACGTCGGATCAAAGTTGTTGTTGTATGCATTGACGAGATTAGTGTCTGCAAATGTCCGATATCGCTAACATCGCCTCGAAACTTTCTCTACGGAAATCGTCATCACAACTGAACCAGTTGACTTAGAGAGCTCTACTCAACGCCAGTCTACAGATAAGAAACACATCTACGTTTAGAGATGTGAGTGAATTCTCTAGCAGTTAAAATAACAAAGATACGGGTAGCCTATTAAAGACGTTTTTCGGCCAGATCACCCGGGTTTCACGGATATCCTAATAAGAAGGCAAAACCGGTCTGTGAGGTTTAACTTCGACCCGGTGTAAAACTAGAATTTTGTTTTTCTATGTGAGTGAGGGAGACAAAAGACAGAACTGCCTGTAGCAAGTGCCTCCCCAAGAGTTGAAAGAGTGACAGGGCCAAAATCAAGGGACGTTCGAGCCAAAATGCCTGGACACAAAGAGTTTGAAGCAATTTAAGTCATAGCAAGAGGGAAATACTGATTCTGGGAGCGAGTTCCAGAGCTCAGCTGTTGAATAGAAGACAGATTGAGAATAACGTTTCACTCTTGGGTTGGAGAGTTGCACAGAGTAGGGGTGGGATTGTGCTGCATGACGGGTGATACGTGCTCTACGAAGAGGGGGTAGTATACACTGAGAGCTCTGAGGAACACTGATTATTGTAATAGCGGTAGAATAGTGAGAGATGCAACATTGCGGCGAAGAGAGAGAGACTGTAAAGAGTTGGTGAATGGACGTGAGCTAACCCAGGAACAGCGAGAACACTCTTAAAAGGTTTTGGTGGGCAAGGGCGAGGAACCTCTTAAGAGGTAAGGCCCAAATTTATTTTTTAAAAGGCCCCAGTAGCACTTAAAACAAGTGAAATGGTGATTAAGTGAGATAATTCCCCTCTATACCTCCAATCATTCCTCCACATCTGTCAAAATCCCCTCCTTCCCCCCCCCCCTTCAATTATCACCTATTTTCCGTTATTCCCTTATTCATTGGTATATTTTCGTGTCAACATCTCCAAGCCGGTTCTATGGTGTGGTCATGTGACTAGTGAGTGTGTTGCGTAAGGGAGAGTGTGGGTGAGTGAGTCAGTCAGGCTTCAGGCCTCACGAGGGGAGGGTCTGCCTTGCTCTGCTCCACAATTCATGAATGGACCGGCCGGCAATAGTTCGCGATTTTGACCATCCAAACACTATTCCCACTTGTTTTATTGTTGTTACACGTTACTATATTCATATTAAACATAAATGAGTCATTGGAGCTGGTGGACAAGTTTTGTTACCTAGGAGATACCATCTCTGCCGGTGGTGGGCCCGAGGCTGCCACTGTCGCTAGAATTAGATGTGGCTGGAGGAAGTTCAGAGAACTGCTGCCAGTTCTGACCATGAAAAGAATGCCTCTCCCCCTGAAGGGAAAAGTGTATGCCTCATGTGTTAGAAGTGCAATGACGTATGCCTTAGAAACATAGGCCGTTAAAGTAGAGGATATCAACAGAATGGAACGTAATGAGATGAGAATGGTGAGATGGATGTGTGGGGCCAGGCTGCAGGTAGAATAACAAATGTTGAGCTGAGGAGACGTTTAGGTATAAAGAGTATTAGCGAAGTGATGCGTACAAGTAGACTGGGATGGTATGGACATGTGGAGAGAATGGATGAACAAAATTGGGTGAAAAAATGCAGGTCTGTGATTGTGGAGGGAGCTGCACCAAGGGGTGGACCGAGGAAGACCTGGGATCGGACTATACATGCCGATCTCAAATCCAAAAACTTGACAAGTGAAGCAGCCCTTAACAGGGTTGCCTGGAACGCCGCCATTAGGATCCTACAAGAGACTGAAACTGCACGTATTTAGTAGTAGCCTCTACGTTCCAACGTAGAGCTATATACTTATCGTATAATTTTGCTCCGCTCTAGAGCGGGCAATTATCGAAATCACTAGCGCGATAAAACGATAACATCTAGAGTAGCACCTTACTCTCTCTACTAGGTACGTTGTACATACTTTGGAGGCCACTATTTGAAAAGGAAAATAAGAAAATATTGATGAGAAAGAAGAGAAAATTACAGGATTTTAGGCCATCCTATCTGGCTCCTTCAGCCGTCTTGACGGATCCACCCCACTACCCGACAGGGTTCATTGGGCATTCCTTTTCGCGCTACTCAAGCCTCCACACACGCTGTTTTCTATGCGCCCGATTTTTGTGCTTCTACTCCTGTCGCCTACCCTTTGGGTGAGTTGTGGGCCTTATTTATGGTACCTAAGGTTATTAGACAGATGATCTGTGATGTAGGCACGCTTCAAATGGGCTCTTAGGTGTGTTACTTTGAGTATGGCGTCGAAACTGGTTGGTCACGCTTCTGCGAGTGTTATTATTTAGGCCTTTGCCTGTTTTTATCATCATTTTCACTTGTGGTGGCTTAGTTTTGTTTACCTGGTAGGTTCTATTACGCTTTGTGCTTATTTTCTGCTTTCATTGCGTGGTTTTTGCGCAAAGTTAGGCTAACTTGTGCACTTTCATTTGTGATGAAGGGGGCGTAGCCCCCCTTGCCTTGACAGGTTATTTTGGCCTTATGTTTTGCTTACCTTCCCATGAATGTTTCGCATTGGAGTGTGCCCTGTGTTTTTTGTTTTTATCTGCCACTCAACCAAGGCTAGGCCCCCTGTTAATAGTCTAACTTTTAGTTGGAGGGGGGCGCCAGGGCTAGGCCTCATGTTCCTAGCCTACCTTTTTGGAAGGGGCAGAAGGGACTTTTGGTGGACCGTCAATGTTGCCTCGTCGCTCTTGCTTGCCGATCTCTGGTTATACTAAACCACCTTAGGCTCGCAGGGGTATGACGCTTTGGTTTTACTAAACCTTCTGTGGGGCACCCTTTTTTCGTCTGACGCTCGCTCCCGCGCTGTCTCTCCCTTATTTTGTTGGCACTCCCCTAGGCCTTGAGTTCATGAGACACAGTCTTCCCCTTACTTGAACTCCCTCATACATTGAGGTCCCCGCGGCACGGTCTTCACCTCCTTTGAGCTCTACGATGCCTTGAACTGTCGTCCCTTCCACCCTTTTTGGTGACGCGGGTCTCTGGGAAGGGCTCCGCGCCCGCTCCGCCCTGCAGCGTGGACAAATCCCGCTCCGGGTCGGTCCTTTGCTTCCGACATGTTCTCTTTTTTGGCTGCTGTGGTCGGGTCACTCTGGACCCGCTCCGCCCTAGGATGGTACTATCCGTCTCTAGGTCGGTCCTCTGCATCGCACTATTTTATTTTTGCTCATGCAAGCTCCCCTGCCAGCTGTCCTGCTGTGCACTTGGGTTGAGCCTTTAGGTTGGTATTTACCTCCATCTCCCTTTCCGCTCGAGGACGGACAAATCCGCTCTGGAGCGGACATCTCCGCTCTGGTGCAAGCATCTCCGCTCTGCAGCGATTTCTATTCCGCTCTGGACAGGGCCCCCTTGGGCTTCTACACTGGGTCTCTCCTCCACCTGTTCCGCTCTGGAGCGGACGCCAGTCCCGCTCCTGGTCGGTCCTAGGCCTTCCCTCCTGCTGCCCTAGCCCTCCTGTTTTCACCTGGTTCTACTCTACGCTTGTTCCGCTGTGGAGCGGACGTCAGTCCCGCTCCTGGTCGGTCCTAGGCCTTCCCTCCTGCTGCCCTAGCCCTCCTGTTTTCACCTGGTTCTCCTCTACGATTGTTCCGCTCTGGAGCGGGCGCCAGTCCTGCTCCAGGTCGGTCCTAGGCCTTGCCTTCTAATGCCCTGGCTCTCTTGTTCGCTGTGCGCTTGCCTTTCTCCTTTGCCTAGACTGCCATTGTCATGCATGCATGCCCCGATCTGGAGCGGGAGGGTGTAGTCCGCTCTGGAGCGGGTCTGTCTGCTCCGCTCTGGGGCGGACTTTCCCGCTCTAGAGCGGACTTGCCCTCTCGGCCCTGGCACTGTTTTTTGGCCAATATTGCCTTGTTTGTACAGTACTTGGGGTTTGTCGGTTACTGTGTCTCATAACCTTCTCCTTTACATCAGGCTGTGTTCTCGCTCTGCACTGCTGGGTCCCTTGGCCTGCCATCTCCTCTTCGATCCCTTCACCTTCAGGTACCCTTTTCGGTTCTTATATGGCTGTCATGCTTTATTTCAGGGTGTTTGAACCTGCACCTTGGTCTTTTCTGCCCTGGGTTTTTGGGGTTCTTCGGACTGTTGCTGCTTATGATGTATGCTTGGCCCTCCCACATGGGGGGGGTCCGTCTCCGTCCTTCTCCACATGAGGGGGGGGGGGGGGTGTTATTACTTTTATGTACCTATCATAATGCCTGGTATCTTTTGTGTGTTTTTTGCGCATACTGTCATACCTTCCTTCAATTTATGCATCCTCTTTCTCTGAGCTTCGTCTGGGACATCTTTCATTTCTCCCTTCGCTTACTGTGCGGATGTCGCTCCCTGCCTGCGCGCGCCATGGGTGTGCCCGTCCGGCTATGGGAGCTGGGCATACTGGGTGCCCCGCCCATGCTGCGTGCTACTGCCGTGATAGCTTCACCCCCAGACGGGTGGCCCGTGTCTCGTCAACTTTATGACGTTTGAGTCTCGCCCTACTTCACCGGATGCTGAGACGGCACGGGTCGACCTCCCCGCTGCATGGTCGGGCGTGGCTCGGTCTGTTAAGGCCCATTTACACCGGGTCCCCCGCTTCATGGACGAAGGGGTTCGCGCCTTGCTGACCCTTCCTCTGGTGTCTCCGCGCCCTGTGGTCACCGCTTCACAGGTCCCTCAGTCTGGTGTGTCTCCATTATCACCGGACACAGCGGGGTCGATGCGGCACCACTCAGCTTCTCCACGTCGCCGGAAGTCTTCGACGTCCCGCCGCCCTGCAGCTTCCGACCACACGTCTCTGGGCTCGCCGACTTTTCGCCCTACGATGGCGATGCTTCCCCCGGTCCGTGTTCCTGCTGGTGTTTCGGCCTTCTCCCCTGGTCGTCGTCCCACCCATGGGCTGCTCTGGGTGATTGGGGCGTCGCAGGCCGCCGGACGTCTACCGTCGGCTCCTCTGCCATCGTTGCCGTTGGCTCTGCTACCACCGTTACCGCCTACTCCCCCTCCTACGGAGGCGGGGGCTCTGTTTGCTTCGGCCTCTCCTCTTCTTGTCCGCGATGGTCTCCCGGATCTCCTGGCTTTGTCGGGTCTGACATTCCGTGTGGCCTGCCTTCTCCTGCTCAGAAGAGTGGACCCGTACCTCTGGCAGTGCACGGCGCCGGTGTGGCGGTTTTAGGGTCTGGTCAGGTGGGGGCTGCCTGTGACCTCGTGGGACTGAGTGGCGGGAGCGATGAAGTGTCCGATGTCGTAGTGGTTGAGGACTCGCCCCGGGAGTCTTTCTCCTATACTCCGTCGCCTCGTCGGTCGCCCAGCCGTCGGAACCGTCGCCGGCCTATCTCTTCATCTTCCTCATCACCGACCGCAGACCCTGGATAGGTCCTTCCTCTTCGGGCCGTCCAGGAGGCCCAGGTTAGGGCTGAGGAGGCTAACGCTGCACGGGATGCTTGCACTGATGGCGGGGGGCTGGGAGCGTCCTCCTCCCATTCCTCCTGTGCTTCAACCTTGCGTTTTGGTTGTTCGACACTATTGCCTCCTAGGCTTGCTCTTGCTTGCCTGTCTCCGGATTTACTAAACCTTCTTGCAGGGCCCCAGTTTTCGTCTGCTTCCAGCTCCTGCGACACAGTCTTACCCTCCATTGAACTCACCAATACCTTGAGTTCCTGAGCCGCAGTCTTCACCTATATTGACCTCCCCAATACCTTGAGGTTCCTGTGGCGCGGTCTTAACCTACATTGAGGTTCCTGCGACACGGTCTTCACCTACATTGCGCTCCCCTATACCTTGGGGTTCCTGCGACACGGTCTTAACCTACTTTGCGCTCCCCAATGCCTTGAGTTCCTGAGACACCGTCTTCACCTACTTTGACCTCGCTCATACCTTGCGGTTCCTCAGGCACAGTCTTCCCTACATTGGGCTCCCCAATACCTTGAGGTTCCTGAGACACTGTCTTAACCTCCATTGTGCTCACCAATCCCTTGGGATGTCTTTTTCCTTCCATCCCCGGTGCCGCAGGTCTCTCGGACGGGCTTTACTCGGCTCGCTCCGCCCTGGCGCGTGGATGACTCCCGCTCCTGGTCGGTCCTATGACTCGACACATTCTCCTATAAAACCGCTCCCTTTATTACTGCAATCTGCCTGACGTCCTTCAACGGTGTCTTTGGCTTTGCTGCGCGGGACCCTTTCGGCTTCTCCACTTCAGTTGGGCATGTTTTTCTTACGGGCCTCTGGCGTTTGGGCTAGGGCCTCACGGGGCCCGTTCCGCCCTAGGGTGGGCTCTCTCCTCCTCTCGGTCGGGCCTATGCTTTGCCTCTGTTCTTTACCCGCGGACGCTCCCACGTCAGCTGTGATGCTAGACCATTCAGTTGGGACGCTTGGATGTACATCTCTGATGTTTTTACCCAGGGAGGCTCCCACGTCGGCTATCGTGCTAGACGATTCTTTTGGGACTCTTGGATGTTCCTGGCCTTTCACCTTTACTGGTACCTACGGGCCTCTGACGTTTGGCTACCCTACGCCCGCTCCTCCCTGGTGCGGCGCCTCCGCTCTGGAGCGGTGACTGTCTTTTTATTTCCGTGGATGCTTCCACGTCAGCTGTCCTGCTAGTCTATTCTGACGGAACTCTTGGGTGTTTTCCCTTTCACCCTTCCTGATGCCTCAAGCCTCTCCCATCCGACTGCACTACATCTGCCCCGCCCTCGAGCGGACATTCCCGCTCTTGGCCAGTTCTCTTCCGTACTTCTCCTGACACCATCCCGGTTCCTCACCTGTCCTATGCCGCTCTCCGCTCTGGAGCGGAGCTTACTTTCTGCTCCAGAGCGGGATTTCCGCCCCAGCGCGGAGCGGGCCATTCGGGGCCCCCTCCTCTCTGGGTCGGTTCTCGGTGGACTTTGCCTTGCCTCTGGATGGGCCCTCCGTTGCCGTCATTCATCTTCCTACTGTTGCAGTCATTCATCTTACTACTGGCTCCGTCTCGCTCCCTTGCCTCCCTAGGCTTGGTCATTCATCTTCCTACTGGCACCATCTCGCTCCATTGCCTCCCTCGGCCTCCTGGGCCGCTCCTGCAGCGTGCAACGCTCTCCGCTCTGGTGCGCAGCTTCCATTTCCGCTCCAGGGCGGCGAGGGCCCTTCCTCCTACATTCCGCTCCTGAGCGGTTTCCGCCCCGGGGCGGAGGGGACCATTCTGGACCACTCCGCTCTGGGTCGGTGCTAGGGTGCTTTGCTTTACCTCTGGATAGGGACTCAGTTGCAGTGGTTCACGGACTTCTCTTTTTTATCAGACTGTGCTCCCACTCTACTCTGATGGTAGGGTGGAGAAGAGGCGTCTTCTCCTCTTCAGTGTCTTCACCCTTTGGGTATTCTTATTATCCTCTTCAATTATAAGGCTTTCATGCCTTCCTTCTGGGGATTTGCACCTGCCCCTTGGTCTTTTCTGACCGGAGTTTTTCGGGGTTCTTGCTCTTGCTGGTTCGCCTGGTCTCTCCCTGACCCTCCGCATGGGGGTCACTCTTCACCCCTCGCCTCGCACAGGGGGGGGGGGGGGTTACTCACTTTCATGAAAAGGTGCTCCATTTTCGAGGTGTAGTGAGCACTTTTGTGCGTCCTTCGGCCCTTGTGCCTGTTCCTTTTCAGGAGTTTTTATTCCGGTATTTGTGCACCCATGCATTATCCTCCTGTCTCGCCCTCCGTTCGAAGGGTCCCCCTTTTTCGTCCTTTCCTTCCTACACAAGGGAAGGGGGTACACTCCTGTCACGGATTTACCGATTTTTTCACATTATTGTGCTTACACACACTTCCTGGGCTTCCTACATGGGACGGCAGTGTCTTTTTCCTTTCCGTTTGCAAGGAGGATATCACTTCCTTCCTGCGCACACCATGGGTGTGTCCGTCCTGCCATGCCCGTTGGGCGTAGATTGTGTCCTCCCCTTATCTCGTGCTACAGCCGCGATGGTTTTCACCCTCGGAGATATAGATCGTGGCTCATGGATATTGTCCTTTGTGTCTCGTCCTCCTTCCCCGGACACGGATGAGGCGAGGTCTCGCCTCTGCACTATGTAGTCGGGAATTGCTCTCTATGTCAAGGACCACTTCCATTGGATTCCACACTTCGTAAGACGGAGGGGTACGCGCCATGCGTCCTCTTACCTCTGCTGTCTCCGTGGCGCCAGGCCGCCTTTCCTCCTGTGCCTCGGTCGGGCGTCCTCGCGGTTTCCGAGGACGTCGAAACAACGGTGTGACGTCGCTCTCCTTCCCCATATCGCCGACGATTCCCGCCTCCTACGTCCGGTTCATGCCATACATGTGGCTCTGGACGAGGCTCGGGAACCCGTCATACTGCATGCAACCTCCCTGCCCGGGCCTGCCGCCCTATGGACGGATGCTCTGTCGAATGGACGGGGCACCCGGGTAGTATGGTCTTCCCAACACACCGTGTTCGACGACCTAGCGGCCTCCTGGAGTGTTCCACAGGTGGCCTGGTTCGCCTCCTGCGAGGTGACCGGGTTGCCTGTGTTCCTGTACCGCTGGTTTACTCCTCTGGCGGAGGTACCGGTCGCGTTCAGCAAGGACTGGCGCAGGTGGCGGTCGGTTTATGTGTGTTCCACCAACCGCCGCCCTTTTTGATGTGCAAAGTCCTCCACAGGCTGAGAGGGTACCAGTGCTTCGTTTGGTTGTCGCGCCCATCCGGCCGGCCCAAGCCTGGTCCGCTCGGCTGAAGCGGTGGTACCCGCGTCCAGTTCCCCTAGCGATCTCCGATTTCCACTTGGTATCGATTGGTGTCCTAGGGACCTCGTTAGCCTTCACATCGTGGATGTTGTGAGGCAGGGTGGATGCCTAAGTTTAGTCGTTCTTTGACTGTCAAATCCTCTCCCCTGGATTAGTTTTACATGGCAGACTTACGGTTCTTACTGACACAGTTTTCCTTCTTGGTTTCCTACCCATCACGGACGCGCCCATCGGTGGCGTTCGTGTTTCACTACCTCCATTGGTTCATCTTGAGAAGCGTCCCAACATCTGCACCACTCTTACGAACCGCCTGTCGGCCATTCGGGTACCGTTTGAGACTTTCACGGGGTTGGTCGTTCCTCCCTAGGACTTGGGTTCTTTTTGCGGTCCTGCTTTATGCTTCGTCCGGCGCCGTGTCCGCTTCCTCCTCAGTGGTTTCTGGCGGAGGCTCTCGAAATGCTCTCGTCTGCCTCTTACGCTCATTACCCCACGCCTGCACACTTCCGTGACGTGACATTGTTCTTTATGGCTTTGGCGACAGGTGAAGGAGTCCCCGGAGATGACTGCCAGGTCTAGGGTCCGACTTTCCTTACATCGTTCTCCCGTCCTTGAGTCAGTTACTTTGGCTCCATCTGTTCGTTTGGTTGCTACGACCGTACGCGACGCTCCCGTTTTTATGCTTTTCCTGTACCGGCTTTCAAACATGGTAGGGTTCATCATCCGTTATGCCCGGTTCAAACCCTGCGTCCGTATGTGTACTCGACCAGGCCAGTGTCGGGGTTGCCTTTACGGGTGGCGCCTCCGACCTGTAGGAGACTAGGTCGACGTGCTGTGGGACTTCGCCTGTGTCGGTAGTTTCAGGCCAGTAACCCTTACGTTCTGGACGCTGCTCATGTTGTCCGTTCGTACGCTGCTACGTTCAGATTTTACATAATCTTTCTCGCCCGAACGTTGCCGACACGGGGCTTTGGTCTTCCCCCACCACGTTTGTCTCCTCTCTGGCCATGTCCACAGGCAGGCCGGGATGTCCTTGTAGTGCGTTGGGCCAGCAGGTTCCCTCAGGGTCTACCTGCAGCGTTCCTTCTGTCTCTTATCCTTCTCCCTTCTTGTTCTTCTTTTATTGGGGAAAGGGGGGGGGGGGGGTATTGCACTATTGGGAGGTTTGACGTACCTCCCAACCTACCAAATAGGAAAACCTACTATTTGGTAGTAGTCTTGGAAAATCCAACGTCAAGGCTATTAACCTAATTGCAATGACGACTTGTCTATTTTGACTGCTATATCGTCATTCCAACCGCGGTTAAAAAGAAAACGTCTAGAGTCTACTCCTTATCTTGCTCTAGGAGACGTTGTACATTAACCAAAACTACCACCGAAGGTGAAAAAAGCATAGAAGAGAAGAAAAAGGGGTTTACCTTAGTTACCGCTCAAGGCCCATCCCGTGTTCCGTCATGTGCAGATCCCTGTCGAACGTGCGCATGAGCGACCCTCTCTTGTCATCACATCTCACGTCAGCAGAAGAACACGGATGGGCAGGGGTCCGGTGTGAGGGAGGGTATTATGTACGTTGGATTTTCCAAGACTACTACCAAATAGTAGGTTTTCCTATTTGGTAGGTTGGGAGGTACGTCAAACCTCCCAATTTGTTAGTAGTCTTGGCAAATCCAACGTCAAGGCTGCATAACAAATAGGAGGATATCCAAGCCCAACATACCCAAAAAAACAATGCATAAAACAAAATTATGAATGACAAAGAAACACAATTTAAACAAGAGAGTTTAATAAAAGAGTGAAAAACTGAGGAGTAGCTAAAAAGAGCAGTTTTAACACGTGCCCGTCATTCATAGTAATGCAAAACCATAGACTTGTCTTAAACCAAAAAGTACTGTACCCAAAATCCCTTTTCTTCCAAAACCAACAAAAACATTGAACACAATAATAAAACACAATTTTCAATTTGGCAAAAACACTTATGTACTGTATACATAAAACATAATCCCAAACTTGCAATCCAGTGTTGCAAACCCGCACTCCCCCCCCCCCCCCCTTTTCCAAATAAAACAAAGTAAAGGAAAGAGTGACAAGGGGGGAAGACCAGGCATCTTCGCCAGAGCTCTAGGAAACACGACTCCCGAGAGCTATCACAGGCCGAGGGGGTCTAACAATGGACATGGAGAGGTAGGAGGAGACGAAGGTATGGACAGAAGACCACAAACCCGCCGAGGCGACGTCAGGCAACGACCGACTCTGCAGGAACCGTAAGGAGGCAGCAAAGGACCGCACATCGTGCGCAGAACCCCTACAATCAGGGTTACTGGCACAAATGACCCGACAAATGTGGCGTCCTATCTGCACGTTCGAGAGCCTCCCACCAGACCGAGGAGACACCCACATAGCAGTACCCGAACTCGGCGCCACAGACTCAACATAGGAGTGCAAGGCTTGCACCGGGCACAACACATGGTGAGTATGCCCACGTTTTAAAGCCTGGATGGTGAAAGGCTTGAAAACGTGGGTCTCTCTCTCATTCTTGGCAACAAAATGAGGGGAGGGGGCTAACGTGACGACATTCAAGGACGGGGAGAATCGCATGCATTCCTAGGACCGTGACATGGCTGCTAGTTCAGACACCCTATCCCCAGTGGCCAGAGCGACAAGGAAGAGTGTACGCTCCAGCAACCGAACCGGTGTAGTGTCCCGTGTATATGTGTGTGAAGCCAGGAGGTCCAGAGCTCGTCCCAGATCCCACTGAGGAGGGATCTGGCGCGGAGGCGGGCGTTCCCTGAAGGCAGCCTTCATGAAGGAATCCAGCTCCTTCGGCGGAACGACCAGCCCAGTGCCGGACTCAAAGACCTCCCGGATGGCAGACAAGTGGTTACGTATAGTGTTGACTTGAAAGTGACGTGTACGGAAGAGGTGAAACAAGTAGTGTAGTATGAGGGAAGGAGAGCTAACTGTCTGGCGAGTGTCCTGTATCCACCTAGTAAAAGACCTCCAGTGGGACTCGTAAGTCCCCCAAGTCGAAGACGTCCATGAACGCTTCATGAAGTCAGTCAGGTCCCGTCCGTGGACTGGGAGCCACCGTGCCTCACGAACATCCATGATGCGAAGGCCAACGAGGTCCGCAGGTCTCCAACCTGGCTCAAGTGGAATCTTGAGAGAGGGAGAGGGACCGGACTCGGGCACCACCACTTCAACTGGGCGTACCAAGCCTGGGCCGGCCACAGAGGCGCTATTAGCCAGACTCTGCCGCGGTACAGCCGCAGCCTCGCGAGGACTTTGCACATCAACAGTGCGTCTGGTGGCGGAAATATGTATATCGACTGCCACCTGCTCCAGTCTTCCATGAAAGCGTCCGGACCCCCCTCCGGAGTACGAGTCCGGAGGGATAGGTACTGAGGCAACTTGCGCGTCTCCTTCGATGCGAACAAGTCGACCTCCGGAACACCCCAGGAAGCTGCGAGGTCGTCGAATACAGTCTGTTTCATTGCCCATTCTACAAGAACGCCCTGTCCTCTCGACAGGGCGTCCGCCCACAGGTTGGCAGTCCCGGGCAGGTAGGAGGCGTGCAGGGATATGTTGTGTCGGTTCGCGAGGAAGAACAACTTCTCGGAGATCCCCAACTGAGTCAAAGACCTGGAGGACCCCTGCTTTTGGATACAGTGGACAGCTGTCTGATTGTCCATCCTGAAGGCCACTGACTGTCCCCGAAGGGCCAGCGCGTGGTCCCTCAGGAAGAACAAGGGAACCAACGGTTCGAGGGCATTGATGTGTAGGTGTGTGTGTCCCACCCATCTGCCGTGATGTTGATGTCCCAGGTTGGATTGGTAACCCCACCCTACCTCGCTCGACGCATCTGTATCTACCCAGATCGTCGGCGGGGGGGCGGTCCAGGGCACAGCCGCAGAGAGCGTGCCCCGAGCAACCCAGCGTCCTAAGTGTCTGTGAATGGTACGCGGGATCGGCATGAGCCGATCCATAGAGGCCAACGGAAACACCTTGTTGCCCATGAGTATTAGGCGGCGCAGCCTGAGCCTCCCTAAGGGAATGGTCAGAGCGGCCCAATTCAGTGAACCCACTAACGAGTCCCAGATCCTCCTCGTGAGGGAGACCGAGTGCAACACGGCGAAGACCTTCCTGCGAAGTTTCACCGCGTTTGGCTGACTCTGGGTCACTGTAGCGTTGGTCAGATCCCATTCGAGACCTACCCACGTCACGACACGCGACGGGATCAGGCGTGACTTGGGAATATTGATTTCGAACCCTAACTGTGTGATGTGTTGAACTACTGTGAGGGTGTCGTGGACGCACTGTTCTAGGGTGTCTGAAACTATCAACCAGTCGTCCAAGTAAAACAGGATCTGGAGGCCGCTCCTGAGGAGAGGATCCAGAGCCTGCTTCACCAGTTTCGAGAAGATCCGCGGCGCGATGTTGAGACCGAAGGGAAGTCTGTCGAACATGAACACACGATCGGAAGTCTGAACGGCCAAGAATCGCTGGAAACGAGGATGGATAGGAACGTGCCAATACGCATCCTTGAGGTCCAGCGACACTACCCACGACAGAGGTCGCAGGGCCAGTCGTACCTGGTGCACCGTCATCATCCGAAACCGTGTGTTCACGATGTGCCCGTTGAGGGACGACAGATCCACCACCGGTCGCATCGCGTCGCAGTCCTTCTTCGGTACCAGAAATACACGGGAGAGGAAAACCGGTTGACCGGCTTTCACCTCCTTGACGATTCCCTGCTCGTGCATGGATGTTATCACGTCGGCCACCTCCGAAGAGACAGGCCGGCTTCGTTGACAAGAGCTGAGTGGGGGTCTGGACTTCCATCTCCAGGTTAGACCCCTCCGTGCAATCTTCCGCCCCCACGTCCCTCGCGGCCACCGAGGGGCGCAAGGGCGAAAACAACCTGTGGGAGCCCCCGAGATGAGGTGAGCGACCCTTTCGGCTAGGCGAGAAGGAGAACAAGGAGGAGACCGACCTGGAGAACCTACACATTTTTTGACGTGGAGGGTCCCCCGGTACGGTCCCTGCGGTCATAAGAGCCACGTTGACCTCCTCTACCCCCCCCACCTCGTCGAAAAGGGTGGGTCACCCCATCCCCTGTCCGTCTCGCGTCTGACCCCGTCGAAGTGCGGCCGGAAGTGGAAGGCTGGCCAGCCCCTTCTCGGCGGGGATGAAAGGGAGCAGGAGCAGAAGTGCGAGGCGGAACCGACGCTCTGGCCGGCAACTTCCCTTTCCTGCGCCCTTTCTTGGCGGCAGCACTGGCGGCAGCACCCCGAAGAGGACCGGCAGAAGGACGGGACTGCGAAGACCCTGGTCGCGACACAGCGCGTCTTTGCGTGTCATAAGCAGGGTCCGCCGACAGAGAAGTGTAGCGTTCCCAAGCATCCTGCGCAAAAAGCCCCGATGTATAGAGCTCAGAGTACAACAAACCCTGACGAATATCCAAGGGGGCTTTCCGGCAGAACGAGGACCTTACCGTCTGGCGTTGTCGAGTTGCCTCGCACAAAACCGCCTTCAGCTCGGGAACCAAAGACACCGCGAGCTGAAGGTGGATCCGCCGAACGTGGGCCAAACCCTCGCGAAGATCGCCTGGTGCAGTCGCCTCGATAAGCCTCAGGTGGTGAACAGACGTCTGGAGGGAACCTAAAAGACAAGATAATAAGTTCGCCACCCTCTGCCGCAAGGTAAAATCCCTGTCGACAGAGGACTTATCTGGGTGAGAGAAGAACGGGTTAGCAATAGCACAAATTTCAAGTTTGGGCGCGCTGATCCAGGACCAGAACTTGCCATCCAATCCGCCGACAGATACAAGAGGAGGCAAAAGCAGTGATGACTCCGGGGGAGGGACTGAAACAGATCTGTCGACGGAACGGTTGGCGAATTCTAAGGCCTCAGCAAACCAGGCCTCCAATGGGAGAGGATTATCGAGCACGACGGCTAAGCCAGGCTTACCGTCGTCGCACAAACCCGTCCCATAGGAGGACAGTCCCGTCAACACAGCCAGGGACTGAACATCCTGAAGGATGTCCTGGCGGCTGAAGTCTGACCAGAGCTTAGTCCGAGGAGCAGACGGGGGCTTGGGCTTCACCGAAAAGTACTGAAGGTCAGTCCTCATCGGGTAAGCCCGCACCTCCACGTCGGCCACCTGACCATCCACCCTGATCACCCTGAAATGCATCTTATCATTAATTTGCACCGACCAGTCCGAAGGTAGGGCCCTCTCACCTGACGGGAAGCCGGTAGCACGCTCTGGGTGGGAGGCCTGCACCCCCTTCCAAACAGCCAAGAAGCCATAGAGGAGCGGCATAGTCCGCGATGGGATCTTGGCCTTCTGGATGGGGGGCAAGCGCGGACCCTGCCCTAGCAGACGGAGAACCCCCGCATGGGAGACAGCAGGGGCAACCACCTGAGCTAGGGCAGGAGCAGTACTAGCCGACGACCGGGCAGGCGGAGAAGCAGGGCGAGAATGAATGTGGTCCACCGCAGAAGGGAGGGGGGCCAAAGCAGGGGTAGGTTGGGTGAGGCGCTGAGGTTGTGTCACCGCCAAGAAGCGCGATAAGAGGGAATCTTGCATCGCCTCCAAGCGCGCGTCGAAGTGTGACACAACCCACCCCTGCATAGCCAAAAATAGATCCGAGAGAGGTGACCCCCCCGAAGATTGTTCGGCCCGCAGGGGCGAGCGTGAGCGGGAGCGAGACCCACGACACGAAACAAGCAGCGTCACGGGCCAAAGAAGGCGAGCGACGACGGCAGTGGCGCCCCTGAGGGTCTCGTCCCCGATCACTAACGCCCGAGGCGGAAACATCACCATCCCCCTCTTCCAGCGACACGTCAGCTCCCGAGAAAGGGGACCCCGAAACCTCGCTATACTCCACCGAGTCAAGAGGCGGGGTACCCCCCTGGCGAGCTGGTAAGTGAAGATCAGGGATAGAAGAATGAGGAGGAGCAGGATGACGGGAGTGGGAAGGCTGGCCAGGTGAAAGGAGGTCAGAAGGAGCCGCGGGGGGAAACAGAGCAAGGATCCCCGGGGCTGAGAGAACAGGGCGGCCCCACACCGAGGCGGAGGAGGGAGGGACCTCCACCTTGGGATGAGACCGTGAAGGAAGAATAGGCACCGAAGCAGAAGTAGGAGGAGAAGCAACTACATCCTGGCGGACCCTCCTGGACAGCGTAGGAGGAGGGAGCAGAGGGCCAGCTACAGCATGAACATCCGCGCGCGTAGAGGACAAAGGAAGAGGACGTCTTTTGTGCAGGGGAAGCGGGCGGAAGGTAGTAGATCCCCGATCCGGAGAGGCCAGGGGAGGGCGCACAGGGGCAGAGCCGCTAACCCCGGCCTCAGGGCGAGAACCATGACGAGGGCGATGGGCGGCGTCAAGGCGATCAGGAGGACGACGAGGGGCAGTAGAGGACGGGCGATGAGGCGAGCGAGAGCGTGGACGGAGCTGGGGATCCTCCCGACGATGTGACGACCGGCCACGGGACCCAGGGAGGAGGGCCCGAGCAGGGAGAGGGCCAGGTGAACGGCCTCCAGACGGGTCAGGGATGCCCAGGGCGACGCGGATCCGGTCGTCAACAAAGGCCGGGGAACGGTGGCCCGCAGTCCTAATGTGGTGGGAGACCACCGCCCACACTGATTGAAGGGAAGCAGAGGCCACTGCCGCGTCTGAGGAACCAGGGTGATGGTCCACCAGGTCCATACACGGGCCACACAGAGCAGGGAGGTAGGCCGTAGAGGACACACATTGCGAGTGGCGTAAGCAGGACCTATGGCGTTCCAAGCACGGGGAGCGACAGCCCTGGCGAAAACAAGGCATCCCACCTGCAACGGAAGAACACACACCATAAGCAGCACGTCGACGGAGTAAGTGTAGAGAATGTCCAATAAAAACCAGGGAATGAGCATGGGTAAACAGTAACACACATGCAAATCGGTATCCGTACTCACTCTAAACCGGGAGCACCGAGGTAGGTGAGGAGGGCGGGCGAGGGTGAAGAGCACAAGCAGAACCTGCAAAGATGGAGAAAGTGTTAACCACCACTCAACACCTTACATGCAGGGTCCATAACGGGGTCACTTGACGAAGAAATCTTCAGGAATCTATATACAGCGCTGGTTAGGCCACACCTGGAATATGCAAACCAGGTGTGGGCTCCATATATGGTAAAGGATATAGAAGCAGTGGAGAAAGTGCAGAGAAGAGCTAGCAAGCTGGTACCAACGTTGAAGAATGCGGGCTATGAGCAGAGGTTGAGGACACTGGGACTTCCGACACTGGCATATAGGAGAAAGAGAGGGGATATGATAGAGACTTTTAAGATAGTGTCAGGAAAGTACGATGAGGATGTGTGTGAAGGTATCTTCTTGATGCGGGAGGAACAAGAACGAGAGGACACTCTAAGAAAATTTACAAAGAAAGAAATAGGCTTGAGAAGGCGAAGAACTCATTTTGTGATAGAGTGGTAAATGAGTGGAACGCACTGCCCCAGTATGTAGTCGATTCCGAATCAATAAGGGAGTTTGAAAGTAATCTTGATAAAGCATGGGGAAGACAAGATTTGAAGTTTGATTATAAAACAAAAATACAGAATAGTAAAAATGTTGCGTCTGCTACCGCCGCCGCCAACACCGTGAACGACCGCAGCAGTGCAAGTACTGGTACTGAGCTGGATACACAGGCATAGTTTGCCTTTTTCCAGAGGATCTACTGTAAGAAACTGTAAGAATAACACTAGTAAAGTGCATACACCAATATAGTAGTATCAGGCAACAAGATGACATAAAAAAGGTCAACAGGGAAAGCCAACTATAACCGCAAATTTACGGGCCAATGGAGGCAGAACCGTTCCTACACAACCCTCCCGCATCTCCGCGGGACCCCCAGCGATCTCCGCAAAGTTGCGGGGAGCCGAAACGTCCCAGAGGACCGAATCGAGCTCTCCGCAAATTTGCGGGACCGGCCGAGATGGTCCGGCGCCGAAAAAGCGAGAGGAGCGTCTAGGGAAAACCAAAAAAGGCCCATAAAAAAGCGTCATCTCCTATGAACTCCAAGCGATGATGGCCATCAAGCTGAGCATTGTCTTCCTTGATTATATCCTGACTCAACCGGTCAAGGGAGAGGCAAGGAAGACACACCAGGGGAGAGGAGGCACATCCCCCAGGAACCACCCAACCCACAGAGATAGAGCAAAGCCCATGAGGAGAAGTGGCAGGGAGGGTGGTTTGGCACAAACAGGGGCCCCCGTGGGGTACCCCTGGATTGGGCAAAAAGACTATGAAAGGATGGAGTGAAACAGGAAGTGAAAACAAAAACCAGTAAATGAAACTGGCGAGAAAAAGAGTGGCCTAGCCTTGAATAGAGAATGTGTCAGGGGCAAAAAACCCTGTGGTGTGAAGGAGGGGCCCCCGTGGGGTACCCCTGGATATCACGAACCACCTGTCGCCCAGGCCCTCGAGACACAATGAAGGCTCGAAAGGGGGGACTCGGGAATAACGCTAATAATGCGGCCGACACAAACCCTACAAAAAGCACCGCCACCAACTAAATCTCAGATTGTTTACCAACGGCACACCTAGGCTATGAAAAAATGAAAACTCATAGGGGCATAGCAAATCCTGAATGAGAAAACAAGCTAGGCTAAAATAAGCTAAAAGCGAAACTATGCCCAGACTAACAGGAAAAAAGAATATGAAAAGAGAAAGAAATGAAAAAACATAGACGAGGAACGCCAGGCGCCCCCGTACCTTCGGTAGCTATTTCCACACGCGCCTCCATTATACACACTGAGGAGCCCATTTACGTGTGCCCTAGATCACGTAACATCTGTCTAACAAAAAGAAGGCCAGATAAGCCGAAACGAACCTAAAACAGGGTGAATTGAAGGAGCACAACAAAAGCGGACTCAACAATGGCCACGCGTGAAAAAATGATGACAAGAGAGGGTCGCTCATGCGCACGTTCGACAGGGATCTGCACATGACGGAACACGGGATGGGCCTTGAGCGGTAACTAAGGTAAACCCCTTTTTCTTCTCTTCTATGCTTTTTTCACCTTCGGTGGTAGTTTTGGTTAATGTACAACGTCTCCTAGAGCAAGATAAGGAGTAGACTCTAGACGTTTTCTTTTTAACCGCGGTTGGAATGACGACATAGCAGTCAAAATAGACAAGTCGTCATTGCAATTAGGTTAATAGCCTTGACGTTGGATTTGCCAAGACTACTAACAAATACCCATACTTGCACCTATGTTAAAGGATTCATACCTAGGTTAAGATTTTGATATAATTTCTCGTCTTAAAGTATACTACGTTCTGTTGGTAGGTCTTGGCCTCATACCACTGAACTTTTCTCATGGCTTTCAGTGCTGGTCACTGTGTCTGCTCATGTCTTTTCTCGTCACCCCCTGTACGGTCCTCCTCTTCGACGTATGTCAGTCTTTACTCATTACATTCTGGGTCTTCCTGCCTTCGTCCGGAAGAAGGGGTGGGGAGCATCCTGGACTTCATATTTTATGATGAAATGCAGCATTCTTTGTCTTAGGTTAGTTATCCCATGGCATCAGACTTGACTGTACTTGACCTCTCTTGATATGCACCTGTCAGTACACTCTTTCTATAAACTCTCTTGTTTAAGTCGGTCTTTCCATGGTCCTGATATTTCCTAAGGGCTAAAGTTTGTGTTTTCAGCTTGTATGTCCGCCTCCAATTTGGTACTCTAGCTCTACGTTGGAACGTAGAGGCTACTACTAAATTGGGAGCTTTAACGACCCTCCCAATACCAAATGAGGTAAACCTCCTATTTGGTCGTAGCCTCGGAGTATCCAACGTCATAGTATCCCGCCCTCGCGCCGTACCCCTGCCCATCCAATCTTGTCTCTTGTAACTTGATACCGGGAATGCCCAATGAACCCTGTCGGGTAGTGGGGTGGATCCGTCAAGACGGCTGAAGGAGCCAGATAGGATGGCCTAAAATCCTGTAATTTTCTCTTCTTTCTCATCAATATTTTCTTATTTTCCTTTTCAAATAGTGGCCTCCAAAGTATGTACAACGTACCTAGTAGAGAGAGTAAGGTGCTACTCTAGATGTTATCGTTTTATCGCGCTAGTGATTTCGATAATTGCCCGCTCTAGAGCGGAGCAAAATTATACGATAAGTATATAGCTCTACGTTGGATACTCCGAGGCTACGACCAAATAGGAGGTTTACCTCATTTGGTATTGGGAGGGTCGTTAAACCTCCCAATGTGTGGAGCACTCAGTCTTAAAATTTTATGTATGTATGTATGTATATGAATAAGTAATAACGATATTTATCGTAAAATGACGATTTTAGGTGGGAATGGGGCCTAATATCGTCGCCTGGCGGTAGGGTGTCCATTACACACAGCTCACCTTTAACCCTCTCACCACGGAAGGGCTCTTGAACGCCCATAAAAAAGCATATAACAGGTACCCGGAAGGTCTCTTGAACGCCCAGTGGTTGAAAGCCTGTGAGCTTCGTGTGCGAGGCGTTGGTCCGACGTATGTAAACAACAGCCGGCTGGACCGTCGCCCCGCATCTCCGGCCACAAGAAGGAGAGCGTCGCTTGTTCGTGTGTGCCTGTATGTTGTTGTTAAGTATCGAAAAGTGGTGTAAAGTGGCTGTTTTGGCCATAAAGTTATCTCCAATGAAATCATCATGACAGCTCAACCAGTTGACTTAGAGAGCTCTACTTAATGCCATTCTACAGGTAAATAACACAGCTACGCTTGGGGATGCGCAGGAATGCGGGAAGCAGTCTGATTAACGAATATACGGTAGCCTAGCCTAGACGTTTTTCGGCCAAAACACCCGGGTTTCGAGGAATATATATATAATACATAGCCGGGGCTGGAGGGTTAAGGGGTTAATGAAGCGGAAGGCTTTCTTTTCTACTTTGTCTAGAAGTGCTGTGTGAGAGGATCCTCCCCACACGTGTGAACAATACTCAATACATGAATGCACTGTGCCCCTGTACAGAGAAAGAAGCTGTACAGTGGTAAAGAACCCCCGAAGGCGGTTGAGCACACCCAGCTTCTGGGAAGCTGTTTTAGCAAGAGTGGTAATATGATCTTTCCAAGAGAGATCTGAAGAAAAAAAGACACTGAGAATATTAAGAGAAGATGAAGGGGTAATTTGTATGTTGTTGAAGAGTAGGTCATAGTTTTCGGAAGGGGGTGACGAGTATACAGATGGAGAAATTGAGTTTTGGAAGCATTGAAAGTAACAAGGTTTTCTCTGCCCCAATTAGAGATAGTAGAGAGATCAGAAGATAGGTGCTCAATGGCCTCCTTACGTGAATTTTGGAGTTCCTGCTGTGTATGTTGTTGAGGAAGGGTAGTTGAATAGTGTATTGTAGATTCGTCAGCATATGAGTGAATGGGGCTTGAAGTGCAGTTGAGAATGTCGTTAATTAATAATAGGAAGAGAATTGGAGATAGGACAGAACCCTGAGGAACACCAGAGTTGATAGGTTGTGGAAGTGAACGGTGGCCATCCAAAACCGCAGCTATGGAACGGCCAGAAAGGAAATTAGAGACAAAGGCACAGATGGAGGGATAGAAACAGACGGAGGGTAGTTTGGAAATCAGGAATTTGTGCCAGACTCTATCGAAGGCCTTTGTTATGTCTAGCGAAACAGAAAAAGTCTCACCGAAGTCCCGAATGGAGGATGACCAAGTTAGTAAGATAAGAAAGAAGATCACCAGTAGAGCGGCCTTTAACCCGGTGGACACCAGCGTCGGACGTGAGTCGTCGGCATTGTAAATCCCTGCCAGTACCAGCGTCGGCTATAGCCGACAGTGCTAATTGAACACTGATAAAAGGCTTGTAAAGGGTTCAGATTTGTATGGGAACTGCTTTAGGATCCCACAGAACAATAACGATGGTTGGCAGCCCCCCAAGTTCAGCCGCGTGCGCGCGGGAGTGATTTTTTAGTTTTTTCCCTACCTACCGGTATCAGGGTAATGTTAATTGCGACTTTCCGCCGCCCCCCAGGACCCCTAAACGACCTAGGTGAGCATTTATTTGTGGGTTTTTCTTCATTACTAACCCATGTGTTTTCAGGAAAACAAAATGACAAGTGGCTGGGTCTGGATTTTTATTTTTTTTTTTTTTTCCCCCAGACGCCGTACTTCCAGAGAAGTGGTGGCCATGAAGATTAGGCGTTTGTCACGAATTTCTAGGTCAAGTTGCCCGGGGTTGACTTATACCAATAACATTTTGACAGTGAGGATTCGATCCGCCGACCCTTTGATCAGCAGCCGAGGCTCTACTGACTATGTCACGGCTCGCGTCTGGAGTGTGCATTTTAATTAAATCAGCTGGGGCTGGTGCAAACTAGCATGGGAGAAGGGGAGTGCACCCGATGACTGGAAGACTGGCATAATAGTCCCCCTATATAAGGGCAAAGGGGAAAGAGGAGTGTGTGGTAACCATCGAGGAATATGTCTTCTAAGCGTAGTAGGGAAGGTATACAGTAGGGTAGTGATTGAGAGAGTGAGAGAGAGAACGGAGAAATGGATAGGCGACGAGCAGGGAGGTTTTAGGAAGGGAAGAGGATGTGTAGATCAGATTTTTACCCTGAATTGTGTTGTGGAGAAATATCTGGAGAAGAAACAAAGGTGTATGTTGTCTTTATGGACTTGGAGAAGGCCTATGACAGAGTGGATAGAGAAGCTTTGTGGAAAGTACTTAGAATATACGGAGTAGAGGGTAAGTTGCTGAAAGCAGTGAAGAGCATGTATGAGGGTGCAAAGGCGGCAGTACGTGTGGAGAGTGAGCAGAGCGAGTTCTTTGACCTGAATGTTGGTTTGAAACAGGGGTGTGTGATGTCCCCGTGGTTGTTTACTGTATATATGGATGGAGTCATGAAAGAAATACTATCAAGAGCAGTGGATGTTGGTGTATCGCTGAAAAGGGAGGGAATTGAGTGGAAGCTACCTATACTGCTGTTTGCGGATGATACAGTTCTGATGAGTGATAATGAATGGGAGTTGCAGGGTCTGGTAAATGAGTTTGGAACATTGTGTGAAAAACGAAATTTGAAGTGTGAGGTGAAGCTGAACGGTCAGGCTATGGAGATCGTCAACTCTTTTAAGTATCTGGGCAGTGTGTTGAGGAAAGATGGGACTATGGATGAAGAAGTTCGGGAGAGGGTACAACAGGGGAAGAGGGTTGTAGGAAAGCTAAAAGCAGTAACAAGAAATAGGGTGGTCAGTATGGAAGTGAAGAAGTCCTTGCATGACAGTGTGGTAATCCCGACACTGACTTACGGAAGCGAAGCATGGACGTTGGTTGAGAGACTCAGACCAAGAGTGAGAGCAGTGGAAATGAATTACTTAAGGAGTGCGTGCGGAGTTACATGGAGGGATAGACAGACTAATGAGGAAGTAAAAAGGAGGTGTGGTGTGGAGGTAGATGTGCTGGAAAGTGTGAAAAGGAACAACTTGAGATAGTTCGGCCATATGGAACGTATGGAAAGCGAGAGAATGACTAAGAGGGTGTACGAGAGCGAGGTGGAGGGACAGAGAGGGAGAGGTAGACCGAATGAGAGGTGGAAGGATGGAGTGAGGAAGTACATGAACGAAGGCGGTGCTGGTTGGGGGGGAGGGGCGTCGACTGACTGGGGACAGAGGTGCATGGGGGCAGTTCGTTCGTGGCCACCCCTTCGGGGATCACGGCGTCAGGCAATAGATAGATAGATAGATAGAGCTGGGGCTTATGGGGTTAAGGAAGTCATACTGGCGGTCTGTGAGTAAATTATGGGAAGTTAAATGCTTAAGATATTTTGAAGTAAGAAAAGTTTCAAAAACTTAAGAGATGAGAGCAATTGGACAATAATTAGAGGGTTGAGAGTGGTCACCCTTCTTTGAGACAGCTTGAATGAGAGAAAACTTCCAGCAAGAAGGGAAGACGTTAGAGGAGAGACAGAGACGGAAGAGCTTGCATAGGCAGGGAGTCAGCACGGAAGCACAGTTAGTAAGCCTTCTTAGTACGATATTAAGCCCAGAGAAGGTGGAAAGTACATCCTTGGAAGAGATTATGATGTTAGGCATAAATAGGAGAGAGGGGGGTGGAGAGGAAGGAATAGCACCAGAATCATCCAAAGTGAATTTTTTGGCGAAAGTGTTAGTGAAGAGTTCAGCTTTGTCAGAGGAAGAAGTGACAGTAGTGCTGTCAGAGTGGAAAAGAGGAGGGAAAGACGAAGAAGAAAAATGGTTGGAGAGGTTTTTGGCTATGGAGAGGTTTTTGCCAGAAGGCTTGGGAAGAGGTAGAGTTGGATAGTTCAGTGCATTTATTATTGATGAAGGAATGTTTGGCGAGTCGAGGAATAGATTTGCCTTGATTCCGGGCAGAAACATAGGAAGTATGAGATTCTTTAGTTTGAAGGCTTCCTCCTTATTGCGGACAGCAGTAGAGCAAGCGTGAGTAAACCCAGAAATTTTTGCATTAGACTGAGAGAAAGAAAATGGAATGTACGCTTCCATGCCCGAGAGGATTACCTCGGTAATGCGTTCAGCACTCTCCGAGGGTCCCCGGCCACGGAAGCAAAAGTAATTCTATGGAAAATCAGAGAAGTATTACCGAAGAACCTCCCAGTCAGCAGCGCCAAAATGCCACAAGCGCCGCCAACTGGGAGGATCGGGTGGCCGTACCGGAGAGATACAACAGGTGACAGAGATAAGTTTATGGTCGGAGGAGCCCAAAGGAGAGAAAAGATTTATAGTATAAGCAGAAGGGTTAGAAGTTAGAAATAAGTCAAGAATGTTGGGCCGATTTCTGAAGCGATCCGGGATACGGGTGGGTTGTTGGACTAACTGCTCTAGGTCATTTAGAATAGAAAAGATGTAGGCTTGTTCACCAGGTTGGTCAGTGGAAAGAGAGGAGAGCCATTGGTGGTGGTGAACGTTGAAATCTCCTAGGATGGAGATTTCTGCGAAAGGAGAGATTATAGGTTTGAGTCCCGGAGGGAAGAAGGAAAACCTAATATTTAATAGTGGCCCCGAAATCATTGACGATATGCCTATTATATAATAGCTCTCTTTCTAACACCCGCGGTCAGCCTGTTTGAAACACTCGCCACAGGAGAAGGAGTGCCGACATCATAAGTGCAACGCTCATTCTCTTATGGAATCGTCTTTATGATTGGGTACTCGCTACGAAAAAACTTAATAAAAAATAAATAATAACTTAAGAATTGTTATAATAAAGCTTTCCAACTTCGTGGATGTCTTTCTGTGGATTCTATCCGAGACGCTGAACCTAGCAGCGCCATTCCGCCTTCAATGATATATCAAGATTAAACTTAAGACATCAACGAATGGGAAGGGGATGGAAGGGAGGGCCTACATCGTCAATGATTTCGGGGCCACTACTAAATATTAGGTTTTCCTTCTTCCCTCCGGGACTCAAACCTATAATTTATTAATGGCCCCTCCATCATTGATGATATGCCTGATATTTCAAGACTGGAAGGGGACATTCGTGACAATATCTAACCCGCTAACAAATTACCATAGGTAGAGAAAAATAACCATATAACAACCTTAAATTTATTGTGTACAAACAATATTTTTGGTAAAAAATGGAAAGAAAGCAGATTGCGTGCTTCGAAGAAGTCTGCTTATAAGGAACCTTGCAGGTAATAATAATAATAATAATAGTCTGGTTACTTATATAGCGCCCGTATCTCCTCCTTCGAGGATTCTCAAGCGCTTGATACTTCTTTAATCAACCAGACTATTACCCATCTCCCTTGCTCATGGGGAGACGGTAACCGCTGGCGATACATCAGAAAAACTGTTCAATCTGAGCGGGGATTGAACTCGAGACCTGCAAGATGTGAAGCAGGTACTCTATCAACTGAGCCAGCCGGACGGCTGGCGGTACATCAGTAAATTAATATCACATTGAGATTCAATAAAAATATATTTTCCAAGAATGTTGTATTCTTGTCCAAAAAAAAAGAAGTCTTTGACCCTTCTTCGGCGTCAAAGTTCTCTAGGAACAAACAAATCATTTGATTATATATATTTGGTCCTTAACCCTCCAGCCCCGGCTATGTATTATATATATATTCCCCGAAACCCGGGTGTTTTGGCCGAAAAACGTCTAGGCTAGGCTGCCGTATATTTGTTAATCTGACTGCTTCCCGCATTCCCACGCATCCCCAAGCGTAGCTGTGTTATTTACCTGTAGAATGGCGTTAAGTAGAGCTCTCTAAGTCAACTGGTTGTGGTGATGGGCTGGTCTATCAGAGTGAGACCTGAGCGATCTCTGCCATACCCATAGCTTACTCTGACTGTTCCTTTTACTTATATATTTTCTAGATCTCAAGTGACGGCGTCTCTTCCGTGGATTGACCTCCCAATCTACCAAGATTGGAAGCTAAAGCGTCACATTATTCCTTTGCCTTTCAACTTTCTCTTCATAATTGCTGAGGGGCACAGGGCCCTGGGTGGGGCTTTGGTTTCCCGGGCGTTTACGCACCATCTCAGCTCCCCGCCATGGAGTGGCTTCGGTCACCCAGGCTTTATTGTGGTCGGCGGGGAAGGTTCTGTGGGGGCGCTCGTTTATGGCCTTGGCCTTGCTCAGGGCCTTGGGGCTGTTCGGCCAGGCAGCTTGGGGAACAACAACAACAACAACAACAACTGGTTGATTTGTGATGATGATTTCATTGGAGATAACTTTATGGCAAAAACAGCCACTTTACACTACTTTTCGATACTTAACAACAACATACAGGCACACACGAACAAACGACGCTCTCCTTCTTGTGGCCGGAGATGCGGGGCGTCGGTCCAGCCGGCTGTTGTTTACATGCGTCGGACCGACGTCTCGCACAAGAAGCTCACAGGCTTTCAACCACTGGGCGTTCAAGAGCCCTTCCGGGTACCTGTTATATGCTTTTTTATGGGCGTTCAAGAGCCCTTCCGTGGTGAGAGGGTTAAGATTAATTTGTACATACTGTATATTTTGTACAATTTATCTTCTATATCTCATAGTGTAACTATTAATGATATACTGTATATTATTATTATTATTTTTTTAACTGTATAACCAGTTCGGCTTATCAAGTGTCACAGCTTGTATACTTATCACATTCTCCGGCGGAGGGTCTGAGGGTCTTGGCTCTCCGTTACCCCCCCCCCCCCTCCTTTTCACACATAAGATAATTCTTAATTCTAGTAGCACACAAGTCCAATTAGACCCGCTGCCGTAATGCCACACAGGTAAGTTTTGGTTTATCTAAGGCCACAGATAGGTAGCGCGTCAGAGAAGTATGATTGGATGACCACAATTGTGTCAGCTATATCATCTATGGAATAATTATGCAAGAATCTTAATGAAACTGCCCACTTCCTGATGTCGTGGGCCCTTCCCACTACGCCGGGATTACTTTCTCGGATTACATCTACAAGCAATGATGCTAATTTTCTTCTTGTGACGCGCTTACCTGCACTATTAACCCATAAAGCTCCCTGTTCCTGAAGTTGTGACACTCTCAAATACTTTATCAGAGCTTGTACTGGGCATAAAATATGGTGTGTGTCTCCGCGTTTGAGCGCCGGGACAGTAAACTCAGAGAAAACATGATCGCTATGCTCATTTCTTACGACAAAAGTGGGGGATGGAGCAATTTGTACATATATATTGCGTCTCCCAAACCTGAGGCAATTAGGTTCGTTGCTCATCGCCGCCAGCTCAGACACCCTGTTACCTGTGGCCAAAGCCATAAGGAACACAGCCTTCTTTAACAGCGAGTCGAAATCTGGCGCATGATTATACTTGCGCGAATGAAGCAAAGACAATGCTTTGTCAAGTGACCAGGTAGGCATGAGCTGACGGGGTGGTGGGCGAAGCTTGGAACATGCCCTCATGAACCCTTTCTCCTCTGCCTGCGGTATAGATAGCCCTGTTAAGTCATAAAAGGGAGTTCTGATAGCTGACAAATTATTTTTCAGTGTAATTACAGAAAGGCGTTTTCGTTCAAATAAGTAGTCCAAATACTTGAAGATCAAAGCTACTGATGCGTCAGTTTGCGCCATTTCTACTATCCAGGTCGTGAAAGACTTCCAATGCGATTGATATTGACGCCTGGTAGAAAGAGTATACCGATTGAGGAATTTATTAGTAACGCTCTCCCCATACGGGGTTAACCATTTGGCATTTTGAATGTCCAAAAGGCAAAAGTCAGCGAGGTCTTTAGGTTGCCAATTGTCTCCAAGTGGAAGTACGAGATCGGGAGTGACACCGGGGTCTCGCATCACATTTTCAACTGGTGATACCACACCTGAGCCGGCCACAGAGGCGCGATCATCGAAACTAAGCCCCGATAACCTCGTAGTTTGTGAACTACCTGACACATGAGTGAAGCGTCTGGAGGCGGAAATATATAGATGGAACTCCACCTGTTCCAGTCCTACATCAATGCGTCTGGACCCCCCACCGCAGATACTTCCCGGCGGGTTAGGTAGACAGGAAGCCTGTGGCTTTCCTTGGACGTAAATAAATCCACTTGTGGACGCTATGGCTTTGCAATCATCTGGTTGAAGATGTTTTGCTTGATTGCCCATTCTACTTTGGTGCTCTGTCTTCTTGACAGGGCGTCTGCCCAGACGTTCGCTACGCCTGGGAGGTATGATGCATGGAGATGAATGTTCAGCTCTTCTACCAAAAGAAAAATCTCCTCTGACAACTCTAGCAACTTCCGAGACCTCGTTGACCCTTGCTTTTGAATGCAGGCTACTGCATTCAAATTGTCCATTCGAAAAGCTACTGATTTCCCCCGCAAGGTGGAGCCATGAGCCTGAAGGAAAAATAAAGGGACTAATAGTTCTTTTGCATTGATGTGAAAACTCTCAGATTGGGACCAAAGACCTTGACCCTGATGGTCTAGGTTCGACTGATAACCCCAACCTATTGTCCCTGAAGCATCCGAGTCTATCCATACCGTAGGTAGGGGAGACGTCCACGTCATTATTGAGGGTAATGTTTCTCTCCTCGCCCAGAATGATAGTAAGTTGTGAAGCAATTTTGGAATTCGCCATAACTTTCCCGGCGGCAACAGCGGGAAATGTTTGTTTCCTTCCAGGATTAATCTCTTTACTTTCAACCGGCCCAACTTTACAGTTAATTGAATCCAGTTGAGAGAGCCAACCAGGGATTCCCAAGTCCTTCTCATGGTAGTCAGACTGTGGAGAAACAAAAACAATTTCTTTCACAATCTGTTGTGATTGTCCACACTCTGACTGAGAGTAAGATATGCTGTGTCCCAGACCAGCCCTATCCACTGAATTACCCGTGTGGGAACAAGGTTCGACTTTGCCAAGTTGACCTTGAACCCTAGGGATTGAACATGGTTTATAATTTGAGTGACATGAATCTTGTATTGACTCTCTGATTCCGCCACCAATAGCCAGTCGTCTAAGTACCACAACACCTTGATTCCTTGATTCAATATTGGCATGAGGGCTTGCCGGACTAATTTTGTGAATATTCTCGGTGCAAGGTTCAACCCGAATGGCATTCTCTGAAAGACATAAGTCTGATGCCCTATCCTCAAAGCGAGGAATTTTTGGAACCTTTTGTTTACCGGGACGTGCCAATAGGCTTCTGTCAGGTCTAACGAGCACATCCAACCATGCGGCGGAGGTGTTAGCCTGATGTGATTCACAGTGAGCATCCTGAACGATGTGTTGTGAATGTGTCGATTCAAACAAGATAGGTCTATGACCGGTCTCATCTGAATACTGTCCCTCTTTGGTACGAGAAAAAGTCTGGACGTGTAAACTGGGCAAGTTGGATTGACCGGTACAATGATATGCTTGGTGATCATTTCCTGGACTAGTGACTCCACCTCTAAAGACACATGATTTATTTCTAGTGGTTGACGTTGTTGTTGTTGTTGTTGTTGTTCCTCAAGCTGCCTGGCCGAACAGCCCCAAGGCCCCGAATAAGGCCAAGGCCATAATCGAGCGCCCCCAAAGAACCCTCCCTGCCGACCACAATAAAGCCTGGGTGACCGAAGCCACTCCATGGCGGGGAGCTAAGGAGGGTGCGGAAACGCCCGGGAAACCAAAGCCCCACCCAGGGCCCTGTGCCCCTCAGCAATTATGAAGAGAAAGTTGAGGGGCAAAGGAAAAATGTGACGCTTTGGCTTCCAATCATGGTAGATTGGGAGGTCAATCCACGGAAGAGACGCCGTCACTTGAGATCTAGAAAATATATAAGTAAAAGGAACAGTCAGAGTAAGCTATGGGTATGGCAGAGATCGCTCAGTTCTCACTCTGATAGACCAGCCCATCACCACATGACTAGAACCCAATCCTCTCAGCATCAGCTAGGAAAGGCCCTAGAAAGCCACCTTAGGCGAGGGGATAGCTCCCCTATTTCAACCCCTTTCGGGGTTAGGCACCCGCCAGAGTTGACGTAAACGAGGTCGCCGGTTCCACCGAAAGGTTATGCCCTTGCGTACCACTGTCCTTGCCCAAGTCCGCCGGGGCCAAGCCCGGTGACACGCCCAAAATGACCCAGTTCGTTGACTGGGCTTGTCCGGCGTAACTACCCTCGGATCCAACTCGCCCACGACAGGCCCCGGGAGTGAGAGAGTTTGATTTGATGGAGCTGCACTGGTTGCCAGTTAAAGCTAGGATAGAGTTTAAGTTGTGTCTTATGACTTTTAACCCTTGGGATCCGGGAGGCCTCATATGAGGCAAAACGTATTTTGGTTAGGAGTCCGGGAGACCTTATATGAGGTAAAAATCGCGGCTATAAATCGCCGCTAAAATCATCATAACTCGGCAACCACGCGTCGTAGCGATGTCATCTCAACGGCAGTCTACAGATAACAAGATGTTCTACAATTTGCAAAACACCTGACTGCTCTAGGTGGTCTCAATCAGTAGATACTGAATTATGAAGCTTGACTGTACGAAAATGGCCCCGGACACAGCGAACCGCCTCATATGAGGGCCCCCGGATCCGGAGGGTTAAGGCACTTATGTTTGGCGAACCTAAGTACAGTATCTTGCTGACCTCTTGAGACGCCCTTTGGCACGTTCTGGTGCGATCCTGAGAAGCAGTGATGATGTGCTGCGTCTTGATGAACCGGTAGCTATCCAGCAGTCCTCTTTCTCCGATTGGTCCTTTTCTTTCGTGGCTCCTAGGTTATACAGTCAGTCCCCCCAATCCGCGCCTATATGGGCGGCATTACACGACGTGTATTGGGAATTCGCGCATTGGGGATAACATAACTTATGGAGAAAAATACATATGGGCGGCAGCCCGCATTTCCACACACATTTGACGGTAATTTTTGATCAAAATCAATACTAATTGGACAACCAAGCATACACAATAATAGAAACATAAAAAAGTCATTCCTTACATTAAAATTAAATGCTATAAGTAGGTGAGAAGAGTGGGGGCTCCAAGGCAGACCCCCGCGACAGGGCGAGTTCATATAGCCTAGGCGTAGGCTTCCCCGGCCCCGCCATTGTCACTGGCCCCGTCCCTGTCCCCGGATAAACCCATAGATTTCCCGATCGCAGTAGTGCCTTCACCAGTTTATTCTTCCTAGGCATTTTGAATTTGTTGAAGGGTATAGGAAGGCAGTTGTTAAACAATAAATGGGTCAAGTCTCAGCGCACGGACACTTATTATTATTTATTATTATATGAGATGCCGAAGTCTCCAACCAGGGTGCAGAAACACCATCAAGATCAATCCACACAAAACACCCGGAGGCACTGGAGAGAGACTACGGCAACTTAGGAAAAAATAAAAACATATACAGTACTGTATACTGTACTGTACATATACATATATTAAACACAGATAACATATTATGCAGTGGAGGATATCAAGTATAAATATAATACAATAAAATAGAATAAAATAAGTTTAAAAATTAGAATTAATGCTGCAAAAAAGCATTAACTCTAGACTTAAAAATGGAGATATTAGCTGAGTTGACTAGCTCATTTGGCAACTTATTCCACAAGTCAACCATGGCCGGCACAAAACACCGTGAAAACTGTGTAGTAGAAAAATTAACACGGCTCATGGCAAGATCATTAAGATTGCTTGTGAATCTAGTTGCACGAGCCCGGACATAGGGCCCAGGCAGAACCCCATGTAAGGGATGCTGAGGGTTGTTAAGGATATTGGGACTGAGAAGGAAGCGTACGTGTGGTTATGTGTGTGCGTGTGTGTGCGTGTGTGCGTGTACTTACATTAGTTGTACTTACACTAGTTGTATTTGCGGGAGTGAGCATGCTCGTTAATTCCCGCCTCCTAAGATATGTTTGTCATACCGTGCTTTGAAACTATGCACTGATGGTGCAGACACTACTTCGGCTGGCAATTTGTTCCACCCACTAATCAAGTTGGTAGGAAATCTTTTACTTTTCAGATCAGATTTACTATTTAGCACTTTTAGTTTGTAGCTGTGACCTCTTGTCCTCTCACCTCCATCCCTCTCTATGAAGTTTTCTTGGTCGATTTTGTCAATACCTCTAACACATTTATATATCTGAATGTGCTGTCCTCGTTTCCTTCTCTGTTCCAGTGTAGGTAGATTCAATCTCTCGAGCCTCTCTTGGTACTCCAAATTTTCCAAACCTGGGATCATCCTCGTAGCTGCTCTCTGTACCCTCTCAATTTTGTGGATATGTTTCTTCAAGTGAGGGGACCACACTACAAATGCATATTCCATCCTGGGTCTTATTATTGCCGTTATTATTTGTTTCATGGTGTTTTCATTAAGATAATTGAAAGACATCCTAATATTTGCCAATAATGCTAGTGATTCTCTCACTATCTTATTTACGTGGCTTTCTGGAGACATGTTATCCCTAAATTCTATCCCCAAGTCTTTTTCTTTTTCTGCTTTGGGAATCACTTCGTTTCCTAGTTTATAATCTTTTCTAGGTCTGTACTTGCTTTTACCCAATTCTAGAGTCTTACATTTCCCTGCATTGAACTCCATATTCCATTTGATGCTCCATTCATGGATCTTTTGCAAATCTGCTTGGAGCTCAAGGCAATCCTCCTGGGTTCTGATCGTTTTAAGCAGCTTAGCATCGTCCGCAAACATACTCATGTAGCTTGTTAGTCCCTCAGGCAAGTCATTTACAAATATTAGAAACATGATTGGGGCTAGAACAGATCCTTGTGGTACCCCACTCGTAATTTGAGTATTTACCTATTTGTATTTACCTATTTGTAGTATACAGGAGTTGAGCTTTTTAGGCTCGTATTGTCCCGCTTCCTGAGTTACAATTATCTAACTTTGCCTTAAAAATATGAATGTTTTTGGCACACACCACTTCCTCTTCCAACTGATTCCACTTACTTATACTTCTGTAAGGGAAACTATACTTTCTCACATCTCCTTTACATCTTCCTTTCATTAGTTTATATCTATGCCCCCTAGTTCTACCATTATCTTTCACAATATAACCCTTCTTGTCCACCTTTTCGAGTCCTCTCACACATTTGTACATCATAATCATATCGCCTCTCTCCCTATCCATTAGAGATGGTAAATCTAATTTCTTTAATCTCTCCTCATATGGTAATTCTCTCAGTTCTGGTATCATCCTAGTTGCAGCTCTCTGAACCTTCTCCAGCTTCTTTATATGCTTTTTTAGATGTGGTGCCCACACCACTGCCGCATACTCCAGTCTTGGTCTCACCAATGTTTTATTATTTTCTCCAGCATCTCCTCGTTTATATAGTTAAAGGCTATTTTTTCTGTTCAGCAGTCCATATGTTTCTCCCACTATCTTATTAATATGATTCTCAGGTGAAAGATCACTCCTAACAGTTATCCCTAAGTCCTTTTCTTTCTCTGATGGGTTAATAGTGTTTTCTCCTAACTTATATTCCGTATGAGGCCTTCTTTTACTTACTCCCATTTCCACTACATGACATTTATTTGTGTTAAATTCCATTTTCCACTTCTTGCTCCATTGATCTATCCTATCCAAATCCCTCTGTAATTCCCTACCACTGTTTTCATCTTCTATACGCTTCATGATCTTGGCATCATCTGCAAACATATTCATATATGCATTTATATCCTTTGGCATGTCGTTAATGTATTAGAAACATTATGGGAGCCAGCACCGCTCCCTGCGGAACTCCACTTGTGACATCTTTCCACGTAGAAAATTTATCTCTGATAGTAGTCCTCATCTGTCTCCCTGAAAGATAGTCCTCCATCCAATTTAACAAACTACCCTGAATCCCTCCATACTCTTTTAATTTCCACTTCAGCCTGCTATGCGATACTCTGTCAAAAGCTTTCTTCATGTCAATATATACGCAATCCACCCATCCATCTCTCTTGTAATATGTCAACCACTCTGTCATAAAAACTGAGTAGATTTGTAACACATGAGGTACCCTCCCTGAATCCAAATTGCCTGTTAGATAGTAGATTATTCTTTTCCAAGTAAATCATCCATCTTTTCTTAATTATTTTCTCACAGATTTTGCACACTATACTAGTAAGTGACACAGGTCGATAATTCAATGGATGTTCCCTGTTCCCACCTTTATAACTTGGTACAATGTTGGCTCTCTTCCAGTCCATTGGTAATTTTCCCACTTCCAGAGAGTATTTCATTATCTCATATAAGGGTTTCACTAGTTCGTCAGCACATTCTTTCAAAATCCATCCCGCTACATTGTCAGGTCCCACTGCTTTTTTCACATCTAGTCCTTTCATTATTTCTACTAGCTCCTCTGGGAGAAAATTAATCTCTCCCAGTTTATCACCAATTTCACCTACCGGTACTTCTTCAAAGTTATCATCTTTAGTATATACTGAGTGTAGTGTATTGTTCATAATTTCACACATATTCTGGTCGTCATCATAAGTGGTCCCCTCAACCTTCAACCTGACTATTCTATCCCTTACCTTCATTTTACTATTTATAAACCTATAGAACAGCTTAGGATCACTCTTACATTTTTTCACAATGTTCTTCTCATATTCTCTGGCTTCTTGTCTCCTGATTGCAGCATATAAATTTCTTAATCTCTTGTATCTGTTCCAAGTTTCTCTATTACACCTTTTTCTAGCTGCCTTCCATGCTTGGTCTCGCTTTTCCTTGGCTTTCCTACATTTTTCATTAAACCAATCCTTTCCTTCGCTGACCTATTACCTTGTTTAGGGACATATTTATTAACTCCTTCTTCATATATTGTTTTAAATACTCCATACTTCTCGTCTACACTATTTCTCTGATGTATTTCACTCCAGTCAACATCTCTAAAGTATTGTCTCAGTGATTGGTAGTCTCCTTTTGCATAGTCAAACCTAGTTTCCTTGTGCTCCTCCCTCTCCTCCATATTGGAATAACCCAATAGGATTTCTATATCCATTACAACGTGATCGCTCTTGCCTAAAGGTGGTAAGTATTTTATATCAGAAATTACATCTGGGTCTCTAGTAAACATTAGGTCCAATCTGGATGCTTCATCATTTCCCCTTCTTCTTGTATTTTCCTTTATATTTTGCACTAATAAATTTTCTGTTACCATATCCAGTAGCCTATACCCCCACGAGTTCACGTTGCTACCAGCTTCTCTCTGCTCCCAATCCACCTCTTTACAGTTGAAGTCCCCTACTATAATTAATTCATTGTTTCTACGAGTTAATTTTTCAATACAAATAATCATCTCATCTTTGATAAATTTGTATTCCTCCTCTTCCCAAGCCCCTGTGTAGGGCGGCATGTAGGCCACTACAATATCCGCCTTTTGATTGTCATCATCTGTCAATTCTACTGCTAATATTTCCGCTTTACTATTATTCAGATCAATCATTCTTGTTTTCAATTTATTATGTGTAAGAATTAGCACCCCTCCCCCATCTTGTCTTCTCTATCCCTTCTCCAGATATTATAGTTGTTCCATCCCATTCCCTCCAAACTTATCCCTTTATTTAGTTTAGTTTCACATAGACACAATATTAAGGGCTCTTCCTGTCTGATGTAATCATTTATTTCTAATTTCTTTGATAGCAGCCCATCCACATTGCTATAGACCATCTTGCACCTGTTGCTTTTACCATTATGATTGATATTCCCTGTCTTTATCCTACTATTTCCCCTTCCTGTTGCACCTCTCCCTCCAATCCTTCTTCCTGTACCACCACTTCTTTTCTCCCCCCCTCCGCCCCTATCCTCTCCCCCTTCTTCAGGTGCCACTTCCTTACTTTCCCATCCATGTTTCTGTAGAAAAAAAAGCCCTTCTCCACTTCTGATCTATTATCGTTCTTTTCTTTGACTTCTCTATTTATTTCTCTAAATTTTTCCCTCTCTTCCGCATTTAAATCTTTCCTTAGTTTAACATTTCTGTATTCCCCCTCCTGACTTAACTTCCAGCTGGATCTGAGTACCTCCTCTGCTACTTTGGTTGACTTAAATCTAATCTTCATTGGCCTCATTTCTCCTTTCTTGTATTTCCCTAGTCTCCAACAATCCTCTACCTCTCTCTTCCATCCCTCCTTATCTTGTCTATCTATCACATCAATCATCTTCTCAACTTTCTTCATCTCCACACCCTTTCTCGTATTTCTATCTAATATTTCCCCTTCTACATCTCCAAACATAATTACACATCTCTTCTTATCAATAATATCACTGACCTGTTTCTCATTTTGTCTGATGGCATTAACTACCCTCTTGTTCAGGTTCTCCTCCTGCTGTCCCTTTTGCTCCTCAATAATTGCTTTTAGTTGTACCTCTGCTTCACCCACTCGATCACCCCAGACATTTTCATTTGAGATACCTCTTCCTCCATTTTTTGTGTCCTGTCCTGATTTGTTTCCACTCCTTGTTTTAGCCTAGCATTCTCCTCCCTCAATTCACGAATCTCTCTCTCAGCCCTCTCCCTATACCCATCATCTATCTCTTTCACTCTCTCATTTAAATGTTCTTTGTATTCCTTAATCTGTTCTTTTAAAGCCACATTCTCAGATACCAATTCGTTGACCCTAGCAGTTAGATCATTTAAACCCTCCCCCGGGACACAGCTCTCTTCCACTACAGTCCCAATGGTCTTCCTCCACCCCTCCATTTCCTTTCTCCACTTTATGTGTGTGTGTGTGTGCGTGTGTGCTTCCTTCTCAGTCCCAATATCCTTAAGTGTCCGTGCACTGAGACTTGACCCATTTATTGTGTAACAACTGCCTTCCTACACCCTTCAACAACTTCAAAATGCCTAGGAAGAATAAACTGGTGAAGGCACTATTGCGATCGGGAAATCTATGGGTTTATCCGGGGACGGGGACGGGGCCAGTGACAGTGGCGGGGCCGAGGAAGCCTAGGCCTCCGAGGGGTGTGCGCGCAGAGTAGGGACAGAGACAGAGTGCCACCAGAGTAGGTGGCACGGAATACAAAAAAACAGCATTTTTACACCACTCTTCAACCGTGATTCGTGTTTTGTGGGGTCAATACGTGTTTTAGGGATTTTGAGTACCTGTTTTACCCCTCGGCGCGGAATAGGGTAAACGCGGACTGAGGATACGTGTATTAGGGGGACTGACTGTATAATGAATTGCCTTTATCAATTAGACAGCTGAACTCCATAGACTCTTTCAAAAAACAGTTGAAAACCTTTCTCTTCTGTAGGAGTTATGATCTTGCAAGTGGCACAGTAACAGGTCGTTACAGACTCTAACTGCTGCCATGTTAAATAGTTATTGTTGCTTGAACTACAGGTGAACTGCACCACACTTCTCTTGATTGTGGTGCAATGTGTTACGAGCGCTAGTGAATTCCTCTGGAAGAACTGGAGCTTGCAAGAAATAAAAGACCAGATTATTATTATTATTATTATTATTATTATTATTATTATTAGGACTAGTTTTTTTTATGGTGGTGGGGTAGTGTTAGACGGCTGACTAGGTTTGGCAGATGTCGATCCCTGACCTGATCTTTGTTTTGGTTGATTCTTGTGCCATTTACCTGATTGCTTTCCCTGCTGATACTGGGTGCTTCCCTGTGCTGGAGGGGACTTATAGCTCTGAAAGGGCTTAGATCCACTAGGTTGAGGTTTAGCACTGCTCTTGGGCTTGGATAAGATTTTTAAAGTGATCTTCTCTAGCCTGGGAAGCACCCTGCTTGACAGTATCTACCATATTGAAGACTGTTTTCCAAGTGTTGGGGCAAAGTAAAGAGGGCGTCAACACTGGTGAAAGGATTACCCGGCGCCCAATATCTTCCGGTAATTTTTTCACCAGGTAGACCCGTAGGTCCTGACGTGCGCGGACAGCCTCCAACAAGGCTATCCTGACGTCACCCAGAGATTGAATAGAGTTCTGTAGTAGGAGCCGGCGGGATCAGTCCATGGATTTCCTAACATCTGTGTCATTATTAGCATCTATTATTCTATTGAGGGACTGGGCTATTTGGCGACTTAACAAGACCTGGGAGAAGAGCCTGAAAGCTTTATGTCTCAATTTAAAATCTCTGTCCAGATGTGCCGGAGGAGGCGTTGAAAAGGGCTCCTGTAGGTCCCATAAAGCTAATTTAGGGGCGGCAAGAAAATATAAAAGAGCAGGGGGAACTCCTCCGGCTTTTGTGATAGGCAAATAGAACCAAGTATGATTCTCTTGAGGTATTTGGTTGGAAGATTTTGACGTTATTGTCGCCGCAAACTGTTGCGCCTCAATTTCCCAGTCCACCCAAGGGCCTGAACCTACCTGTCCCACCTGCAGGACTGGATTGCCGGACTGGTCGCTCACCGGAAGTGTATCCAGTTCCGGCGTGAGCGTGGCTAGGACTTTTATGTAATTCATGCCGTCAGTCTTGGACCAATCCGCAAACAGTCGGGCAGATAAGGGAGGAGGAATAGCCGGGGTGGAGGAATACACGAAATACTCGTAGGAATAAACATTGGGGATGGCTTTGACAGCTACATCCAAAATATGACTCTGTGTCTTTTGCCCTAAATTTTCTACTTTTATTCATCTGGATTACCCACTCACTCAGAACTGGGACCTCCCCCACGATTGTCGTTTGTGCTATGGCTGGATTTTGTGCCATGATAGTCACCCATGAGCAATCGGGACCGTAAAGTAAAGGCATAGGGCTTTTCTTTATCGGAATCTTTTCTAAAGGAGGGGGATTAATGTCCGTAATCACACGCACGTTAGTGGTAGTTAACGCCGGACCTTGAATACTACTAGCAGAAGTAGTAGGTTGAGTTACGTTAGGTAGGGAGGGTGGTATACTAGATGGAACAATGGCTCTGGTTGGCACTAATGGCCGCACAACAGACCCAATCGGAGGAGCTCCCGGTACGGCTGTGGGAGTTTCCTGTGACTTAGGTGGTACATTACATTGTTGCATCATATTATGGAGAATGTAATCTAGGTCCTCCCTGGTGAAATACTGTTTCTGGGAACCCTTAGATGACTCAGACCCTACCTCTGACCTTTCCTCAACTGGCTCAGGTTGAGCTGAAGATAACTGTTCTAAGTCTTCCGGCTCTTGCCTTGTAACCTCCATCTCTTCCGGTTGTTGCCGGGATTCGGATGTTAACTGTTCACTACCTGGCCATACTAGGTCAGGGACGGAAGAGTGAATATTGTCAATATTTTTACTACCTCTATTATCCGCCGAGTATTGGTTCAAGGGTTCTGTTCGCACGGCTTCAGGGTGTCTCCACACACTGGGGCCTTGCTCTACTCTAGTCTGTGAATCAGGGATAAACTGAGAACTCTGAATGAATTGTGAATCTGTGTCATAGCCATGTGGCTCACTCACTGTGTACCCTCTATACTGTTCTGCAAGAACTCTTTGAGACACTATAGGAGCCCAACTAAGTGTTGTATCTAACTTTGAGATAGCAAAATTCACATTAGGTTCCACATATCTGTCACTAGACCCGTCCCTGGGAGTTGACTCAGCTCAGTCCGTCCCTACCTCGGAACTGCCAGATTGGACGTTAGGCATGGTAGAGGTAGAGGCGGAGGGCGGTGGACGCGACCCCGACGATTGCTGAGGCCGCGAGCACGTCGCCTCCTTACGGGAATGTTTATGACCCTTCCCCTCTGACTGTTTGTCACTAGACGTCGCTGCGTCATTTTTCCGCCTCTCGAGCGATCTAGACGTCTCTATGGACGACTTATAGGACCGCTTTAGCGGCGATCTCTACCGGGACCTGGAACGGTCCTCTTGCGGTGACGTAGATTGAGCTCTCTTAGGGCTGCTGGGGGGGGGGGGGGGGGGGGGGGGGGGGTTTGCCCTAGTTGAGTCACTATTGTCACTGCTGCTCACTATTTCTTTAGAGAGAATTTTGGGCTTAGGCTTTACTTTAGAGCTGGGCCGAGAAGGGGCAGTTTTAATAACTGGCGATTTAATTACTAACTGGTCCCAAAGTGCCTCATCATCACAGTGAAGGGCTTTATGAGCAATGTCTTTTGAATAAGAATTAAAAACAAAAATAAATTCTTGTAATGCAACTAGAAAAGATTGGTCTCTTTGATTTAGCAATCCATTCCTCAGGTCAGTGCATACACCACACCTCTTCGAAACCCAGACTCCCCTGGACCTATCGAGGCACTTTACGCATTTTACACATAGTTTATGGTAAAAGACCGGAATATTAGAGAAAGTTGGGGTAGAGCATAACGTGACTAAGGGCATGATGGAGACTTAATGACCCCCCCCCTCCCCCCCTCCCCCTGGTGTCCGGTGCCCCAACAGATGTGTTGTTATCTGGAAAGAAGATTTCCAGGAATCAATGCTCATAAGGATAAACCAAGACATTTACACATCATTATACAGTACCCCCAAATGCGCCGGAAAATTAGATGTAGCCACACCGCTACTCTAATCTTCCTTCACACTTGTCTTCGAAAAGGCCTCGGAGATCCTTTCTTGTTTTGAACTGCTTACCTGTGACTAAGTGTCACTGACCCATACTTTTAGATAATCCCTTTCGGATATTTATTAACTAATGAATCATCTACAAGGACCTGAGTGATAGTTAATTACCCCATTGGACTTTTCCGCCAGGCGGATTCAAAGTCATGTCATGCCGCGTGAGGCTATCTGTATAGTAGACTAGTCCGGTTTTCAGGTATTTGGACAACTCCAGGCATTTTGGAGTCAAAGTTGGCAAATAACCTTTTCTAGGGTGTTTTTTTGTGCTGAATCAATTTTTGCTGTTTGCCAAGCTATATCTCTCAAGCTGACACCGCCAGACGGGTAAATCCAAGATGGCCGCCTTAAACTCAAAAGCATAATTTTTACAAGTGTTGCCTCGTCCGTATATCATTATGACGACCGTAAAACCTTATTACTATAAAAGCCATTGTACATTAATTATTTTATTGATATTACTTTTCTCTTAATTAAGCAATAAACAAACATAAATCCAAGATGGCTGACAACACATTTAAACATTGCTACATGACAAAATGAACAAACGTTAACGGTACAGGAATCATTTCAACATTTTATATTACAACAAGTTGCAGATTGCAAATTGATGAACAGGCATAGTATAGTGGCAGTGTGTTTTACACAGTGTCATTGTTGGGCTTCGACATTGCTACAATCGTCATCGGATGTTCTACTTTGCATGCTGCTGTACAACGCAAGTGGGACTTTTTACATTTGCAACGTGCACTCATACATCGCTTGGCGCAGTTGCAGGTGATCAGTTCCACACATGAGTCTGGGACTGGGGGTAGGGACATCAGCGTTGGCACCAGTGATGCACCTTCCATCCTCCATCCCATCGTCTCTGGTTGAGGTAGTTCTGAATACTGTTCATTTGCCTGTCGCCACACAGCGGTTTGATAGTGAGCTCTTTGGATGTAAAACGAAAGGGCATCACCAGTTGGAGGAAGAGTCTCTGGAGCACTGGACTTTACGAACAGGATTTCACGCGCCTTGTTGACTGTTGTGACGTTGGGGACATTGTACAACTTACAGATGAATAATTCAGCATTCTTCGCTGTCGCGTCATCGAGTTCACCTTGACCTAGACCTTCAAGAAGGCAAGAGTGTTCTTGAAACACTTTCCAGCAAGTTTTCTTTCCACGCCCGAAGAGGTATGAAGTTGTGTCACTACCAGTGATGGCGTGAAACGCTGTAATGGATTCCATCTTATCGTTATCAAAAGCAAGCCGTTCCACAATGGTGTGTATAGGAATATACTTCCTGTTTGCAGCTGTTCCTGCCTTCAACCAAACTTTGTCACTGGGCATTTTGTGGAAATGTGCAAGTAGTAATACCAGGACATCTGTGTCACGTGCAGCTATCACAATGCTTGAGGCTTGATTTTCCGTACAATGCAGAATCATTCTTGTATCTGCCTCTTCGTGCCGAGCTTTGAGTTTGTCTGTGTCCACTTCTGGATCCCATGATTCCACCTGTTCTTCATCGACGAATCCGCCAGATACCACAACAGTTTTGTTTGCTCGAACCTGCAGCATCAGTTGTTGTGAGAGGAAATTGGCCAAGTCTGCCTTGTTTTCAGGGTGTGCCATGAAAGTATCCCACTTTGCTGGGAGTGGAACATTCCTGCCTTCAATCAAACGTCAGATCGCCAGTGATCCTTGACCACGTCGTGTCCTTGTTCCCTCTTTGATGGACTTCTCGTAGTATCTGTCAAACACTACATCAATTCGTTTGAACAGTGTCCCACCTTGAAGAACAGCTCCAATGAACACGTCAGCTAGGTCTCCAAATGTGGCTGCTTTGGGTGGTTTCCTAATGGAACAAACCATTGCTTGACCATCAATTATGAGTGTTGCTGTTTCCCCAAGGCCTGCAGGGCCTATGCTGGGAGGACATTGTATTCCTGAAGTGAGTACTTGAGCCAAGTCTGCTTTTGATCCAGATCGAAGTCTACCGTTTGTCTCAGCTAGAGCCTGGGGGACTGTTAAAAGTTCATGCATCAGTACTTCTGACAGGTTTACACGTCGGCCACTTTCGTAGGCAGTGATCAAGCGCTGGATAATTTTCCTATCTGCTTTGATGGACTTCTCAATACCTTTCTGTCTGGAATCTTTGTGTTTCACTTCATAGAGTGAAGCAAATGTGAGCGCCTTGTTTTTGGGTAGAGGATTTCGGAACTTGACCTGTCTCGGTTCTGGAGCAATGAACCTCTCTTGGATGAAGTTGTTCAACTTCTCCTGTCCTTTTGAGTGCGCACCTAGTAGGTCGTTTTCAATTTCCTTTGTGGCAATGTCCTTTGTTGTAATGTTCTGCAGATCGTCACATGCCTCATCTGAGAATAGATTGAATTACTTCAGTGCTGCCAGAAGACTGTCCTCATCACGGCTGTCTTGCGTTTGCCTTCCTTTGAAGGATTCGTTGTGCGAGTAGTCATCATCATAATCCAGGCCGTAAACAGTTCTTGTTTCGTTGGAGATATGCGACCGTAGGTTGTAAGAGAGCGCCCATCTAGTCAGTGCAGATGATGTTTTGGTTATGCCTATGATTCCGCCTCTCTTCTTCCCGATACCATTCAGCCATTCTTGACTTTGGTCAGGATCAACCTGATTGAACCTTTGGTTGGTACGCTTCACAACAAAGTTTCCAGCATCAAATTCTCTCTTGACTTCTGGAGGAAGGTGGTGCATCTCATTTATGTAAATTGTGCCCCAGCGAATAAAACGGCGGCCATCTTGGATTTTCACTGTTTATGATGCTTTATTTACACACAAAGACACACATTTTACCTATTTTATTATCATATGTACATTAGGAGCTTGTACAATGCATTATATCCATTAATATATTTTATATTTGAAGCAATTCTTCAAAATATGCATTTTCTAGAAAAATGGCGGCCATCTTGGATTTTGTCCGCTAGGAGCAAAACCGCAAGAGATACAGCTTGGCAAACAGCATAAATGGATTCAGCACAAAAAAACACCCTAGGAAAGCTTATTTGCCAAATTTGACTCTAAAATGCCTGAGGATTTTTACACAGCCACATTTTCCAGATATTCAACCAGTCTATAGGTGAGTTCTCTTGGCCGGGCCGAAATCACCCCCTTAGGAATCTGCACTTCCGCCGGGAGTCTAGTGGTACTCCAGACCACGCCGGGTTCATTGGATCTATTCCCCGCCCGCCTACAAGGCGAGCCTCTGGCATCAATACCCGGTAAAGACCGCCGGAGGGAAACACCAAGCTTTTTAAGAGTATTGACTTGTCCGGGCAAGGCAACTACCCCCAAAAACTACCCACATAAGTCACAACATGTATAATAGCACCACATGAAAGCGAAGGTCACATCTTAGGGCTAAAACATATTAATAATTAAGCAATTAATAATAACCCCTAGCCTACTAAGAATACCCCTAATGAGGCTGGCCACGAGGCTCAAGGTAAATATTTCGACAAATAATACACCCTTACCTCCCAAGAAGACAAAGCCGCAGCAGCACGCATGGCACCCCAAGCCAGAGGGGAATACAGCAAACTCGGATTCTGGAAAGTTCCCCACCACGAGGGACAACTCTTATACCAGCTTGCCTGCTATAAAAGAAAAAAATGCTACTCCATCATATTGATGGCTAGTGACATAGCTCCGCGGATATATAGCCTCCTAAATAACTAGGTTATAGCAAAGCTAAGGCGCAGAAACAAAAACAAAAACACATGGCGCGCGTGTCCAATGCGGACCGACGATGCGCCTCACATAAGTACCCTATTTTAACACTTCCTGTGGACGTACCAATGGGGCCGACCGTCCTAGCTAATCTAAACCTATTCTATAACATCTCCGATAAATACAAATGAGCAAAAGACTCACTAGAGGTGAATGAATGTCAAATGAAGCGGAGGACAGGCTAGGCACACCTGCTCGGGACGGCCACAGGGGAAGGAAGGCGGAATGGCGCTGCTAGGTTCAGCGTCTCGGATAGAATCCACAGAAAGACTTCCACGAAGTTGGAAAGCTTTATTATAACAATTCTTAAGTTATTATTTATTTTTTACCAAGTTTTTTCGTAGTGAGTACCTAATCATAAAGACGATTCCATAAGAGAATGAGCGTTGCACTTATGATGTCGGCACTCTTTCCCCTGTGGCGGGTGTTTCAAACAGGCTGTTGTTGTTGTAGATGAGTTTATTTTATACTAGCCCACTGGGCCAGGGCCCTCATAAGGCTAGTGTTCGGTGAGGAGGTGCAAAGTCAAGTCATGTAATTGTCAGTAGTCAGATATCATCATACAGTTTGGTGGCTCTCAGGAATTGTCGGATAGGAGCAAAATTGAAGGAGGTTGACTCAGAAAGTATATAGTGTAAAGAGGCGTGCTGCAGGAATCGTTGTCGTTCTGGTTCATACACCAGACAGATATAGAGAAAATTATGGACTGTTAATGGGGTGTGACATAGTTGACACTCAGGCGGTGGATCGCGAGGGGTGGTCATCAAGAAACCGTGAGTAAGACGTGTGTGACCAATACGTAAACGCGTTAAAACTGTTTGGTCTGCTCGACATGAAGCAATCGACGAAGGCCACAAGGAAATGTCATCCTTAAGTGAACGGAAATTATTAGATTCAGGTTGTGAACGCCATTCAATATGCCATGCATCAAGTACGCGTTGCTGTAAGACCGGGAAAACATCCTTTGGCCTCTGAAGAATAAGAGAGGGAGAACCACGACAAGCCTCTTTTGCAAGAAAGTCCGCGGTCTCATTCCCTTCGATGCCCACATGTGCAGGGATCCAACATATTGTGAAGGAAAGACCCCCGCACTGTAAAAGGTGTATTTCATGTAAGATGGTTTTCACTAACGGATCGGTGGGAGCGTAATCGCATAACGCCTGCAGAGCGCTTCGAGAATAACTGCAAATGACAATACGGGAATAGGTGTTGGGAAGCATGGAGACAACGGCCAGGGCCCCGTGGATAGCCCATAATTCTGCGGTAAAGACAGTGGAGTACGGATGCAGGGTGCACTGATAAGTATCATGCGTAGAAATTGCAGCGCATCCCGTTGCGTCAGCCTGTTTCGATCCATCGGTGTAAATGAATTCAGCTGGGCCATGATCTGACAGATGCTGCAGAGCAGTGCTAACACATTGCAGCGGGTGAAGTGTAGCACACGCTTCCGCTAGGTGAAAGCAGACATTTGGGTGGGTAGAAGTCCACGGGGTAGAGAGGTGTGTGAGAAGAGGGAAGCAGGGAATGGGGATGTAAGAAGCAAAGATCTGGCGTGACAATAACGGGAAAGATGGTACGGAAAAGGGAACACATTCCTCTGTTGGAAGAAAGAGATCCAACAGCGTTGGCTGAGAGCTTAGTTGAATCGCCGTACGCATTTGGACGCGGGTGTTAGAAAGAGAGCTATTATATAATAGGCATATCGTCAATGATGGAGGGGCCACTAATAAATTGATAGAATGTGTTCCTCTTTAGAAATTAGATAGTCAAAGCATTTTGAATAGTCAGCAGAATTAGGGGAGAGATAAAAAGCACAGAAATATTTAGTTTAAGTGACAAGAAAGCTTTAGCCAGAGAATTTAGAATTCAGAAGAGTCAAAGTTAGGAACACGAGAGAAAGCGAGATGTTGCGCACATATATGCAACATCCACCTTTGGCTTGAAACTGTGGATAGAGATAATAGGACGATACAGAGAAGGGTTTGCTGTCAGTAGTCTGAGACACCTGAGTTTCGGTGAGAAAGAGAAGATCAGGGTTGGCAGAGGAAACATACTGTGACGCACCCCAGTGCTGGGCAACGCAACCTGATTGTACTCCTTGGTACTCCACTGTACCGCCCGTGATCTGGCTACCGTCAGCCGCTATGTATATTGAGTGTGACAACTTATAACTACAGTAAACTTCCGTTAATCCGAAGGGCAGCGGACCGGCTCTCGTTCGGATTAGTGGATTTTTCGGATTATCGGACTTTACCCCTATGAACCTGTGTATGACGAAAACATTGAGACATTAGGCCACCCAAATGACACAATGGTGCACACACACATATCATATGTTCATGAAATCACTTCAAAAGTTTACCATTGTCATTGTAGCCTATTAACTACTTCAAAACATTCAGATTAATGGTCAAAGGAATCTACTGATATAAACGTCTTCTTCTTCTTCCGTCTACTAGCGAGTTTGTCTTGCTCTTGAAGATCAGATGTGGTTCGGGAAGTAATGCCTTAACAACGGCACTTCCCTGAGAGGTTCTTGTAATTTTCCTTTTGTGATTTTCCTTTTGTGACGTGCTCTGTTATATTATATTGTATTGAAAGCACCCTTGTCTTGTTGTCTTGAAAGCACCCTTGGGATGCTCCGATCACTGAACTATAAATAGTAGCGTATCGGAACATCCAAAGGTGCGTTTTCAAGCTCAAGACTAATACGTCCAAAGGTGCGTTTTCAAGCTCAAGACTGAATGCGCTTGCAGAAAATGCGGTGCAAGCCAGTAGCGCATCGGAGCGTCCCAAGGATGCGTTCAAGAGCAAAACAAACTCTCTAGCAGACGATGTGGAAGAAGACGAAGGTGTTTACGATTATATCAGTAGCTTCCTTTGACCATTAATCTGAATGTTTTGAAGTAGATAATAGGCTACAATGACAATGGTAAACTTTTAAAGTGAATTCATGAACATATGATATGTGTGTGCTCCATTATGTGTCATTTGAGTGGCCTAATGCCTCAAAAAGGGGACTTTGGGACTTCTTGAAAGGTGCGTTTTCAAGCTCAAGACTGAATGCGCTTGCAGAAAATGCGGTGCAAGCCAGTAGCGCATCGGAGCATCCCAAGGATGCGTTCAAGAGCAAAACAAACTCTCTAGCAGACGATGTGGAAGAAGAAGAAGACGAAGGTGTTTACGATTATATCAGTAGCTTCCTTTGACCATTAATCTGAATGTTTTGAAGTAGATAATAGGCTACAATGACAATGGTAAACTTTTAAAGTGAATTCATGAACATATGATATGTGTGTGCTCCATTATGTGTCATTTGAGTGGCCTAATGCCTCAAAAAGGGGACTTTGGGACTTCTTGAAATTCGGACCATCGGGTGAATTCGGATTTGGCCTCAAATTGAAAAATTCGGACTATTGGGAGATTCGAATCATCGGTCGTCGGATTAACGGACTTTTACTGTATGTTCTTTGTATCTCTGCAAAGGTCTCGTCATGTGCTAACCAGTGGTGGGTTTTGTTTTAAGCCATGTCGAGACCTTCCATTTAATATGTAGTATCAATAGAGAAGTTGATAGATAGGACAATGGGAGTCAGAGAGAGAGTGAGTTAGGCTTCAGAGCAAGAGGGTAGCAACGCGCCGCCGGCCGGGTGGTTGCCAGACATATGGACTGGTTGGCAGCCTTGCCCTTATAGCTAGGCGCGATAGGGTTGGTAGTCCATTGTTGCCTGCCTGGGCTGGGCCCATGTTGTCGTACAGCACACTGCCTGGAAGTTGGCTGCGTGTTCTATGATCAGGTTGCCTAGAACCTTTGAGATTCTAACATCCCTTGCTCTCTCTCCCCACTTCTCACGGTTGCACTCTTTCTCTCTGACGACATTACTCTCATTTCATTCTTCTCTCTATTTAAATGCATAACCTTCCCTTGAGGTCCTAAAGGAGTTTCAGCACTCACCTCTCGTATTACTCTTAGGACAAGCATATATTTACATGTATTAGATTTAAGGGGTTAATGTGAACAGCGATCTTCTTGATGAGGATAGTTGGTGAACGTTCTACATGTTCACGAGTTATATGCCCTGCTCATCATCCCATTTGTGACTAGACTGGTGCCATGTGTAAGAGCCCGACCATGCCCAGGAGTGGTCTGTAGAGGGACGAGGACTTAGCCTTGATTTGCATACCGAGCTAGGAGCGAGTGTAGGCACCCGAGACTACAGCTCGCTCATAGTGCCGGTATAGTAGAGTAACGTAATTTATCTGTCCTTGTGTTCTCTACAGTCTTCTCCTGGGTTCTCGCTTTCGGTGCTGGGACTCGTTGTTCCTGTGACTTGGCCTGCTAGCTAGAACACATGGGGATGATGAGTGGGATATATCTTTATTTTACTATGCATTGCAGCTCTCTTTAAGTATATATCTATAACACTTTACAATACACATTACTCACACACAAGACAACACTATTAATACTTTCATGTATCAATTAACTGCACTGTCGTTTTGCTGCTGTGTCCGGAGTTCTGTTGCGTAGGGCGCATACGGACTCGGAGGGGAGACAGAGTGAGAGAAGCGAAGTAGCCTATGCGGTAGTAGGCTACCGGCGCAGTACTGTTGCCTGCAACCTTTTAGTTATTCCAAGTATAGATTCATTATTATAATAAGTGACTACTATTTATGTTCCTCCCATGTGTATTATTAGGTATCTACTGGATCATGAACATCTTGTATGCTACATGCTAGTGCATGTTAGTAGGGGACAGTTAGTGTAGTGCACGCGCTTTCAAGTAGGCGTGTACATTTGTCATTTAGCATTTCACTGTCATACCTTTAGCCTGCTTCTATTCTACATTATTAGAGGCTTAATATTAACGTAGTTTCTTGAGTATTGCATTTCTTTAGTAATAACGTAACCTATAAATGTCTGAGGGAGTTTAGCCTCATAGCCTACCCCTGTTGTACACTTTCGCCGAGTTAAGGTACCTGGTTACCGTAGACGATAACTCTGTAGGGCGTTGGTGCTTTTGTTGTCTGGAGCATATAGTATTTGGGACTGGAATCGAGCGTGTCGTTGTCACTTAAGCCATTTCTGTCCTACGATCAAGAATCCCGAATATGTATTGCCGATCCAGCCGTAACAAAATGGCGACCTTGCACAAGATTCAGTAGTATCCTATCACATGTTTTTTGGAGAACTATTCTATGCTACCTAGTAGAGGTGGCTAGAATTTTCTTGCATATTGGAGGAATTTTTATTGTGTCATTATTGTATTGGTGGACTTGCAGATTGTTTCGTTAGGTGTCTAGAGTAGAGTCATTCAAGCATCTTTAACATTTTGTGAGTCGAGACTGCAATTAGTAATAAGCACTTTTTTTTTATGAACAGCAATTGTATAACCAGCACTATGTCTAATGACTCATCATTTACGGGGGAGGATAACACGGTACAGCCTAGTGACCAGCAAGTACAGCAGATATTTAGGGAGGGGAGTGTTATAAGTGGAGAGAGGGATGCCTGGGCATTTTTGCAGACACCTTTGACCGAACAGCGCCTGCAGGCTATTGATTGTTACGGTCTTCGCTGTTTAGCCACGGTTGTGGGGCGGGACTGTCCTGACAGTTGGCCCAAGAAGAATTTGGTGGCATGTTTGTTGGGTGATGGCGATGGGGCGGTGGGTGGAGTGGGGTCTTGGGGGTTCCCTCCAAGCCTCCATTCCACTCTACCCCTGAGCTGGGCCCTCAGCCAGCGAGTCTTAGCACGATGCAGCAGGAGGGTTCTCAATGGCAAGCTGGCTTACCCGTAAACACGTCTCGGTGTGGATCCCCCATTTTGTGCTCTCCCCCCCAGGCCTGTCTCCTGAGATGTTATTTCAGCTAGAACTAGCTAAGCTTAAGTTGCGAGAGAGTCAACAGGCTAGTATAGAACGGATTAAGCTGCAGGAGACTCAGATACAACAGGCTAGTATAGAACGGATTAAGCTGCAGGAGACTCAGATACAACAGGCTAGTATAGAACGCATAGAGGTTGCTAGAATCCAAGCCAATCAGGATGCAACCAGGTACCAGGCTGAAATGGATGTCGAGAAGTCTAGAGTAGAGACCACGGGGCGTCATCTCGGTGGTGGGCACCGGGTTACAGACTCACTTTCGCATTTAATTAAGTTAGTACCCGCATTTGATGAGACAGCAGTGACTGAGTTTTTTGCTCGTTTCGAAAAGAAGTGTCGTGAGTATGACTGGCCGGAGGTTAAATGGGCAGCATTAGTTTCATCTCGTCTAGTGGGTAAGGGGTTGAAAGCCTACGATGCACTGTCACTGGACGAGAGTGTCGTGTATGGACTGGTGAAGGAGGCTGTGCTCCGGGCCTACGAACTGCAACCCGAAACTTATAGATTGAAGTTCCGTGGCGTGAATAAGAAGAGCGACGTCAGTTTTATGGAGCACGCACGGGGCTTAACAGATGCATGTAATAACTGGTTTCGGTCCGAGCACGCAGAGTCGGCTGAGGAAATTAAGCAACTTTTCTATCTGGAACAGTTTTACAAATGTACTGGAACCGATCTAACGCTGAACATTAAGGAAAAATGTCCCAAGACAGTAGAGGAGGCTGCCAAGATGGCAGACCTCAGATTATCATTGATTCGTGGTTGCGGTGCCGCTCAGAGGGCTGAGTCAGGGCAGAAGGGGCGCTATACCCCACCCACCAGAGTTTTCAATAATAACAAATCCTATGACACACATAACCACACTAAAAGCATTGCACCTAATAACACCTACAAACACAAGCCTCTCCCGTTTACTAAAGGTCAGGCCCCTTCTTCGCCCGCACAAGGGAAGAAGCCCATTGGGGATGTGAAATGTTACAAATGTCAGAAGCTAGGCCATTATTCACGTGAGTGCCCTAGTAACACTCCCGCTAAGCCGGTGTCATTGGTTCACAGTATCGGTGTGTCTCTGAAGGCTGCAGCAACTGCCCGGGGTAGGTTGTCAGCAGCTGAGGCACACGCGGTAAAGAAGCGTACGGAAGGCTCGACACCTGTCCGGGACACTTTCTGTAGCCATCGGGGACACGGGTTTGTGAGCTGGGGGAGTGAACTACGTAGGGTTGACTTGCTGAGGGATACGGGGGCTTCGCAAACTTTGTTGAGGAACTTCACAGGGAAACCGATAACTGCGGCCAGAGTTGTTGTGGTGCAGGGTATAAATGCTACGAGGTCATACCCACTTGTGAGGTTGGAGTTGAGAGTGGGAGAGGTGTGCAGGGAGCTGGATGTAGGGATCGTTGAGTGTTTGCCAGTTGAGGGCGTCGACCTTCTTCTCGGCAACGACTTTGCGGTGCCCACTTCCGGGACTCCACCCTTAGTCGTTGCCGAGAGGGCGGCCGACGTGGATGGTGAGAATCGGGAATGGGTTGGGAGGTGCCAACAGGATGAGATGGCCTGTGTGGTAACCCGATCTCGCTCTGCGGCTCCTGCACAGCCTAGCACTCAACCTCGGGGACAGTGGAGGAAGGATCAGGAGAAGGTTGCTAAGGGCAGGAAAAGGGACATTGATTCTGCTGCACTTCTCGGTGATTCGGTACTTGGACCTATAATAAACACGGGAGTTGACTCTGGCCCAGAGATGGTGTGTAACAAGGCAGAGTTGGGTAAGACTTCGCGTGAGGCAAGAGCTGTAGCGAGAGCCACTAAGGCAGTAGAGCCTACTAGCCGGGGACACAACAAAGAAACTACCACCACAGTATATAAACAATACATAAGATCAGTGATGGAATACGCAAGCCCAGCCTGGGCTTCTAACTTAGCTGAAACACATCATAAGACCTTACAGACTATTCAAAACAAAGCCCTGAAGATCATTACAGGCTGCACAGCTACTGCACCCACAGATCACCTACATCAAGAAACCAAAATCCTCAAAGTCAAAGACCATCTGGACATGAGAGGCACTCAATTCCTGGCAGCAGCCTCCACGAACCAAGACCACCCACTAAACTACATGGCAACACACCCACAGACACCAAGAAATATCAAAACAACACCCAACACACGGTATCACACACAATTATTGTCCTCTCTCCCTCCCTGCCCACCCCGAACCAACTTCCAGAAGCACATCCATACTCATATCTCTCACCGATCCATCCACTCACTCACAGACAACACGCAGCTGCATGCACGACCTCCCGAAATCCATCCTTCCGAATCCTCCCTTCCTCGCGAGGACAGAGTCCACCTGGCCAGGCTGAGATGCGGACACCATCCAGCTCTCCTGAGCTATCAGAAGAGACTGGATGACTCCGTTGTCGACACCTGCCCGGGATGTAACACAGCACCCCATACCATTAAACACATCATAGAAGACTGCATTTCACACAACCACTTACGCCAACAACACAATCTACACGCAATGAGAGCTCTGTGGGAAAGCCCGATTGTGGCCATGGCCTTTCTCAGGGACTCGGGGCTGTTCGGCCAGGCAGCTTAGGGAACAACAACAACAACAACAACTAGCCGGGGTAATGTCTTATTACAAAACCATCTTGATGCATTGACGCCCGGGGACATTAGTGAGCAGCAGCTGCAAGACGCTAGCCTAGCTCGTTATAGCAATGGTGCCATAGAGTTGGAGGAAGATGGGGATGCGAAGCCGGGAGATTTCTTTAGGCTCAACAGGATATTGTACCGCAGATTTTTAGACCCCAAATCGAAGTGGGAGGGCGGTGCGAGGGTAGTAGACCAGGTGGTTGTTCCAAATAAGTATAGAGAGTCCTTATTGTGTCTGGCGCATGATGTGCCGGTGGCGGGTCATTTGGGGGTAACAAAAACATTGGCGGCATTGGGCAGGTTTTTCTGGTGGCCTGGGGTCAAGGCTGATGTCTGTGCATGGGTGGCTGGGTGTGCGACCTGCCAGACAACGGGGAAGCCTAACCAGACAATCCCGAAGGCACCTTTGTTTCCCATACCTGTCACCGGGCCTCCGTTCAGCAAAGTTGTAGTAGATTTGGTTGGCCCTTTCCCGCCTACTAGTAGTGGCAATAAATTCCTGTTGACAATCATGGATGTGGCTACGAGATACCCGGACGCATACCCCATGAGAAACGGCTCGGCAAAGGCAGTTGTTAAAAACTTATTATTGTTCTGTTCCAATTATGGATTTCCACGTGAGGTGCAGTCAGACCAGGGGAGCAATTTTACATCCAAATTGTTCAAGCAAACCCTTCAGTTGCACGGTATATGTTCTGTAGTGTCGTCAGCCTACCATCCCGAGAGTCAGGGAGTCTTGGAGCGGTGGCACTCGACCCTGAAGAGTATGCTACGCTGTTACTGTGCAGAACATGACACTGATTGGGATTTGGGTCTGCCGTATGTTCTGTTCGCTGCACGTGAAGTCCCAGGAGAGAGCCTGGGGTTCAGTCCAAATCAGCTAGTCTTTGGCCATAATGTGAGAGGACCTTTAAGTATGGTGAAAGAGATCTGGGAGGGCGAAGAGAAGCCGGGGTCTGTACTTAAATATGTCCTTGAGAGCCGGGAGAGACTTATAGGTTGCATGGCAGCGGCAGGTAATAACTTGATTATGCACAGGCGGTCATGAAGCACCAGTATGACGCCAAGGTGAAGCTTCGGGAGTTTTCGGTGGGTCAGGAGGTAATGTTGCTTTTACCTTTGCCTGGACACCCCCTTTCTGCCAAGTTCATTGGGCCGTATGTGGTGGCTAAGAAACTGTCCGACCTTGATTATCTCGTTGCAACACCTGACCGTAGGAAAAAACATCAGTTATGTCATGTTAACCTCATGAAAGAGTATGTGAGACGCCCCTCAGAGCCTCTCACTGTCCCTGTGCTGGCCTGCAGCGGCCAGGGTGGAGAAGGAGGTGGGGACAGTCATGCTGCTGAGGAGGATAGCTGGGACTGTGTCATTTCCGCGGAACAGTGGGCGGGGAATACTGAACAAGAGGCTAGGCAAGCTGTAAGTCACCTGCCTGAGCACCAGGGTGCTGCTGTCCTAGGCCTGTTCAGGTCATACCCCTCTGTTTTCGCCGAACACCCAGGTCTCACTACTCAGGTAACGCACGACGTGGACGTCGGTGATAATGTGCCCTTCAAGTCAGTGCCCTACCGTGTGCCCCCGGTAAAGTTGCCAGCTTTACGGGAGGAGTTAAAGTACATGGTTGAGAGAGGGATGATCACTGAAGGTTATGTGAAGTGGACATCACCCGTCACGTTGCAGCCAAAACCTGACGGCAAGGTGCGGTTCTGCATAGATTTTCGTAGGCTAAATGGCTTGACCACTACCAACCCTTACCCTTTGCCTCGAGTTGACGACAGCGTGGACAAGATAGGGAATGCAAAGTACCTTACTAAAATTGATCTTGTAAAAGGCTACTGGCAAGTACCCCTGTCGGACCGAGCTAAGCAAGTTTGTGGTTTTGTGGTAGATGGCAAGACCTACCAATGTAACGTAATGCCTTATGGGCTTAAGAACGCACCTGCCACGTTTCAGAACCTGATGAACGATATTTGTGACGAAATCCCTAACTGCACGGTCTACCTTGATGACGTGATAGTATATGATGACGATTTTGAAAATCACCTAAGGCACTTAGAGACCCTGTTTAGGAAGTTGCACGATGCTGGGCTGGTGGTGAACCTGAGGAAGTGCGAGTTTGTAAAGGCTACTGTGCAGTATCTTGGCTTTGTGGTCGGGTTAGGCCGGGTGTGCCCCCCCCTGAGCAAGATACAGGCTATCAATATGTTTCCCAGGCCCACCACTAAGCGCCAGGTCATGCGGTTCCTAGGTATGATAGGCTATTATAGGCGCTTCATCCGGGGATACTCTACTGTCTTAGCACCGTTAACTGATCTACTGTCGAAGTCAGTGAAGTTCTGTTGGGCTGCGGAGTGTCAGAGGGCTTTCGACCTAGTCAAGCACCTGCTGTGTACACATCCGATTTTGAGGACCCCAGACTTCTCCAGGAGTTTTCAGCTGGCGACTGATGCCAGCGGTGTGGGTGCCGGGGCAGTGTTACTGCAGACTGATTCCGAGGGCTTGGAACACCCAGTGAGCTTCTTTTCTCGCAAGTTTAATTCGGCACAAAGGAATTACTCGACTATAGAGAAGGAGCTTCTGGCTATCGTTTTGTCGCTCAAACATTTCGAAGTTTATGTTCCAGCCTACGGCCCGGTAGTGACGATTTATACGGACCATCATCCCTTGAAATTCCTAAATCAGTTTCACAATCGGAATATGCGGTTGACCAGGTGGTCCCTAATGCTCCAAGAGTATAATCTCAACATTCAGCATATTGCCGGGAGTGAGAACGTGATAGCAGATTGTCTATCAAGGGTTGATGATCCAAGATAGTCGTGCACGGTGTGTGGGTTGAGCAGGAGTAAAATTAGGCTATCATAACGCCGTCCAAAAAGATTATAAAACAATAAAATAAACGAGAAAACTCTTTCTTTTTTTTAGTTTTGTAAGTCTTTATTGTTGTAGCATGATGCATGCGATATTGTGTTTTATGTATAATTCACACTTCAGTTGTTGTGCACCTTTTGCAATTAGTGGCAGCTAAGGGTAGCAGGTCGGTTGGTTGCCTGTCAGATTTTGATAATGCTTCTAAGGTCGATTATCTAAAATCTTGGGGGGGCTGTGACGCACCTCAGTGCTGGGCAACGCAACCTGATTGTACTCCTTGGTACTCCACTGTACCGCCCGTGATCTGGCTACCGTCAGCCGCTATGTATATTGAGTGTGACAACTTATAACTATGTTCTTTGTATCTCTGCAAAGGTCTCGTCATGTGCTAACCAGTGGTGGGTTTTGTTTTAAGCCATGTCGAGACCTTCCATTTAATATGTAGTATCAATAGAGAAGTTGATAGATAGGACAATGGGAGTCAGAGAGAGAGAGTGAGTTAGGCTTCAGAGCAAGAGGGTAGCAACGCGCCGCGCTGCCGGCCGGGTGGTTGCCAGACGTATGGACTGGTTGGCAGCCTTGCCCTTATAGCTAGGCGCGATAGGGTTGGTAGTCCATTGTTGCCTGCCTGGGCTGGGCCCATGTTGTCGTACAGCACACTGCCTGGAGGTTGGCTGCGTGTTCTATGATCAGGTTGCCTAGAACCTTTGAGATTCTAACATCCCTTGCTCTCTCTCCCCACTTCTCACGGTTGCACTCTTTCTCTCTGACGACATTACTCTCATTTCATTCTTCTCTCTATTTAAATGCATAACCTTCCCTTGAGGTCCTAAAGGAGTTTCAGCACTCACCTCTCGTATTACTCTTAGGACAAGCATATATTTACATGTATTAGATTTAAGGGGTTAATGTGAACAGCGATCTTCTTGATGAGGATAGTTGGTGAACGTTCTACATGTTCACGAGTTATATGCCCTGCTCATCATCCCATTTGTGACTAGACTGGTGCCATGTGTAAGAGCCCGACCATGCCCAGGAGTGGTCTGTAGAGGGACGAGGACTTAGCCTTGATTTGCATATCGAGCCAGGAGCGAGTGTAGCACCCGAGACTACAGCTCGCTCGTAGTGCCGGTATAGTAGAGTAACGTAATTTATCTGTCCTTGTGTTCTCTACAGTCTTCTCCTGGGTTCTCGCTTTCGGTGCTGGGACTCGTTGTTCCTGTGACTTGGCCTGCTAGCTAGAACACATGGGGATGATGAGTGGGATATATCTTTATTTTACTATGCATTGCAGCTCTCTTTAAGTATATATCTATAACACTTTACAATACACATTACTCACACACAAGACAACACTATTAATACTTTCATGTATCAATTAACTGCACTGTCGTTTTGCTGCTGTGTCCGGAGTTCTGTTGCGTAGGGCGCATACGGACTCGGAGGGGAGACAGAGTGAGAGAAGCGAAGTAGCCTATGCGGTAGTAGGCTACCGGCGCAGTACTGTTGCCTGCAACCTTTTAGTTATTCCAAGTATAGATTCATTATTATAATAAGTGACTACTATTTATGTTCCTCCCATGTGTATTATTAGGTATCTACTGGATCATGAACATCTTGTATGCTACATGCTAGTGCATGTTAGTAGGGGACAGTTAGTGTAGTGCACGCGCTTTCAAGTAGGCGTGTACATTTGTCATTTAGCATTTCACTGTCATACCTTTAGCCTGCTTCTATTCTACATTATTAGAGGCTTAATATTAACGTAGTTTCTTGAGTATTGCATTTCTTTAGTAATAACGTAACCTATAAATGTCTGAGGGAGTTTAGCCTCATAGCCTACCCCTGTTGTACACTTTCGCCGAGTTAAGGTACCTCGTTACCGTAGACGATAACTCTGTAGGGCGTTGGTGCTTTTGTTGTCTGGAGCATATAGTATTTGGGACTGGAATCGAGCGTGTCGTTGTCACTTAAGCCATTTCTGTCCTACGATCAAGAATCCCGAATATGTATTGCCGATCCAGCCGTAACAATACCAAGCAATCAAATTAGACGCAAACGTAACGGTAATTATAGGGAAAAGGCTCGCACCCTTTGAACTGTGAGGACATCCGAGAGAGCTCTGGGATTGATAGGACTGCAATTTTCCAGTAATATTGGGTTATATAAATGTGATCAAAATTATTCTCCCACAGTGGATTATACATGAGTATAGTATAAGGATTCCATAGACCTGCATTGGCCCTAATATTTATAAGGCGGTGGCGAGCCTTTTCCAAATAATTATCCAATAAATATATATAAGGCCTGTAGTACAGTATATATTGTGTGGGACTTACATCATGACCCAGCAGTAACACCAGACAAGTGAGTTCAACTCCACTGGGTGAATAGGCTAGAATCTTCTCATTACATTTCTATGTCTGCTCAATCCTCCCTTCCTAGTATTTCAGACACAAATAGAAGTGTGGAACTCAGAGGGCGTTTAGGCATTGAGAGTATTAGTGAGGAAATCTATAGGATTAGGATTAGGCTTAGATGGTATGGACATGTGGAAAGGATAGATAAGAATAATTGTACTGTATTAACCCGTACAGCCCCAGCGACGCGTCTGACGCGTCACCCTAATTGCGCCGACCGTAACCTCAGGTGTAGCCACTCAAGAGGGCTCAGATTTGTATGGGAACTGTGTACGTATCCCACGCAACCGTACCGATGGTTGAAAACTCTCAAAGTCCACGTGCGTGCGCGTGAGCGCGCAATAACCTGGTTTTTTGGGGTAATTGCCTTCAATTTTTTACTCTTGTAAAATACGTTTTCGGGGGCTCTGTAGGACCATTCTTTAAGCTTTTTGAGCGGTTTTTCGTGGTTTTTCCTTCATTCCTAACCCATTCGCTATTGTTTCTGGAATAAAACAATTTTTTGAAAACCGGCCGGGTTCTGGTGAACAAACATTACAAAACTAGCCGGGGCTCCACGGGTTAAGAAAAGCAAGTCTATGAACGTGGAGGGAATCGCAAGAAGAGGTAGACCGAGAAAGACGTGTGATCAGCGGGTACAAACCGATCTCGCAGCAAAAAGACTGACTAAGAGGAACGCCAAAAACCGGGCTGCCTGGAATGCGGCCCTTAGGTAAACAAAAAGACTGACATACTCACATGTGTGATCATAGTATTAAATGTATGTACGGTACTGTATGTATGTTATATGTATATATGTATAAGTCTCCCAAAATATGAGTAGAGCTAGACAAATAAAATTACACTGTACAGTAGTGTCAAAATGTACCTATGTTAACCCCTTCATTGTGGCCAAAATATGGATACGTCATATGTAAATGATACAGTTACTGCGGCCGACATACCCATATATGTTGGTATTTCTGGCCGACTTTCGTAGTACCGAGCCGCTCCGCTTGTTGCCTGACCAAAGATAAGTTTTAAAAATTCACTCCCATTGCCATATCAGTATGCCAGAGGTGTCAGTTGTAGGAGGGTGTGTCTAAGCAAGAGGTGATTTGGAAGCTGAAATTTTACCAAAAACAAAAACTCACCCCCGAGCTGGACGTCGGAAATGGTGGAGACCGTTAGTCTACATTCACTATACCCAACTGATAGTGATAATGACTGTTTATATGGCGGGTGCCCAAACCCGAAAGGGGTTGAAATAGGGGAGCTATCCCCCTGCCAAAGGCGGCTTTCTAGGGCCTTTCCTAGCTGATGCTGAGAGGATTGGGTTCTAGTCATGTGGTGATGGGCTGGTCTATCAGAGTGAGAGCTGAGCAATCTCTGCCATACCCATATCTTACCGGTACTCTGACTGTTCCTTTAACTTATATATTTTCTAGATCTCAAGTGACGGCATCTCTTCCGTGGATTGACCTCCCAATCTACCAAGATTGGAAGCCAAAGCATCACATTTTTCCCTTGCCCCTCAACTTCTCTTAATTGCTGAGGGGCACAGGGCCCTGGGTGGGGCTTTGGTTTCCCGGGCGTTTCCGCACCCTCCTCAGCTCCCCGCCATGGAGTGGCTTCGGTCACCCAGGCTTTATTGTGGTCGGCAGGGAGGGTTCTGTGGGGGCATTCGGTTATGGCCTTGGAATTGCTCGGGGCCTTGGGGATGTTCGGCCAGGCAGCTTGGGGAACAACAACATGACTGTTTATTGACTTTTGAGACGCTTATAAGGGATTATTTATTAGTGGCCCCTCCATCATTGACGAACATGCCTATTACATAAGGCATCCTCTTCAAACACTAATCCGCCGTAGTTTGAATCTACCGCGCAGAGCATTTAAAATCTGAGGAGCCTTCATCATGAGCGCACGCGACCTCACTCATGGCTTCAGTCATTATGAATTGGGTTCTCACTACGAAAAAACTTCGTAAAAAATAAAAACAAAAAGAAAATAAGAATAACTATCCAATAAGCTTTCCATCATATCGTGGATGTACTTGTGTGGATCTTTGACCAGACGCTGATTCAGGCGTCATTCTTCCTTCTCTGCTCTGCGCTCAGCCTGCCCGGACGTGTCTCCCCACGCTCCGCTGGTTCCGCATTTGCTGCGTCCCTAGTGAGTTTTTCTCATTTGTTTACTCCGGGATGTATCGAGTAAGGTTAGGATATGTGTAGCAGGAGTGTCCTGGGCTGGTTGCCCGCAGTGCAATGTATTTTGGGTCGTGTGTTTGGGGCATCTATTTCGGATGTACCCTCGTGGTCCTGTTGTGGACATGTGATCTTTTCACAGTTGAGTTAGCTTGTGATGCAGGCGGCTTTCATTACGCGTTATTTTATGCTGCCTTTTATCTTTCTGATGAGGTAAGCGTTGCTTCTGACGTTCCCAGCGTATTTTTCTTCACTTAGTGAAGTTTTTTCTGGGTCCCGAATCAGTCTTCCCTTTGTCGGAAGTATTTAATACAGTGGTGTGTTGGCGGTGGTTCCTGTTGTTATATTTCCAGTGTTTTTTGTTTATATTTCAACATTTCTTATGCCGTCTGCTTAGGCCTAGCCAGCCGCTCGTAGCTTTGCCACATGTACAAGTGTTATTGTTTATTTTATAAATGTCCTACTGTGTCATGTGTATCCTGGTTTAGTTGTGTATTGGCTAATTCCACGGACTATGTATGTTTCCTGGATTAGTTGTGTATTGGCTAATTCCACGGATTATTGTGTGGGCCCTAGGCTAGTCGTGCTTGGCTTGCTCTCGGGTCCGTTGTACGTTCAGATGGTTTCTGAACGGGGTGGGTTACTTTCCGGCGGGTTTTTCTCGGTTACACCATGAAAAACCCGGCCGAGAGCCGTGTTGGGCCACGTGTGGTTTCAACACAGGCTTGTGTCCCCGGCGTGGAGGTGTCTGTGGCTCGCCAGGACTGCGTCTCTGTGTTGGTGCCTGTTTCAGGCTCCCTATGATCCCCGGCGGACTGGCTGTACCCATCTAACATTGTTCATGCGGACATATGTTAGGAAGTTTTTCTACCCGGTTTTACAAACCAAAGGAAAAACCTAGCTGTTGTTGAGGGCTTTCCTCCCCGGCGATCTTTTACAAAGAAGTGGGGACAGGAACTTATGGGGTTAACGTTGTTTACATCTCACCCGGCGGGTGCACCTTGGTAGGGTGAGATGAACGTCTTGGTCATTCAGTGTAGTTAACCGATCCATTTTAGTGATACTTTATGTATCGCCGCCTTCAGACTTACGGCGATCGAAGGCTCAATTGGGGTTAACATCTTTTTCACAAATTTTTCACACCCGGCGGGTGCTCCTGGGAGGAGGAAATAAGGAATTTACAATTCCATATAGTTAACCAGTTAATTGAGAGATACGTTAATGTATCGCCGCCTTCAAACTTACGGCGATCCTTTGTGACAATTCGTTAGAAATCAGATCTCGTATCAGCCTGCCCTGTGTTATTCTGCTAAATAATTCTGGTGCCGGCGTCTTTGTGGGGGGTTGTTTTCCAAAATTGAATCTTGAAACAGTCACCACCAGAAAGACTATGTTATAAACGCCATACTGGTCCTTTATATTATGTCAGAGGGTATTCTTAACTTTCTTAGGACATGTTTAGATATTCGGAAATCTTTATAGAATCCCGCCGTGTAGCGAGCTGTGATCGTTGTGACATTACGTCTCGTTACCCGGCGGGTTATTAACACGTGTGTGCGAACATGTTGGGTTAACCTTATGAGCATTAATTCCTGGAAATTTTATTTTTTTCCAGAGCTGGGCCCCGGCGGACCAATACAGACCCTGCAGTAGTTTTCCCACCAGTCTCTGTCATGGCTACCTTTGCCCCAGTTTTTGCTTTATGCATTACCCCTACCTGTGCCGGTATCCCTATTTTTGCGCACACTCTTTGCATCAAGTGTGTTAAATGTCTAGACCGTTCAAGGGGTCTGTGGGTGATGCGCAACTGTTCCTTTTGCTCCCTATTAAGTGTCAAAGTCCTCCGCGATAATGATAAGACCGCAGCGGTCGCCTTACGAGAGGTTAGGCAACAGATGTCAGCGTATACTACGATTGTGGCTCATAAGTCACTTCAATGTGACAACGTCCCTCTTTGGGATAGGCTTCTTTTTGAGCACCCTCCCCCTAAACGTCCCTCTCGAGTAACTAGTCGTAAGCCGGCGGAGACTGATCAGGGTTCTGTGTCTTCTCCTACTGCTACGGCGAAACGTCAACGAGAGCCTACACCCCCGGCGGCAGCCTCCTCGTCTCGGGAGAGATCTCGGTCTAGGTCACCTCTGACACCAGCCACCTAGTCTTGCCTCTTCACCATCGAGTAAGAAGAGTAAGACAGAAAGTTCCACCAGTGGTCACGGCGATAAATCCTCTAAATTGAAGAGTAGTTCACGGTCACACCGCAGCCATAAATCTTCAAAGAAGGATTCCCATGATAGAAAGGCCTCCCGACATTCGCCAGTTTCTAGTGCTTCTCATCGTACCTCTACCCAAGACAGAGTTTGTGTTCGGTCTCAGGGGTCCAGTATAGTGCCTGTACCTAAAGATGATTTACCCATTAACATTTTAACCCTGGAATTGGAGAGTTCAAGGGGCTCAGTGGTTGAGAGTGAAGGCCTAGGTGTTTGGCGATATTCTCGGCCAGGACCTGACCACCCACTTCCGGCTCAAACTATTCACACAGTGGCTGACGTCCACCGGGACGCGGCGATCCCATCCTCTATTCCTGACTTATCTTGGCAACAAGGTGGTACCCCAGCTTCGGCGGGATCTTCTCAGGAGGAACAGGATGATAAAGACGAGGTTTCAATTATATCGGATATGGAAGGGCAAGAGTCAGGTTCAGGCTTAGACGCCGCGCAAGATATTAATGATTCACTAGTGAGTACATCATCAAGTCAATTTGTCACTGCACAGGAAATTGATGGACTACTTAGTAATGCTTTATCTAAATTTTTTAGCCAACAGCAGGAAACTCCCACAGTGGACTTGGGAGCTCCCACGACAAGCTCTACGGTACGGCCTCTGATGACTTCTATTGCTTTGACTCAGATCCCTCACCCTCCCCCTCTGTCACCATCAGTGGTTACTAGGCCTGCTACGGCGGCATTGACCACTTCGAATGTAAGGGTTATAACGGATGTCAATCCGCCCCCTCTAGACAGAGTGCCTCTCAGAAAGGTAGCTATGCCCTTGCTTTACGGACCAGACGAGTCATGGGTCCTTTTGACCCCCACTAAACCAGAGATCGCCCAACCTACCTTGTCAGGGGAACTCCCAGTACCGCATGAGTGGGTCATCCAGGGCAATAAATCTAGGAAATTAAGGGCCTTGGATACTTTGGGAAATGTACTAGATGTCAACATAAAGGCTATACCTAGTTATTATCACCAGGATTATTTTGTTTATGCTGCTAAGCCGGCTTTACCCTCTGCCTCAGCTTCAAAATTGTTTTCAGACTGGTCTAAGCATGATGGATTTAATGACATTAAGACTGTCAGCTCTCACTCCAGAACTCGATTTGCAAACCGTCACAGACACAGCAGCTAATCCAGTCTTGAAGGTGGGGCAGTTGGGTCCAGGACCTTGGGTGGAATGGGAGGCAGAGGCTCAAAACTTTGCGACCACATTTACTTCCAAAACTTCCCACCAGATCCCTCAAGATACTCATTCTTGGTTCTCCATGCCAGTGTGTTCTGCCGGCGGAGTCCCTTCAGCTTTGTTTGTTTTCTTAGCTGCCCCTAAAATTAATCTTTGTGAGCTCAAAGACCCTTTCACTACCCCTACCCCAACTCACCTAGACCGAGAATTTAGGCTAAGGGGGAAAGCTTTTCGCCTGTTCTCCCAATACATAGTGTCTCAACAGATAGCAAAGTCTTTGCTCCAGTCCACTCAGGCAATCGCAGACGCGGATGCCAGACGATCGGTTGAATTGTCCCGGCGACTGCTTCTTCAGTCGTCAATCAATCTTTGGGTGACATCCGCACCGCCTTGCTTGAGGCGGTACGAGCGAGACAAGACCTCAGAATGTCCTTAGTCCGTAAACTACCTGATCGCATTGCGAATCAGGTGGTCATGTCACCAGTGCTCACTCCCTCTTTAATGTCCCCTAACGTGTGGCGAACGGTGTTTAAAATGGCTCAGGCCTTTAAACACAGTCCCACCCCGTCTAAGAAACCTGCCTTTAACTTCCCCAGGCCAGTCGCTAAGGCTCAGCCGGGGGGATCTAAGCCCTTTCTTCCGCCTAAGTCCTCCTCCTCCCCTCAAGGTCATTACAGGCATAGACAGAGTAGGTTTTCAGGTCAGAGAGGACGCGGCCATAATAAGCCAGGTCAGGGCCCGTCTTCGGCCAACACCAGCCAGCCGGCGAAGCGTCCACCACCACCAACTCCACCACCATCAAAAAACTAAAGTCTCTCTCACTCCCGGTGCCAGTCTTAAGGCCGGCGGATCCGAGGGTAGTACAGCCGGCGAACCCTTGTCTGCTAACTGGGTCGTTCCGAACGTGTCACCAAGCATGGCCGTTAAACACTTGGGCACGGATGGTGGCACGCAAAGGCATCACTTGGCAGTGGCTCCGGCGACCTCGCTTCAAGAATGTCATCATCCCGGTCCCCCCAAATTACCCTGTATTCACGTCCAAGCTATTTTTGGTTCCCAAAAGGGACAGCGTTCAGATGAGACCGGTCGTAGACCTGTCTTATCTGAACCTTCACATTCACAACGAGTCATTCCGAATGTTAACAGTACACCAAATCAGGCTAACACTTCCGCCGGGAGGTTGGATGTGCTCCCTAGACCTGACAGACGCTTATTGACACGTATCGGTAAACAAAAGGTTTCAAAGGTTTCTGGCCTTACGGATCAGGCACCAAAATTTTGTTTTTCAAAGGATGCCATTCGGTTTGAACCTGGCACCTCGATTATTCACGAAATTAGTCCGGCATGCCCTGATGCCGTTGTTAAAGCAAGGAATCAGAGTTTTGTGGTACCTAGACGACTGGCTGGTGGTGGCAGAGACAGAGCAATTATGCATCAAACATGTCAACATAATTTTAAATCATGTCAAAACTCTAGGGTTCAAGGTAAATCTGGTAAAGTCAAACCTTGTTCCCTCACGAGTAATTCAGTGGATAGGGCTGGTCTGGGACACAGCTGCTCTCACTCTGAGTCAGAATGTGGACAATCGCAACAGGTTTCGCAGGAAACTGTTCATGTTTCTTCACAGTCTGACTACGACACGGAGGGTCTGGGAGTCTCTGGTCGGCTCTCTCAACTGGATTCAACTAACTGTAAGGTTGGGCTGGTTGAAAGTAAAACGTTTAATATTGGAAGGCAACAAATATTTCCCACTCTTATCGGCGGGAAAGCTATGGCCCATCCCAAAATTAATCCATACCTTACTAGCGGTCTGGGCGAAGAGGGAAACGTTGCACTCAATAATGTCATGGACCTCTCCTCCACCAACAGTATGGGTAGACACGGATGCGTCAGGCACAATAGGTTGGGGATTTCAGTCAAATCAGGGGCACCAGGGTCAGGGGCTTTGGTCCCACTTAGAAATCTCCCACATCAATGTCAAAGAATTACTAGTCCCCTTGTATTTCCTTCAGGCTCACGGCCCTGCTTTAAGGGGCAAGTCGGTGGCCTTCAGAATGGACAATCTGAACGCAGTTCACTGTATTCAGAAACAGGGGTCAACGAGGTCAAGGAAGTTGCTAAACATGTCGGAAGAGATTTTTACTCTAGCCAACAGACTAGACATTTATCTTCACGCATCTTATCTCCCAGGTGTAGCAAACGTCTGGGCAGACGCTCTGTCCCGGAGACAGAGCACGACAGTAGAATGGGAGCTCAAGCAACCCATTTTCAACCAAATGATTGCAGAGCTCTACCAATACATTCATAATCCAATACATTCCTACGCAGATGACTCAACACTCCACAGTTCCTTCACATTTACCAATTCTTTCACCCAACCCGATCTTATAAATTCAAAAGTAAACACTGCAATTTCTCTGAACCAGGACCTTTCTAGAATTAATGGATGGGGACAAAAGAATCTAGTTTCCTTTAATGCACAGAAAACCAAGTACATTCAATTTTCTAACCGACAGAATCTCACTGACTCCCATATATTTGTTAATGATGTAAATATTCCCACTTCCCCTAGTGTAGTATTGACATTCTCGGTGTAACATTAACTACTAACTTGAGCTGGACACATTATGTTAGAAGCATTGCTAAGAATGCCTCTAAAAAACTGGGACTCCTGTACAGAGTTCGAGAATTCTTCACTGACGAGCAGTTGGCCGTGATATATAAAAGTCATGTGCGTTCTCAGATGGATTACTGTTCACCTCTGTGGGGTGGAAGTGGTTGCATTGAGGCAGTTGGACAAAATTCAAAATAAAGCTATTAGATTAATCAATAACCCTGCAATCACACAGGACCTTCCTACATTATCCATACGAAGAAACGTTGCATCCCTTGCATTATTCTACAGATATTTTCACAGCAATTGTTCCGAGGAACTTGCTTCAATTGTGCCGCCTCTCCACATCTTTCCCCGTAGAACTAGGGCAGCTGAGAGCGCCCATGAATTTACACTTTCTCCTCCACAATGCAGAACTTCTGCTTATCAGAATTAATTTATCCCCAGAGCTACTACTCTTTGGAATTCACTTCCCTCGAATTGCTTTCCACAAACTTCTATCTATCTATCTATCTATTGCCTGACGCCGTGATCCCCGAAGGGGTGGCCACGAACGAACCGCCCCCATGCACCTCTGTCCCCAGTCAGTCGACGCCCCTCCCCCCAACCAGCACCACCTTCGTTCATGTACTTCCTCACTCCATCCTTCCACCTCATATTCGGTCTACCTCTCCCCCTCTGTCCCTCCACCTCGCTCTCATACACCCTCTTAGTCATTCTCTCGCTTTCCATACGTTCCATATGGCCGAACCATCTCAAGGTGTTCCTTTTCACACTTTCCAGCACATCTACCTCCACACCACACCTCCTTCTTACTTCCTCATTAGTCTGTCTATCCCTCCATGTAACTCCGCACGCACTCCTTAATTCATTTCCACTGCTCTCACTCTTGGTCTGAGTCTCTCAACCAACGTCCATGCTTCGCTTCCGTAAGTCAGTGTCGGATTGCCACACTGTCATGCAAGGACTTCTTCACTTCCATACTGACCACCCTATTTCTTGTTACGCTTTTAGCGTTCCTAAACCCTCTTCCCCTGTTGTACCCTCTCCGCACCTCTTCATCCATAGTCCCATCTTTACTCAACACACTGCCCAGATACTTAAAAGAGTTGACGATCTCCATAGCCTGACCGTTCAGCTTCACCTCACACTCTGTGACTTCACCCCTTTCGAAGACCATAACCTTGCTCTTCCCCGTATTTACTTCAAATTCCGTTTTTGCACACTGTTCCAAACTCATTTACCAGACCCTGCAACTCCCATTCATTATCACTCATCAGAACTGTATCATCCGCAAACAGCAGTATAGGTAGCTTCCACTCAAATCCCTCCCTTTTCAGCGATACACCAACATCCACTGCTCTTGATAGTATTTCTTTCATAACTCCATCCATATATACAGTAAACACCCACGGGGACATCACACACCCCTGTTTCAAACCAACATTAGGGTCAAAGAACTCGCTCTGCTCACTCTCCACACGTACTGCCGCCTTTGCACCCTCATACATGCTCTTCACTGCTTTCAGCAACTTGCCCTCTACTCCGTATATTCTAAGTACTTTCCACAAACCTTCTCTATCCACTCTGTCATAGGCCTTCTCCAAGTCCATAAAGGCAACATACACCTTTTGTTTCTTCTCCAGATACTTCTCCACAACACAATTCAGGGTAAAAATCTGATCTACACATCCTCTTCCCTTCCTAAAACCTCCCTGCTCGTCGCCTATCCATTTCTCCGTTCTCACTCCACAAACTTACAATCTACAAATGTTTAAATCCAGTTGTTACAAACATTTTATGAATGGAGGATGCCTTTAGGCACATGGACCTTTTTGTTTTATCTGTGTTTTTCCTTCCTCCGTTCATTGTCTCTTTAAAAAAAAAAAAAAAAAAAAAAAAACATCCACAAGTGGATCTGTTTGCATCCGAGGAGACTCACAAACTCCCTCTATACCTCACCCGCCGGACGAAAACGCCGGCAGGGGGGCCAGACGCCCTAGTGACAGACTGGAACAGATGGAGCTCCATCTATCTGTTTCCGCCGCCAGGCGCGTCACTAATGTGCCACGTAGTGAACAAACTACGAGATTATCGAGGCTTAGTCTCGCCCCTGTGGCCGGCGCAGTTGTGGTACTGTACCAGCAATTAAAGACGTGGTGCCCGCACCCGGTGTCGCTCCCGGTCGGGTATTTCCACTTAGACACGATTGGCAACCTAGCGACCTCGCTGACTTTTGCATTTTGGACATTCAGGAGGCCAAGTGGCTAACACCATACGGTAGAGATGTGACCAATAAATTATTAAATCAATATACTCAGTCTACGAAATGACAGTATCAATCACATTGGCAAACCTTTACTTCTTGGATCATTAGAACAGAACAGACTGTGCCCTCAGTAGCATTAGTTTTCAATTATTTAAATTATCTGTTTGAGCAGAAACGTTTATCTGTGGTAACGTTAAAAAATCACTTAACTGCGATTAGAGTGCCCTTTTTAGACCTTACAGGTCTCTCCATACCGGTAGCGGAGGAAATAGGTTTTATGAGGGCATGTTTTAAACTCCGCCCACCTCCCCGTCAGCTCATGCCTACTTGGTCTCTGGACAAGGCACTGTCTTTACTTCACTCTCGTCTGTACCAAAATACTGCAGATTTTGCATTACTCCTAAAAAAGGCTGTATTCCTTTTGGCTTTGGCCACCGGGAACAGAGTGTCTGAGCTGGCGGCGATGAGCAACACACCTAATTGCCTTAGGTTTGGTAGACTTAATGAATGTATTCACATTGCACCTTCCCCGGGATTTGTAGCCAAGAATGAGCACGGTGCACACATGTTTTCTGAGTTCACGGTGCCGGCGTTAAAAAGGGGAAAGGTGCACCATAATCTATGTCCAGTGCAAGCTCTAACCAAATATTTGAGAGTGGCTCCTCTAAACCCCCAAGGTGCTTTATGGGTAGCGAGTACGAGTAAACGCTTACTGAAACGGAGATTAGCTTCTCTTCTGGTCGAGGTCATTAAAGAGAGTAATCCCGGCGTTGTGGGTAGGGCCCACGATTTACGCACATGGGCAGCCTCTTTACGTTTCCTGAAGAATTTTTCAGTAGAAGATATTTCGTCCACACAGTTGTGGGCGTCTAATCATACATTTTTGACTAGATACTTGTCAGTTGCTCTAGACAAACCTTCCTTACCATGTATAGCTTTACGGCAGAGGGTCTAGGTGGCCCTTCAGTCACTTTTGTTTACTTTCAAGGAAAAGGGGGGGGGGGGGGGGTGCAGTCAGTGTAACATCGGACACCCTAGACCCCGCCGGAGTATAAGAGCTGTGATACAATTTATGGTTAATGTGATATGAAAATTTCTCTGCGAGAAATTGTGCTAGTACAATGTTAGTACAAAACAACGGGGTTGTTATAGTAGTTTTAGCTGTGAAAGCAATTTAGTATTAAACAGTGGAGATCTTTTGCAAATTATTTTCACGAATATTATGGGGTTTATTATGTGCACATGTAAACTTATAACTTGTTATTTTTGTCACCACTCGTTGAGTGGGGTGCCTTTGTAACTACAGATCTGTTCACAGAATCTCCAGAGTTACCCTTTTTTGTCAAGCAGGCTTCTTTGAAGCACGCACCTGCTTGAACCCCCTTTTTTGTATTTATATGGTCTGCGCCGTATTTAAATATATTTGTTTAAAGTAAGAATACTATGTGGTTGTTTGATTATTTGCTTTGCTAGAGTTATGATATGATTACGAATGTCCCCCTCCAGTCTTAGAAATCAGGCATGTTCGTCAATGATGGAGGGGCCACTAATAAATTATAGGTTTGACTCCTGTAAGGAGATAAAGAAAACCTAATATTTAGTAGTGGCCCCGTAATCATTGACGACTGGGGCCCTCCCGACCATCCCCTTCCCATTCGTTGATGTATTAAGGATTTTGGTTTACTTGATATATCAGTGAAGGAAGAATGATGCCTGAATCAGCGTCTGGTCAAAGATCCACACAAGTACATCCACCATATGATGGAAAGCTTATTGGATAGTTATTCTTATTTTCTTTTTGTTTTTATTTTTTACGAAGTTTTTTCGTAGTGAGAACCCAATTCATAATGACTGAAGCCATGAGTGAGGTCGCGTGCGCTCATGATGAAGGCTCCTCAGATTTTAAATGCTCTGCGCGCAGAGTTGATATTGATTAAATCAATTTTATTTAATCACTTGATTAAATCAATGATTTTTTTACCAAAAAAATCATGATTTTCTTTATTTTTTTGATTTTTTTTTATCTGTGAATCAAGATAAAAAGAATTCTGAAGAGTTCTAACCTATGTACATAGTCAGATATTACCAAGTGCAGGTCTACCAGACTGCCATGTTTTCACTTTTACTTCAATATCTCTGGATTTTGGTCACAGCCTTGGGATCAATATTTTAAAGTAAACATCCACAAAGCTACTAGTCACTAAGTCTGTACTAATAATAACAGATTATTATTTTTCTGTAATTCTGTTCAATAATAGGTTTTGTAATATGATTTCTTGAGGATCACTGGCAACTCAGCCAGAAGCAGCAGTGTGGTCAGACAGTGAAACATGACTAGGACAGGAACAGATCAGGAGTCTGGGCTGAGGGCATGGATGAAACAGATTTGTTATAAATTCCTCTACTTGAATTACTACTCAATAGGGCGGGGGGATATTTTAAAAAAATCAAAAAAATCAAAAAAATCAAATAAATCAAAAAAATCAAATAAATCAAATAAATCAATGATTTTTTTATTTTTTTTATTTAAAAAAAAATCAAAAAAATCAACAACCCTGAAAATTCAGACTGCGCGGTAGATTCAAACTACGGCGGATTAGTGTTTGAAGAGGATGCCTTATGTAATAGGCATGTTCGTCAATGATTACCGGGCCACTACTAAATATTAGGTTTTCTTTATCTCCTTACAGGAGTCAAACCTATAATTGTTTCATGCACCATACTACACCAGCTAAGGTCGTGTGATGGGCTTGGTAGCATGGTTGGCGCCAGCAGCACCCAGTAGAATAAGTTTTTATGGGGTAGTGAGCCGCGATGACCACCGTGTTAACAAAGCTAGAAGCAAAGAATACAACTACAGTGGAGCCCCCATCTTCTTCGCCACATCAGTCTTCGTTGTTTCAATTTTCGTTGTAGACACCAAATATTCCCAATTTCCATGTTTGCTCAAAAAGCTTCCATCTTGGCACACAAATATTCCAGTCAAAACCCGAAAAAAAAACAATGAAAAACTCTACATAAAACTAGAAAACAATTAAAAAAAAAAAAAAAAAAAAAAAAAAAAAAAAAAAAAAAAAAAGAGTTAACTGAACTAAAAGAATCAGCCATTGTCAAGGTGTTTGCCGCTTAGAGACGAAATCCGAGATCCGATCGTCATTGATTGCGCAAGATGCCGCCATCTTTGTATGAAGTCAACACTAGCTCAGTCTACTCGTTTCTATGTTGAGAAACCAGCTGTTTGCAAGCTTTTTTGTGCCTGAACCTCGTATCTTTCGCATTTATTATAACCTCTAGTACATCTGGTGATGTACTAGATGTACACGAACTCTCACACTTCATCAAACAACACAACATACACATTTCCATCTTACAAGAAACAAAACGCCGCATAACACAAAAAACACCCACATTTCATAATTTCACCACCATCAGACAAGACCGGGCTGTCGGCGGGGGCGGTGGACTCATCACCCTGGTACACAAAGAAATATCATACATAGTAACCAGTGTACAAACCAAATCACTCCTCCCCGCAAATGATAACACAACAGAAATACAGTCAATTAAAATACGCACTGGCAACAACTCCAACATAACCATCATAAACACATACATCCCTCCCCAAACATCCCCTACAGTACCAAATGAATACAGACCACACTTACAACACATCACAAACACCCCACACATCATCCTGGGTGGTGACTTCAACGCCAAGACGTCGGCCTGGTTTGTCGACAACCCCGACACAGACAGAGGGCTGGTACTACAAAACCAAACCGATAACCTCATCATCCTTAACGACATCCATCAACATACCCACATTCCTCACCAAGCCCTCTATAACCCATCATCTCCAGACATCACCTTTTGCTCCCCAGAACTCGCCCCCACAACATCCTGGAGGGTGGTCAGAACCTTAGGCTCTGACCACCTCCCGATCATTATCACCACCAAAACCAGACTCACCCCAGCTAGCCACAAACACACATACACCAATTATAAAAGAGCTAACTGGGAAGCATTCACAAATGAGACAGAACAACACTTCACAACTCTAAACAGTACACCCATCACTAACATCAACAATGCTGTACACATACTCAATAAAACTATCCAAAACGCTGACAAGAAACACATTCCAAGAGGTAACAGAAAAAGACACAACCCCAACTTCACACCAGAAATTCAAAACCTCATCAGACAACGCGACATACTGAAACACTCCCCAGCACCCCACACACAAGACATCACACAACAAATTCAAGCACTCAACACCCAAACTAACAACAAAATACAAGAACAACAAAAATTAAATTGGAATAACTTCCTACAAACACTTGATCACAAAACAAACCCCAAAAAACTCTACAAAACACTAAACAGCATCACACTTTCCAACAGCAACACAACACAATCACATGCTGCAATCATAACAACAGACTCTACTCCTTCATGTAAACAACAAGCAAACACTCTCATCAATCACTTTTCACATGTCAGCCACCTAAAACCTCACAAAGACGACCGACGTGTCATCCGACGTAAGAGACAATTCCCCACAGACCCTGACTATACACCCTTCACCAATCACCAGACAAAGCATATCATCAACAATCTCAAGCACTCACCCGCCTGTGGCCTAGACAACATAAGCAACATACACCTCAGACACCTGGGATCACAAGGCATACAAGCACTCACTAACATATCAAACTACAGCTATTCACACAACACAATACCAGACATTTGGAAGCATGGTATCATCATCACATTCCCCAAACCCAACAAAGACCCCACGCTACCCTCCTCACACCGCCCCATCACACTCCTTTGCTCCCCCTCCAAAGTCATGGAACGCCTAGTATTACAACTAATTACACCTGACCTACCCCTAGCTCCAACACAACATGGCTTTAGGCCACTGCACTCCACAAACACTCTTCTCACAGACCTTACACAAAGAGCTTTCGACGGCATCAACTCAGCTAGACCACCACACAGATCACTATTAGCCACACTCGACATTAGTAAAGCCTTCGATGCCATCCCCCGCCACAACCTAACAAACAAAATCTACAACACAAACATGCACAACAACACAAAAGGTGGCTGGCCAACTTCCTAGCAGGCAGATGTGCACACGTATCTTTTGCCGGTCAGTCATCTAAAATCAGAAACTTTCCAAACGGAGTCCCACAAGGATCCGTCCTATCGCCCGCACTCTTCAATCTCTACATGCACGATATAACTACACCCAATACGCTCCAAATAAACTTAGCCTCCTATGCAGATGACATAACACTCACATGCACACACCATGACCCAAAAAGAGCAACAGATCTCCTTCAACCCTATCTCAACACACTACATGGCTGGTGCACTACAAACAGACTTAATCTAGCCCCAGCCAAATCCACCGCAACCCTGCTCACAAGTTGGACAGGAGAACACGAATACATCCCTCAACTCACCATAAACAACACACCCCTAACACATACGCACACACCCAAAATCCTAGGAGTAACATATGATACTCATATGACATTCAAACAGCACACCACAAACATTAAAAAGAAACTGACACCCAGACTTAACGCCCTCAGGTCACTTGCTCACACAAAATTTGGACACAACAAAGAAACTACCACCACAGTATATAAACAATACATAAGATCAGTGATGGAATACGCAAGCCCAGCCTGGGCTTCTAACCTAGCTGAAACACATCATAAGACCTTACAGACTATTCAAAACAAAGCCCTGAAGATCATTACAGGCTGCACAGCTACTGCACCCACAGATCACCTACATCAAGAAACCAAAATCCTCAAAGTCAAAGACCATCTGGACATGAGAGGCACTCAATTCCTGGCAGCAGCCTCCACGAACCAAGACCACCCACTAAATTACATGGCAACACACCCACAGACACCAAGAAATATCAAAACAACACCCAGCACACGGTATCACACACAATTATTGTCCTCTCTCCCTCCCTGCCCACCCCGAACCAACTTCCAAAAGCACATCCATACTCATATCTCTCACCGATCCATCCACTCACTCACAGACAACACGCAGCTGCATGCACGACCTCCCGAAATCCATCCTTCCGAATCCTCCCTTCCTCGCGAGGACAGAGTCCACCTGGCCAGGCTGAGATGCGGACACCATCCAGCTCTCCTGAGCTATCAGAAGAGACTGGATGACTCCGTTGTCGATGCCTGCCCGGGATGTAACACAGCACCCCATACCATTAAACACATCATAGAAGACTGCATTTCACACAACCACTTACGCCAACAACACAATCTACACTCAATGAGAGCTCTGTGGGAAAGCCCGATCGTGGCCATGGCCTTTCTCAGGGACTCGGGGCTGTTCGGCCAGGCAGCTTAGGGAACAACAACAACAACATCTGGTGATAGGGATGGTGGGTCTGGTGGTAGTAATGAAGGAAATTCATGCTCAAAACACAGAGCAAAGGCCAATCCGTGTCGGACGGATGAAAGCGGCTGAAATAGCCTAGACTATGTTAGGCTAGGCTAAATATGACAATGATTTAAAATAAAGTCTGTGTGGTAAGTAATTTTCTCATAATATGTATTTATACGTACTGTATTCTCATAATATGTATTTATTGGATGTATTTGGGGCGAAATGGGTACTTGAGGGGTGACTGGACGAATTTAGAACCTAGGCTAGGCCTAACCTAGGCCTACCATTTTTCCCATAAGAACATTGCCCCAATCTATAGTATTTATGATGCACCTAAGTGTTATGGTTAGGACTGTTATTTAGCCATGTCTACATTATTATTTACAATGCATAAGATTTACTTTATGTAGACAAAAAACATGTTTTCATAGGTTAAAACTGGGAAAATGTGCAACTTTTAGAATGAGCACTGAACCGATTAGAATTTTCCCCATAAGAACAGTGCCCCGATCTTGGCTGTTTCAATCTTAGCTCGATTTCTGCGGAACCGATTAGGAGCGAAGATGGAGGCTCCACTGTATTTGAAAAATGGGTGAGAAACTTGATACAGATCACTAAGATCACTAACCTCGAATGGATTTTTTTTTGAGATTCAAATACTGTACTCGAGATGCGAAGTTAACTTTTATCAGGAAAATACAATAGGGACCGGCGAGTCTCCTGAATTTTCTCGGAAAGATCATATTACTAATCTTGCTAAAACAGCTTCCCAGAAGTTAGGTGTGCTCAACCGTCTCCGTGATTTCTTCACCCCCACACAGCTTCTTGCTCAGTGCATCCATGAACAGTATCAAGTATTGTTCGCATGTGTAGGGAGGTCTCACCCAAACTGCACTTGAAAGGATACAGTCAAAAGTATTTCGTCCTATCAACTCACCTCCTCTTACTAACTTCCTACAACCTCTCTGTACATGTCGCAATTCTTTCACAGTTTCACTCTTCTACTTCTCTGTCCTCGCGAGGACAGAGTCCACCTGGCCAGGCTGAGATGCGGACACCATCCAGCTCTCCTGAGCTATCAGAAGAGACTGGATGACTCCGTTGTCGACGCCTGCCCGGGATGTAACACAGCACCCCATACCATTAAACACATCATAGAAGACTGCATTTCACACAACCACTTACGCCAACAACACAATCTACTCAATGAGAGCTCTGTGGGAAAGCCCGATCGTGGCCATGGCCTTTCTCAGGGACTCGGGGCTGTTCGGCCAGGCAGCTTAGGGAACGGGAAGAAGAAGAAGAAGAAGAACAACAACAACAACAACAACAACAGTGTTCTTCAGAATTTTCTCAGGGCATACCTCTTCCCTAACAGAGAGGATGGAGGGGGGGGGGGGGGGGGGGGGGGGGGGGGGGGGGGGGGGGCGCCTTTCAACACACTCCCACCCCTATTCTGTCCAACTTTTTAACCCAAGAGTGAACCAATTTTCCCAGTCTGTCTTCTACTTAACAAGTCCAGTTAAGTCTCTGTAACAAAGGCATGCCCTAGCATTAAAACTGCATCAAGTAGCCTAAGTTCTGGAACTTTCTCCCTTAATCTGTCATTCCCTTATTCTATAACTTATACTGATTCAAGTTCCGTATGTCCAGATATTTTTACTCTTAATATACAGAATCGTAAATTTGGCTCTCTATCACTTTCTACTTTGGGGCGAAACAGTTGTTACAGGCATCTTTGCCTTTTGTCTCCTTCATACACATAAAAAATCTAACAATGACCACTTTTCAAGCCCCATAAGTGTATAGGGAATGACGTAATGACCATGCGATCAATAATTTATGGTGCGTAACCCCCCAGGGGGTTAGGGGGTTTTCTACCCATGTGATAGAGGAAAAAATTAGAGTATGCCCCACGTGTCTACTGAGTGTCGTAGGAGGCGACTAAAAGGGGGATGATGTAAGTCTGGGCAACCGTTCATCCTATTTGGTCCATTTCAGCCTCATGGTAGCTGTGGGATATCAGTGTGCCAAATCCAACTTCTAGAATGGGTGCTCTTGTCCTGCATGACTTCCTTGGGATATTTGGGGTGGTTCTATGCTTGCATGGAACTGGAGACTTTTTGTATAAGTAATTTCACCCCCCACCTATAATGTCTGTGTCTGTCTGTCTCTGGATGGTATGAATATACTGTATATGTACAGTATTATAGGTTTGAGTCCCGGAGGGAAGAATGAAAACCTAATATTTAATAGTGGCCCCTCCATCATTGACAATTTGCCTACAGTATTAATATAATAGTCTCCATTCAACACCCGCGCCAGCCGTTTTGAATCTACCGCCGCGGGGATGAACAGAGTATTCCCGGCGGGTGCCCAACCCCGAAAGGGGTTGAAAATAGGGGAGCTATCCCCCCGCCAAAGGCGGCTTTCTAGGGCCTTTCCTAGCTGATGCTGAGAGGATTGGGTTCTAGTCATGTGGTGATGGGCTGGTCTATCAGAGTGAGAACTGAGCGATCTCTGCCATACCCATAGCTTACTCGACTGTTCCTTTTACTTATATATTTTCTAGATCTCAAGTGACGGCGTCTCTTCCGTGGATTGACCTCCCAATCTACCAAGATTGGAAGCCAAAGCGTCACATTTTTCCTTTGCCCCTCAACTTTCTTTTCATAACTGCTGAGGGGCACAAGGCCCTGGGTGAGACTTTGGTTTCCCGGGCGTTTCTGCACCCTCCTCAGATCCCCGCCATGGAGTGGCTTCGGTCACCCAGGCTTTATTGTGGTCGACAGGGAGGGTTTTGTGGGGGCGCTCGGTTATGGTCTTGGCCTTGCTCGGGGCCTTGGGGCTGTTCGGCCAGGCAGCTTGGGGAACAACAACAGAGTATTCCTCATAAGTGTAACGCAACTTCTCTTATGGCGTCATCTATAGATCGGGTACCCACTACGAAAAAACTTTCGTAGAAAATAAGAGAAGATTTTTGTTTTTTTTAACTTAAAACATTATTATAACACGCTTTCCTCTTTCGGTGGATTTCTTGTGTTGTGGCACCCAGCCGCTCCTCACCAGGCGGCCATTCGTTCTTCTCTTCCCCGCGGGCACCAGAGTAGGACGTGTCTCGCCCGTGCTCTGCTTCATTCGTCGTTCACTCAATTCTCGTGAGTCCTTACTCATTTGTATATATCTGAGTTGTATTGAACAAGGTTTAGACTAGCTAGCACAGGCTACCCGTCTGGTTGCCCGCAGGAAGTGTTAAATTAGGGTACTTCACAGGCACTTACGTGTTCTCCAGGACAGTCACCACATGTGTTTTTTTCTTTATTCTGCGCGCCTTAGCTGTTGATTATTTATAGTTAGGAGGCTACTTTCATCGCAGTAGGTCTTCAGTCCAGCGTGTTTGGCCTAGGGGCCGTGTATTTCTTCATCTTAGCAGACGCTCCAGTTTAAGGATTGTCACACGTGGTGTGGGATCTTCTGGTGTTTGAGCCTGCTCCCGGGCCCCTCTCGTGGGCCCCTTCTCCTCGTGCTGTGGCCGTGTGATTACTTATGCCTTGTGGCCAGCCACATTAGGGTCTCCTTAGGGTTTAGGGGTACATTGTTATTCTATGATATTGTTATTATGCCCTCCTTCCCCACCCTTTTTCCTGGGTTATTTGGTTCGAGTTTCATCTCTTTCCTGGATCTCTAGGAGACGTTCTTATTTTGTGGGGTTTTTTCGGTTCAGGATTAGTGGTCTTGTGCTCTTGACTGTTTTTTCCCAGTTTCGTGGCCAGCCGGTCTTTTGTCTGCGTACTAGGCCCGGCTACCGCCGCGCTGGCGTGCTTGGGCTATGCTTTCCCCACTACCCTCCTTGCCGGCGGTCATGCACGGACCGGCAGAAGGAGGACGGTTTCACCCCGTTGATTATCAGACTCGCCCTGTGACTTACCAGTTTACCCCGCCAGCCCGGCGGCACAGTTGGGGTGACTTGCCAGTTTCCCCCGCCAGCCCGGCGGCACAATGGGTAATAGGTGTAGCAGTGTCTAGCTAGCTAGCAAGCAGCTTCACGACGACGCTCGCTAGAAGTCCGGTTAAGGCCAGTGACACATGTCATAGGTAAGCAGTCACACGTGACTTCCCCCCGATTGAAAAGAGCGAGGGGTTGTTCACGACAACTCCCGGGAGGCGGAAAAATGGTTGGGCTGTGGCTCACTAGTTGTAGGTAGGATGATATTATCACCTCTCAGGTTATCCTTATGAGCATTGATTCCTGGAAATTTTCTATTTCCAGATTCCTTCACATCCGGAGCAGCACGGCTGAGGAACTGCCCCCGGTGGGGAGGGGAGTCGGTAACCATGCCTAACTTCTGGATTTGCTCTACTCCTACTTGTTTGTCTGTCCCAGTAGCGGCGCACAGGTTGTGGGCGCCGCGCTCCTTGGTGCCGCTAGAAGAGTGGCGAACACATCAAAAGTAAGTAAGTAAGTAAGTATATGCTGTATAAAATGTTTGGACAAAACTACCTTTTCATGGACAGCCAGTAAATGTCCGGTTTGCTCGGACCTTTTTGATAAATGGTTAACCAGTCAAGATATGTCATGCTTGTTAACTTTGATTGAAATCAAGAATAAGTTCTCTTCTTACGCTGAAAGGGTAGGGGATGCTGAATTGTTCTGCGACACTGCAGAGTTACTTAGAATCATACGCCTGTACTCTTTTCAAGATCCCTTAGTCCATCAGGCGATTGTTCCTTCAGTACCAAATTCAAATTTTGCTTCCCCCCCATTCATCCGAGTCATCTGAAAGTCGCTCCCCTCCCCACACTAAGAGAGCTCGCTCTGAGTCGCCGGAGCTTGTACTTCCTACTCAAATGGACTCATCCCAACGACTTCGTCAGAGGGCGTCCAGTTTAGAACGCTTGTCGGCGAAGATACAAAAGTTGTCCAGTCCGCAGCAGATCCACGATGCAACGGACATCCAGGATAGCCCCCTCACCAGATGTGTAAGTCAGCTTCGCCACCGGTGGCTTCAACGAAGCCGGTGGTTTTCCCCGGTTTCAGCGGGACGGATGCCGAGCAACCTCTACCGGCGATGAGCGTTAGACCGAGAGTTAGAGTAAGACTACAAGGTTCTAAGCTAGTGCTATCTCAAACTAATTTACCGGACGGCAAAATAGGGCTCCATTTGTCTCCGGCGCCTGACACGGACCAAGGTCATGATACACCGGCGGGGGTACACACACCTGTGATAGACGCCCCAGGTTTGCCCACTAGGCCGGAAGACAGCAACACAGGTTTCGTAGTCCCTACCTGTACAGTCAGGACCCCCAATTCGCGAGAATAGGGGTGACAGGAGGCATCGCGTATTGTGAATTCGTGTATTGTGGAACTAACTTTAAATGGGAATGATTAGATTGGGTGACATATCTCAATTATGGCCTATTTTCGAAATTGTTGGCCCTATTTTCGACATTTTTGGCTCTACAGTACAGTCTATATCTTATATATAAGAAGAACAATGAATACAAATATGAAACCTTACCTTAAAATTAGTAGTAGATAGGCTAGGACTAGGACTAGGACCGTAGGACTTCACGATTTTCTCCAACTTCTCCCTCCCTGACCAAATCGTACGAACAGTTTACTCTGACAAGCCTATTGCACAGTTTCTTTCTCCTTTTTTCTTGCGATCCAACACTTCCACCTTCATTTTGTGTGTTATCTTCTTATATTGGCGTGGCATGGCGAAAAAAGTGGCAGGCACTACAAACGTTTGGTCACTCCGCACGGCTATGAGCGCTTGAGCGGGACTGTGGGAGGGAGGGAGGGAGGGTAAGCGGGAGGGAAGGCAGGCGTATGCCCGTCTTCTTCTTTTACCAGAGCTACTCCTGGGCCTCGCGAAACGTAGACGTGCTCGCGTATCAAGCGGGAATAGCGGATTTGGCCCCTTCTTAGCTCTCGATTCGTGTATTGTGGTACCACCTCGCGTAATTAATGTTTAATTAATTAATGTTATTTTCGAGGGGTAACTCGTGTATTAGGGTTTTCGCGCATTGTGGAATCGTGTATTGGGGGTCCTGACTGTATTTACCTAATTGTATTTACCTAATTGTAGTTTACAGGAGTTTAGCTAAGCTCGTGTTGTCCCATCTCTCAGTCTACTTTCATCCAATTTTTTCTTGAAAATATGGATGTTCCTTGCCCCTACCACCTCCTCCTCCAGCCTATTCCATTTGTCAATACATCTATAGAGGAAGCTAAACTTCCTGATATCGTTCTTGCAGGTAGGTCTTTTTACTTTGTAGCTGTGGCCTCTAGTTATTCCTGTATCCATAATTAATATATCCTCCCTATCCAGCCTCTCCAGCCCTCGGGTGCATTTGTACATCATTATCATGTCTCCCCTCTCTCTCCTCTCTTTTAGACTCGGTAGATTGAATTTTTCTAGCCTCCCTTCATATGACAGTTCTCTGAGACTTGGAACCAATCTAGTAACTGCTCTCTGGATTCTTTCTAACTTGTGAATATGCTTCTTAAGATGCGGGAACCACACGACTGCTGCATACTCCAATCTTGGTCTAATCATACTTTTTATAATTTTCGCTAACATGTTCTCATCCAAGTAGTTCAGAGCAACTTTCATATTCCCGGCCATTGCATACATTCCGCTAAAGAGCTTGTTAATATGTTTCTCTGGCGACAAGCTATCTTGTATAATCAACCCTAAATCCTTTTCTTTTTCAGCCTTGCTAATTATATTATCTCCCATCCTGTACTCCCAATTTGGTCTATTCACACTTCTTCCCATATTTAACACATGAAATTTACTTATATTAAATTTCATTTTCCACTTTGTGCTCCATTCGTATATTTTATCTAAATCCCCTTGCAGCTCCTCACAACTACTTATATTTGTTATTTGTCTCATAATTTTTACGTCATCTTGCAAACATTGACATGTATGAGTTTATGCCTATCGGCAGGTCATTCACGTACATAAGGAACATAAGAGGCGCCAACACAGATCCCTGTGGCACACCAGTCTAAACTTTCCGCCACGATGAGTAAGTTCCTCTAATGTTGGTCCTCATTTCCCTATCTGTTAAATAGCTCTCCATCCATTTCAGCAAACTCCCCCTGACACATCCTATCATCTCAAGCTTAGATAGCAATCTCTTATGTGGTACCTTATCGAATGCTTTGGAAAGGTCTAAGTAGACGCAGTCCACTCATCCGCCTCTTTCTTGCAGTACATCTATCACCCTACTGTAGTAACATAACAGACTGGTAACACAAGATGTCCCTTCTCTGAATCCAAATTGCTTTTGGCGTTATTATCTTCTTTCTCTCCAACATTTTCATCCATCTCTTCCTAATTAGCTTTTCACAAATCTTGCATACAATACTAGTAAGTGAAACTGGTCTATAGTTTAGAGGGTCCTCAGGGTTTCCATTCTTGTATATCGGAATGATATTAGCTCTTTTCCATTCAACAGGAACCTGTCCTTTATCTAAGGAAGCCTGAATTATGTCCCTCAGAGGCGCCACTAATTGCTCTGCACACTCCTTTAAAACCCAGGCAGACACTTCATCCGGTCCCATAGCTTTCCTTACTTCAAGTCCTCTCATCGCAGATAACAGCTCATCTCTAGTTATTTCAATCTTGCTAAGACCACTCTCCAGTACTCCCGCCTATGGTTCGTCAAAACTTTCCTCTCTAGTAAAAACTGACCCCAATTTGTTATTCATTACCTCGCACATGTCCGATACATTTTCGTACGTCCTAGCATCTACTCTTAATTTAGTAATTTGTTTCTTTACCTTCAACTTACTGTTTATATATTTATAAAACAATTTAGGGTCACTTTCACATTTATTTACTATGTTCTTCTCATAGTTCATTTTAACTTGCCTAATTATGTTAACATATCTATTCCTCTCCTGTTTATATTTATTCCGATTACTCTCAGTGTTCCTTCTTCTTAATCTAGCCCAAGCTGCATCACGCCTACCCAAAGCTCTTTTGCATTTCAAATTAAACCATTCTTTCTGCTTAGTAAAATTTCCAGTTTTATATCATGGGACAAACAGATTGGTTCCTTCTCTATAAATTTCGAGGAATCTACTATATTTGTCTTGTACATCTTGTTCCTTCAAAATAAGATCCCAATCTACTCCCTCTAAATATCTTTTCAAGGATACATAATCAGCTTTACTATAATTTAGTCTGTCATTTATATAGCTATTGTCTAATCTATTGGCATTACTCGAGATCAACTTCTATTTCAGTAATAGGTGATCACTTTTGCCTACAGGACATAGATAGTTTATATCACTAATTTTGTGAGGATCTTTTGTAAAAATCAGATCGAGTTTAGAAGGTTCGTTATTACCCCTCATTCTAGTATTCTCCTTCACATATTGTGCAAGTACATTTTCCGTAACCAACTCTAATAGCCGACTTCCCCAAGATCTCTGATTTGGCCCTGCATCTCCCGATTCCCAATCAACCTCGCTACAGTTGAAATCTCCTACCAAGATCAATCTATTCTTCCTTAACCCTTCCAGCCCGGCTGTCCTTTTATAAGGACACCGCGGCAGATGGGCAGGACCCCGGTTGTCCTTATAAAAGGCAGTAAGCTTGAAAGCCTATTCAGCTTGGTCTCAACGCCGTGCGTCCAACGCATGTAAACAAAGCCGGTCATTGCGTCACCGCACCTCCGAAAACAATGAGACGTCGGATCAATGTTGTTGTTGTTGTTGTTGTTGTTCCCTAAGCTGCCTGGCCGAACAGCCCCGAGTCCCTGAGGAAGGCCATGGCCACGATCGGGCTTTCCCACAGATCTCCTTCAACCCTATCTCAACACACTACATGGCTGGTGCACTACAAACAGACTTAATCTAGCCCCAGCCAAATCCACCGCAACCCTGCTCACAAGCTGGACAGGAGAACACGAATACATCCCTCAACTCACCATAAACAACACACCCCTAACACATACACACACACACAAAATCCTAGGAGTAACATATGATACTCATATGACATTCAAACAGCACACCACAAACATTAAAAAGAAACTGACACCCAGACTTAACGCCCTCAGGTCACTTGCTCACTCAAAATTTGGACACAACAAAGAAACTACCACCACAGTATATAAACAATACATAAGATCAGTGATGGGGAATACGCAAGCCCAGCCTGGGCTTCTAACCTAGCTGAAACACATCATAAGACTTTACAGACTATTCAAAACAAAGCCCTGAAGATCATTACAGGCTGCACAGCTACTGCACCCACAGATCACCTACATCAAGAAACCAAAATCCTCAAAGTCAAAGACCATCTGGACATGAGAGGCACTCAATTCCTGGCAGCAGCCTCCACGAACCAAGAGCACCCACTAAACTACATGGCAACACACCCACAGACACCAAGAAATATCAAAACAACACCCAGCACACGGTATCACACACAATTATTGTCCTCTCTCCCTCCCTGCCCACCCCAAACCAACTTCCAGAAGCACATCCATACTCATATCTCTCACCGATCCATCCACTCACTCACAGACAACACGCAGCTGCATGCACGACCTCCCGAAATCCATCCTTCCGAATCATCCCTTCCTCGCGAGGACAGAGTCCACCTGGCCAGGCTGAGATGCGGACACCATCCAGCTCTCCTGAGCTATCAGAAGAGACTGGATGACTCCGTTGTCGACGCCTGTCCGGGATGTAACACAGCACCCCATACCATTAAACACATCATAGAAGACTGCATTTCACACAACCACTTACGCCAACAACACAATCTACACTCAATGAGAGCTCAATGTTGTTGTTGTTGTATGGTATGACGAAATTAGTGTCTGAAAAGCTCCGATATTGTCAACATCGCGGAAAAATTCGCTCCACGGAAATAGTCATCACAACTGAACCAGTTGACTTACAGAGCTCTACTCAACGGCAGTCTACAGATTTGAAACCGCACTACGTTTAGAGATGCGTGGGAAATTTCTAGCAGTTAAAATAACAAAGATACGGTAGCCTAGGCCTAGACTTTTTTTGGCCAAATCGCCCGGGTACCCCACACCGTCCTTAGGAGGGCGAGCCCGGGCGGGAAGGGTTAAAAGCAATCTTCTCAACGACTGAATCATATCCTCGACCATCTCCTCAAACTCCAACTCCCTCCATGCTCTGGTCTTTGGTGGCATGTAAGCTACTGCTATGTCTAGCTTTTTTCCTTCTATATCATTGAGTTCAACTGCCATTATTTCTGCCTCGTCATTATTTAACTCCACTTGCTTTGCTGTCATAGGGTTCTTAACTAATACTGCCACTCCACCTCCCCTTTTTCCCTTTCTATCATATCTCCATATATTACCGGTATATCCTTCACTAAACACTATGTTGCTGTCAAAGTCCTGGTTCAGCTTTGTCTCCATCAAACAGACTATCTGTGGTTGATCTTTTCTTAATATATCATCTAACTCTACCTTTTTACTGTTTATTCCATCTATATTAGTGTAGTACCGGTAGCACAGTATATTTGAATCCACCTCCTTGTTTCTCTTCCCTCTCTGCCTCCTACCAGGTTCACCTCCTCCTCCATCCCTTCCCTGACCTAGCTCCACCTCCCCTGCTAATTCTATTCTCCTCCCCCCTCCCCCCCTCCCTCCACAATCTCCCTCTGTTCCACCTTCTCCACCATTTCCTGGCTCTCTCTCCGGTCCCCTGCTCCCTGCATTATCTCTCGCTCCGTCTCCTTGCTTCGACTTGGTACTTGTCTCTCTGCCTCTTTCACTATCACTCCTCTTACTTTCGGTTCTTGGTGGCTCCTGATGTACCACTTCCTTAACCCTCCAGCCCCGGCTATGTATTACAGTATATATATATTCCTCGAAACCCGGGTGTTTTGGCCGAAAAACGTCTAGGCTAGGCTACCGTATATGTGTTAATCTGACTGCTTCCCGCATTCCCGCGCATCCCCAAGCGTAGCTGTGTTATTTACCTGTAGAATGGCATTAAGTAGAGCTCTCTAAGTCAACTGGTTGAGTTGTGAAAATGATTTTATTGGAGATAACTTTATGGCCAAAACAGCCACTTTACACTACTTTTCGATACTTAACAACAACATACAGGCACACACGAACAAGCGACGCTCTCCTTCTTGTGGCCGGAGATGCGGGGCGTCGGTCCAGCCGGCTGTTGTTTACATGCGTCGGACCGACGCCTCGCACACGAAGCTCACAGGCTTTCAACCACTGGGCGTTAAAGAGCCCTTCCGGGCAGCTGTTATATGCTTTTTTATGGGCGTTCAAGAGCCCTTCCGTGGTGAGAGGGTTAATTGCCCTTTCCTTATTCTCCAAAAAAAAATCTTCTTTTGCTCTTCAGAAAACTTTCCATTCTCTTCATCAGCCTTAGCTTGTAGTTCCCTTAACTGTTCTCGTTCTTCTACACTTAGGTCCTTTTTTACCCTTATATGATTCAGCTCTGTCAAATTTAATTTCCAGTTCACATTGGCTACTGCTTCTGCTGTTGATCTAGACTTAAGTTCCACTCTTAGTGGTCTCATCTCACCCTTCTTATATTTTCCTAACCTTCTCACCTCCTCCAGGCCAGAGTCTGTCCCTGCGGGTCGAACAATGATGGAAACTGAGTTGAGTAATGTCCCACGGGATAGGGTTCTACAACCCTCTCGACGAGATAGTCAGGCGTCAGGGACCCACATTAAAAGGTCACCGGTAAAAGTTCCCCACTCAATAACTCTGCAGAATGAAGGTAAGGAACTGAAGGAACCAGGTCCAAAGGTACAGAGAGGAGAACCTACTTCGGCGGAAAAGGTAAAATCTAAGTCTCTCAAGCAACAAAGATCCCAATATGTCACGGCGAAACAGTTAGATGAATTATTACACAGAGTCCTTCAACAATGTGCTATTTCCAAACGCCCTAGGGATCATACTGAGGCAAAGGTAACTCCACCGCAAGGATCTGTGCCTGTCTCCTCTGCGGACGATGAGGTTTTGTTTTTACAGTCGGTTCCCCCCTCCCCCCTGTCATCAGCCACTAACGTAATAATGCCGGGACACGGTCCAGTCCGTCCCCTGTCACCAACCACAATCAATGTGATCACGGACCCGGATATGCCACTGGCTCCGGCAGTGTCTCAAATACCACTCCCCGACGCTGGTCACCGTACGCCGGACTTACAAACCGGGTCCGGCGTCGTGCCACGGGGGGTTATGTGGGTCCAACCGGGGGTCGATGATTCCAATAGATTGTCACACACTAGCTCTCTGGCAGTTAACGCGGCGGAAACAAAGACAGCTTCTGAAACGCAACATAAGGCCAGTACTTCCAAATTTACTGTAGAAAGTCATTCGGCGGCGGAACTCTTGAGGCCTCAAGTAATATTGTCTGGCTCTAACCCCATTGCTACACTCCTCCCATCTCAATCACAAACGGAAGGTCAGCTTCAGGGTCGTAAAGGCCCGGGCAGGCTTTGGCTCCCTGTTACCTCGTCTAAGGCAGGAGACAGGCACAGATCCATACATGGTGAGGTCCCAGTACCACGGGAATGGACCATTGAAGTAAATAGACAAAGTTTTCCGAGCCAAAGACTCCCAGGGTAAGGTCATAGGGGTCCCTATTATAGCAATGCCTAACTCTACCAGTTATCAGTACTTTATCTATGAACCAGGGCTACTTGCCCCTCCTCCCCCAGATGTTCCTAGTTGCTCCGCTAGCCCTCACCCGGACGCCAACAATGGTGGTTGGTTTTTTCCAGGGTTGATTGAACCAAGTCTAGCCTTCACTCCGACTCATTCACAACTACAGCAAAGGGAATTAAATCTGTGAGAGGTGGGACACGGCCCATGGGTGAACTGGGATCAAGAGGTCCAACAGTTTGCTATATATTGGAGTCCTGCGTTGCACTCAACATGGTTGTGTGTAACACAAAGTTCAAGAAAAGACAGAGCCACCTGATCACATATAACTCTGGGGTCTCCAGTAGCCAGAAAGATTATTTCTTGGTTAACAGGAAAGACTGGAAACTAGTTCGAGATGTAAAGGTCATCCCGAGCGAAGAATGTATCCCCCAGCATAAGCTACTTGTGTGCGACATGAGCTTATACAGAGATCCTAAGCGCAAGAAGGTTTACATACCCAAAAGGAAAGTGTGGCTGCTGAAGGACAAGGAAGTTAGGGATAGGTTTCATAGTGAACTGGAGGAAATAAGTAGAAATAAGGAAGCTAGGCCTAACGATGTAAATAGCCAATGGAACTTTCTTAAGCATAGCCTAATCGCTGCCACTGACAAAGTCTGTGGGAAAACAAAGGGTCACCCCAGGAATAAGACCTCTTGGTGGTGGAACGATGAGGTAGAACATGCTCTGAAAGAGAAAAGGAGATGCTTCAAAGCATAGAAGAAAGGAGGCAGCAGGGAGGAATACCAGGCAGCTAAACGAACTGCCAAAAGAGTTATTTACAATGCTAAAAATCGCAGTAAGGACCTGGTCCTCGAACAAGTGTGTAACACTGACAATCCCAATGGGATCTTCAACCTAGCTAGGCGAGTTAAAAAGACAGTAGGGATATTATAGGTGAACAGTGTGTTAGAAATGATAATGGGAAGATTGTGTATGCAGAAAATGAAATCAGAGAAGCATGGAAGGTACATTATGAACGATTGCTAAATGTAGAGTTTGAATGGGATAAGGAACAGCTTAGTATCGAAAAACCAATATCTGGGCCCCCTCCTTTGATAGCACCAGCTGTAGTGAGCGACGCAATCAATAAAATGAAGGACGGTAAAGCTCCAGGTTGCTCCGACATTGTCGCTGAGATGATAAAAGCCTCAGGGGAGATTGGTGTAAACTTAGTCACTGAGTTGATAAACACCATTATTAAAGATGAGAAAATCCCAGAGGATTGGCTCAAAAGTGTAATAGTAAATATATACAAAGGAAAAGGGGATGCACTAGATAGAGGAAATTATAGGGGCCTGAAAATGCTTGACCAAATCATGAAGGTCTGTGAGAGAGTCCTTGAGGGTTTGATCAGGCAAAGCATCTCTATTGATGATATGCAGTTTGGTTTTATGCCAGGACGTGGTACAACCGATGCTATCTTCATAGTCAGGCAGATACAGGAAAGATACTTACTAAAAGGCAGGGATCTTTACTTTGTGTTTGTAGACCTGGAGAAGGCCTTTGATAGGGTGCCTAGAGATGTTGTGCAGTGGGCTATGAGGAAACTTGGTGTGGAAGAGTGGCTGGTGCGTGTGATAATGAAGATGTATGAGGATTCACGAAGTGCGATGAGGGTGAAGGGTGTACTGAGTGATGAGTTCGCAGTCCGTGTTGGAGTCCATCAGGGTTCAGTGTTAAGCCCCCTCCTCTTTATTATGGTCTTGGAGGCGCTGTCTAGAGTTTTTAGAGGCGGACTCCCGTTGGAACTGTTTTATGCAGACGATTTAGTCCTAATAGCTGACAGTATGCAGGATGCTGAGGCCAAATTCAGAGAGTGGAGAGAGGGCATGGCGAGCAAGGGTTTAAGAGTCAATATTAACAAAACCAAGGTTATGCATTGTAGATTGAGACGAGGCAATGTGGAAAAGAGCGGTGCATACCCATGTGCAGTGTGTGGAAAGGGAGTGGGTGTTAACTCAATTCAATGTAGCATCTGTCGATGTTGGGTACACCATGGGAGTAAGCGCTGTAGTAGAATAAAGAGGCCCCTGCCGAAGGATAAGTCGAAATAGAGAAATTTGAGTGCGTAGTGTGCAAAGGCGAGATTGTGTTAAGTGATGATCCTGTGGCTGTGAATTTTGGAAATGAGTCTTTGGAGCTGGTGAACAAGTTTTGTTACCTAGGAGATACCATCTCTGCCGGTGGTGGGGCCGAGGCTGCCACTGTTGCTAAAATTAGGTGTGGCTGGGGGAAGTTCAGAGAATTGATGCCAATCCTGACCATGAAAAGAATGCCTCTCCCCCTGAAGGGAAAGGTGTATGCCTCATGTGTTTAGAAGTGCAATGACGTATGCCTCAGAAACATGGGCCGTTAAAGTAGAGGATGTCAACAGAATGGAGCGTAATGAGATGAGAATGGTGAGATGGATGTGTGGGGCCAGGCTACAGGATAGAATAACAAATGTTGAGCTGAGGAGACGTTTAGGTATAAAGAGTATTAGCGAGGTGATGCGTACAAGTAGACTGGGATGGCATTGACATGTGGAGAGAATGGATGAACAAAATTGGGTGAAAAAATGCAGGTCTGTGATTGTGGAGGGAGCTGCACCAAGGGGTGGACCGAGGAAGACCTGGGATCGGACTATATGCGCCGATCTCAAATCCAAGAACTTGACAAGTGAAGCAGCCCTTAACAGGGTTGCCTGGAATGCCGCCATTAGGACAAGAGACTGAAACTGCACTTATGTGTGGAACACTCAGTCTTAAAATTTTATGTATGTATTGACGTGACGTCCAATGTTTCCCTACCAGTCCCACCACCGCACCATATGGAGTTTGACTTGCTGAGGCCACGGCCCGGCGGGGTCCCACGAGCTATATTTGAGTTCCTCATTGCCCCTCAATTAGAAGCTAGACACTTCCCAGCTCCTTTCCTAACTCCAGATTCTATTGAACTCCAACGGGAGTTCCTGGTGCGTGATAACGCTCACCGGAAGTTTATTGGTTTTCTGCTTACTAGGGACACAGCTCAAGCGATTGCCAAACCGGTGCCCAATCCGCCGAGACGTCAGGAGGAAACTGTTAAAGCTTTTCAACAATACCTCTTGCCGAACCCGGCGAGATCACTCAGGGACATCCGAACAGCCTTGTTTGAGGCAGTTCGAGCCTGACAGCTTCTCAGACTCAATATGGTGCAAGGGTTCCCGAAAATGTGTATTACTGTATAGGGTTATTTTTTCCCCAATCCTAACAGCATCCATGATGGATTCACAGACTCAACGAGATGTAAATACAATGCTTAGGGTCAGTCGGTTGGCATCACAATAAATTTTCTTAGGCTGCAAACACGACGATGGCCAACGACGAGCGGCGGCAGGTTGTTATCACTTTAACCCTCCAGCCCCGGCTATTGTATTCTATAATTTGCCAAAAACCCGGGGGTTTTGGCCGAAAAACGTCTACGCCTAGGCTACCGTATGTTTGTTATTTTGACTGCTTCCGCATTCCCGCGCATCCTCAAACGTAGATGTGTTTCGTAGGGGAGGTGTGGTGGAGTGGTCATGCCACTGGATTGGTAATCCAATGGACCCGGGTTCAAATCCCGATATGTCAATGGGAAGATATTATTGGGATTGAATTTGTGCTGTACCTAGTATCAGTGCATTACCACAAAGCCCACCGAAATGCCAAAAAAAATACCCTCATTGTTCCCTGATTAAATAACACTGTATGAATATTCCCATATTCAAAATATGTTACAGGGGGACAATGCCTAGTGAGTTCACTGCTCAATAGGTGGCATTCTGAGAGTGAGGGTCTGAGTCTGGAGGATGAGACGGTGAAGCACTTGAGCGAAGCAACCGGCCGCTTCAGAGATGGAGCTGCTTCGAGCCATGATGGATGCTTCACATGTCTCACTCCCCAGGCTGGAACAAGACCTCACGGGCTTCACCGTGTTGAGTGGTGGAATGTACAGGCTCTCAGCCTATGCCCGAGAGGGAGTAGTTGGAATATAGAAAAAAAAATAAAAAAAAAAATAAAAAATGTAGAATGGCGTTAAGTATAGCTCTCTAAGTTGTGATGATGATTTCATTGGAGATAACTTTGTGGCAAAAACAGCCACTTTACACTACTTTTCGATACTTAACAATAACATACAGGCACACACGAACAAGTGACGCACTCCTTCTTGTGGTCGGAGATGTGCGGCGTCGGTCCAGCCGGCTGTTGTTTACATGCGTCGGACGGACGCCTCGCACACCAAGCTTTCAGGCTTTCAAGCTGCCGGAGCCTCAGAGCCCTACCGGGTAGCGCGGGGTGTGTTTTTTATGGAGGCCTCAGAGCCCAACCGGGTCTGGAGGGTTAATACCCACTGGTTGGTTTTGTTCTATGTTTTTTCTCCCGACTCTTGGAAGATTCCCCCGTCCCGTCCCCCATTTTTTAGGCCTCTCTCCCTACACCGCGCTCTGGTACGGGGTCCCGAGGTCTATACGGCCCTTAAAGGAACACCCGGACCGCGCCAAGGGTTACTGCGATGTGTCCGGGCCGCATCCCGGCGCATCAGGCTTAACTGTTTTCACACATATGCTTCCGCGAGAACCTACCGTGGACCTGACAGGTGTCGGATTTCTTCCTACACCAAGTCCACGATAAATAGGCCACAAGAGGGCACTGGTCAGCAGCACAGACTGTTTTTTTCTCTACCGCAAACAAAAGGGTTTCGGCATCAAAAGCCTGCCTGAGTCCACATCACCAGTATACAGTAGGGCCCGCTTACCATGTGACGGATACGGCGGGAATCATTCCACGAGCTTGGGGGGGCTCTCACAGACTCGGATAGGCTTCCGCCGGTCGCTGGCCAACGCCGTTCGATTTCTCCACTGTCTAGAGTACGGTAACTCACTTAGTGAACCATGTTTCGACCAAAGGGTATATCGCTGGTACTATGAAAGTGTATCAGGACGCCGGGTCGATTGGTATAGATAGCGAAGAGATAAGGGCAACTATTTTGGGACTATCATCACAAGCATAGTGGGGTCTTATATCCCTAACATAAGGAGAGTGGTTTTAATTTAACTATTACACGGGGCATAGCAGGAGCACATCGGCTCTCGGGTATACTAAAGGTCTTAGTCACGGGTAGCACGGTATTAGATACAGTTCTCACCTTGTGGTAACTGTGTTTAAGATTGGTACCTTTTTTGTTTAACGATACAGGCTGATACAGTAATAAGCTGCGGTCGTCTAGGACCACCAGCAATATCAGATAACATGCCGGCCTCCCTTTTTTCCCTCCTTATGGTTCCCCGGGGGATCTATGTGCTCGTGCGGTGCCTCCAGTTTATTCTTTTTGGTCCTCCCGCCGGTGAGGGGGGTCAAAGTGTTTTCTGGCCCCTCCCGCCGGTGGCATCAGTAGCTTGGGCTCTGGAAGCCATTGGGGGAGTGATACCGGTTATAATGATGTTACATCATACGTGTCAGTCACACTTGCCAATGCTCCACCCTAATGGTTAGCAAATTGTTTCATTTACCTGTTCCTGTGGTTCCGTTGGACCCCACTTATGTAGCACTAGCAGCAACCGGGAAAGATTGCAGACCTAGTAGGACTCAAAGCTCAGATACACATTCCCTCAGGTTCCCTGAGGTAAGCATTCCCGACGGTCAAATACTTAAGGCAGAACAGGAGAGTGAAGGTCATCGGGATGTCCTGTAGTTTATGGACTAACGGTCTAATTAGTAGACGAAGGGTCTTTCATACACTGCACTCATTCTAGCCATGTTCATCCCAATCAGCTCGGCCAAATTGGTCTTGTCCTCCCTTGGGCGATAGGTTTTTCCTTGTAGGTCTGTCCCGGTAGGTGCAGTCCTCTAACTCACTAAATGTAGCATCCGGTAAGGCTAAAAGCTAGCCTGTCGGAAGTTCAGATATAAGCGGGACCGGAGCCGCAGGAAGCCGGATTAAGGTCTACGAGACTCAAATCCCCTGTATTAAGTTAATTAAGCTAATTAAGGTGGTAGATGATTGGATGCAAATTCTGGAGGATGGTGATGTTATAGACGTGGTATATTGCGATTTTATGAAGGCCTTCGATAAGGTCCCACATAAAAGGTCAATAGAGAAAGTTAGAAGCTATAATATAGGGAAGAAATGTGTGAAATGGATAGAAGCCTTCCTGAAAGATCGGAGACAGAGGGTACCGGTACTGGTGAATGGAATAGGCTCGGGGTGGAGGGAAATTACAAGTGGGGTACCTCAGGGTTCTGTGTTGGGACCACTACTGTTCGTTATATTTATCAACGACTTACCTGAAGTTATAACCAATGGAAGTGAGATATACCTGTATGTGGATGACACTAAGCTGTATAGAAGAGTGAGGAGTAAGGAAGATGTGGGTTTGCTTCAAGGAGATATGGAGGGCATGAAGGGATGGTCTGAACATTGGTTAATGTCTTTTCATCCAAAAAAAATGCAAGTACATGCGGATTGGGACTAGCAAGATAGACAAGGTAGGATACAGTATGTATGAAGTGATGGAGGAAGTGAATGCAGAAAAGGATATAGGAGTAGTGATAGACAATAAGTTAAATTTCTCAGAACATTTAGCGGAAAAGATAAACAAAGCCAATAGAATTGTAGGGCTGATAAGGAGGACATTTGTGTCACTTGACGAAGAAATATTCAGGAATCTCTATACAGCGCTGGTTAGGCCGCACCTGGAATATGCGAACCAGGTGTGGGCTCCATATATGGTAAAGGATATAGAAGCAGTGGAGAAAGTGCAGAGGAGAGCTAGCAAGCTAGTACCAACGTTGAAGAACGCGGGCTATGAGCAGAGGTTGAGGACACTGGGACTTCCGACACTGGCATATAGGAGAAAGAAAGGGGATATGATAGAGACTTTTAAGAAAGTGTCAGGAAAGTATGATGAGGATGTGTGTGAAGGTATATTCTTGATGCGGGAGGGAACAAGAACGAGAGGACACTAAGAAAATTTACAAAGAAAGAAATAGGCTTGAAAAGGCAAAGAACTCATTTTGTGATAGAGTGGTAAATGAGGGGAATGCGCTGCCCCAGTATGTAGTCGATTCCGAATCAATAAGGAAGTTTGAAAGTAATCTTGATAAAGTATGGGGAAGACAAGATTTGAAGTTTGATTATAAAGCAAAAATACAGAATAGTAAAAAATTTGCGTCTGCTGCCGCCGCTGCCACCCCTTCTGTTCCTCATACTAATTTGCGACATAGATACCAACACCAGACACAGTACGGTGTCGTCTTTTGCTGATGACACAAAATTAAGTAAGATAGTAAACACACAAGAGGACACGGGCCGACTGCAGGAAGACATGAATGTAGTGTTCCAGTGGACCAGGGAAAACAACATGCAATTCAATGAGGAAAAATTCCAATTAATACAGTACGGAGATAATAATGGTGTTAAAGAAATTACAAATTACTTAACAGAATCTAACCACATAATAGAACGGAAAGACAGTGTGAAAGACCTTGGGGTATTTGTTTGTTTTGTTTTTTGTAGATGTTTAGGTGACAATCACCACGGTCGATCTGGGGATCCGCCGCTGATGAGCTCGTCCTGGAATCTTTACGACTCTGAATCTTACGATTCTTTACAGGACTGAACATGCCATTTTTATCGGCAATAGCTCAGAGAAGAGTGTTGAGAGGGGAGAAGGGGTGTTGGAGAGAGAGGAAGGTGTTGGAGTGGCTTTGTTATGTGTGTTTTGTCTGTGTACGTCGTCAGGATGTCCCCTGACTGGGTGCAAGCATGTGAAACATGCTAGGACGTACTACCGCACCCACTAAATGTCCGCCGTGGCAGGGATTCGATCCCGGGTCTTTCAGATTCACACGCGAGCGTGCTCACCACTTCACCACGGCCCCTTAATATTAATGTCTGAAAATATGGGTTTCAAAGTACATAACCAGGTCAAAGTGGCGGCTGCGAAACGTCTAACGGGTTGGATTCTGCGTACTTTTAAAACACGCGGTGAATTGCCTATGATAACGCTCTTCAAATCTCTAGTGCTACCGCGGCTTGAATACTGTAGCGTATTAACATCCCCATACAAAGCAGGTGAAATAAATGACGTAGAGAGTGTACAAAGAAATTTCACTTCGCATATAAGTTCGATAAAACATCTACACTATTGGGAGCGTTTAAGAGCACTGAATCTGTACTCACTGGAACGTAGAAGAGAACGTTACCTAATAATATACACATGGAAAATCGCAGAGGGTTTAGTACCAAACCTACATACTCCGATAGTCATGAAATTCAGTGATAGGAGAGGCTGGGAATGCGAAATCCCCCGGATGAATAACAGGGGTGCTATGGGCTCTCTGCGAGAGGGCTGGTTATCACACAGAGGCCCACGTCTCTTCAACAAACTCCCACGGCGAGTAAGAGACATGAGGGACATCTCGTTAGACAACTTCAAGAGAGCCCTAGATGTCGAACTGCAAAAAGTGCCAGACGAGCCCATCCTCGCAAGGGAGCGAGCTGTCGCTTCAAACAGTCTACTGCACCAAATCACCACCCATAACGAGGGGTGCCGCTAGAGGAGCGGCGAACACATCCAAAGGTATCCAAAGGTAACACAGTGAACGACCGCAGTAGTGCAAGTACTGGCACTGAGCTGGATACACAGGCCTAGTTTGCCTTTTTCCAGAGGATCTACTGTAAGAAACTGTAAGAAACTATTAAATTATAGGTTTGATTCCCAGAGAGAAGTACAGTCAGGACCCCCAATACACGATTCCACAATGCGCGAAAACCCTAATACACGAGTTACCCCTCGAAAATAACATTAATTAATTAAACATTAATTACGCGAGGTGGTACCACAATACACAAATCGAGAGCTAAGAAGGGGCAAAATCCGCTATTCCCGCTTGATACGCGAGCACGTCTACGTTTCGCGAGGCCCAGGAGTAGCTCTGAAAAAAGAAGAAGACGGGCATACGCCTGCCTTCCCTCCCGCTTACCCTCCCTCCCTCCTGCTCCCTCCCACAGTCCCGCTCAAGCGCTCATAGCCGTGCGGAGTGACCAAACGTTTGTAGTGCCTGCCACTTTTTTCGCCATGCCACGCCAATATAAGAAGATAACACACAAAATGAAGGTGGAAGTGTTGGATCGCAAGAAAAAAGGAGAAAGAAACTGTGCAATAGGCTTGTCAGAGTAAACTGTTCGTACGATTTGGTCAGGGAGGGAGAAGTTGGAGAAAATCGTGAAGTCCTACGGTCCTAGTCCTAGCCTATCTACTACTAATTTTAAGGTAAGGTTTCATATTTTTATTCATTGTTCTTCTTATATATAAGATATAGACTGTACTGTAGAGCCAAAAATGTCGAAAATAGGGCCAAAAATTTCGAAAATAGGCCATAATTGAGAGATATCACCCAATCTAATTATTCCCATTTAAAGTTAGTTCCACAATACACGAATTCACAATACGCGATGCCTCCTGTCACCCCTATTCTCGCGAATTGGGGGTCCTGACTGTAATGAAAACCTAATATTTAGTAGGGGCCCCGTAATCATTGACGATGTAGGGCCCTCCCATCCATCCCCTTCCCATTCGCTTAAATATCTTGGTTGTTATTTTGATATATGGGTGAAGAACGAATGGCCGCCTGGTGAGGAGCGGCAGGGTGCCACAACACAAGAAATCCACCACAAGAGGAAAGCGTGTTATAACAATGTTTAAGTTAAAAAAAACATATTTTTCTTCTCTTAATTTTTACGAATGTTTTTTCGTAGTGGGTACCCGATCTATAGACGACGCCATAAGAGAAGTTGCGTTACACTTATGAGGAATACTCTGTTCATCCCCGCGGCGGTAGATTCAAAATGGCTGGCACGGGTGTTGAATGGAGACTATTATATTAATAGGCAAATCGTCAATGATTACGGGGCCCCTACTAAATATTAGGTTTTCATTACTTCCCTCCGGGAATCAAACCTTTAATTTAGTAGTGACCCCAAAATCATTGACGATATGCCTATTAATATAATAGCTCTCTTTCAAGCACTCGCGATCAGCCTGTTTGAAACACCCGCCGCAGGGGAAAAGAGTACTAAACATCATAAGTGCAACGCTCATTCTCTTATGGAATCGTCTTTATGATTGGGTACTCACTACGAAAAAACTTCGTAAAAAATAAAAAATTAAAATTAACTTAATACTTTTTATATTAAGGCTTTCCAACTCGTGGATGTCTTTTGTGGATTCTACCCGAGACGCTGAACCAGGCAACGCCATTCCTCCTTCAATGATATACAGGGAGAGACAGGAGACAAAGAGGCAGACCCAGTAGTGCTAACAGGGGAGTAGGGTACGGACTGGAGGAGCGGGATGGTGTAATTGCTGAAGGAATGGTAGATGGATTAAGGATTATGTTTAGTAATGTGGATGTGTTTACTCAGGACAAGAAAAGAGAACTGATATGTAGGTTGCAGGATGAAGAGGAAAAACCTGATATCATAGCCCTACAGGAAGTAAGACCAAAAAATGTTAGAATTGAAAGGGAACTGGTGGAATATAGTTTGGAGGGTTTTGAGTTATATGAGAGAAATGCTATTAGAGCAGAGGTTGGAAGAGGACTGTTTATTTATGTAAGAAAAGAGCTCAAGGTAAATGAGGTGGATATGAGACAGCAGTATTGTGAGTATTTGTGTATTGAAGTAAAATATGTAAGAGGATCAATTCTAATTGCCTCTATATATAGAAGCCCAAATAATAGCAGGGGAGAGGATGATAACCTACTGAAAGCAATGGAGGAGATAGATAATAGAGAGAACAAATATAAAATTTTGATTGGAGATTTCAATTTGCCAAGGATCAACTGGGCAAATTGTACTACTCCAGCGGGACAGGGTAGCCTGGAAAATAAGTTTACAGTATAGAGAAAGTGAGAGACTGTTTTTTAACGCAACATATTGTAGAGATGACAAGATATAGAGATGGGACGCAGGGGAGTGTACTTGATTTGATTTTTTAGCAATGAAGAGGATATAGTGGAACATGTTAATGTGGATAGCCCTATAGGTCGTAGTGACCATGCCTGTATAAGCTTTAGTTGTAACATTAAATCGGAGAGGGATAATAAAAGCAATAGAAAAATATACATGTATGATAGAGCAGATTATGAGCTGCTGAGACGGTGTTTGGACATTGACTGGGGGGAATATTTGAACGGTGAAGACGCTGAAGGAATTTGGAGGAAAATTAGAGTCAAACTGGAGAATGCTATATCCAAAAGTGTACCAGTAAGGGAATATAAGGATAAAACAAAATTGAGGAAAAGAACTAACCCAGAATTGCCAATCAAAAGAAAGCTTTGGATATTGATTAGAAGAAAGAAACGATTGTGGGAAAGATTAAAATTGTTAAAAAAGAACAGGGGGTCTAGTATAGAGGCTAAGGAAGTGGATCTGGAACGTAGACAAATAAACAATAAAATAAGGTGGGAAACAAGGAGGGGGGTGAAGGAGAGGGAGAGAGAGATAGCTAGAAATGTGAAGGATAATCCAAAAATATTCTGGAAGTACATTCAGGAAAAATTAACAAGAAGAGTAGGGATCCCAGAGCTGGTGGGGGGGTTGAATGATGGGAGTAGAGCGGAGACTGATAAGGAGAAAGCAGAGGTGCTGGGGAAATACTTTGGGGGGGTACTAACAGTGGAGTCGGAGGATGCAGTGCCTACTATTCCCATCAAACAGGCACCGGCACTAGAACTAGTAGAGTTTTCCCATGCTAGAATAAGAAGGGCTATAGAAAAAATGAACAGAAGTAAGTCACCGGGACCGGATGGGATACACCCAAGAATCATAAAGGAAGGAGGGGAGATGTTAGTAGAGCCATTGAAAATGTTATTTGAGGTATCGTTTAATACAGGACAAATCCCGATGGACTGGAGAGAGGCGAACATAACAGCTATATTTAAGAAGGGAAAGAGAAATGACCCAGGGAATTATAGACCAGTCAGTTTGACAAGTGTTGTGTGTAAACTAATGGAAACGGTAATTAGAGAAGGAATAATGGATCATATGAAGTCAAACCAACTTTTCAGTGGGAGACAGTTCGGATTCTTGCCGGGGAGGTCGACGGTACTACAGCTAATTAAGGTGGTAGATGATTGGATGCAAATTCTAGAAGATGGTGATGTAATAGACGTGGTATATTGCGATTTTATGAAGGCCTTCGATAAGGTCCCACATAAAAGGTTAATAGAGAAAGTTAGAAGCTATAATATAGGGGAGAAATGTGTGAAATGGATAGAAGCCTTCCTGAAAGATCGGAGACAGAGGGTATTGGTGAATGGAATAGGCTCGGGGTGGAGGGAAATTACAAGTGGGGTACCTCAGGGATCTGTGTTGGGACCACTGCTGTTCGTTATATTTATCAACGACTTGCCTGAAGTTATAACTAATGGAAGGGAGGTATACCTGTATGCGGATGACACCAAACTGTATAGAAGAGTGAGGAGTAAGGAAGATATGGGTTTGCTTCAAGGAGATGTGGAGGGCATGAAGGGATGGTCTGAGCATTGGTTAATGCCTTTTCATCCAAAAAAAATGCAAGTACATGCGGATTGGGACCAGCAAGATAGACAAGGTAGGATACAGTATGTATGAAGCGATGGAGGAAGTGAGTGCAGAAAAGGATATAGGAGTAGTGATAGACAATAAGTTAAATTTCTCAGAACATTTAGCGGAAAAGATAAACAAAGCCAATAGAATTGTAGGGCTGATAAGGAGGACATTTGTGTCACTTGACGAAGAAATCTTCAGGAATCTATATACAGCGCTGGTTAGGCCGCACCTGGAATATGCAAACCAGGTGTGGGCTCCATATATGGTAAAGGATATAGAAGCAGTGGAGAAAGTGCAGAGGAGAGCTAGCAAGCTGGTACCAACGTTGAAGAACACGGGCTATGAGCAGAGGTTGAGGACACTGGGGCTTCCGACACTGGCATATAGGAGAAAGAGAGGGGATATGATAGAGACTTTTAAGATAGTGTCAGGAAAGTACGATGAGGATGTGTGTGAAGGTATCTTCTTGATGCGGGAGGGAACAAGAACGAGAGGACACTCTAAGAAAATTTACAAAGAAAGAAATAGGCTTGAGAAGGCGAAGAACTCATTTTGTGATAGAGTGGTAAATGAGTGGAACGCACTGCCCCAGTATGTAGTCGATTCCGAATCAATAAGGGAGTTTGAAAGTAATCTTGATAAAGCATGGGGAAGACAAGATTTGAAGTTTGATTATAAAACAAAAATACAGAATAGTAAAAATGTTGCGTCTGCTACCGCCGCCGCCAACACCGTGAACGACCGCAGCAGTGCAAGTACTGGTACTGAGCTGGATACACAGGCATAGTTTGCCTTTATCCAGAGGATCTACTGTAAGAAACTGTAAGAATATATCAAGATTAAACTCAAGACATTAACAAGTGGAATCGTCAATGATTTCGGGGCCACTACTAAATATAGGTTTTCATTCTTCCCTCCGGGACTCAAACCTATATTTATTAGTGGCCCCTCCATCATTGACGATATGCCTGATATCTCAAGTCTGGATGGGGACATTCGTGACAATAACTATACCACTAACAAACTACCATAGGTAGAGAAAAAGAACCATATAACAATCTTAAGTCTTTATTGTTTCTATCTATCTATCTATTGCCTGACGCCGTGATCCCCGAAGGGGTGGCCACGAACGAACCGCCCCCATGCACCTCTGTCCCCAGTCAGTCGACGCCCCTCCCCCCAACCAGCACCGCCTTCGTTCATGTAGTTCCTCACTCCATCCTTCCACCTCATATTCGGTCTACCTCTCCCCCTCTGTCCCTCCACCTCGCTCTCGTACACCCTCTTAGTCATTCTCTCGCTTTCCATACGTTCCATATGGCCGAACCATCTCAAGTTGTTCCTTTTCACACTTTCCAGCACATCTACCTCCACACCACACCTCCTTCTTACTTCCTCATTAGTCTGTCTATCCCTCCATGTAACTCCGCACCCACTCCTGAAGTAATTCATTTCCACTGCTCTCACTCTTGGTCTGAGTCTCTCAACCAACGTCCATGCTTCGCTTCCGTAAGTCAGTGTCGGGATTACCACACTGTCATGCAAGGACTTCTTCACTTCCATACTGACCACCCTATTTCTTGTTACTGCTTTTAGCGTTCCTACAACCCTCTTCCCCTGTTGTACCCTCTCCCGCACCTCTTCATCCATAGTCCCATCTTTACTCAACACACTGCCCAGATACTTAAAAGAGTTGACGATCTCCATAGCCTGACCGTTCAGCTTCACCTCACACTCTGTGACTTCACCCCTTTCGAAGACCATAACCTTGCTCTTCCCCGTATTTACCTTCAAATTCCGTTTTTCGCACACTGTTCCAAACTCATTTACCAGACCCTGCAACTCCCATTCATTATCACTCATCAGAACTGTATCATCCGCAAATAGCAGTATAGGTAGCTTCCACTCAATTCCCTCCCTTTTCAGCGATACACCAACATCCACTGCTCTTGATAGTATTTCTTTCATGACTCCATCCATATATACAGTAAACAACCACGGGGACATCACACACCCCTGTTTCAAACCAACATTCAGGTCAAAGAACTCGCACACGTACTGCCGCCTTTGCACCCTCATACATGCTCTTCACTGCTTTCAGCAACTTGCCCTCTACTCCGTATATTCTAAGTACTTTCCACAAACCTTCTCTATCCACTCTGTCCTAGGCCTTCTCCAAGTCCATAAAGGCAACATACACCTTTTGTTTCTTCTCCAGATACTTCTCCACAACACAATTCAGGGTAAAAATCTGATCTACACATCCTCTTCCCTTCCTAAAACCTCCCTGCTCGTCGCCTATCCATTTCTCCGTTCTCACTCTCACTCTCTCAATCACTACCCTACTGTATACCTTCCCTACTACGCTTAGAAGACATATTCCTCGGTGGTTACCACACACTCCTCTTTCCCCTTTGCCCTTATATAGGGGGACTATTATGCCAGTCTTCCAGTCATCGGGTGCACTCCCCTTCTCCCATGCTAGTTTGCACATTTTCCATACCCATTCTATCACTATCTCACCACCATACCTCAACATTTCCCCACACACTCCATCTGTTCCTGGTGCTTTCCCCAACTTCACTCTTTTCATGGCTTCCCACACTTCTGACCTCCTGATCCCCACCTCCTCCTCCACTACTTCTCTTCTTCTCCCTCCCATGCCATATCCAGCTATGTTTGCTGGCTCTTCATTCCTTTCATTTAGCAACTCACTGAAGTACTCCCTCCATCTTTCGACTCTCTCTTGCTTCTCGGCTAGCATTCTCCCATTCTTATCTTTCACACCCTTACTGTTTCCCTTGCTACCTTCCCTAACTTTCTTGACTTCTTTCCAGAACAGTTTCTTACTCTCCCTCCATTTTACACTCAGATTCCTTCCAAATTCCTCATCTACTCTTCTCTTACTTTACTTCACTACTCTCTTCACCACCCTCTTACTCTCCACGTACCTCGCTCGTTTCTGTCTCTCGGAATCTTCATTCCCTCTACTACCCAACCACTCTCTATATGCTTTCTTCTTTTCTTCCACAGCTATTCTTACCTCTTCTGTCCACCATGCTGTACCTTTCACTCCCCTCCTCACTCCACACACCTCCTCACATGCTGCACAGATCTCATCCTTAAACACCTTGCTCATCTCCTCCACTTCCTCCATAACTTCCAGGTCGAACCCACCTAGTCGTCTTTCCACTGATCTCCTGTACTCCTCCCTGACTTCCTCCTCCTGCAACCTCTCCACCCTCCTCACCATTCCACCCTCCTCTCGCCTCCCTCCCGCTCTCCTCACCCACTTCTTTTGTATCCTAACCTTAGCTACCACTACATAATGATCAGACAGACCCCCTCCAATACCCCTATACACCCTAGCATCCATCACAGATTTCTTCATTCGTTCATCCACACATACATAATCAATCAATGACTTTCGTTCCACCACTGTCTTATCCTTCATCGTCAACATCCGTTTCCACGTGTACCTGTGGATCATTCTGTGTCGGAAGAAGGTGTTGGCTATCCACAGCCTCCTCCCCACACATACGTCCACAAGTGCACTACCATTCCCATTCACCTCTGATGGTACCCCCCACCCTCCCACCACTCCCTCAACTTTCCTATCACCCACCTTACCATTCATATCCCCAATCAGAAATATTCTTTCGTTCTTGTCAAACTTCTCCAGGCACGCCTCCACATTCATCCAGAACTCCTCTTTCTTTCTTTCAAGTATATCCTCTGTCGGGGCATACACGCATACAATCACCCACGTTTGTATTCCTACTTTCATTCTCACCCACACAATCCTTGAACCCACAGACCCATACTCTCTTACACATTCCTTCCATTTGCTACTTACAAACAAACATGCACCTTCTCTCGCTGTTCCTTCACTCACTCCAGCACACACACCCATTCCACATTCCCATTCTCTCACATCTGAACCTTTCCATTTGGTCTCTGTCATTCCACATACATCCAGCCTGGCATTCACTAACACTTCCAGAACCTCTCTCTCTTTTGTGCCATCATTCATGCCACTAACATTCCACGTAGCCATTCTCAGAATGTCCGAAGGCATGTCCTTAGTCGGTCGTGGTTCGTCAACGTTGGTTCCGTCCGCATCCGAGGCTGTTCGTTCGTTTTTCTTTGCTTAGATATTTTTTCCGGGTGGGGGTCGCAAGCCCACCGACCCAACCTCTTTAGTCGCCTCTTACGACACGCAGAAGGCACGTGGGGCATATTCTATTCCCTAACCCCCAGGGGGGATTTCTTTATTGTTTACATGCAATAATATAGAAAAAATGGAAAGCAAAGCAGTGCATTGCTTCGAAGAAGTTCTGCTTATAAGTAACCATACAGGTACATATGTTAAAGAATACCACATCGAGATTCAATAAAAATATTTTCCAAGAAAGTCTTTTATTTTTGTCCAACATTGTAAAGGCACAAATAAATCATTTGATTATATCTTTTGTCCTTAAAATTAATTTGTACATATTACAGTATGTATTTTGTACAATTTAAACTTAATATCCTATACAATATCAATAAGAATCAATAAGGGAGTTTGAAAGTAATCTTGATAAAGCATGGGGAAGACAAGATTTGAAGTTTGATTATAAAACAAAAATACAGAATAGTAAAAATGGTGCGTCTGCTACCGCCGCCGTCAACACCGTGAACGACCGTAGCAGTGCAAGTACTGGTACTGAGCTGGATACACAGGCATAGTTTGCCTTTTTCCAGAGGATCTACTGTAAGAAACTGTAAGAAACTGTATACTGTAGTTGCAACTATTACAGACATCTTACAAAAAATAAAATTTTAAGCTGTAGAACCAGCTCGACTTATCAAGTATCACAGCTTGTGAACTTATCACATAGTCCGGCAGAGGGTCTAGAGGTCTTGGCTCTCCAGCAAACACCCCCCCCCCCACATTTTCACCATTAAGATAAAACTTAACTTTTAGTAGCACACAGACCAACTAGACCCACTGGCGCAAGGCCACACTGGTAAATTTTGGTTTATCCAAAGCCACAGATAGGTATCGCGTCATGAAAGTATGATTGGAAGCCCACAACTTAGTGTTGGCTATGTCATCAATTGAATAATTATGCAAGAAGCGTAGGGAGACTGCCCATTTTCTGGTGTTGTGGGCCCTTCCCACTACACCAGGATTACTTTCACGAATTACATCTACGAGTAAAGAAGCCAATATTCTTCTGTGATGCGAGTAAATGTACTATTGACCCATAAGGCTCCCTGTTGTTGGGGCTGTGACACCCTCAGAAACTTTATTAACCCTTCTTGCCCGGGCTCGCCATCCTAAGGACATTATTGGGAGCCCGGGTGATCTGGCCGAAAAACGTCTTTAATAGGCTACCCGTAACTTTGTTATTTTAACTGCTAGAGAATTCCCACGCATCTCTAAACGTAGTGCTGTTTCTTATCTGTAAACTGGCGTTGAGTAGAGCTCTCTAGGTCAACTGGTTCAGTTGTGATGACGATTTCCGTGGAGAGAGATTCGATGCGATGTTCGCAATATCGGACCTTTGCAGACACTAATTTCGTCATAGCATACAAAAACAACATTGATCCGACGTCTCCTTCTTGGTTTCGGAGGTGCGGTGTCGCAAAGACAGGCTTTATTTACATGCGTCGGACGCACGGCTTTCAAACCAAGCTTAATAGGCTTTCAAGCTTACGGATTTTAAAATAACACCCGGGCTCCTGGCCATCTGCCGCGGTGTCATTTTAAAATGCAGCCCGGGATGGAAGGGTTAACCCTCCAGCCCCGGCTATGTATTATATATATATTCCCCGAAATCCGGGGGTTTTGGCCGAAAAACGTCTACGCCTAGGCTACCGCATCTTTGTTATTTGGCTTGCTTCCGCATTCCCGCGCATCCCCAAGCGTAGATGTGTTTCGTACCTGTAGAATGGCGTTAAGTAGAGCTCTCTAAGTCAACTGGTTCAGTTGTGATGATGATTTCATTGGAGATAACTTTATGGCAAAAACAGCCACTTTACACTACTTTTCGATACTTAACAATAACATACAGGCACATACGACCAAGCGACGCACTCCTTCTTGTGGCCGGAGATGCGGGGCGTCGGTCCAGCCGGCTGTTGTTTACATGCGTCGGACGTACGCCTCGCACACCAAGCTTACAGGCTTTGAGCTCATGGGTCTTTAAGAGCCCTTCCGGGTAGCTCGGGTGTGTTTTTTATGGGCGTTCAAGAGCCCTTCCGGGTCTGGAGGGTTAAAGCTTGAACAGGGCATAAGGCATGGTGTGTATTCCCGCGTTTAAGCGCCGGGACTGTAAACTCAGAAAAAACATGATCACTATGCTCGTTCTTAGCAACAAACGTGGGAGATGGAGCAATTTGTACATTATCATTAAGTCTCCCAAACCTGAGGCAATTAGGTTCGTTGCTCATCGCCGCCAGCTCAGACACCCTGTTACCTGTGGCCAATGCCATAAGGAACACAGCCTTCTTTAACAGTTAGTCAAAATCCGGCGCATGATTATACTTGCGCGAATGAAGCAAAGACAAAGCTTTGTCAAGTGACCAGGTAGGCATGAGCTGACGAGGTGGTGGGTGAAGCTTGAAACATGCCCTCATGAACCCTTTCTCCTCCGCCTGCAGTATATATAGATAGCTCTGTTAGATAAAAAAAAGTGAGTTCTATTAGCAGACAAATGATTCTTCAGTGTAACTACAGAAAGGGTTTTTTGTTCAAACAAATAGTCCAAATACTTGAAAACAAAAGCTACTGATGCGTCAGTTTGCGCTGTTTCTACTATCCAGGTTGTAAAAGACTTCCAATGAGATTGATATTGTCTCCTGGTAGACATAGTATACTGATTAAGGAATTTATTAGTGACGCTCTCTCCATACGGAGTTAACCATTTGGCACTTTGAATGTCCAAAAGGCAAAAGTCAGCGAGGTCTTTAGGTTGCCAATTGTCTCCAAGTGGAAGTACGAGATCGGGAGTGACACCGGGTTCTCGCACCACATTTTCAACTGGTGGTACCACACCTGAGCCGGCCATAGAGGCGCGATCATCGAGACTAAGCCCCGGTAACCCCGTAGTTTGTGAACTACCTGACATATGAGTGAAGCGTCTGGAGTCGGAAAAAGATAGATGGAATTCCACCTGTTCCAGTCCTCCAACAATGCATCTGGACCCCCTGCCGAAGTCATTTCCCGGCGGGTCAGGTAGAAAGGAAGCCTGTGGTTTTCCTTGGAAGCGAACAGATCCACTTGTGGATGGTATGGCTCTGCAATCATCTGGTTGAAGATGTTTTGCTTGATTGCCCATTCTACATTGGTGCTCTGTCTTCTTGACAGGGCGTCTGCCCAGGCGTTCGCTACGCCTGGGAGGTATGATGCATGGAGATGAATGTTCAGCTCTTCGGCCAAAACAAAAATCTCTTCTGACAACTCTAGCAACTTCCGAGACCTCGTTGACCATTGCTTTTGAATGCAGGACACCGCATTCAAATTGTCCATACGAAACGCTCTTGATTTCCCCCGCAAGGTGGAGCCGTGAGTTTGAAGGAAAAATAAAGGGACTATTAAGAGCTCTTGCTCGTTGATATGAAAATTCTCTGTTTGGGACCAAAGACCCTGACCCTGATGGCCTAGGCTCGACTGATAACCCCAGCCTATTGTCCCTGAAACATCTGTGTCTACCCATACCGTAGGTGGGGGAGAAGCCCACGTCATTATTGAGTGCAACATTTCTCTCCTCGCCCAGACCAACAGTAAGTCGTGAAAGATTAATCTCTTTACTTTCAATCGGCCCAACTTTACAGATAGTTTAATCCAATTGAGAGAGCCGACCAGGGATTCCCATGTCCTTCTCGTGGTGTTCAGACTGTGGAGAAACAAACACATTTTTTTTCGAAATCTGTTGCGGTTGTCCACACTCTGACTGAGAGTAAGATTGGCTGTGTCCCAGACCAGCCCTATCCACTGAATTACCCGTGTGGGAACAAGATGCGACTTTGCCAAGTTGACCTTGAACCCTAGGGATTGTACATGGTTTATAATGTGATTGACATGGATATTGCATAGACTCTCTGACTCCGCCACTACCAGCCAGTCGTCTAGGTACCACAACACCTTGATTCCCTGATTTAACATCGGCTTGAGGGCCTGCCGGACTAATTTTGTAAATATTCTCGGTGCAAGGTTCAACCCGAATGGCATTCTCTGAAAGACATAAGTCTCTTGCCTTATCCTCAATGCGAGGAATTTCCGGAACCTTTTGTTTACCGGGACATGCTAATAGGCGTCTGTCAGGTCTAACGAGCACATACAACCTTGCGGCGGAAGTTGTTAGCCTGATGTGATTCACAGTGAGCATCCTGAACGATGTGTTGTGAATGTGTCGATTCAGACAAGACAGGTCTACGACTGGTCTCATCTGAATGCTGTCCTTCTTTGGTACGAGAAAAAGTCTGGACGTGAAAGCAGGGTAAGTTGGATTGACTAGGACAATGATATGCTTGGTGATCATTTCCTGGACTAGTGACTCCACCTCTAAAGAAACATGATTGACTTCTAGAGTTTGACGTAAACGAGGTCGCCGGAGCCACCGCCAGGTGATGCCCTTGCGTACCACTGTCCTTGCCCAAGTTCGCCGGGGCCAGGCCCGGTGACACGCCCGAAATGACCCAGTCACTTGACTGGGTCTGTCCGGTGGAACTACCCTCGGATCCAACTCGCTCTCGATAGGCCCCGGGAGAGAGAGAGTTTGAATTGTGACTAGTTTTTTTATGGTAGAGGGGTAGGGTTAAACGGCTGACTGGTTTTGGCAGACGTTGATCCCTGACCTGATCTGTGTTGTGGCTTATTCTTATACCACTTCCCTGTTTGTTTTCCCTGTTTAGGCTTGAGCTGAGTACTTCCCTGCACCGGGGGAGACATAGGACCCTGAAAGGGCTTAGACCCACTAGGCTGGAATTTACCACTGCTCTTAGGCTTGGAATACGGTTTCTAAAAATGATCCTTCCTAGCCTGGGAAGTACTCGGCTTGATGCTGTCAACCATATTGTAAACTGCTTTCCAAGTCTCAGGGTTAAGCAAAGATGAAGTTAACACAGGTGAAAGAGTTACCCAGGCGGCCAATGTCGTCCGGCAACTTTTTCACCATATATACTCTCAGCTAGGTTGTCGAGACTCGTAAGTAACTCGACAGTTTAGGTTAAGTAAACATACTGGAAGTTCAAATCAGGTGCCAGTATTAGGCTAAGTTATATATCTTTGTAAAAGATATGTACTATTTCGTATTAAGTTTCTATGGGTTTATCATCCATAATTATATCGGGTTATCATTACAATTAATCCGGTATATCTTGTAGATACAGTAGGGTCTAACATAAAACGAGTTTATGGTCGATAAACGAGGGCGTTTTATGCGATTTCGTTTTATGTGAACACAGCATTTTGGTGGCGCAATATCGTCAATGTTCACTGTAAGCGAAAATGTTCGTACAAAGCGAACGATATTTCGTACGTTTTGTACGATATTTCGGCGCTCTATATGAAAACTCCTCGGATTTGCCCCACTTTGGCGGCGGACTCGTTTTATGTGATCACATTCGTTCTGATCGAAAATTAAATATTAATATTTTAGGTCGGTCGTTTTAATCGAGACTCGTTTTATGCGAACACGTTTTATGCGGGACCCTACTGTACTTAAATGACGCATTGGTGGATATGAACTGCGCATGCGTCATTTTTGGGACTGGCGGGTTGCTTGCTGGGAACAGATAGACTCGCTTTAGCTACGACCTCATCAACAACTCCTTCCAGACGTTCTCAATACAACCACCTGTTTCATGCTAAGTCACTCTAATTCTTAACTCCTAGTGGCCACTATACCTTCTATCTATTCCTAATTCTATCCTTGAGCTATCCATCACTATCAACAAGTAAAGTAAGTTAACTCTTATAAGTTTATAGGTAGATTTCACTTTGTTTACTGTCGAATTCTTATAAATTGGTCCTTCGAACCTCGAAACATTTGCCATATGCTAGTGTTTCGTCTTTTCTGTTTCCTGCTATTCCTTTTCTTTTTCCTAATTTATTTTCCTAGCTTTTCCTTCCTTCATGCGCCTGCTCCCGCTTCCCTAGTATACATAAGTGCCTTGTGGCCGGTCTTTTCATGTCAGGACTTAGTTTTGTCCTTACTATGACGATGTCGATGTACCTAATTACGATTGTTTGCCACTGCGGCCTGGGAAAGCCTCGTTCGTTACCAGCCTTTGAAGCTATGAAACAACGGAACAACAGAGGACGAGGGGCGGGAAGCGGCGGTATAAAATTAGGCTAACCATCAATTTGCGTTCCTAATATTCATGTTTTCTAGGCTAAATTTAATTGGATTTAAATTGGCTTAACCATTTAATTGGGTTCCTAATTTTAATTTGTTTTCTAGGCTACATTGGGTAGATTAGGTATTAAATTCAACACTTAATTAAATTGAAGTGAAATACAATTGCCGACTTGCTAGTTTCGTTCTATGGGGGGGGGGGGGGTTTGGAGCTGTGAACATCGCTATTGAACAGAAATGCTTTAATGATTTAGTCTTCTAGTGAATAACAGTATAATGAATTGTGTTTTATGCATATACAAATACAGTACACTGCAACTGTATTTTAGCCGATCTTTTGCATTATCGATGTCTAATACAACTTCCTTATGGCCTGAGACTCGCAAGTGGTCAATTAACCCTCTCACCACGGAAGGGCTCTTGACCGCCCATAAAAAAGCATATAACAGCTGCCCGGAAGGGCTCTTGAACGCCCAGTGGTTGAAAGCCTGTGAGCTTCGTGTGCGAGGCGTCGGTCCGACGCATGTAAACAACAGCCGGCTGGACCGACGCCCCGCATCTCCGGCCACAAGAAGGAGAGCGTCGCTTGTTCGTGTGTGCCTGTATGTTGTTGTTAAGTATCGAAAAGTAGTGTAAAGTGGCTGTTTTGGCCATAAAGTTATCTCCAATGAAATCATCATCACAACTCAACCAGTTGACTTAGAGAGCTCTACTTAATGCCATTCTACAGGTAAATAACACAGCTATGCTTGGGGATGCGCGGAATGCGGGAAGCAGTCAGATTAACACATATACGGTAGCCTAGCCTAAACGTTTTTCGGCCAAAACACCCGGGTTTCGAGGAATATATATATAATACATAGCCGGGGCTGGAGGGTTAAAGGGGCTAAAATTATTTTGTACGGTCTTTTCAGCTAAATTTTAAAGGGGTAACTGCCACAAACATATATGGTACCAAGTAGATATTGGACTAGCCTAGTTTGTTTCAATGTTTATAGATTACATTGGCTTGTCTTATACCATTTTTGGCATCCCTTCCTTAGTGTACTCTAACAACAATTTGCCACATATTTATGTAAGGTTAATTACTTTCATTTTGTGAGTGGAGATAGTATAGGCATTCGTTAATTTTAATTATTGCACTCTGCGTCTTATTTCCCTCATTATTGCCCTACACCAACAAAATTGCCGCATTTAATATAAGGTTAACTAATTAAATTTAAGAGTAGAGATATTTAGGCGTTGTTCGTTTACTTTCATTATTGCGTTCTGCGTCATATTTCTCACCTATTGCCCTACCCCGACATCACACGTTTAATTAATTATTACGTTTTAAGTCGGGGTTCCCTATATCTTGCCTTTATTGACGTCGGCTAACTTTCTGAGTGCGCTTTGCGTCCATATAGGTCTCTATCTATCTATATATTGCCTGACGCCGTGATCCACTAAGGGGTGGCCACGAATGAACCGCCCCCATGCACCTCTGTCCCCAGTCCGTCAACGCCCCTCCCCCCAACCAGCACCGCCTTCGTTCATATACAGTACTTCCTCACTCCATCCTTCCACCACTCTATCGGTCTACCTCTCCCTCTCTGTCCCTCCACCTCGCTCTCGTACACCCTCTTAGTCATTCTCTCGCTTTCCATACGTTCCATATGGCCAAACCATCTCAAGTTGTTCCTTTTCAAACTTTCCAGCACATCTACCTCCACACCACACCTCCTTCTTACTTCCTCATTCGTCTGTCTATCCCTCCATGTAACTCCGCACGCACTTCTTAAGTAATTCATTTCCACTGCTCTCACTCTTGGTCTGAGTCTCTCAACCAACATCCATGCTTCGCTTCCGTAAGTCAGTGTCGGGATTACCACACTGTCATGCAAGGACTTCTTCACTTCCATACTGACCACCCTATTTCTTGTTACTGCTTTCAGCATTCCTACAACCCTCTCCTGCACTTCTTCATCCATAGTCCCATCTTTACTCAACACACTGCCCAGATACTTAAAAGAGTTGACGATCTCCATAGCCTGACCGTTCAGCTTCACCTCACACTCTGTGACTTCACCCCTTTCGAAGACCATAACCTTGCTCTTCCCCGCATTTGCCTTCAAATTCCGTTTTTCACACACTGTTCCAAACTCATTTACCAGACTCTGCAACTCCCATTTATTATCACTCATCAGAACTGTATCATCCGCAAAAAGCAGTATAGGTAGCTTCCACTCAATTCCCTCCCTTTTCAGCGATACACCAACATCCACTGCTCTTGATAGTATTTCTTTCATGACTCCATCCATATACAGTATACAGTAAACAACCACGGGGACATCACACACCCCTGTTTCAAACCAACATTCAGGTCAAAGAACTCGCTCTGCACACTCTCCACACGTACTGCCGCCTTTGCACCCTCATACATGCTCTTCACTGCTTTCAGCAACTTGCCATCTACAGTGGTCCCTCTCATTTAGCGAATTCATTAGTCTAGCCAAACCATCGCCAAAAGTGAATTTCGCCAAACGCGAATAGTACTTTAAATGGGAAAATTATCCATTAGTCTTTGACGAGGCCCGAGTTCACCCTTTTGGGCCTTTTCAAACCGCCCGCCATGCGCATCGTCGATCGCCGACACACTCGGCGCCGTCTGCTTACTCTGTTTTTGCTAGAAGACATAGGCCTAGCCTATATATCTCCACAAAGAATTGACCTAACCTAGGTTAGATGTATATCAGGCAGCAGAATTCATTGTTATCTTGTGAATAGTCTTATTGATAAGGAATAACCACATAACCTTAGCAACAAGTTGCTAAGTCACTAGCTAGCCAGACCAAGAAATGGTCTAACCTAGCTTAGATATATATCAGGAGGCATAAATCACTTTTACCTTGTGAATGGTTAAGACTAGAATTTTCTATATCAACTGCTTTTCGATTGAGCAAAATAATGAAATTGGTTTTGGATCCGTGGTCACTTCTTTGATTAATTATATTTATCGATTGGGCCCCTGAGTCAGCTGATGCGCGCGTGTGTGTTTGTGTGTTGCAGACTGTTCGGCACAATAAACAAAGCAAAACACAAGAGATATGAGGTTTACAAATCGGTTTGGTCAAGATTACTCTGTTAATATACGTTTATGAAATATACCTGGGATATTCTCGCTATCCAAGCAGCTCACTTAGGGTTTTGTGAATAGGCCTAAGCCTATTTATAGCCTAGCCTCGGCCTAAGAGTAACTCTCAATACGGCGCTCTACTGTAGCCTACATGAAACATTAACAGCAATAAAAAAGACAATAGATAATAGATAACAGATTTTATTTACCATGAATTATTTAGAGTTAGGCCTGGTGAGACTAGCTTGCGGGCGGCGCATTCTGGGCCGACGCCATTCCGTGACGTCAGCATTCTCGCCAAAAGTGTATTTGAAGCGCCAAATTCGGATTCTGGTACCATATCCAACCTATCGCCAATACTGTTTCGCCAAGCTGAAATCCGCTAAACGCGAGGGACCACTGTACTCTGTATATTCTAAGTACTTTCCACAAACCTTCTCTATCCACTCTGTCATAGGCCTTCTCCAAGTCCATATAGGCAACATACACCTTTTGTTTCTTCTCCAGATATTTCTCCACAACACAATTCAGGGTCAAAATCTGATCTACACATCCTCTTCCCTTCCTAAAACCTCCCTGCTCGTCGCCTATCCATTTCTCCGTTCTCACTCTCACTCTCTCAATCACTACCCTACTGTATACCTTCCCTACTACGCTTAGAAGACATATTCCTCGGTGGTTACCACACACTCCTCTTTCCCCTTTGCCCTTATATAGGGGGCCTATTATGCCAGTCTTCGTGTGCACTCCCCTTCTCCCATGCTAGTTTACACATTTTCCATACCCATTCGATCACTATCTCACCACCATACCTCAACATTTCCCCACACACGCCATCTGTTCCTGGTGCTTTCCCCAACTTCACTCTTTTCATGGCTTCCCACACTTCTGACCTCCTGATCCCCACCTCCTCCTCCACTACTTCTCTTCTTCTCCCTCCCATACCATATCCAGCTATGTTTGCTGGCTCTTCATTCCTTACATTTAGCAACTCATTGAAGTACTCCCTCTATCTTTCGACTCTCTCTTGCTTCTCGGCTAGCATTCTCCCATTCTTATCTTTCACACCCTTACTGTTTCCCTTGCTACCTTCCCTAACTTTCTTGACTTCTTTCCAGAACAGTTTCTTGCTCTCCGATTCCTTCCAAATTCCTCATCTACTCTTCTCTTACTTTCCTTCACTACTCTCTTCACCACCCTCTTACTCTCCACGTACCTCGCTCGTTTCTGTCTCTCGACATCTTCATTCCCTCTACTACCCAACCACTCTCTATATGCTTTCTTCTTTTCTTCCACAGCTATTCTTACCTCTTCTGTCCACCATGCTGTACCTTTCACTCCCCTTCCTCTTCTCCTCACTCCACACACCTCCTCACATGCTGCACAGATCTCATCCTTAAACACCTTGCTCATCTCCTCCACTTCCTCCATAGCTTCCAGGTCGAACCCACCTAGTCGTCTTTCCACTGCTCTCCTGTACTCCTCCCTGACTTCCTCCTCCTGCAACCTCTCCACCCTCCTCACCATTCCACCCTCCTCTCGCCTCCCTCCAGCTCTCCTCACCCACTTCTCTTGTATCCTAACCTTAGCTACCACTACATAATGATCAGATAGACCCCCTCCAATACCCCTATACACCCTAGCATCCATCACAGATTTCTTCATTCGTTCATCCACAAATACATAATCAATCAATGACTTTCGTTCCACCACTGTCTCATCCTCCATCGTCCAGAACTCCTCTTTCTTTCTTTCAAGTTTATCCTCTGTCAGGGCATACACACACACACAATCACCCACGTTTGTATTCCTACTTTCATTCTCACCCACACAATCCTTGAACCCACAGACCCATACTCTCTTACACATTCCTTCCATTTGCTACTTACAAACAAACACGCACCTTCTCTCGCTGTTCCTTCACTCACTCCAGCACACACACCCATTCCACACTCCCACTCTCTCACATCTGAACCTTTCCATTTGGTCTCTGTCATTCCACATACATCCAGCCTGGCATTCACTAGCACTTCCAGAACCTCTCTCTCTTTTGTGCCATCATTCATGCCACTAACATTCCATGTAGCCATTCTCAGAATGTCCGAAGGAATGTCCTTAGTCGGTCATGGTTCGTCAACATAGGTTCCGTCCGTATCCGAAGCTGTTCGTTCGTTTTTCTTTCCTTAGGTATTTTTTCCGGGTGGGGGTCGCAAGCCCACCGACCCAACCTCTTTAGTCGCCTCTTACGACACGCAGAAGGCACGTCCATATAGGTAAGATATATTAATATTCTATTTCCTGTGTATTGCCATCATGTCGTTGACACTGTCCCAGTACAAGCGACGCAAGGGGGGTATCAAGAGTGGTTTGACTAGGATCACCAAAGATACAGCTACATTTTTGGTTGATGCAGATAATGATGCGATTGAGGCTAAATTGGCTTCGGTATTAAGACAGCTCGAAGATTTAAATTCATGTCGCCGCGAAATGGAAACACTCTATGAAGACGACACAGAGTATTTCGCGGACATAGAAGCAGACATGGATTATCTAGAGCGTCTTGATCAGGTTATCGTCCTCCTTAAAGGTAAGCTAAAACAAAAGGAGCCAAATCGTGCTGCAGTTAACAGAAATGCCGGTATTAGATTGCCGAAAATCACCCTTCCTGTGTTTGACAGTGATCCCACTCTTTGGATGGGATTCTGGGATATGTTCCACTGTAGTGTCCACAGCAATGCGGAGCTCAGTGACATCCGTAAATTCACCTACTTAAGAGGTCAACTGAATGGCGAGGCAAAACAACTAATTGAAGGTTTCGCAATTGAGGGAGCCAGCTACCAAACAGCGGTTGCCCTTCTACAGAAAACCTATGGGCACAGGGATAGAATTAAGGCGGCACATATAACTAACCTTACTACTCTGAATCCTACCTCTTACAATGTCGAGGAACTAAAAGGATTCTATGCTAGTTTTGAAAGTACACTGAGGTCAATAGAGACCCTACAAATTACCCTTCATGAAGCTAGTGTTGTGATTCTCATGAATAAATTGCCATCCCCACTAAAGGAAACATTAAAAAGAACTTTAGGTGAAGATGGTCTGCACTTAGAAAGGTTTGTCCAGGCTTACCAGACAGAAGTTTTTAACATGGAAAGTGTAGCAGAACGGACTACACCACACATACCAGCTGCTTCAGCATCCTTTGCGGTGCAGGAGGCATCGGTGCGAAGTAAGGGTTGTAAGTTGTGCGAAGGGGCACATGTATGGTTTAAGTGTCTAAAGTACAAAAGCAGTGCTCTGAAAGTTAAGCGCGCAAAACAACTCAACCTTTGCACCGGGTGCTTATCCTCAGCCCACGGGAGCAATGGTTGTGTGAACCCTGACATCTGTAACTGCAAGTTCTGTCGTAACGGACACTATCATATCCTCTGTCAGACCAGATCTCAATGGGACGGTGCAAAGAAGGAGCACAAACCTCAACAGGTAACAAAGATCAAGACACAAACTACCACGATGTCTGTATCTTCAAAGAAGACTAGTATTATCCTCCCAACTGTTATGCTGCCAACAGTAAAGGAATCAAGAGGAAGTCAAGATGCGTACGCTGCTGGATCAGTGCTCACAGCGCACCTTCAATCTAAATTCCGCTCTAGACTCTATCCATTATGAAAAATTGGGTGATGAAGAGCTAGAGTTGCGAGGGTTTACCGGAGCATGTGAGAACAGAAAGTATCCAGTAGTGTCCTTCAAGTACAAGTTCCGGGGCAGAAACTATCCTCTACAAGCAGTTGTGGTAGAAACTCTCCCGGATCACAAAGGATTAGAATGCCTTGAAGCAGACATGAAAGTGTTGTGAAGCAAGGGCTACAAATTAGCTGATCCTCTAATGACACAGACATCTCGACTGGACTTGTTGGTTGGTGCCGATTATTATTATGACTTAGTGTGGCCAGGGTACAAAAAAGAGGGTGACAATTCTCTTGCCCACTAAATTTGGTTATACATACATACATACATAACATTTTAAGACTGAGTGTTCCACACATAAGTGCAGTTTCAGTCTCTTGTCCTAATGGCGGCGTTCCAGGCAACCCTGTTAAGGGCTGCTTCACTTGTCAAGTTCTTGGATTTGAGATCGGCGCGTATAGTCCGATCCCAGGTCTTCCTCGGTCCACCCCTTGGTGCAGCTCCCTCCACAATCACAGACCTGCATTTTGTCACCCAATTTTGTTCATCCATTCTCTCCACATGTCCATACCATCCCAGTCTACTTGTACGCATCACCTCGCTAATACTCTTTATACCTAAACGTCTCCTCAGCTCAACATTTGTTATTCTATCCTGTAGCCTGGCCCCACACATCCATCTCACCATTCTCATCTCATTACGCTCCATTCTGTTGACATCCTCTACTTTAACTTTTGCACTAAGTGGCTCCTGCCATAACGACAAGTCTAGCACCCAAGTAGAGGTAGTTACAATATTGAAAGTTGCGGTCACCCCGATGGATCAATACATATCCACGGAATCATATAATCCATGTCATAATGAATTAAAATGTATGTGGGAACTGGATCACCTAGGAATTTCTCCGACCGAAGATTCAAAGGAAAACAAGACTTCATTGGACATATACAAGGAGACAGTAACATACTCTGCACAGAATCAGCAATATGAAGTCAGACGGCCATGGAACCAACAAAAAGAGAAGCTGCCTTCTAATTATGGTTTAGCAGCGGGTCGCCTAAGGGGTCTGCAGAAGCGATTCAAACAAGAACCTGTCTATTGTAGTCACTATACCAACGTTATCCAAGATCAACTTCATCGTGGTTTTATTGAAGAGGTTCCTTTCGGTGTTACTAAAAACATTCATTATTTGGCACATCACGGGGTCACCAAGAATAGCACAACGACGCCCGTTCGTATTGTGTACGACTGCTCCGCTAGTATTGGCAAAGGCAGGCCAAGTCTTAATGACTGCCTTTACACAGGGCCATCACTAGTGCCAGATCTAGCAAAAATATTGCTGAGATTCAGGGTACACAAATATTCCTGGATAAGTGACATCGAGAAAGCCTTTCTCATGTTGAGACTTCATGAAGAAGATCGTGACTACACCTGATTTCTGTGGCCAAAGGATCCCTTGGACTTATCTTCACCCTTACTTTGCTACCGATTTAAGGTAGTGTTGTTCGGGGCGACTTGCTCACAGTTTCTTCTTAATGCCACGATCTTGAAGCATCTTTCCATTATCAAAGAGGATCCCGAAGTTGTGGAGGCTATTAAGGAAGGTTTGTACATTGACAACCTCCAGGGAACAGGCAGTGATGAAGAGACTGTCATTAAGCGTTACTGGGATGCCCAAAGAATAATGTCTCAAGCACATTTATATCTCAGAGAGTGGGCTACCAATAGTCCTCAATTACGTGACCTCCTGCAATTGGATGGTGTTGCTGCCAAGAATCAAGAGCGAGTGAAGACATTATGACTCTTATGGTTACCTGACTCTGATCTGTTGACGTTCAACGCTAGTCTCCCAGAGACCATTAAGGCTACAAAGAGAGAGTGCTTAAGAGTGACGGCACAACTGTTCGATCCACTTGGTGTACAATACAATATTGTATTGCCTGATACAATAAGGTCCAGAATTTTCTTACAGCAATTATGTTGACTGAAACTAGATTGGGACGCTCCGCTACCTGAAGACTGCGCTACCGAATGGTCTACAATTTCCAAGGACCTGAACCTCTGCTGTGACTTTACTTATCCTCGGAGGATGGTATATGCTGACTCAGTGGAACTTCATGCGTTTAGCGATGCAAGTGGTGTCGCCTATGGCACTGCAATATATTTTGTGAGCCCGGAATGTAGTAGTCTGGTCATCGCTAAAGCGAAGGTCGCTCCCATAAGGTCCATAACTATACCAAGATTAGAGCTAACTGCTGCATTGCTAGCTGCCAGATTAATCAAATTTGTGGAGGAAGCCTATCATAATATTGAAAAAGTCAACAAAATTGTTTTATGGTGCGACAGCCAGGTTACGTTGCATTGGTTGCATGATATGAAGAAGCTTCCAGTGTATGTCGCAAACCGAGTTGACAAAATAAAATCCCTTCTTCCGACTGTAGAATTCCGGTACGTGTCCTCTAAAGAAAACCCTAGTGACTTACTGTCTAGAGGTGTTTCGGCAAAACATCTGAAATCTTCTGCGTTTTGGTGGGAGGGGCCCATGTGGCTCCGAAACAAAGACGAGTGGCCAGAAGACATATTACCAGATGACCCGACGCCAAAAGTAACTAGTCAAGTCATTGGGACCAATGATGAACAGGACACACAGTTATGGAACTGGGGAAAATATGGCAGTTATGAGAAATTAATTCAGGTAGTTGCATGGACTATTCGATACAAGAATAATTTGAAGGCAAAAATTAAAGGGATGTCTCCCACAGACTGTGCCCTCCTCAGCATAAAGGAACTAAAAGTAGCAGGAAAGATTGTAGCTCAAAGATGCCAGCAGGAATGCTTCCCAAAGGAGTACGAGATGCTGTCTGGTGACAAGGGTACTCGCAATAATTTGGTAAACCAATTAGGATTTGTCATGAAAGGAGGTTTAATTGTATGTGAAGGTAGATTGAAGTTAGCGGCTCTTCCGGATTCAATGAAATATCCGATACTACTGCCTTCCAAACATCCTTTCACTACCATGCTCATCAATATGTGCCATCGTGTCTGTTGTCACTATGGAGTTAATCACGTGGTCGCATATATACGGCAAAGGTGGTGGATTCCTAAGATAAGACAAGCTGTAAAACAAGTGACCAGTAAGTGTATAACCTGTCGTAAAATACAGGGTAATACCTACGCGAAAGCTAGAGTACCTCCTCTGCCAGACATCAGGACTACTGCTAGAGATCCCTTCGAGGTCACGGGGGTCGATAATACAGGAGCAATTCCTGTCCGGGACTCACACAACAACAAAGCTTATATGCTATTATTTACGTGTGCTACTACAAGAGCTATTCACATTAAGTAGTTAGCAATATGACCTGTGATAGCTTTATCCATGTGTTCCGGAGATTTTGTAGCAGGCAGGGATTTCCACAGATAATGTTAAGCGACAATGCTGCCACATTTGTAGGAGCTTCCAGACACATGACATACAAAGCGATCCCAGTCTTCAGGCTCATCTTACCGAAATCTAATGTGAATGGCGTTTTATACCAGCACGTGCGCCCTGGTTCGGAGCTATTTGGAAGAGAGCCATAGGTATTGTGAAGGCTGGGCTTAAAAAGGTACTAGGTCGTGCTCTAGTCTCCTTTGAGGAACTAACTACTGTCCTATTGGAGCTGGAGGCTACCGTGAATGATCGCCCTTTAACATATGTCTCGGGTGATCTGGAGGACCCTTGTCCTATTACTCCATCCATGCTGGTTAAAGGTCGTAGACTTCGTGACTTCCCAAAGGACGTAATTCAGCTAGATGAGCTGCAGGACCCTAGTTACGATAGTAAAGCAGAGATACACAGCAGGTACAATTACATCAATAAATTGATCCGGGACCTATGGAGGAGTTGGTCTAGTGAATACTTGGTATCACTACGAGAAGACTATAAAAATAAAAGAGGCTCATCAAGCCAAAGGTAAATGACATCGTGCTTATACATGACGAGGGACCTCGTGTCCTTTGGAAACTTGGTAGGGTAGTTAGACTCTATCCAGGACGAGATGATCTGGTTAGTGGTCCAGATTAGGACAAAAACTGGCCTGACCACTCGACCCATCGTCAAGTTGTATCCATTGGAACAGGAAATCGAAAGGTTTTCGATCCCTCAACCGGCGGTCGCTGGTGATGGTGTTAGCTCTCACGACTCCACCCCTATGTCACCAGCGGTCGCTGGACCATCTGCCAGTAACGATCCTGTTGGAAGATTATCTCTTCGCCGAGCCGCTGTTAGTTCTTCACAGCTTTGGAGATCAAACATCGCTGCGGGATTATTGTAGATAATGTATATATTGGTGGTGGGAATGTGTCGAGACTCGTAAGTAACTCGACAGTTTAGGTTAAGTAAACATACTGGAAGTTCAAATTAGGCGCCAGTATTAGGCTAAGTTATATATCTTTATAAAAGATATGTACTATTTCGTATTAAGTTTCTATGGGTTTATCATCCATAATTATATCGGGTTATCATTACAATTAATCCGGTATATCTTGTAGATACTTAAATGACGCATTGGTGGATATGAACTGCGCATGCGTCATTTTTGGGACTGGCGGGTTGCTTGCCGGGAACAGATAGACTCGCTTTAGCTACGACCTCATCAACAACTCCTTCCAGACGTTTTCAATACAACCACCTGTTTCATGCTAAGTCACTCTAATTCTTAACTCCTAGTGGCCACTATACCTTCTATCTATTCCTAATTCTATCCTTGAGCTATCCATCACTATCAACAAGTAAAGTAAGTTAACTCTTATAAGTTTATAGGTAGATTTCACTTTGTTTACTGTTGAATTCTTATACAGGTCCTGACGTGCACGAACAGCCTCCAACAAGGCTATCCGTATGTCACCCAAAGACTGGATAGAATTTTGTAACAGAAGCCGCCGGGATAAGTCTGTGGCCTTCCTAACATCATGATCAGAAATAGCGGCTATAGTCCTTGTGAGGGACTGGGCTATTTGGCGACTTAGCAAGAATTGTGAAAAGAGTCGGTAAGCTTTATTTCTCAATTTGAAGTCTCTATCCAGATGTGCCGGAGGAGGGGTAGAGAAGGGCTCCTGCAGGTTCCATAGTGACAACTTAGGGGCAGATAGGAACTCAAAAATTGCAGGCGGAACCCCTCTGGCTTCATTTATTGGCATTGAAAACCAAAGATGATTATCATGAGGAATTTGATGGGAGGATTTTGATGTTAGTGTTGCTGCGAACTGTTGCGCCTCAATCTCCCAGTCCACCCACGGACCTAGACCTACCTGCCCCACCTGCAGGACTGGGTTGCTTGACTGATCCAGCACTGGAGTTGTATCCAACTCCGGCGTTAGCGTTTTGAGGAACTTTACATCGTTCACGCCGCCAGTCTTAGTCCAATCCGCAAAAAGTCGTGCAGATGAGGAAGGAAGTAATGCCGGGGTAGGAGAATACACGAAAAACTCATGATAGTAAACATTGGGAATAGCCTTGATTGTCACATCTAAAAATTGACCCTGTTTATCCTTAGCTCTTAACTTCTTACTCTTACTCATCTCAATTACCCACTCAATAGGAACTGGGACCTCCCCTGATATGGTTGTTTGTGCTATATCCGGGTTTTGTGCCATGACTTTAACCCAAGAGCAGTTGGGTCCATACAAGAGAGGCATAGGGCCTTTCTTATGGGGAACTTTATCTAAAGGAGGGGGAGTAATGTCCGTGATGACACGCACATTGGTAGTCGTTAAGGAGGCGGGCACTGTAGTGCCACTTGCCGAGGTAGTCGCATGAGTTACGTTAATAGGGGGAAGTGACATATTAGGTGGCACAACAACTCTGGCCGGTTCTAGCGGCCGCACAAGTGAACCAATCGGGGGAGCTCCCGACGTAGCTGTGGGAGTCTCCTGAGATTTCTTAGGAACATTGTATTGCCTCATTACCCTGTGTAATATGTAATCCAGATCATCGGTTGTTATACATTTACTATGTGATCCTTTTGATGATTCAGATTCAACTTCTGACCCTTCCTGAATGTGTCCCGGTTGAGCTGAGGACAGTTCTACGTCCTCCGGCTCTTCAGACACTTCCATTACTTCCGGTTGTTGCCGGAGCTCAGACAACTGGTCATTATCTGGCCACACTAAATCAGGTACTGATGAAGGGAGGGTATCTACATTAGTACTTTCCCCGTTATCTTCCTGAAACTGAATATTGGGTTCTACACTCAAGGGTTCAGAATGCTTCCACACACTACGCCCTTGTTCGGGAGTGCTTTGCCCAAATCATACTCCATAATTAGCGCACCTAGACCTTCTGCAGACCACCCTGGTGGAGACGTAGCGCTTATTTATTCTCTCGCGATCACAAGTATTTCTTGCTCAGACTATGTTCCTGTCCCATCTTCTTTTGAACTCCTGGAAGTGGTAATGAAACGTCATCAGCAAACCTTTAGAATCGCAACTATCTATCGACCAGGTCATCGAGGCACGGATAGAAACTTCATGAATGAGTTTGGTCAGTTTTTGGAGGCATTTGCTAGTAAGACTGGTGGGTTGCTGATCTGTGGTGACTTTGATTATTGGATTGATAATCCATCTTTGAAGCCCTTTTCTTCTGAATTTCTTGAATTGATCGGTCAAAATAATTTTGTCAACCATGTGTCCCACTCGACTCATATTTGTGGGCACATTCTTGATTTGGTTTTATCTCCAGTTGGTTGCAATCGTGTGTCGGGCATTGAAGTTGATCCGATAGATCCTACAGTCTCTGACCATGCTTTAATTACTTTTTATATCAGTGTATCCAAAGTATCTTCCTATAAAAAAGAAATTAGGTTCAGAAATTACAAAAATATTGATCAAGAGCAAATTTGCCATGAAATTGACCAGTCTCTAAATGCCATCAGCTGCTCTGTTCTTTCATCTGATGAACTAACTGAGATTCATAATAGGGTACTTCAATCTGTCTATGATCATCATTGCCCGGAGATTGGGAAGACAATTATTGTGCGTGATGATTCACCTTGGTACGGCCCACCAGTTAACTCTCTCCGCAGACAACGTAGGAGAGCAGAACGAAAGTGGCGCTTGCAGCGAACGGAGGAAACTCGACTGGAATATATATCGGCAAGAAAAGATGTAGTCTGTGCAGTGAAAGCTGAAAAGTCTAAGTATTATCAAAACAGAGTTGATTCCTGTGGCTATGATCAAAAGAAGCTTGCTGAGGTTGTAAATGGTTTGTTGGGTCGGAAGAACATGGCTCCCTGTCCTGCCTCCGTGCCAAGCGCTCGACTGGCCTCTGATTTTTCTTCATTTTTCACGGCTAAGATAACACGCATTAGAAATGAGTTAGATAATACATTGATCAATGACGAGTTTTCGGTGGATTTCCAACCTCCACATGAAATAAATCGTATCCTTTCAATATTCCATCCAGTGGACACAAGTAAAATTATTAGTTATGTCAGAGACATGAATAAAACTTTCTGCAAGCTTGATCGTATTAATGTATCCAAGATGTCATTTGTCTATCTGCATGTCGCAGACTTCATCTGTAAAATTGTAAACAGATGCTTCATGGAGGGTAACTTTGTTCAATCTGAGAAACAAGCTCTATTGGTGCCTCTTCTAAAGAAACCTGGACTTTATGCTGAGGATATGTCAAATTATGATGTTTAGTACTCTTTCCCCTGCGGCGGGTGTTTCAAACAGGCTGACCGCTGGTGCTTGAAATAGAGCTATTATATTAACCCGTATAGCCCCAGCGACGCGTCTGACGCGTCGGCGATGTATGTAACGCACAGCCCCAGAGACGCGCCTGGCGCGTCACCCTAATTGCGCCGACCGTAACCTCAGGTGTAGCCACTCAAGAGGGCTCAGATTTGTATGGGAACTGTGTACGTATCCCACGCAACCGTGCCGATGGTTGAAAACTCTCAAAGTCCACGTGCGTGCGCGCGAGCGCGCAATAACCTGGATTTTTGGGATAATTGCCTTCAATTTTTTACTCTTGTAAAATCCGTTTTCGGGGGCTCTGTAGGACCATTTTTTAAGCTTTTTGAGCGGTTTTTCGTGGTTTTTCCTTCATTCCTAACCCATTTGCTATTGTTTCTGGAATAAAACCATTTTTTGAAAACCGGCCGGGTTCTGGTGCGCAAACATTACAAAACTAGCCGGGGCTCCACGGGTTAATAGCCATATCGTCAATGATGGAGGGGCCACTAATAAATATGTATGTATATGTGTAGTAGTTACGGTGATTTTGTGTGTGTGTGTGTGTGTGTGTGTGTGTGTGTGTGTGTGTGTGTGTGTCCTCACTCCCCATACTCCCTCCCTCCCTACATTTTTTTTTTTTTTTTTTTTTATATATATTCCAACTTACTACCTCTCGGGCATAGGCTGAGAGCCTTAACATTCACCGCTTTACAATGAACAGTGAAGCCCGTGAGGTCTTGTTCCAGTCTAGGGAGTGAGACATGTGAAGCACGTAGAGTACAACGAGCACCTGCCATCTTGCCTTCACATGAGGCACGGTGCTCACTCATGGCCCGAAACAACCCCATCTCTGAAGCCACCTCGTTCCCGTGCTTCACTGTCTCAACCCCTACACTCGGACTCTCACACTTACACACACACAACGCCACCTGTTGAGCAGATAACTCACCAGGCATTGCACCCCTATAGCATATTTTGAATATGGGAATATTCATACACTGCTATTTAATCAGGGAACAATGAGGGTATTTTATTGACGTTTCGGTGGGCTTGTGGTAATGCACTGATACTAGGTACAGGACAAATTCCATCCCAATAATATCTTCCCATTGATACATCGGGATTTGAACCCGGGACCTTTGGATTACCAGGCCAGTGGCAAGACCACTCCACCACACCTCCCCTACTAATACTTACCTTAATTGAGACCCTACACTGTAAACAATTTAGTTAACAATATATAAGCACTATACATACGTACAAGTACTGTATATACAGCACATTAATTTAAAGACCGAGTGCTATACACAAAGTTCTAGTCCCGTGTCCTAATGACGGCGCTCAACGCAATCATGAAGCAAAGTGATTGCGCTTCTAAATCATGAGGCGTACACCTTTCCCTTCAAGAGGAGGGTGAGTCTTCTAATGGTAAATAAAGGCAGCAGTTCTCTGAACTTTTCCCAGCTGCATCTTATTCTGATGATAGTGGCAGCCTCGGCCCCACCACCGGCAAAGATGGTATCTTCCAAGTAGCAAAACTTGTCCACCATCCACAATGACTCATTGCCAAAGTTAACATTCAAGCTGGTCATTGAACACAAGCTCACCTTTGCATAAACATTTCTTAACTTCGGACTTCTTCCTCGGAAGAGTTCCCTTTACTCAGCGCTTCTTCCCAGCAGCAGCAGACGCTACACAGAGTTGAGTTCACGCCCACCCCTTTTCTGCATACTGCGCATGGGAATACACCACTTTATTCTACCCTTCCAAGCCCCAATCTACTGTGCAAAACCTTGGTTTATATATATATTTATTTGTGGCCCCTCCATCATTGACGATTATGCCTATTACATAAGGCACCTCTTCAAACACTCATCCGCCGTAGTTTTGAATCTACCGCGCAGAGCATAAAAAATTGAGGAGCCTTCATCATGAGTGCACGCAACCTCACTCATGGTTCAGTCATTATGAAATTGGGTTCTCACTACGAAAAAACTTCGTAACAAATAAAAAAGAAAATAAGAATAACTATTCATAAGCTTTCCATATACTCGTGGATGTACTTGTGTGGATCTTTGACCAGACGCTGACTCAGACGTCATTCTTCCTTCTCTGCTCTGCGCTCAACCTACCCGGACGTGCCTCCCCACGCTCCGCTGGTTCCGCATTTGTTGCGTCCCTAGTGAGTTTTTTCTCATTTGTTTACTCCGGGATGTATCGAGTAAGGTTAGGATATGCGTAGCAGGAGTGTCCTGGGCGAGTTGCCCGCAGTGCAGTGTATTTTGGGTCGTGTGTTTGGGGCATCTTTTTCGGGTGTACCCTCGTGGTCCCGTTGTGGACATGTGAACTTTTTCACGGTTAGCTAGCTTCGTGATGTAGGCGGCTTTCATTACGCGTTATTATTGCTTCCTTTTATCTTTCTGATGAGGTAGCTTTTTATTCTCTAACGTTCCCAGCGTATTTTTCTTCACTTAGTGAAGTTTTTCTGGGTCCCGAGTCAGTTCTTCCCTTTGCCGGGAAGTTTTTGCTACAGTGGTGTGTTGACGGTGGTTCCTGTTGTGATATAATTCAGTGCTTTTTGTTTATATTACGACATGTTTACTTGTATTTCCGTCTGCCTAGGCCTAGCCAGCCTCTCGTAGCTTTGCCACATGTACAAGTGTTATTGATTTATGTTATAAATATGTACTACTGTGTCATGTGTGTCTTGGTTTAGTTGTGTATTGGCTAATTCCACAGACTATATATGTGTCCTGGATTAGTTGTGTATTGGCTAATTCCACGGACTATTTGTGTGTCCTGGGTTAGTTGTGCTTTGGCTAATTCCACGGTCTATTTGGTGCGTTCAGATTGAATCTGAACGGGGTGGGTTGCCTTTTCCGGCGGGTTTTCTCGGTTACACCATGAAAACCCGACTGGTTGCCGAGTTTTAATCACGCGTGGTTAAAATAGGCTTGTTTTCCCCGGCGAGTGGTGGCCTGAGGCTCTCCAGGACTGCGTCTCTGTGGTGGGGCCTGTGTTCAGGCGTACTGTGTTTCCCGGCGGGATGGCTTTACCCATTTAACTAAGTGTTCATACGGACACTTGTTGAGTTGAGTTTTTCCCGGTTTTTGCAAAGCCAGTAAAACTAGGCTGTTTGTTGATTGGTCTTTCCTCCCCGGCGATCTTTTGCAAAGAAGTGGGGATAGGAATTTTGGGGTTAACGTTAAAAATTCACACCCGGCGGTTGCACCTTGGGAGGGTGGGATTAACGGATTTGCAAAAATCAGTGTAGTTAACCAGACAATCGAGGTATACGTTACGTATCGCCGCCATTCAACATACGGCGATCTAGAACGCTTCGGGAGAAGCCAGATCTAGCATTTAAGACAGGCTTCCCAGTTTTTTATCTGCGAGATAATACGGGGGCCGGCGTCTTTTAGGGGTTTTTCCAGTAAGAACTTAACAAACACCACTGGGAAGACTGCGTCATTTATAAAAAGCCATGCTGGTCTTTATATTATGTCAGAGGATATTCATAAATCTTTTGGACAAGTTAAGATATTCTGAAATCTTTACACATGAACCTTCCGCGTAGCGAGCCGTGATAGTTGTGTATTACGTCTCGTTACCCGGCGGGTTGTCTAACACTTGTGTTCGAACATGTTGGTGTAGCCTTATGAGCATTAATTCCTGGAAATTTTATTTTTTTCCAGGGCTGAGTTCCGGCGAGTCTTTCGAGAACCTGGAGTAAACCAGGGGTGGGTTCGTGTTTTCCACCAGTCTCTGTCATGGCTACCCTAGACCCTGTTTTTGCCTTGTGTATTGCTCCCTCATGTTCAGGTATCCCTATCTTTGCACACACTCTTTGCATTAGATGTGTTAAATGTTTAGATCGCTCAAGGGGTTTGTGGGTAACGGGGAACTGTACCTTCTGTACTCATTTGAGTGTCAAAGTGTTGCGGGACAATAGTAGATCCGCGGCGGTCGCTTTGAGGGAGGTCAGGCAGCAGTTGTCAAGTTATGCTACCACTGTGGCTCATAAAGCGCTGCAATGTGATAATGTGATTCTTTGGGATAAATTACTGATTGAGCACCCCCCTATTAAACGTACCTCTAGAGTAACTGTACGAAAGTCGGCAGAGACTGGGCAGGGTACAGCACTTTCTCTGGTCCCTACCACTTCTCAGAGACCTCGTGAACCCACGCCCCCGGTGACAGCCTCCACGTCACGGGCGCGGTCCAGGTCCAGGTCGCCCCTCAGACAACAGCCGCCTAGTCATTCTTCTTCACCAGCAAGAAAGAGGAGCAAAGAGGAAAAGTCCAAGGACAGCTCTAGTCAAAGATCGGATAAGTCTAAGAGCAGTGATAGATCTAAGTCACACCGCAGCCACAAATCTTCCAGGAAAGATTCTAAGGAACGAAAGGCCTCCCGGCGTTCGCCGGAGCCTCGTGCCTCTCTTTTTGCCTCTACTCCCGACTTATCTAGTGTCCAATCTGATGGGGCGGGAGTGGAGTCAGAGACTGTGGTGGGGGTGTTGCCGGCGGACAGGTTACCAATGGATATTACACACTTAGAGTTAGAGAGTTCTGTAGGCACTGATCGCCCTTTAGAAGAGTCTAGTGGGGAATCAGTGGTTGATGGTGTATCTGACTCCCAAGGGAGTTCGGGCCAAGGCCTGGGTGTATGGCGGTATTCCCAACCAGGGCATGAAGGCCCACGTCTGGTTCAGGAGCCACAGGTACGGACGGACGTCCACCGGGACGCTGTGATCCCATCATCCATTCCTAACTTAACTTGGCACCAAGACGAGGTTCCGGCTTCGGCGGAACCCTCTCATGATGGGCCAGATGACAAGGATGAGGTGTCTATAATCTCTGACATGGAAGTGCAAGAGTCGGGTTCAGTTCTAGACGACTCACAAGATAGGAATGATTCACCTCCGAGTTCTTCATCTGCTAAATTTGTCACGGCGGAGGAAATAGATGGGTTGTTGGTTACTGCTCTAACAAAAAAATTTGGCCAACAGCCGGAGACTCCTACAGTGGACCTGGGAGCTCCCACGACAAGTTCAAGTGTTTGGCCTCTGATCGCTTCTATTGCTTTGACCAAGATTCCACACCCTCCCTCTATATCACCTAATATAGTCACTAGGCCTGCTTCGGCGGCACTGACTACTTCTAGTGTAAGGGTGGTAACGGATGTCAATCCTCCCCCTTTAGATAAAGCACCGTTAAGAAAGGTAGCTATGCCCCTGTTATACGGTCCGGATGATTCATGGGTTCAAATGATCCCAACTAAGCCAGAGGCGGCGCAGCCCACTTTGTCAGGGGAACTTCCAGTGCCACGTGAGTGGGTAATCCAGGGAAATAAATCTAGAAAGTTACGAGCCTTGGATATTGCGGGTAATGTACTTGATGTTAATATTAAGGCCATTCCGAACCATTATCACCATGATTTTTTTATGTATACAGCTACGCCTGCACTGCCCCCTGCCTCAGCTTCAAAACTGTTTTCTGACTGGACCAAGCATGACGGTTTTAATGATATAAAAGCACTGTCAGCTCTCACTCCAGAATTAGATTTACAAACGGTCACAGACACAGCCGCTAACCCAGTGTTGAAGGTGGGGCAGTTGGGTCCAGGACCTTGGGTGGAATGGGAGGTAGAGGCTCAGAACTTTGCGACCACCTTCACCTCAAAATCTTCGCACCAGATTCCTCAGGACAGCCATTCTTGATTCTCTATGCCAGTCTTTTCAGCCGGCGGAGTTCCATCTGCTTTGTTTGCTTTTTTAGCTGCCCCCAAAATCAATCTATGCGAACTTAAAGATCCTTTCACTACGCCTTCACCAGCTCACCTAGACCGGGAGTTTAGGCTACGGGGGAAGGCGTATAGACTTTTTTCCCAGTACTGTACATTGTTACGCACCAGGTGGCGAAATCTATGCTAAGATCTACTCAGGCAATCGCGGACGCGGAGGCCAGAAGATCGGTTGAACTATCTCGGCGATTACTCCTTCAGACTTCAATTCAGTCGTTGGGGGATATCCGCACAGCCTTTCTCGAGGCGGTGCGGGCGAGACAGGATCTTAGGATGTCCCTGGTGAGGAAACTTCCTGATAGAATTGCAAACCAGGTGGTCATGTCGCCGGTGCTAACTCCCTCGTTAATGTCCCCTGATGTGTGGAGAACTGTTTTCAATATGGCTCAGGCCTTTAAGCACAGTCCCACCCCTTCTAAGAAACCTGCTTTTAACTTTCCCAAACCCAAGCCAGTCGCAAAAGCTCAGCCGGGTGGGTCAAAGCCCTTTCATATACCTAAGTCCGCTTCCCCCCAAGGTCAGTACAGGTATAAACAAGGTAAGTTTGCAGGTCATAAAGAACGAAACTATAACAGACCGGGCCAGGGCCCGTCTTCTGCCAACGCCGGCCAGTCGGCTAAGCATCCACCACCACCATCACCACTATCACCACTTGGAGTATCACTAACTCCAATTGTTTCAACTCCAACATCCACCACCGCCCCAACGTCATCTGCCAACAATCCAACACCTGCAGTAGCCACTGAAGCATCTTCTGACGAACCTGAGCCGACATCAAACCAGGACAGCCGCCCTGTTCACCGTAGTCTCTCCCCCACTCCTCGTGCAAGAAGCCTCCTAGCACGAACAGTACCAACCCCTCGCCCCCGTTCTAACCACTCCTCTCCCCGACCTGTACGCAGAGTCCCGCCACCACAGGTTTCCGGATTTACACCAGTGAGGAACGGTGCACGGCCAACGCAGAAAAGGTCTCATCTACCAGTCACAATGTCAAACAGATTTGAGATATTGGTAGAGATGGAAGACGAACCAGAAGAGACCAGGCTCATTGGGGATTCCATCCTACGAGGACAGGTCGAAGAGTTCTGCGACAGCGTCCCAAATAGACGAAAAAGATTTTGCATCCCAGGAGCTGGACTGGACGACATTGTGGAAGCCTTCGAAGATACCACAAAGGATGCAAATGAAAATACCCTTTTTGTCATCCATGCTGGTTCAAATGACGTCATGCGCACCACATCCGAAGAGTTGATGGAGAAATATCGCAAGATGATCCAGCACTACAAAAACAAGTCAAGGAATATCATCATCTCAGGCATTCTCCCCAAGATCGACGCACCTGACAAATTCTACGACAAGGTCTTCAGCACAAATAGCCGACTAAAATATTTGTGTCTGAGGGAAGAAGTTGAATTCATCAACCTCTGGGACAACTTCTACAACCAGCCTACTCTGTTCCACAAGGATGGCACTCATCTATACCCTGTGGGTTCAGCACGCATGGGTCGTCTCCTACACGAAGCAGTCCGCAGCCATGGATCAAAAAACGCCATCCGAGAAGAAGCAGCAGTGACATAAATCATCCAACGCCAAGCAAAAAACAGAGGCAACCGAGGACCACCAGCGATAAGGACCGAAGACAGCGAGGACCGAGGACAGCCATGAACATAAATGTAGATCCGACAAGAACCAAAAATATTATTAAAGAGCGTTCCGGGAGTTCTAAAATAACAAATTTAAAGGTTTTCTATGCAAACGCTCGTAGCATACGCAATAAATTTTCAGATTTAGAGGAGCTAGTGTTTACAGAAAATTATGATGTGATTGGCATAACAGAATCTTGGCTCAATACAGAAGATAGAGACTTTTTAGCAGAGTATTCACTTCCCGGTTATGTAATGTTTGAGAAAAGACGAATAAATCGAAATGGAGGTGGCGTTTTACTTTATATCAAAGAAAGTCTTAACCCTACCCTCTTGTCAAAACCTCAAATTGTGAACGTCGACACATCTTTTGTGCTAATAAGGAATAATAAAGGTACAAAAATTATACTAGCGTTAATATACAGACCTCCAGCTCAATCAGTGCAAACTGACCGAGAAATTTACGAACAAATTGCAGATGTAAGTAACTCACAAGATACCGTTATTTTTGGCGACTTTAATTTACCTGTGACCAAGTGGGGCGATACTCTTACTTCACACTCCGGACATGACTTGTATACGAACTTGCAAGAGAGTTCGCTTTATCAATTTGTTCGAACGCCGACCCGTGGTAATAACGTTCTTGACATTGTACTTGCAACAAAAGAAGAATTGATAGAGAATTTGAATGTTGGTGATGAATTCAGTAACAGCGACCATCGTACGATAACTTTCACTTTAAAGTTTACTAGTAACGAACCAAATAGTAGCATCGAAAAAGTCCCTAATTTCAAGAAAGCAAACTTCCATAAACTTAGAGCTATGTTTAAAGAAACTGACTGGAGCTTTTTAATTAACAATAACGACATAAATACATCTTGGAAGTTATTCGAAACCACTTACCTAAAAGCAGTGCAAGACTGCATACCATCGAAAATACGGCGTCCAGGCCATAATAATAAGCCCAAATGGTGGAATAAAGATATTTCAAACTGCCTGCTTGCTAAAAAGTTTGCTAACGATAGATTAAAATCCTCACAAAATGACGAAGAACGGGTGAAATTTGTAGAGCTACGACGCAAAGCCAAAAAGTTAATTAAGCAAAGTAAAAAGACCTTAGAGTTACATATTGCGAATCAAAGTAAAACAAACCCGAAAGAATTCTATAGTTATATCAGAAAGAAAAAAGTAGTTACTTCAACTGTTGGACCGTTAGTCGATGAAAATGGAGAATACACCAAAGACGAAGTACAAATGAGTAATGCTCTCAATACCTTCTTTGCATCAGTTTTTACAACAGAAGACCTCAGTGATATCCCTACACCATCGCCGATTCAGATTGATAATTCAGATGTTCTAAGCAATATCACCGTTACAGAGAGAGAAGTATTGAATTGTTTAGATAAACTCAAGGTAAATAAAACGCCTGGACCTGATACAATCTCGCCTAGAGTTCTAAAGAAAGCTAAGGATGAGCTCTCCAAACCACTGACATTACTATTCAATAAATCCTTGCAGTCTGGAACTATGCCTGATCAGTGGAAGCTAGCCAACATAACACCGATATTAAAAAAAAGGCAGCAAATCCCTACCCAGTAACTATCGTCCAATTAGCTTAACCTCAGTTGTATGTAAAATGCTAGAAACGGTCATACGAGACAGACTCGTAAATCACTTAGAGGAAAATAACATACTTAAAGATACTCAACACGGCTTTCGTAAAAAACGTTCCTGTTTACCAAACCTCTTAGACTTCTTCCACGATATCCTCAACCTCTACGATGAGAGTAAAGCTGTAGATATTATATACCTTGATTTTCAAAAGGCCTTTGACAAAGTTCCCCACAAACGTTTACTGCTAAAACTAAAAGCGCATGGAATACAAGACGGTGTGTTGAAATGGATAGAAAATTGGCTCAGCAACAGAAAGCAAAGAGTAGTCATAAACGGTAAGGCATCTAAATGGACCAATGTAAGTAGCGGGGTACCCCAGGGATCGGTACTAGGACCAATTCTCTTTCTTATTTACATCAACGACATAGATGAGGGTCTCACCTGTACAATCTCAAAATTTGCTGACGATACAAAAATTGCAAATAGCGTACTCTCAAAAGAACAAGTTGACGATATGCAACACAATCTAGATAAATTGTCATGTTGGGCCCAAATTTGCCAAATGAGTTTTAATGCGGATAAATGTAAAGTACTACATATCGGATACCTAAATGAGAAAGCAAACTATTCGATGAATGGCACTCAGCTTAAGAATGTAAACAGAGAAACCGATCTGGGAGTAACAATATCGAGTAACCTAAAACCGAGTCAACAATGTTCAGAAGTTGTTAAGAAGGCAAACAAAATAATTGGCTTTATAGGCAGGTCATTTGAGCATAAACCCAAAGAAGTTATCCTAACCCTTTACAATTCCTTAGTCCGCCCTCTTCTGGAATACTGCGTTCAATCCTGGTGCCCTTATTACCAAAAAGATATAAACAAGCTAGAACGAGTTCAACGTAGAGTTACCAAAATTATACCTAGCCTAAAGAACAAACCATACGAAGAGCGTCTTAGAGAATTAAATCTATTTCCTTTAACCCAGCGCAGATTAAGAGGTGACTTAATTCAAGTGTTCAAAATCATCAAAGGCATCGACAATATGAACTGTAGTAAGTACTTCACTATCGACCAATCTAATTACACGCGGGGAAACGGTTGCAAAATTATTGGTAAATCTTTTAACTCGCACGAATCTAAGAATTTCTTCTTCAATCGAGTTGTCAACTTGTGGAATGGGCTTCCCCGAAACGTTATAGACTGCATCACTGTTGATTCATTTAAACTCCGCCTAGACAAATATCTCGCATCAAACCCGCGACTGACTGCGTTTGTAAATGAATAACTTTATTTTATCCCCCCCTCAGTTACTAACCCATCTGTCCTCTACTAACTTCCTAATCCTGCCACGGACATTAGTTCCAGGGCAGTAATTCCCTTTCCAATGTTCCCTTACCCACTCTAAACCACTGTTTGGACACTTGATCCTCAGTGTTTTGGAGGACAAGCAACCTAGAAGGGTCACTAGATCTGTTGTTGCTTGATTTCCTTTGTACTCCTTTGTACCACCACCATCAAAAAACTAAAGTCTCTCTCACTCCCAGGGCCGGTCTCACGGCGGGCGGATCAGAGGGTAGTACAGCCGGCGAACCCTTGTCTGCTAACTGGGTCGTTCCGGACGTGTCACCGCGCATGGCCAGTAAATACTTGGGCGAGGATGGTGGCACGCAAGGGCATCACCTGGCAGTGGCTCCGGCGACCTCGTTTACGTCAGCTGACAAAGGCAAATTTAGTTTCTTTAGAGGTGGAGTCACTGATCCAGGAAATGATCACCAAGTATGTCATCATCCCGGTTCCTCAAAATTACCCAGTCTTTACATCCAAACTATTTCTAGTGCCCAAAAGGGACAGTGTTCAGATGAGGCCAGTCGTAGACCTGTCTTATCTGAACCTCCATATTCACAACGTGTCATTCAGGATGCTAACAGCAAACCAGATCAGGCTAACACGTCCGCCGGGAGGATGGATGTGTTCTTTAGACCTGACGGACGCGTATTGGCACGTCTCGGTAAACAAAAGATTTCAACGGTTTCTGGCCTTAAGAATAAAGCATCAGACTTATGTCTTTCAGAGGATGCCGTTTGGATTGAACCTAGCACCTCGCTTATTCACGAAATTAGTCCGGCAAGCCCTGATGCCCTTGTTAAAGCAAGGGATCAGGATTTTATGGTATCTAGACGACTGGCTAGTGGTGGCAGAGACGGAACAAGTATGCATAAATCATGTCAACATAACATTAAAACATGTCAAAACTCTAGGGTTCAAGGTCAACCTGGTAAAGTCAAACCTTGTTCCCTCAAGAGTAGTTCAGTGGATAGGGCTGGTCTGGGACACAGCTACTCTCACTCTGAGTCAGAGTGTGGACAATCGCAACAGATTTCGCAGGAAATTGTTTCTGTTCCTTCACAGTCTGACTACGACACGGAGAATCTGGGAGTCTCTGGTCGGCTCTCTCAACTGGATTCAACTAACTGTACAGTTGGGCCGGTTAAGAGTCAAACGTTTAATATTGGAGGGCAACAAATATTTTCCGCTATTGCCGGCGAAAAAATTATGGCCCATACCAAAATTAATCCACAACTTGCTAGCGGTCTGGGCGAAGAGGGAAACATTACACTCAGTCATGTCATGGACCTCTCCTCCGCCGACGGTATGGGTAGACACGGATGCGTCAGGAACGATAGGTTGGGGGCTTTCAGTCAAACCAAGGGCACCAGGGTCAAGGGCTTTGGTCCCATTTAGAAATCTCCCACATCAATGTCAAAGCATTACTAGTCCCCTTATATTTCCTTCTGGCTCACGGCTCTACTATACGGGGCAAGTCGGTGGCCTTCAGAATGGACAATCTGAATGCAGTTCACTGTATTCAGAAACAAGGGTCGACGAGATCTCGGGGGTTGCTAAACGTGTCAGAAAAGATTTTTATTCTAGCCAACAGGCTGGACATTCAGCTTCACGCATCTTATCTCCCAGGCGTAGCAAACGTCTGGGCAGACGCTCTGTCTCGGAGACAGAGCACAACAGTAGAATGGGCGCTCAAGCAAACCATTTTCGACCAAATGATTGCGGAGCCTTACCATCCACAAGTGGATTTGTTTGCGTCAGAGGAGACTCACAAACTCCCACTGTACCTCACCCGCCGGACGATAACGCCGGCGGGCGGGCCAGACGCACTGGTGACAGACTGGAACAGGTGGAGTTCCATTTATCTGTTTCCGCCGCCAGATGCGTCTCTAATGTGCCACGTAGTAAACAAACTACAGGATTATCGGGGCGTAGTCTCGCTAATCGCGCCCCTGTGGCCGGCGCAGTTGTGGTACCAGCAATTGAAGACGTGGTGCCCGGACCCGGTATCACTCCCGGTGGGGTTTTTCCACTTAGACACAATTGGCAACCTAAAGACCTCGCTGACTTTTGCATTATGGACATTCAGGAGGCCAAATGGCTAGCACCATATGGTAGAGACGTGACCAATAAATTCATGAATCAATATACCCACTCTACTAAGCGACAGTATCAATCGCATTGGCAAGCCTTTACTTCTTGGATTCTTAGAACAGAACAAACTGTGCCCTCGGTGGCTTTGGTTTTTAATTATTTAAATTATCTGTTCGAGCAGAAACGTTTATCTGTAGTAACCATAGACCCCTTTACATAAGGACTGGAAACGAGCACTCTCGGAGTTTGAAACTTGGGTCCATTGCTTAAAAGCAGTATCATGAAAGCAGTGGTCTCTCCGACTTTCTTAATCACAAAAATATGTACACAATCACAACTTTACATATAAATGCATGTAATTTCACACGCAATCGTCCATATCCCTGCCATATTGGCGACATAATGTCTCGCCAGAAAACGAACAGCCCAGGACGATGCCAGACGCCAGTCACCCACGAGACACGTTAGAGGCAACACATTTTTGTTCTGTTGTTCGTTATCTCTCAGCTTATTGCAAGTAATTTTCTTATAAATACTTACCAGTCACAAAAGGATCTGTGTTAATAACTTATTTAGCTGATATATATTAGAATTGAGCTGATGTCAACGGGTTGCTTTGATATGTACTGATAACCATTTTACAACTATTCTTGTTTTTTTGCTTTACAGGAACAATGCCGAAAAGATGTGCTGCATTCAATTGTCGTGGAAACTACAGGGGAGAGCCATACAGTCCTATGGTGTGTTTCCCGAATGAAGAACAAAAACGACATGCATGGATCAGTGCTATGCCAAATAGCCCAGAAAGTTTGAGAGACAGGTCGAAACTATGGATTTGTGCATCACACTTCGACTGCGATTGGGTCACACTTCGGGGAGGAAAACGACCAGCTGGGCCTCCTACAGTTTTTAAAGGTGTACCCAAGTCTTGCCTCAAACAACTTACGTCAGCTCCTAGGTTAATTAAAACAGTGACAAGTGAAGCAAGACTTAAAAAACAAACTGAATTTGAAAATGAACAAGACAAAATGCATAGTTATGACAAATTTGCAGGAGAGATTGGAAAACACTTCCCTGAGTTTTATATAATGCAAAATGGTAGAGAACTGACAATGTTTAAGACAGATGGTAATGGTAGAGCAGTTGATAAGTTTCTTCATTTTAAAGAGGTACAGTCTCCTTTTGGTTTTCTGCAGCTGGTAGTAGCAGAGAAAAGTGGCTTGGAGATACCAAAATGTAAACTGAATCTTCAAAAAATAGCTTGGTAAGTAAGTGGTCTCAAATTGAAGAAATAGTGAAAATTATGAACACTCATGAAACGACTAATACTGACCGCTTAACCCTCCCGCCCCGGCTACGCATTACATAAATATTCCCCGAAATCCGGGTGTTTTGGCCGAAAAACTTCTAGGCTAGGCTACCGTATCATTGTTATGCTGACTGCTTCCCGCATTCCCGCGCATCCCCAAGCGTAGCTGTGTTATTTACCTGTAGAATGGCGTTAAGTAGAGCTCTCTAAGTCAAGTGCTTGATTTGTGATGATGATTTCATTGGAGATAACTTTATGGCCAAAACAGCCACTTTACACTACTTTTCGATACTTAACAACAACATACAGGCACACACGAACAAGCGACGCTCTCCTTCTTGTGGCCGGAGATGCGGGGCGTCGGTCCAGCCGGCTGTTGTTTACATGCGTCAGACCGACGCCTCGCACACGAAGCTCACAGGCTTTCAAGCAATGGTACAATGTTGTACCACCCGGGTTCCTCGGGGCAAAACTTAATGGTACACACGTGTACCATCCGAGTTTGAAGGGTTAAAAAGAATAATTTCAGAACTTGATTCTATCACAGAATTTCATGAAATTGAAGGTTTTCAGTTCATTCAAGCACAGTTACAACTCCTTCTTATTCCTCCTAAAAATCGCCGATATACAAAGCATATGTTAATTCTTGCAGCAGAACTGTTTTGTATATCACCCGCAGCATATAGAATGCTTAGAAACTCCAAAGCAATTAGTCTTCCTTGTGAGAAACAGATTCGCCAATTGTTATCTCGCACTTATGCTGACAAGTGTCTCCCAATCCTTTTTGATCAGTTGAAGCCACAACAGCGGTTAGTTAAAATTTTGTTTGATGAAGTAAAGCTTAAGCAGGCCCTTAGATTTACAGGAGAGCATATAGTAGGCTATGCAACAAACGGACCAGAAAATCTAGCAACATCTGCTCTTGCTATTGAAGTTATTTGTCACTATGGAGGACCACGGTACATCATACAAATTCATCCTGTATCAAAACTGAATGCTATTCAACTGAAGGAAATATTACTTGAGGCTGTATATGTTGTTAAAGCTAGTGGTGGCCATCCAGTATCGTTCGTCTGTGACAACTGTCCACTGAATCAAGCTGTTTACAGAATGCTTGGGGGTCCTGGAAAAGTAACACTAGCACCAGATGGCATAAATGTTTTCCTTGTCTATGCTTATGTTCACATCCTCAAGAATATGAGAAACAACTGGATCACAGAGAAATGTCAAGAATAACATTTTAGCAAGGACGGTACAGAATATTTGGCGTGTTGGAGTGATGTTAAAGCTCTTTACAATGAAGATCAGAAGACACCACTTCGTCTGACAAAACTCACACGCTCATCAGTATTTCCTAAACCATTGCAACGTCAGAGTGTGCCCTTAGTTTGCCAAGTGTTCAATGAGAAAACGATTGCTGCATTTGAAGGTCTTAAAGGAACTGTTAAATTTCAGGATGGAACAGTGATATACATAACACTGGTAACCAATTGGTTTAAAATGATGAATGTTAAAAGCAAGTACAGCGCAGTTCATTTACGAGACCAATATCATGAACCTTGGACATTAAACTGTACAAACTTCAAAGCTCTGCAGGAAATGTGTACAGTTGTATCCAGCTGTCGGTGGACTGGTGGGCATGGCAGAGAGAAGAAACTAACACAGTCAACAGCAGATGCCTTTGTCATCACAACAAGGTATAACATAGAAGCAGCACAATATCTTTTTGAAACCCATGATTTTGCTTACATGCTACCTGCTGTTTTTTCACAAGATCCCCTAGAAAAGTTTTTTGGTCAAGCAAGACAACGTAGTGGAGGAAATTTTTACATTGACATTGGGGATGTTCAAGCAGCATCCAAAGTACAGCAGTTGCATCAGCTGTTGAAACGTGACATCGTTCCTGACTGAGCCAAAAAAGTAAGCTGTGAATTTTGTACAGCAGCAATAGATGATGGTGATTTACAACTTCTGGAAGAGCTGACATTACAAGACACTCAACTACTTCTAGATTCAGATGATACTTTAAAACATAAAATTGTCTACATTGGGGGATTTTTAGCTCATAAACATGGACAACAGGAAGTAGATTCTGGGGAATGCTTGTCATCAGAGTTTTTGACTGCGCTCAATCGAGGTGGGCTGAGTATGCTACACTGGCTACTGTCTTCTTTGTACATAGTGGCATCACCCTTCAAATGTCTCTTCAAGACTCGAAAAAGTGTTGTCGCAATTACTTGAAACAATGCTTGTCTTATGTAGATGCTCCTTTAGCTAGCCATTCAGGAGCATGCCAGACATTGTGTAATGTGTTGTTTAAGGCCTTTGTATTTAATACAAGCGATCGGGAGTGTACACTAGGCTGCTTAAGGCGACAAGAGAAACTTTCTAATGTTTAAGTTAATTATTGTGTTATGTGACTTTTGATATATGAAAAATTATGTGTAAAGTAATATTTTGCAAAGGTTTTACTTTAATTTCTTCTAATATTTAATTAATGTAAGTCATGGTATGATGCTTTGCTTGTATAATACATGTTCTTATAAACTATCTCATTATAACTGTATATTTTCCTATTATGTTCAATCACGAAAGAGACTTATGAGTCAATCAACCAAAAACAAATGTTTTATTTTCCTTTACTTGGTTGCTCTAGTTAATAAGATGTTGTAGAGTAAAAACACAAAGTCCCATATCCAGTAAAACTAACATAAGACCTCAGTTTGTGGGCCTGACAATGGACCCAAGTTCCGGGACCCGAGTATGGCCGACGCCAGTCCTTATGTAGAGGAGTCTATGGTAGTAACGTTAAAAAATCACTTAACAGCGATTAGGATACCGTTTTTGGACCTTACCGGTCTCTCCATACCAGTTGCGGAGGAAAAAGGTTTTATGAGGGCATGTTTTAAACTCCGCCCACCTCCCCGTCAGCTCATGCCTACCTGGTCTCTGGACAAGGCATTGTCATTACTTCATTCCCGTCTGTACCAAAATACTGCAGACTTTACATTACTTTTATAAAGGGCAGTATTCCTTATGGCCTTGGCTACCGGGAACAGAGTATCTGAGCTGGCGGCGATGAGCAACAACACCTAATTGCCTCAGGTTTGGTAGGCTTAATGAGTGTATTCACATTGCACCTTCCCCAGGGTTCATAGCCAAGAATGAGCACAGTGAACACGTATTTTCAGAGTTCACGGTGCCGGTGTTGAAAAGGGGAAAGGTGCACCATAATTTATGTCCAGTGCAAGCTCTAACCAAATATTTGAGAGTGGCACCTCTAAATCACCACGGTGCTTTATGGGTAGCAAGTACGGGTAAACGCTTGATGAAACGTAGACTGGCTTCTCTCTTGGTCGAGGTCATTAAAGAGAGTAATCCCAGCGTTGTGGGTAGGGCCCACGATTTACGCAAGTGGGCGGCTTCGTTACGTTTCCTTAAGAATTTTTCTGTTGAAGATATTACGTCCACACAGTTGTGGGCCTCTAATCATACGTTTTTGACTCGTTACCTTTCAGTAGCTCTAGACAAACCTTCCTTGCCATGTATAGCTTTAAGGCAAAGGGTCTAGGTGGCCCCTAAGTCACTTATTGTTTAATTTCAAGAAAGGCGGGGGGGGCAGTCAGTGTAACATAGGACACATTAGACCCCTCCAGAGTATGAGAGCTGTGATACTGTTTATGGGTGTTGTGATATGTAAATTTCTTTGTACTATTCATTACAGGAAATTGTGCTAGTACAATTATAGTACAAACAACAGTGTTGTTGTAAGTAGTTTTTGGGCTGAGAAGCAATCTAATTTAAGCATTGGTTATATTTTGCAAGATATATCCACTAATTTTATGGGGTTTATATGTCCACATGTAAACTTATAAGTTTTATTTTTTCACCACTTAATTTAAGTGGGGTGCCTTGTTAACTGGCGGATCTGTTCTCAGAATCTCAGAGTTAACCCTTTTTATCAAGCAGGCTTCTTTGAAGCACGCTCCTGCTTGTACCCCTTTTTGTATAGTTGTGCTGTATAAAGTTTATGCACCAAATATATCTTTTTTACAAAGTAAGAATACTATGTGGTTGTTTGATTATCTGCCTTTGCTAGAGTTATGATATGATTACGAATGTCCCTCTCCAGTCTTAGATATCAGGCATAATCGTCAATGATGGAGGGGCCACTAATAAATTATAGGTTTGACTCCTGCAAGGAGATAAAGAAAACCTAATATTTAGTAGTGGCCCCGTAATCATTGACTGGGGCCCTCCCGACCATCCCCTTCCCATTCGTTGATGTATTAAGGATTTTGGTTTACTTGATATGTCAGTGAAGGAAGAATGACGCCTGAGTCAGCGTCTGGTCAAAGATCCACACAAGTACATCCATGAGTATATGGAAAGCTTATGAATAGTTATTCTTATTTTCTTTTTGTTTTTTATTTGTTACAAAGTTTTTTCGTAGTGAGAACCCAATTTCATAATAACTGAACCATGAGTGAGGTTGCGTGCGCTCATGATGAAGGCTCCTCAATTTTTTATGCTCTGCGCGGTAGATTCAAAACTACGGCGGATGAGTGTTTGAAGAGGGTGCCTTATGTAATAGTCATAATCGTCAATGATTACGGGGCCACTACTAAATATTAGGTTTTCTTTATCTCCTTGCAGGAGTCAAACCTATAATTAACTCTTAACCCTCTCCGACATATGACGCAAATTTGAGCCTATTAGGGATACTTTAAAGCCTTTTTTTACCATCAGGGGTATTTATAAACCGTTAGTTTAGTTACTTCAACCTCTGCAGTTGTCTTTGAGTTAGCTGTGGGCAGAAAACTAATTTTGGAGAGGTAATTATAAGAGTGAGAGAACTCTATTTCTTATTGCTAATCTGGCAACCTCTGCGTCATATGAGTCTGAAGGGGTTAAGCCTTCACTTGCCATGCCCGATGATAATAAATACAAAAGTTAACCTCTCATTGACAAAATAATGTTAAAAAAGTGAAATAATTAATTCTGAATTTTAAGAAAGCAAATAAAACTAGGGAGAATGAAAATACAGTATTAATTTAAGTAAAAGGTATTACAGTGCAAGCTATTCTGAGATAATATGGTCTACAAAATGCTAACCGTATATCATTCTAAAATAAATATAACTTAAAATTAAACAAACATGCAGAAGGATGCAGTATGTACCGGTACCTGTACTCAAATGGTCCAGTAATGTATAAATACAGATACAGTACTATACTATAATTAATTAAGAAACATTTCCCAGTAAATACAGATTTCTAATTAGCAAATCATTATTATACAATACACTGTTATACGTCACAAGTATATACTGCATATGTATAAGAGGATTTCATGTATTATATACTTAAAATATATAGAATTAACACCTGAATTTAAACTGAAAAAAAAGTTTCCATATATGCCAAGATGCCCTGAAGGTGCTGTGAGTCTTACCTGTCTGAGGATGTTACTGCGCTTCAGGTCAGATTTGAGGAGGAGTAGTTTGAACGCTGCCGCCTGACACTCCTCGTCCTTCATCAGTGTGGACACCCAAGCCTCCTGGTCGGCCATGCGCGTCGTCAGAACTCCCTTGAGGTGCGAGTTAACCAAGTCGGCTTCCTCTAGTAGGGCACCAACGCGTAGGCCTTGCTCCTGTTGTATCGCTTGGCGTCTCTGTTCTGCCGCTGCTTCTTCAATCAGCACAGATTTCATGGCAGCAATGACTTCTGATCGCCGCAATTCCGCTGAGGTATCCGCTAGACCAGAGAGGAGGGACTGCATTTCCTTCTCCTGGTCCTTAAGCAAGCTCATGAATTCTTCGCTCTTGACGCCAGACGCAGTACAAAGCTCCTGCAAGGCTGCAGCAGTTTCCTGTTCGGCGGATGTAAGGTCCCTGAGGAGAGCCCGTCGTTCTTTTTCCTTAGCAGACACTAGACCTTCGACCTCAATGTCTAAATTGGCTTGCTGGGTAGTTAAGTCATTAATGAGGGCTTCCTTATTGCTAGAAATGGCAAAGTACTTCTCCAGCTGTTCGGCTTGTTCTGCTCGCATACTCTCTTCAATGTTGTACTGCTCCTGCATCATGGCAAGCTTCTTCCTCTCATAGTCCAAAGCTTCGACTGGAGTTTGGCATATGCCTTCTAACAAATGCTGCTTATTGCTGCTCATGTCTTTCAGCATGCGATACAGTTGCTCCTGTTCCCTGGCTTGGAATTTCTCCTCTGCCACCATGTGAGCCTTCATTTTCACATCCTTCCTGTTCATGTAGCTTTGCAAGGCTTCATCCGTGGTGGTCTGGTCGGAGTCGGTTAGTGAGCGGGGAGATGTGCAATCTGGACTGTCTGCAAGCGATTCACTCAACCCAACATACTCTATCCCATGATCTTCACACAATCGTCTCATTATTGCCTCCACACCCTCACCAACCACCTCGGGCGGGGGAGATTTCATCTTATCGTTGTCAATGTCTAGAGTTTGTAAGCTTTTCTGTAATTTACAAAACTCCTTTGGCAGGACTGTTAGGCTATTTCCGCAGAGGTTTAACACTCGCAACCTGGACAAGGCACAGATACTTAGAGGCACTTTTGAAAACTTATTTGAAGAAAGGTTCAGCTCTTGAAGATGTGACATATCAGCTAGCATGGGCGGCAAGGTTTTCAACTTATTGTGGCTGAGATTTAGCACTTTCAACTTTTTCAACTTGTTCATGCAGTCTGGCAAATGACCTAACTTATTGCTGGACACATCTAAAACTTCTATAGCCTCTAGTTCATGAAGCTTGCCCCCTTTTTCTAATGAAGAGAGGCTGTTGTTCTGAAGTAGAAGGGACTTTTTCTGGAGTAGCTTGCACATGACAAAAGTATCCGGAGGCAGCTCAAGCATTACACAGTCGGATAAGTCGTAAACAGGCTCGGGATTCTGCTGGGCCATTACGACCTTCAGCCCCAGCTTGGCCTTTTGCTCCTTGTTGCTCATAGTAGTGGTAGATTTATCCTTCTTGAACAGTCCTCCCAGGGGCATTCTGATGCCACCGCTTGCTCCCCTACACTAACACCCCCTCCACCCACCCTCATCACCTCATTAACAGTTCATGGGTATCATTGTCTAAGCAGTTGGGTAAAGTTGGCATGTGCAGTTCTTTCTCGTCCGTCACATGCTAGGTAATACAGCACCGGTACAGTATTTGTATGTGCAGTTTTTTCCATAGGCTACATCACATGGTACTCAATTCTCAATATTTCACAACAATAACTGTCAAGAAATATTGGTAGAAGTAAACATTGTAGAGTATTGCACAATATTATTGCCTCACATGTTAGTTTCTCAACTTGAGTTTCTGAAAAGAAAGATTTAATTTTAATTTTAATTTTAGTTGTCATAGTATTAGGCTATTAGCTAAGGGACCCACCGAGGGCTGATCACAAGCAACATGGTCTGTGGGGTTGTGGAGGAGAGGGAGGAGATTATAGCACAAGAATGGTCTATTTGGTGTTAGAAAGATTAATAGTCTACCAGTACAGTCAACAGTGGCGAATTCGGACGACTTTTCTGTTTTTGTACCTTCGAGTCTAGATTTTTGTTCTATCGAAGATTTTAAGTATTGTATGTGAGGCTAGTCCACTAGTGTATCAAGTCATAACAGTAAAAAAAAATATGTCTTTTATATATTTTTTAAATATAATATAATTATGGGTGTCCGAATTAGTACCCAATCCGGGGTAATTTCGGACATGTGATCTAAGTTTTAACATTCACAGAAAACGAAAGCATATGACTACCCTGAAATCCCAGTATGAATTCGGACGTGTGTGGGGCTAATTCGGCTATTTTGGACTTTGTGAGGGCTGTCAAAACTTTAATACAGTATTTATTTTTTTGTTTTTTACCGTATATATCTTAATAATAGCACGATTCCTATCCCTCCCTCCCTCCCCATCTCTCTAATATCCCTCTGCCCCACTCTTTCCCCTCTCATCCCTCCTGCTTTATCTCCCACGCTCCCCCCCCCCCCCAACCTATCTTTTATTTTAATTAGATGGCCTTTCTCTCACTTCCCGAAATCTCCTCCCCTCTCTCTTTCTCAGTCTCCCCTTTTCCCCCCCTCTCTCTTTCTACTCCCCCTTTTCCCTGCCCTTTCTCTTTCTCACCCTACATTCTCCCCCTCCCATCTATCTTTCTTCCTCTATGCTGCTTCTCCTCCCTCATCCCTTTTCCCCTCTTCACCACTCTCCTCCCTCTCATTACTACTTCCCTCCCCCCTCCCTCTCCACCACTTCTGCTTGTGTTCTAGTTTCCTTTTCCATTTCCACACATTCTCCTTCCCCTTAACTACTGGTAGCCAATTCTCCACTTTGTTTTTTTACAAAGTTGGAGGAGGTTATGTTTTGTCTCTGTTTGTCTGTCTGTCCGTTTGTCTGCAAAGAAGATATCTCACAAAGTTATGAACCGATTTTCACAAAATTTAGTGGGTTGATAGTATATGCCCCAAGTAAGAAGTGATTCAATTTAGGAAGTGATTGGTAGAGCGCATACCTCTGCCAGCGTAGGTGGCTCACAAAGTTATCAACCCATGTTCACAAAATTTAGTGGGTTGATAGGATAGGCTTATGCGCCAAGTAAAACGTGATTCAATTTAGTAGGTGAACGTTATAGCGCATACCTATGCCAGCGTAGACAGAGGTAAGCGCTCTACCGAGTGCTCCTCTAGTTTACATCAGTTTATGCTACCTGTTCTGCGTCTCTTTCTTCAGTCTGTGGCTAATTTTCTTATAGTAACATTTACATCTGATGCTGGTATCAATTCAGTGCAAAAATAGCATATTATTTTCCTTGTCCGAATTTACCCAACTTGCATTAAAATTTTGAAAATTTAATTAACAACTTATGAGATACAGTAATGCCAATTAGTTATTTTGCATTTTGACACTACTCAATAGAATAGCCTACACCAGGGCAACCATGAGTATTTATTAGTGGCCCCTCCATCATTGACGATATGCCTATTAACTAATAGCTCTCTTTCGAACACCCGCGGTCAGCCTGTTTGAAACACCCGCCACAGGGGAAAGAGTGCCAACATCATAAGTGCAACGCTCATTCTCTTATGGAATCGTCTTTATGATTGGGTACTCACTACTAAAAAACTCCGAAAAAAAAAGTAAAAAATAAATTTTAACTTGAGAATTGTTATAATAAAGATTCCCAACTCGTGGATGTCTTTTGTGGATTCTATCCGAGATGCTGAACCAGGCAATGCCATTCCTCCTTCCTTCCCCTGTGGCCGTCCCAACAAGTGTGCCTAACCTGTCCTCCGCTTCATTCGACACTCGTTCACCTCTAGTGAGTCTTTTGCTCATTTATATTTATCTGAGATGTTATAGAATAGGTTTAGATTAGCCAGGACGGTCGGCCCCATTGGTACGCCCACAGGAAGTGTTAAAATAGGGTACTTGTGCATAGGCGCCCACTCGGTTCGCCTCGGACTCGTGCGCCATGTGTATTTGTTTTTGTTTCTGCGCCTTAGCTTTTGCTACAACCTAGTTACAGTATATAGGAGGCTATATATCCACGGAACTATGTTACGCCGTGATCCCCGAAGGGGTGGCCATGAACGAACCGCCCCCATGCACCTCTGTCCCCAGTCAGTCGACGCCCCTCCCCCCAACCAGCACCGCCTTCGTTCATGTACTTCCTCACTCCATCCTTCCACCTCTCATTCGGTCTACCTCTCCCTCTCTGTCCCTCCACCTCGCTCTCGTACACCCTCTTAGTCATTCTCTCGCTTTCCATACGGCCGAACCATCTCAAGTTGTTCCTTTTCACACTTTCCAGTACATCTACCTCCACACCACACCTCCTTCTTACTTCCTCATTAGTCTGTCTATCCCTCCATGTAACTCCGCACGCACTTCTTAAGTAATTCATTTCCACTGCTCTCACTCTTGGTCCGAGTCTCTCAACCAACGTCCATGCTTCGCTTCCGTAAGTCAGTGTCGGGATTACCACACTGTCATGCAAGGACTTCTTCACTTCCATACTGACCACCCTATTTCTTGTTACTGCTTTCAGCGTTCCTACAACCCTCTTCCCCTGTTGTACCCTCTCCCACACTTCTTCATCCATAGTCCCATCTATACTCAACACACTGCCCAGATACTTAAAAGAGTTGACGATCTCCATAGCCTGACCGTTCAGCTTCACCTCACACTCTGTGACTTCACCCCTTTTGAAGACCATAACCTTGCTCTTCCCCGCATTTACCTTCAAATTCCGTTTTTCGCACACTGTTCCAAACTCATTTACCAGACCCTGCAACTCCCATTCATTATCACTCATCAGAACTGTATCATCCGCAAACAGCAGTATAGGTAGCTTCCACTTAATTCCCTCCCTTTTCAGCGATACACCAACATCCACTGCTCTTGATAGTATTTCTTTCATGACTCCATCCATATATACAGTAAACAACCACGGGGACATCACACACCCCTGTTTCAAACCAACATTCAGGTCAAAGAACTCGCTCTGCTCACTCTCCACACGTACTGCCACCTTTGCACCCTCATACATGCTCTTCACTGCTTTCAGCAACTTGCCATCTACTCCGTATATTCTAAGTACTTTCCACAAACCTTCTCTATCCACTCTGTCATAGGCCTTCTCCAAGTCCATAAAGGCAACATACACCTTTTGTTTCTTCTCCAGATATTTCTCCACAACACAATTCAGGGTAAAAATCTGATCTGCACACCCTCTTCCCTTTCTAAAAACCTCCCTGCTCGTCGCCTATCCATTTCTCCGTTCTCACTCTCACTCTCTCAATCACTACCCTACTGTATACCTTCCATACTACGCTTAGAAGACATATTCCTCGGTGGTTACCACACACTCCTCTTTCCCCTTTGCCCTTATATAGGGGGACTATTATGCCAGTCTTCCAGTCATCGGGTGCACTCCCCTTCTCCCATGCTAGTTTGCACATTTTCCATACCCATTCGATCACTATCTCACCACCATACATATTCATAACAATACATAATATAAATAAAAGTATGCAATAATTAAACAATAATAAGTCATTGTTTACTCACATTAACCCACCAGACCCGGTTGGGCTCTGAGAAACCCATAACAAATGCGCCCGCGGAACCCGGTAGGGCTCTGAGGCACCGGCAGCTTGAAAGCCTGGTGTGCGAGGCGTCCGTCCGACGCTTGTAAACAACAGCCGGTTGGACCGACGCCGCGCATCTCCGACCACAAGAAGGAGAAGCGTCGCTTGTTCGTGTGTGGGTGGGTGTTATTGTTAAGTAGTGAAAAGTAGTGAAACGTGGCTGATATCACCACAAAGTTCTCTCCACGGAAATCGTCATCACAACTGAACCAGTTGACTTAGAGAGCTCTACTCAATGCCATTCTACAGGTACGAAACACATCTACGCTTGGGGATGTGCGGGAATGCGGAAGCAGTCAAAATAACAAAGATACGGTAGCCTAGGCGTAGATGTTTTTCGGCCAAAACCCCCAGGTTTTGGGGAAATTATAGAATACAATAACCGGGGCTGGAGGGTTAAGCTAGGCGGCTCCGAGGCAAACCCCCGCGGCAGGGCGAGTGCAGCTATGCTACCCCGTCTCCGTTTTTCTTATAAATTAATCTAACATTCGACTCAGTAAGTCCCAACTGCCTGGCTACAACTGAATTTCCTTTTCCAGCATCCTTTAACTCGATAACTTTCTGCTTTAGTTCCAGTGTGATGGTCAGCCGCTCAAGGTATACAAATTTCTCACAGAGCTATGCGTGCACTAGAGCGGGGGCAAAAAAATATGGCCGACTACCCCCTCCCACCCGGTACCCAAGCTGGCTGTGACGTATGACGTATCTCGCACAGCTGTGAAGAAACTCGTACATTTGGGTTTCTCCCCAGATTTGCTTACCTTTATTCCGGCGCTCGCACACTTCGAACAATATTAGCACAGTTTGGAATTATTAAATTAATATTTTTGGTAGCTCGCACAACTCGTGAAACGCACAGCTCGAACACGCACAAATGGGGACCCTACTGTATATGACTGAAGAAGCAGGAGTGCATCTCCCTGCACACCAAAGCCAGAAAGGTCTCTCAGGAGCAACTGATGGTCAATAGTATCAAACACTGCAGAGAGATCCAACAAAACCAAAAGAGAACACCGTCCACAACATGTATTCGAGACTAAATCATTATAAATCCTGCTCAGGCCTGTCTCCGTTGAGTGGAGCTTCCTATAAGCAGACTGAGACTGGGGAATGACACTGTTTCGCTCCAGAAAAGGCAGCAACTGGTCCAGTATTGCACGCTCGACAATCTTAGACAGAAATGACAGATTAGACACAGGGCGATAGTTTACCAAATTATCACAATCTAGGTCTGCCCTCTTCAGTAAAGGCCGAATTAAGGCATGTTTTTCAGAATTTGGAAAACAATTTTCCTCAAAGATACGATTGACAATTGAAGCAATGAAAGGTGACGCAGTCTCATAAGCTGTACCGTAAACCCGGGTAACTTCGGACATTTTTCGAGTTTTTTTAACAATATCTCCTGACTGTAAACACATTATAGAGATTTAACTAGGTCAAGTGATGTGTGGTGATAGTGCGCGGTAATCCAGGAAGCCTCCTAAAATTATCCCCCATAATAAGAGAGCTATCCTTATCCTAAATGGTGTCCGAAATCATCTTGAAAAGTGGCTAACTTCGGACATGTATGGATAACTTCGGACATACAGTGATTTCTTATGGAAAATTATTGCCAAGAAAGCTGGGATAACTTCGGACAAGCGGAGGAGAACTTCGGACGTACGTTCGTGGTTTTATTTCATTCATTTTTCGGCTCCTACTATTTTATATGAATATTTTATTATTGCTGCTTATTCCTGTCCGATGTCTTACTGGAAAATGCACAGTCAATACTTTTAGGCCTGTATAACTAGTATAGGAGGGGGTTATATACGATGTTTAATATATATTCTTTTGGGATCTGTTCTCGTTAGGCATTGAACTCACTCTTAGAAAATATTGAGCAGGAAAAATAACCAATGCTGTCAAATCAATAACTCGAAAATTAACTAGGCCTAGTGAAAATATATAGGTATGTATACTGTACTCTATCACTGCATATACATTTTTATAGGTATAACGTACCAGTATGTGTTGGTGTTTCTTACGGCAGATAACAATTTTTTTGGATAAGATATATGCCTCTCCTAATTTATACTGTATACTGTATATTATATATCCAGAATTATCCTAAATACATAAATCGGTTAGCATATTATCATATTTTTATGGGTTTTTGGACTCAGAGAATGATTATTTGATCTTTAACCACCATTTTAACCCGCTGAGTGCCAGGGACGTATATATACGTCCTCGCCGAACAAAAATCGTAGCAGCGAAACGACTGCACCTATGGCTTTCATATTTTTACCACATGTACCTTACCCTTTTGGCTACCCACCACAAAAATCCCAAATCCCTCCTCCCACCCACTCGCTGACTGTCGGTCCCGTCAGAAGGAAAAAAAATAAAATCTGTGGCGGCGAAACGATTGGACCAATCGGTTCCATATTTGTGTGACAAGTCTCTTACCCTTCTGCTTTCCCTCCACCACACCTCCAACCACCTCCCACCACCCACTTCCAGCGTAGAAAGGAAAAAAAGGAAAAAAAAAAAAAAAAAATCCGTGGTGGCGAAACTACCTCACCAATCGGCTTCATATGTGTAACACAAGTCAATTACCCTTCTACCTTCCCCCCACCAACCCCAAAACCACCCTCCCAACCATACATTCCGATACCATAAAAGTCTCTGTAGTCTATAGTGTCTTTTCAGCTACTTTCTGGACCATCGGGGACCTGATTTCTGGCGAGGGGAGTGTTTTTTTTACCATTATCCTTCCTTTCTCTCCCAACTTGATAGATTTAGCCCCCCCCCAAAAAAAATCTGGCACTGGCAGAAGCACACCGTCAAAATTGGCTGGCACTCAGCGGGTTAATGATGGACAAGTATTATGAATTATTTTCATAGGGAAAATAATAACAAACAATTTGTTTGTTCCATGTCCGAAGTTACAATTTTTTTTTGTGGAAAACACCATAGGTTAAATGATAGTGTTCTAGCTAGAGCGTTATACAAGTGTAACAAATTTCCTTTGGTGGATGTTGTCTCTGGTAATTTTACTACAAAATTATATCAGTCACAATATCATTCATACAAACAAATTTCTTCAGGGTGATAGAAGTTTGGCAAGGTAGCGAAAAATGTACAAATTTTCGTCATATATATAATATTTTTTTGTGTACATATACTCATGTCAGTTCCCTAGGGCTTTTACATGCTCTTCCTTTGCCATTTCTCTAAACGGACCCCACAAAAAAAACAATAAAAAGCGTTTCCATTATATAATGACAATGGCTAATTACTTATTATCGCAGGCGGGTGCCCAACCCCGAAAAGGGTTGAAATAGGGGAGCTATCCCCCCGCCAAAGGCGGCTTTCTAGGGCCTTTCCTAGCTGATGCTGAGAGGATTGGGTTCTAGTCATGTGGTGATGGGCTGGTCTATTAGAGTGAGAACTGAGCAATCTCTGCCATACCCATAGCTTACTCTGACTGTTCCTTTTACTTATATATTTTCTAGATCTCAAGTGACGGCGTCTCTAACGTGGATTGACCTCCCAATCTACCAAGATTGGAAGCCAAAGCGTCACATTTTTCCCTTGCCCCTCAACTTTCTCTTCATAATTGCTGAGCGACACAGGGCCCTGGGTGGGGCTTTGGTTTCCCGGGCATTTCCGCACCCTCCTCAGCTCCCCGCCATGGAGTGGCTTCGGTCACCCAGGCTTTATTGTGGTCGGCGGGGAGGGTTCTGTGGGGGTGCTCGGTTATGGCCTTGGCCTTGCTCAGGGCCTTGGGGCTGTTCGGCCAGGCAGCTTGGGGAACAACAACAACAACAACTTATTATCGCCGATGTCCGAAGTTACGACCCAAGTCCGAAGCGACCCGGTTTTACGGTACTTATCTTTGATACATTTATCGGGTCCAATGAACAGAATGTATTATTGAGTTCTCTTATGTGTGTCAAGGCATTTAGGGAGTTAATTGGCTGAAAATGTGTGAAGGCAGAGTCTACGGCCAACGGCCGAGAAGGGACCACAGAGTACTCTCCAAGAGCAGGGGTATTGTCGAACTCATTTCTGCTTTGAGCAATCTTGTCCGCAAAGAAATTTTGATGCAAGATCAGCAGATGCGACAGATAACAACAACTCCTCGATTACGGGATTCCTGTCTTATGTAAAAAAATTTTTTTTGCTCTTTCCTTACTCAAGGGACCTTACACTTTTAGCGCGGATAAGTGCTACTTTTCTTATTTTGTCAATTTGATTTTCTATCTATCTATCTATCTATTGCCTCAACAAAATTGAGGAAAAGAACGAACCCAGAATTACCAATGAAAAGAAAGCTTTGGACACTGATAAGAAGAAAGAAACGATTGTGGGATAGACTAAAAGTGTTAAAATAGAACAGGGGGTCTAGTATAGAAGCTAAAGAAGTGGATTTGGAATGTAGACAAATAAACAATAAAATAGGTGGGAGACAAGGAGGGGGGTGAAGGAGAGGGAGAGAGAGATTGCAAAAAATGTGAAGGATAATACAAAAATATTCTGGAAGTACATTCAGGAAAAGTTAACAAGAAGAGTAGGTATCCCAGAACTGATAGGAGAATTGGATGGTAGGAATAGAGCAGAAACTGATAAGGAGAAAGCAGAGGTGCTGGGGAAATACTTTGGGGAGGTACTAACAGTGGAGTCGGATGATGCAGTGCCTACTATTCCCATCAAACAGGCACCGACACTAGAACTAATAGAGTTTTCTCATGCTAGAATAAGAAGGGCTATAGAAAAAATGAACAGAAGTCCCCGGGACCGGATGGGATACATCCAAGAATCATAAAGGAAGGAGGTGAGATGTTAGTAGTGCCATTAATTTTTTTATTTGAGGTATCTTTTAATACAGGACAAATCCCAATGGACTGAGAGAGGCGAACATAACAGCTATTTTTAAGAAGGGAAAGAGAAATGACCCAGGAAATTATAGACCAGTCAGTTTGACAAGTGTTGTGTGTAAACTAATGGAAACGGTAATTAGAGAAGGAATAATGGAGCATATGAAATCAAACCAACTTTTAAGTGGGAGACAGTTCGGATTCTTGCCGGGGAGGTCGACAGTACTACAGCTAATTAAGGTGGTAGATGATTGGATGCAAATTCTGGAGGATGGTGATGTTATAGACGTGGTACAGTATATTGCGATTTTATGAAGGCCTTCGATAAGGTCCCACATAAAAGGTTAATAGAGAAAGTTAGAAGCTATAATATAGGGGAGAAATGTGTGAAATGGATAGAAGCCTTCCTGAAAGATCGGAGACAGAGGGTACTGGTGAATGGAATTGGCTCGGGGTGGAGGGAAATTACAAGTGGGGTACCTCAGGGATCTGTGTTGCGACCACTACTGTTCATTATATTTATCAACGACTTACCTGAAGTTATAACTAATGGAAGTGAGATATACCTGTATGCGGATGACACTAAGCTGTATAGAAGAGTGAGGAGTAAGGAAGATGTGGGTTTACTTCAAGGAGATGTGGAGGGCATGAAGGGATGGTCTGAGCATTGGTTAATGCCTTTTCATCCAAAAAAATGCAAGTACATGCGGATTGGGACAAGCAAGATAGACAAGGTAGGATACAGTATGTATGAAGCGATGGAGGAAGTTAATGCAGAAAAGGATGTACTGTAGGAGTAGTTTTTTGTTTTTTGTTTTTTTTCTATGTGATTGAGGGAGGCAAAAGGCATAACTGCCTATAGCGAGTGCCTCCCCCATAGTTGAAAGAGTGACAGGGCCAAAATCAAGGGACGTTCGAGCCAAAATGCCTGGACACACGGAGTTTGAAGCAATTTAAGTCATAGGAAGAGGGAAAGACTGATTCTGGGAGAGAGTTCCAGAGCTCAGATGTTGAGTAGAAGAAAGTTTGAGAGTAACGTTTCACTCTTGGGTTGGAGAGTTGCACAGAGTAGGGGTGGGATTGAGTTGCAAGACGGGTACCACGTGCCCTACGTAAAGGAGGTGGTATGCACTGGGATAGCTCTGAGGAACACTGATTATTATAGTAGCGATAGAATAGCGAGAGAGATGCAACATTGCGGCGGAGAGAGAGAGATTGCAGAGAGTTGGTGAGTGGACGGGAGTTAATAATACGAAAGGCCTTCCTTTCAACTTTGTCTAGGAGAGCGGTGTGAGAGGAACCTCCCCACACATGTGAACAATACTCAATACAAGGGCGCACTATGCCCCTGTACAGAGCAAGAAGCTGTGATAGACAATAAGTTAATTTCTCAGAACATTTAGCAGAAAAGATACACAAAGCCAATAGAATTGTAGGGCTGATAAGGAGGACATTTGTGTCACTTGGCGAAGAAATATTCAGGAATCTCTATACAGCGCTGGTTAGGCCGCACCTGGAATATGCGAACCAGGTGTGGGCTCCATATATGGTAAAGGATATAGAAGCAGTGGAGAAAGTGCAGAGGAGAGCTAGCAAGCTATACCAACGTTGAAGAACGCGGGCTATGAGCAGAGGTTGAGGACACTGGGGCTTCCGACACTGGCATATAGGAGAAAGAGGGGATATGATAGAGACTTTTAAGATAGTGTCAGGAATGTATGATGAGGATGTGTGTGAAGGTATCTTCTTGATGTGGGAGGGAACAAGAACGAGAGGACACCTAAGAAAATTTACAAAGAAAGAAATAGGCTTGAAAAGGCAAAGAACTCATTTTGTGATAGAGTGGTAAATGAGTGGAACGCACTGCCCCAGTATGTAGTCGATTCCGAATCAATAAGGAAGTTTGAAAGTAATCTTGATAAAATATGGGGAAGACAAGATTTGAAGTTTGATTATAAAGCAAAAATACAGAATAGTAAAAATGTTGCGTCTGCTACCGCCGCCGCCAACACCGTGAACGACCGCAGCAGTGCAAGTACTGGCATTGAGCTGGATACACAGGCCTAGTTTGCCTTTTTCCGGAGGATCTACTGTAAGAAACTGTAAGTGATCCCCGAAGGGGTGGCCACGAACGAACCGGCCCCAAGCACCATCAACACCCCAGTCAGTCGCCGCCCCTCCTCCCAACCAGCACCGCCTTCATTCATATACTTCCTCACTCCATCTTCCACCTCTCCTTCGGTCTACCTCTCCCTCTATGTCCTTCCACCTCGCTCTCGTACACCCTCTTAGTCATTCTCTCGCTTCCCATACATTCCATATGGCCGAACCATCTCAAGTTGTTCCTTTTCACACTTTCCAGCACATCTACCTCCACACCACACCTCCTTCTTACTTCCTCATTCGTCTGTCTATCCCTCCATGTAACTCTGCACGCACTTCTCAAGTAACTCATTTCCACCGCTCTCACTCTTGGTCCGAGTCTCTCCACGAACGTCCATGCTTCGCTTCCGTAAGTTAGTGTCGGGATTACCACACTAATAATAATAATAATAAGCATGTTACTTATTTCTCATAAGCGCCAATTTTTCCGAAGAATTCACTAGCGCTCGAAAAGAGAAAGAAAAAAGAACAAAAATCAATGCATCAAAAGAAGGCTCATATACAACACACATTTAACAATCACTAGCAGTGGCAAAATAGCCTAAACTCTATAGCCATCTGTCATGACACCTCTCTCAAGATCATAGCTTCTCTCAAAGAGAAAAGTCTTAAGTTGTCTCTTGAAGCATTCAACAGAACTCAGTTGTCTCATGGACAGCGGCAACCTGTTATACAACCTCGGAGCCATGTAGGAGAATGACCTCTCAAAGAAAGAAGACTGCTGGAAAGCCCTTGGTTCATCAAGACGAAAAGGGTCATTGTCATGACGCACAACTACACCATGGTGTGCCGGTGGGCGCCTGAGCAGCTCCGCAAGGTACCTAGGCTCACCAAATTTGAGAACCTTAAAAGTCACCAAACACAACTTAAATTCTATTCTTGCTCTTACTGGCAGCCAGTGCAGTTCTATGTGAAGAGATGTAGTAGGAGTTCTAGGTGGAACACCAAAAATTAGTCTTGCGGCCCTGTTAAGAACAGACTGAACTTTCTTCAAAATATAATTTGGAAGACCCACCAACAGGGCATTGCAATAATCAACATGAGAGAAGACCAATGAGTGAACCAACGTCAGGAGGCAACGTCTGGTTATAAACGGCTTCACCAAATAGAGATTTCTGATGTGCAAGTAACAACTTTTAACTATCTGGTTTACATGCTCTTTGAAATCTAATCGGGAGTTCACATATACACCCAGATTTCGAACAGAGTTGGCCGGTCGCAGCTGAGATCCACCCACATTGATGGAGAGGGCACCTACCATATCATCAGCTCTTCTATTTCCTCGGATGATGAGAATATCAGTTTTACCATCATTTAGTTTAAGTTTTCTCGCTCTCATCCACTTCTTGATATCAGACATCAACAATTCCATCTTACTCCGTATATCAACTATATTTGTGATTCTCACATAAATCTGGGTGTCATCTGCATAAAAGTGAAAGGTGACATTATGTGCACGAAGCAGAAGAGACAAACTGCTAATATAAATTATAAATAGGATAGGACCCAAAACTGATCCCTGCGGAACACCATACTGCAGGGGTGTCGAGTCCGAGACCACTTGATTTACCATCACACTCTGGGATCTACCTGACAAGTACGACCCAAGAAGCAAGAGAGCGGAGTCACGCACACCACAATCATAAAGATCACTCAATAACAACTCGTGATCCACTGTGTCAAAAGCCGCAGAGAGATCAAGCAAGACCAATAGTGAGGCCACACCATTGCAAATGTTCTCAACTAGATCATTATGTACTCTAATCAATGCTGTTTCAGTTGAATGATGCTGTCGGTAAGCAGACTGAAAAATTGGGATACTTTCATTCTGCTGAAGTAGTGGTTGTAATTGGTCAAGTATTGCACGCTCAATATCTTTGATATGAAGGACAGGTTGGAGACAGGACGATAGTTCAACATGTTCTCAACATCAAGTCCAGGTTTCTTTAGAGTAGGTCGGAGTAGTGCATGCTTTTCAGAATGTGGGAAGCTACCTTCAGAGAAGCACTTATTAATTATTTTGGAAATAAACTCAACTGTGTGATCATAGACTCTTGGTAGCTTGGAAACATTTATGGGATCCAACGGGCAAAATGTTTTATTGAGGTTTCTTATGTAGGACGAGATCATGTCCACCTCTACTGAGTGAAAGGATGGGAGGACATTGTTAGGAATGTGTCGGGGTTGGAGTACAACTGAAAGTTCTTCACCAACAGAAGCATCATCCAATTCCTGTCTTATGCGAGTTATCTTGCCAGCAAAAAATGCCACAAAGTTGGCAGCCAACTCGGCATCAGGTACAGAAGGTCTTAAGCTGACTCTTGTTTTTCCAAGTAAACTGTTTACAATTGAAGCCAACCTCCTCTGGTCGTTACCACACGAGTCAACTTTTCCCTGATAATACACTTTCTTTTCATCTTTGATTTTGTAGACCACAGCTCTTCTGGCTGACAGGTATTGCAACCATGTAGAGTCTGTTTTATTTTTCCGCCATTCACGTTCAGCTCTTCTACGCGCTCTTCTAAGAAATTTAACTCGAGTGCTATACCAGGGCGAATCATCTCGTACTATGATTTTCTTCTCTACTTCTGGACAGTGATGATCGAACACTAATTTAAGTGCATTTCCATGTACCTCCACCAGCTCATCTGAAGTAAGGTTGGAAGTATCAATACTTCCCAAGTACTGTTTTACTTCACTGCTAGCCAAATTTAGGTCTGCATTTTTATAATTTCTAAATCTGATTACTTTTTCATGTGTGAGTGGCTTAGGGAAATCAAAGCTGAAAGTAATCAAAGCATGATCATACATACATACATACATAACATTTTAAGACTGAGTGTTCCACACATAAGTGCAGTTTCAGTCTCTTGTCCTAATGGCGGCGTTCCAGGCAACCCTGTTAAGGGCTGCTTCACTTGTCAAGTTCTTGGATTTGAGATCGGCGCGTATAGTCCGATCCCAGGTCTTCCTCGGTCCACCCCTTGGTGCAGCTCCCTCCACAATCACAGACCTGCATTTTGTCACCCAATTTTGTTCATCCATTCTCTCCACATGTCCATACCATCCCAGTCTACTTGTACGCATCACCTCGCTAATACTCTTTATACCTAAACGTCTCCTCAGCTCAACATTTGTTATTCTATCCTGTAGCCTGGCCCCACACATCCATCTCACCATTCTCATCTCATTACGCTCCATTCTGTTGACATCCTCTACTTTAACGGCCCATGTTTCTGAGGCATACGTCATTGCACTTCTAACACATGAGGCATACACCTTTCCCTTCAGGGGGAGAGGCATTCTTTTCATGGTCAGGATTGGCATCAATTCTCTGAACTTCCCCCAGCCACACCTAATTCTAGCAACAGTGGCAGCCTCGGCCCCACCACCGGCAGAGATGGTATCTCCTAGGTAACAAAACTTGTTCACCAGCTCCAAAGACTCATTTCCAAAATTCACAGCCACAGGATCATCACTTAACACAAGCTCGCCTTTGCACACTACGCACTCAAATTTCTCTATTTCTGACTTATCCTTCGGCAGGGGCCCCTTTATTCTACTACAGCGCTTACTCCCATGGTGTACCCAACATCGACAGATGCTACATTGAATTGAGTTAACGCCCACTCCCTTTCCACACACTGCACATGGGTATGCACCGCTCTTTTCCACATTGCCTCGTCTCAAACTACAATGCATAACCTTGGTTTTGTTAATATTGACTCTTAAACCCTTGCTCGCCATGCCCTCTCTCCACTTTCTGAATTTGGCCTCAGCATCCTGCATACTGTCAGCTATTAGGACTAAATCGTCTGCATAAAACAGTTCCAACGGGAGTCCGCCTCTAAAAACTCTAGACAGCGCCTCCAAGACCATAATAAAGAGGAGGGGGCTTAACACTGAACCCTGATGGACTCCAACACGGACTGCGAATTCATCACTCAGTACACCTTTCACCCTCACCGAACTTCGCGAATCCTCATACATCTTCATTATCACACGCACCAGCCACTCTTCCACACCAAGTTTCCTCATAGCCCACTGTACAACATCTCTAGGTACCCTATCAAAGGCCTTCTCCAGGTCCACAAACACAAAGTAAAGATCCCTGCCTTTTAGTAGGTATCTTTCCTGTATCTGCCTGACTATGAAGATAGCATCGGTTGTACCACGTCCTGGCATAAAACCAAACTGCATATCATCAATAGAGATGCTTTGCCTGATCAAACCCTCAAGGACTCTCTCACAGACCTTCATGATTTGGTCAAGCATTTTCAGGCCCCTATAATTTCCTCTATCTAGCGCATCCCCTTTTCCTTTGTATATATTTACTATTACACTTTTGAGCCAATCCTCTGGGATTTTCTCATCTTTAATAATGGTGTTTATCAACTCAGTGACTAAGTTTACACCAATCTCCCCTGAGGCTTTTATCATCTCAGCGACAATGTCGGAGCAACCTGGAGCTTTACCGTCCTTCATTTTATTGATTGCGTCGCTCACTACAGCTGGTGCTATCAAAGGAGGGGGCCCAGATATTGGTTTTTCGATACTAAGCTGTTCCTTATCCCATTCAAACTCTACATTTAGCAATCGTTCATAGTGTACCTTCCATGCTTCTCTGATTTCATTTTCTGCATACACAATCTTCCCATTATCATCTCTAACACACTGTTCACCTATAATATCCCTACTGTCATTTTTAACTCGCCTAGCTAGGTTGAAGATCCCATTGGGATTGTCAGTGTTACACACTTGTTCGAGGACCAGGTCCTTAATGCGATTTTTAGCATTGTAAATAACTCTTTTGGCAGTTCGTTTAGCTGCCTGGTATTCCTCCCTGCTGCCTCCTTTCTTCCATGCTTTGAAGCATCTCCTTTTCTCTTTCACAGCATGTTCTACCTCATCGTTCCACCACCAAGAGGTCTTATTCCTGGGGTGACCCTTTGTTTTCCCACAGACTTTGTCAGTGGCAGCGATAAGGCTATGCTTAAGAAAGTTCCATTGGCTATTTACATCGTTAGGCCTAGCTTCCTTATTTCTATTCATTTCCTCCAGTTCATTATGAAACCTATCCCTAACTTCCTTGTCCTTCAGCAGCCACACTTTCCTTTTGGGTATGTAAACCTTCTTGCGCTTAGGATCTCTGTATAAGCTCATGTCGCACACAAGTAGCTTATGCTGGGGGATACATTCTGAAGCCATTCTGATACCATCAGAGGTATTAGGGTCAGCATTCTCAACATCAACATCCAGAACACCACCACAACCCACAGGAGAGAAAACCAAGTCAAGGGTGTGTCCTAAGATATAGTTGGGTGGGACACATGGTTTACAAAATTGTTCTGATCAGTCAACTCAAGGAACTCAGGAGAGAATGGCTTCAGATGAGGGCTGTCAACCCAGTAATTAAAATCTCCACACATCAAAAGTCTTCCAGTTTTAGCAGAAAATTCCTCGAGAAACTGCCCAAACTCTTCCATAAAACCCCTATCTGTGCCACGATGGCCAGGCCTATAGACAACTGCCATTCTTAGAATTTGTTGATGGAGTTTTATTTCCACTTCCAACAGTTCATAATAAAGAGGGGCTGGGTTATGGCTTATTTGCAAGATATTCACCAGAGATGTGGAGTAGACAACTGCCACTCCACCACCCGGATGATCTCCCCTAGGCCTAGGAACATTTATTATGGAATGGGTTTTAGGCAATGCCGCCTGGATAATATTCAGATCTGACTCGAACAACCAGGTCTCAGTGAGACATAATACATCAAGGTTACGTTCATCCAAGATCTCGCAAATATGATCCATTTTGTTACGCAAGGAACGAACATTCAACAGACCCAGTTTCAACCGGCTCCCATGTGCATTTTTCAGTTTTTTGAACCTACAAAATCGGTGTTCTCAATAACTTTATTTCTCTGAGCTGTCATTAAAGGACAATTTCTACTTGAGGCGAAATGATTTGGCGGCTCCGTAACTGATGTGGAGCTCATACAATTTATACATTTGGGGGAAGTCTTGTTGGTGCAGTCTTTTGAGTTATGAGTACCAGCACAGAAGTTGCATTTTGGATCCTCATTTTTCCGATAACACCTGTCACTGGTATGACCAAAGCTCTGGCAATGGTAACATTGTGTTACCCAGAAGCGATCGTATGCACGACATCTCACAAGTCCAACATACACAGAATTGCCATCATCCACAATGGAAGAGCGTATTTCAGGTGACATTTTTACTACCGCAATCTTAGTGTGTGCATCACTCTTTTGCTTAGTGAATAGCAAATTCATAGCTAAGCCATCGTCGACCAGGGACTTTATTCTTGGGTTCTTGTTGAGGATGCTGGGAATGATCTCATTATCCTCAGCGTCATTAGCAATGCCTACCAGAGTCATTTTTGGCATCATCTTCTTTGGTTCGGAGACACTGAAGGCACTGTCCACCCCCAAATACTGATTGATGGCCCTTCCTGCATCTTCTTTGGCTTTCTTGGATGGAAGTCGTACCACCAGTACACCTGACTCAGTTCTAGTTAACTTGTTAACCGGAACCTTGCACTGTCATGCAAGGACTTCTTCACTTCCATACTGACCACTCTATTTCTTGTTACTGCTTTCAACGTTCCTACAACCCTCTTCCCCTGTTGCACCCTCTCCCACACTTCTTCATCCACAGTCCCATCTTTATTCAACACACTGCCCAGATACTTAAAAGAGCTGACGATCTCCATAGCCTGACCGTTCAACTTCACCTCACACTGTGACTTCACCCTTTTCGAAGACCATAACCTTGCTTTTCCCCGCATTTACCTTCAAATTCCGTTTTTCGCACACTGTTCCAAACTCATTTACCAGACCCTGCAACTCCCATTCATTATCGCTCATCAGAACTGTGTCATCCGCAAACAGCAGTATAGGCAGCTTCCACTCATTTCCCTCCCTTTTCAGCGATACACCAACATCCACTGCTCTTGATAGTATTTCTTTCATGACTCCATCCATATATACAGTAAACAACCACAGGGACATCACACACCCCTGTTTCAAACTAACATTCAGGTCAAAGAACTCGCTCTGCTCACCCTCCACACGTACTGCCGCCTTTGCACCCTCATACATGCTCTTCACTGCTTTCAGCAACTTGCCATCTACTCCGTATATTCTAAGTACTGTACTGTACTTTCCACAAACCTTCTCTATCCACTCTGTCATAGGCCTTCTCCATTCTACCTGACAAATTTATAGAAGCCATAGAAAATTATGAGTGTGCTGGGAACCCAAAACTAGAATTAGGCCTAGGCCTAAACCAAAAATTTGTGGTCAGTTTCCTTAATATTTTCCAAACATTGGGTATTCTGCAGAACAACTGATAATATTCAAGGACACTACATCGGCGCTATTAGAAACAATTTACCAGGGAAAATAGGGACCAATAAACTCGCCATAGTTTTCTCATTATAGTTCGTATGGAGGAATTTGTTACCGACAACTTAAAAAGCCCGATTTCACCGTAAAATAACACCAACATTTTTCAAAGTCCGGTTGTAAACAAAGCATTCCCAAGCATTGCGCACAATGAAAATTCTCTCTGCTTCTCCTTCTTGTGGTGATTCAGATACGGTGCGCGATTCACCCAATAAATGGCGCGAGTGTGACTTGGCCGCCATAGTCGTTATTTACCAAAACAAAGAACCGGCAACCTGTTTTTGCCCCCTTACAGATCAATATAGGCTATATTAGGATGACAATAAATCAAGGGGGGTGTTTCCCCCCCCCAACCCATCATGTATCCATTATACCCAACAAATTCTCTCCTTCTGTAAAAGCGCGATTCACCCAATAAATGGCGCCATTTGATGCTGTATCTTTAAATTGATGAATAATGGGTAAGCTAATGCAAATCCTCCACTCAAACCATGAAAAACAACTATAGAACACTACTGTATATTTCTTGAAAAAAAAAGAAAAAAGCATGGTAAATAAGGCCGATGTAGTCTTGTTGAATGCTACCGAACAACTACTGATAAATCTACACCTTCACTACCCCTGTTTTATCGCTATTCTGTTGGTCCTAATAGGTTAATATTATTAGTAGTAGACTTAGTACCGGTATGGTTCGATGATGCTTGGAAATTTATATTTGACTTGAAATAGATATATTACAGTATTAAAAACCTTCACCAAAGTGAGGCTCGTCCGTCGCGGTTTGACAACTGTAGCCTACCCCCGAAACTCCGTTTTCTGTTGTCCCATTTTCTTACAACGCATGATCTCAGAAGTTGTTTTTCGCTCCAGCAGAAAATTTTAGTGATTTTATGTCTTCTACATAATTATTTATAGGCTAGCAGTAGATTTACCCTACTAGGCTACTCCTGGATTATGGGATTTCTGTCTTATGGAAATATATGTTTTAACATAGGCCTAGGCTTGCCTAAGGGCTAAAGATGATTACATAATTTGGCTAGCCTGTGGAGCTCATCAAAAATTTGAGATTTTTCCCCTGTAAAATAGCGTTACTAGGCTAAATTAAACAAATACCGGTACCCACTTTCACATTATCTATATTAGGCCTAGGTACTTATTACCGAAACTACCACTAATTATTTCTCAATATTTGAAGGCTATTATAGAATAAGGATGTTGCAAAGATCTTATTAAAAGGTGTTTCAACCTCCGGAGAAACATTTTATGTACACTATATAGGCTAAAGTACTGTAAAACAAAACAAAGTCTCCCTATTGATGACAGTGAACCTCTTATTAACCTCGAGTGGCATTTCAGCACGTAATGTGGCTGAGAGAGAGAGACAAGTGGTGGCAGGAGACTCGAGCGTGACTGCTCCAGACCACCGCGGCGAACCTACTGACACAAATCTCAGCTCCCTCCTCCCTCTCTCACTCGCTACATACTCAATTATGTACCGAAAGTACCGAATTACCTGCTTTTTGCACTCGCGTTGCACGGTTATTGCAAGAAATAATAGGCCGCTCGTAAGGTGTTAAGCCCCTTACTGTTAAAATAGATGCTGATTTCAATAACTCATGGGGGGGGGGGGGGGCAAAGGCAAAAACAAATGTAGGCCTATATTTAGCCTACTCTGAAAATTACTTACATCCGAGTGTTTTAAGATCGTTGGATAATGGGAGAAATAAAATTTGCCAGGGATTGTAACTAATTTCGGTAAATATCTTGTTTTACACAGGGGACGATTTTTACAAGTATTTATTATTATTTTTTCCTATTTTTGGGTTTTTTTAGGAATGTTTTTTTTTATGAACCCCATCGGAAAATGCAAAAAAATAGGGAAAATATTAACCCTTCCTACCCGGTCTGCCTTAGGTAAGGACAGCACGAAAGAAGGGCCGCTACCCGGTATGCCTTATCTAAGGCATGAGCTTAATAGCCTAATTAAGCTTGGTCCAAACGCCGTGCGTACGACGTATGTCAACAAACCCAAGCGTTCGTCACTGCACCTCCGAAAACAAGGAGAAGACTCCTCAATGTTATTGTTCTGACGTCATGACGAACTTAGTGTCTAAAAAGCCCCCATATTGGCAACATCTCTGCAATATTGGCTCCACTGAAATCGTCATCACAACTGAACCAGTTGACTTACAGAGCTCTACTCAATGCCAAAATACAGATTGAAAACCGCACTACGATTATAGATGAGTGGGAAAGTTCTAGCAGTGAAAATAAACATAAATACGGTAGCCTAGGCCTAGACGTTTTTCAGCCATATCGCCCGGGTAGGGGCGACCGTCATTTGGTAAGACAGCCCGGGGAGGAAGGGTTAACCCTCCAGCCCCGGCTATGTATTATATATATATTCCTCGAAACCCGGGTGTTTTGGCCGAAAAACGTCTAGGCTAGGCTACCGTATATATGTTAATCAGACTGCTTCCCGCATTCCTGCGCATCCCCAAGCGTAGCTGTGTTATTTACCTGTAGAATGGCATTAAGCAGAGCTCTCTAAGTCAACTGGTTGAGTTGTGATGATGATTTCATTGGAGATAACTTTATGGCCAAAACAGCCACTTTACACTACTTTTCGATACTTAACAACAACATACAGGCACACACGAACAAGCGACGCTCTCCTTCTTGTGGCCGGAGATGCGGGGCGTCGGTCCAGCCGGCTGTTGTTTACATGCGTCGGACCGACGCCTCGCACACGAAGCTCACAGGCTTTCAACCACTGGGCGTTCAAGAGCCCTTCCGGGTACCTGTTATATGCTTTTTTATGGGCGTTCAAGAGCCCTTCCGTGGTGAGAGGGTTAAGGAAACCACCCACCAATTATTTTTTGTTTTTTTTTTTTTTTTAGTTTTAGTTTATTTGCATCAATATATAGTGATTGGCATTAGTTTCAACTTCCGCAAAAAAAAATTTCCCCTTTAACCAACGATCTTAAGACACGGCGCCCGATAGTGGGGAGGGCTATGAAGATCAGGGAAAATGTGGGGTTAAATACATAAAAAGGCGATATAATGGCTTTTATGATGAAAGTTGGCTCGGGTTTTGTTGTTTTTCAACTTGAGAAAACCCGAAAATGAAAAAACCCGAGCCAACCTAACCTAACCTAACCTGACCTGACCTGACCTGACCTGACCTAACCTAACCTAACAATACCGTGACGTATGGTGACGTATACAACAAAATAACCAATAATATGGCAGAAACATAGTGACGTGTTGATCATTAGTTCACATAGAGAAAGGCAGAGGGCGTTATAGTCGAATATCTACGATAAAAGCGCTCCTCAATTATAGTATCAACATGGCTGACCTAGCGGGGTGGCGTCTGTGGGAAACCCTGGACAAATATCGTTACAGGTTCTAGGTTCTGTATCTCCCTTAATAGAATTTTTCGAGGGTTGACACTTATTTTAACATGGAGTATAGGTTATATTACATCCAAAATGAAATTTTAAAAATTGTGAAAATTCTTGGGTTGTTTATATAATAGAAGTTACTGTGGGACACGTAATATGTTGAAGGGAGAGCTCTGCCCCCTCTAAACACCCGTCACTTATGTCATCATAATCTGTTGTGCTTCATAGGGGGTCCAATTAAGGAGAAAGTGAATTAACAGACGAAATTAGGCCGCAAATTACAATAACATAGTCATAGCGGGCCGCCGTTTATGGGAGACTTTTTACACATCATTTTCAATGTTAATTTTCTCCCTTAATCGATTTTTCCAAATTATCAAACTTACATATAAATAAAGTACAGTACAGTTTATAGGGATTCCAACATGCATTTCAAAATTGTCATGAAAATTGGTGGGTGGTTTGCTTAATATATACCAAACTTAACCCAACCCAACATAACATAACCTAACCTTAAACCTGTCTCTGCGACGGTCTAAACCCAGCTCACGTTCCCTGTCTATGGGTGTGCGACGGTCTAAACCCAGCTCAAGTTCCCTGTTTATGTGTTTTTTAGAGATTTAGGGATTTTTTTTATAATGAATTTCCGACGGGGTGGACTTATATGGCAATGAAGGGTAACCAGCTCACGTTCCCTGTTTAGTTTTCGGTTAGGTTAGGTTAAGTTAGGTTAGGTTAGGCTAATGTTGAAAATACTAAAATGCGACGGTCCTCGGTATTAACCCTTCCTACCCGGCCTGCATTAGGTAAGAACAGCACGAAAGAAGGGCCACTACCCGGTATGCCTTATCTAAGGCATGAGCTTAATAGCCTAATTAAGCTTGGTCCGAACGCCGTGCGTACGACGTATGTCAACAAACCCAAGCGTTCGTCACCGCACCTCCGAAAACAAGAAGGAGAAGACTCCTCAATGTTATTGTTCTGACGTCATGATGAAATTAGTGTCTAAAAAGCCCCCATATTGGCAACATCTCTGCAATATTGGCTCCACTGAAATTGTCATCACAACTGAACCAGTTGACTTACAGAGCTCTACTCAATGCCAAAATACAGATTGAAAACCGCACTACGATTATAGATGAGTGGGAAAGTTCTAGCAGTGAAAATAAACATAAATAGGGTAGCCTAGGCCTGGACGTTTTTCGGCCATATCCCCCGGGTAGGGGCGACCGTCATTGGGTAAGACAGCCCGGGGAGGAAGGGTTAAACAACACTGTATATTAAAGAAAAATAAACAAAAAACTAGAATTAACTAGTAAAAAGGCGGTAAAAATTTAAGAGACCCCGGACAGCCTTTTTACTAGTTAATTCTATTTTTTTGTTTATTTTTCTTTGATATACAGTGTTGTTTATTTCCGAGGACCGTCGCATTTTAGTATTTTCAACATTAGCCTAACCTAACCTAGGCTAACCGAAAACGGTAAAAATTGAAGAGACCCCGGACAGTCTTTTTACTAGTTCATTCTAGTTTTTTGTTTAGTTTTCTTTGATATACAGTGTTGTTTAATACCGAGGACCGTCGCATTTTAGTATTTTCAACATTAGCCTAACCTAACTTAACCTAACCTAACCGAAAACTAAACAGGGAACATGAGCTGAGATTAGACCGTCGCATACCCATAAACAGGGAACGTGAGCTGGGTATAGACCGTCGTGCAGCCATAAACAGGGAACGTGAGCTGGGTTTAGACCGTTGGTTAGTTTTTGTACCCAATGAAGTACTAAGTACATGACCTAACTAACATACCGGTATTTGTCTAAATAATATATCGATGGTTTTGACCCGGTGCAAAACTGGATAAATTCCCTAACTAATTCAACTAGGCTACTGTTACGTATAGCCTAGGCCTAGGCTAGGCCTAATGATAAAAACTACCTAGGCTAAAACCAAAAAGAAAACCCATGGGAAAATTAGTGGTAGTTTCGGTAATATTTTCCCTATATTACTCGCACCTTGGCTTTGCAAACAACCTATGATAAATATGGACAAACTGGATTTTAGGTCACATATGGGATAGGCCTAGGCCTATAAATAATGTTCTAAATGTATACTATAGCTTTGTCATAGAGTATTAGTCACCGCAATATATGTCTTTACCGCTGTATATTCAATTATTTTTCCTTAGACTTTGTGGGTTAAATAAGGGTGATGGCGGCCATCTTGCATCAGCTGAGAACTAATATTTTTCATTTTTTTTACCGTAGTTTTAGTATTTTGTCATAGGCCTATTCAGGGTGTCAAAGCAAATAACTCTTGAGTTGAGTAGCACTATTTTCCTGAATCCAGTAGCATTAATGCGCGGACGAATGGCGAGCGCCTAGGCTAAATATGCAGATTTCAATTTTATCGAATAATGGGTCTAGGTGGGATGGTGGCCATTTAGACAATTGGCTGCCATGATGGCGCCATCTTGCAGGCTGTGGAACCAAAATGGCAATAATACCGTACTTTGTAACTGTCAGTCAGGCCTAGGCTAAATATATTTTGTGTAGGCCTATTTTGTGTTAATAGGCTACTAATCAGTCTTTTCAGATAATCTTAGGTAAAATTCTAGTTTCACGTACACAGCGACAAAAGGGAGGCGCCGTTGTAAAGGCATAGCTTCCCGACCAACTATGAAGATCAGGGAAATTGCTGGGTAAGACGTAATATAATGATAATAAACTACATTAACGACATTAGCCTAACCTAACTTAGTATTATGTAATAGCTATGGTGCCGCATATGGGGAGATATTTTTTTTTTTTTTACAGTAGGCCTAGGCCTAGGCCTAGGTATAATTCCTTATAATGCATTTCCGCCGCTTTGGACATATATAGGAATTAAGTATGGTATATGTCAACTCTAAAGTAGCCATAGAAATTTATGAGTATGCTGTGAAAGCGAAACTAGAATTAAACCTAATCTTATTATCTGAGAAATTGATTAACCTATCGATTAATCAACCGTCAATTCAATGAACAAATATTTTCTGTTATGGGTAACATTAATTGAAAAGCGAAGTTGAGTAGCATTACGATAATCGGCCTCGTTTTACACCCTGGGCCTATTCTATATCAATACTAACCCTGCGGGGGTCTGGGGGCGGCAGCCCCCAGGTTAGGGTAATGACTAAATATGGTTTTAGGGGGCATGTTTTAGTATTGCAAAATAATGGGTAGCCTAAATATGAATTTCCAGAAGGAAAAACTCGGAAAAACACCTTGAAACACACTAGGCCTAATCAATGAAGAAACTGATGAGAAAAAGGATTATAGCCTAGCCTTGTACAAAAAACACATATCCTACGTGACCTAAAATCCAATTTGACCGTAAATATAACTATGTGCAATCCTGTATGCTTAATATCCATCTAGGCTAGGCTAAGTCAACCAAAACAAACTAGATGTAGGCTAGGCTATGGCGAAGATATCAAAGGCCTTAGGATTCTCGCCACTAACAAGTAAAACACTCCCAAAACGTATAACACCACCTTTAAACCCATAAACCCCCATATATTCCCCACCCACCACCTCCCACCATACCTGACACTCATAACACAAGTCATTAAGGACAGTCAATGGATGTTATTCCTCGGGTCAACTTCTCTTCCTCACTATTGGAAGTCTGCGCACTTGAAGGTTTTATAAGGTGTCAATATTTAGCCCGGGAAATTTAAAGGATAATAGCAAATATTTAACCTTATTTGCCCCGAGTGGGGTCTTTTACCGTTTCGCTCCATTAGTTTGGAGACATTAAGACGTTTCACTCCATTAGTTTGGCGATAATAAAACGATTCAGCCCATTCAAATGCCGTTTAACGGCCTTCGGCCAGGACATTTGTCTATCAAAAATTAACAAATTTAGCTTGAAGGGAGTCCGGCAGGTAGCTTAAAGCCGGTAAATAGGCAAGCCAAGAACATTTAATGAAATACGTATTAGAAAATAGTATTTTTTCTTCAAAACAGTTTGGTTTCATAGCAAAAATTGTAAGGCTGATAAGGAGGACATTTGTCACATAATTTGTGTCACTTGACGAAGAAATCTTCAGGAATCTATACAGCGCTGGTTAGGCCGCACCTGGAATATGCGAACCAGGTGTGGGCTCCATATATGGTAAAGGATATAGAAGCAGTGGAGAAAGTGCAGAGGAGAGCTAGCAAGCTATAGTACCAACGTTGAAGAACGCGGGCTATGAGCAGAGGTTAGGCCTAATAATAATAATAATAATTCTTTATTCCAGACACATAAGATAGATACAGTATAAATACAGTACGACCTAATGGTCCATATCACATACACTTCTCGTGAGAGCACAGATAATAATTATACACAATGATATATTGATAAAGAAACAATAAAATAAAATACAGTAGGCCTATTTACAGAATAGAGCACATATCACATTTTGTCACAATATAACACAGATAGGCTAACTAAGGCTATTGCTCAATGTTGGTTAACACCTATTGCACAGATCATTGCTCATAGTTCAATTAGACCTATATATTACATTACATACTATGTGTGCAGCAGCTTCTGCCAGTGAGATATAATACGGGATTCATAGATATGATCACTAGACCAAAGAGCTACAATCAGCGTGTTACTGGAGGATTGCAGTCGCTGCGTAAAGCTGTACACCAGTCTCCTGATGACAGCCCGACAGCACTGCACATCCAACAGTGTGCACACCATACTAGTGCTTTCATATTTAGAGAGACCAATGAACATCTTGAGTATATTATGATAGGATGTACACAGACCATTTATGGTGGCTCTCTTATACTTCCACCACAAATGGGCCGTGTACATAGAGGAACAATATGTCTGGAACAAAGTGACTTTAGTTTCCCAATTACACATGTGGAATTTTCTCAAGATGGTGTTACCACGTAAATATAGCTGTCTGCGCTGACGGCCGATATCTGCATCATCTGAGCAATCGTTTGAGATAATGTGTCCCAGGTATTTTATTTTGTTTACTTCTTGAATAATTTGATTATTGAGTGAGAAATTTGGCAGTTTACTTTTATACAGTAATTTTGATCTAAATATAAGAACAGCACTTTTCAGTGGGTTGAATTTTAACACAATGTTTACTACCAAAAGATTCACATATTTCAAGAAGTTTGCTCAGACCCGCAGAAGACGGTGCAATAATGACCAGATCATCAGCATACATGAGATGGTTGATGATTTTATTCCCACCATAACATCCAATCTGCTCTTTATTCAATTTATCACTTAATTCATCCATATATACATTGAATAGGTAAGGTGAGAGAATACTACCCTGTCTCACTCCATTGGTTACTGTAAAGGAATCCGAAATAATGTTACCCCATCTTACATTAAATGTTTGATTGGCGTACCAGTACTTCAAGATTCTCAGTATATAGGATGGCACTCCCCTTGTTGCTAATTTATCAAACAGGATATTGTGGCAGACTCTGTCAAATGCCTTACTAGCATCAAGAAAGCATGCATGGTTGAGGACACTGGGGCTTCCGACACTGGCATATAGGATAAAGAGAGGGGATATGATAGAGACTTTTAAGATAGTGTCAGGAAAATATGATGAGGATGTGTGTGAAGGTATCTTCTTGATGCGGGACGGAACAAGAACGAGAGGACACTCTAAGAAAATTTACAAAGAAAGAAATAGGCTTGAGAAGGCAAAGAACTCATTTTGTGATAGAGTGGTAAATGAGTGGAACGCACTGCCCCAGTATGTAGTCGATTCCGAATCAATAAGGGAGTTTGAAAGTAATCTTGATAAAGCATGGGGAAGACAAGATTTGAAGTTTGATTATAAAACAAAAATACAGAATAGTAAAAATGTTGCGTCTGCTACCGCCGCCGCCAACACCGTGAACGACCGCAGCAGTGCAAGTACTGGTACTGAGCTGGATACACAGGCCTAGTTTGCCTAATTCCAGAAGATCTACTGTAAGAAACTGTAAGAATAGCGGGAAGGTCAACTCATGGTATAAAGACTAGTAAGGTAGATCTCGATCTCGAAAATCATGTCTAATGTGTAGGGCGCTGGACTTGCGCATATCACACATATAAGGGTATTAGGGTGGAGGATGGGGGGTCAGGATATAGGATGGGGAGAGCTAAGTGGAAGGTTTATGGTGTGTGTGTGATGTGGGCGAAATGTTCGTTTATTCTGTGTTTGAATGTGTCTAGAGTAGGGCTATTCATTGTATCTTCTGGGAGACTGTTCCAATCCCGTATGGTTCGTGGAAAGAATGAGTGTTTGTAGAAGTCAGTATTAGTGTGGTATGTTTGGTACTTATGAGTGTGTGTTACGAATGTTGCGGGTGTTTGAGTTGTGTAGGTAGGTTATTCATGTTTTTTTAATGTCAATATAATTGTGTGTGATTTCATACATTACTGTGAGTCTGTGCCTGAGTCTTCGTGTGTTAAGGGTTTCCATGTTTATTTGATTTTTGATACGGGTTGTGATAATTATATGCCTGCATGGGGTTTGTGTGTAATTGTGTGTGATGATCGAACCTGGCTGCTTTTGTGTTAATTTTTTCAAGTGTGGTAATGTTAGATTGTGTGTACAGTATATATGGATCCCAAACTGCGGCGCAGTACTCCAGTGTTGGGCGAACAATTTAGGGCTATGTGTTTGATGTCTCGTGTACAATTGTGTAAATTCCTCCTCAAGAACCCTAGTGTGCAGTTTGCCTGACTTTGTATGTGATGAATGTGTGTGTTGAATCTTAGGTTGGTGGAGAGGTGGACGCCAAGATATTTGTATGAAGGAACTGATTCTAGTGGTTGGTTGTGTAATGTGTAATTGAAAATGATGGGTGATCGGGAGTGGGTAAAGCGGAGAAGTTACATTTATCGGGGCGGAAAGACATCTGCCAGGTGTTCTCCCAATGTTCGAGGGCGTTTAAGTCGTGCTGGATAAGTCCACAGTCGTCTCTAGTCAGTACGGGCCTAAACATCAAACTATCGTCGGCAAATAGTCTAGTAGAAGAGTTAGGTGTTGACAGAGGAAGGTCAATAATATAAAGAAGGAAAAGAAGAGGGCCAAGAACGGTGCCTTGTGGGACACCAGAAGAAACAGGGACAGAGTCTGAGGAAGAGCCGTCAAGGAGTACTCGTTGAGTCCGTTTTGTAAGGAAATTAGTGATCCAGTGAAGAGTAGGTCCAGTTATACCATAAAAAGCTAATTTATGCTGAAGTCTTTTGTGGGGGACTTTGTCAAAGGCTTTGGCGAAATCGAGGACAATAGCGTCAAGCTGTTTAATGTCTCGTCGGTCCAGTTGTTTAGTTATGTCATGATATGTGGCAATGAGTTGTGATTCACATGATCTTTTGGGCCGAAATCCATGTTGTGTGTCAGTAAGGATGTTGTTTGTGTCTAGATGATTCATAATGTGTTTATGTATAATGTGTTCTAAAATTTTGCATGGGATGGATGTGAGTGAGATGGGTCTATAATTCTTTGGGTCAGTCCTGTCACCTGTCTTGAAAAGGGGAGTGATGTTCGCACAAAGCCAGTCAGGTGGAAGGATGCCTGTGTGAAGTGACTGGGTGAAGATGCTTTGCAGGATGGGGCCAAGGATTGAGGTACAATTTTTAAGGTTGAAGGCAGGGATGTTGTCAGGACCAGTGGCTTTGTTTGTGTCAAGTGTCTCTAGTATATAGTTTCTGTAGGGTGTGAAAGATAAGAATGGGAGAATGCTAGCCGAGAAGCAAGAGAGAGTCGAAAGATGGAGGGAGTACTTCAGTGAGTTGCTAAATGTAAGGAATGAAGAGCCAGCAAACATAGCTGGATATGGTATGGGAGGGAGAAGAAGAGAAGTAGTGGAGGAGGAGGTGGGGATCAGGAGGTCAGAAGTGTGGGAAGCCATGAAAAGAGTGAAGTTGGGGAAAGCACCAGGAACAGATGGAGTGTGTGGGGAAATGTTGAGGTATGGTGGTGAGATAGTGATAGAATGGGTATGGAAAATGTGCAAACTAGCATGGGAGAAGGGGAGTGCACCCGATGACTGGAAGACTGGCATAATAGTCCCCCTATATAAGGGCAAAGGGGAAAGAGGAGTGTGTGGTAACCACCGAGGAATATGTCTTCTAAGCGTAGTAGGGAAGGTAGACAGTAGGGTAGTGATTGAGAGAGTGAGAGTGAGAACGGAGAAATGGATAGGCGACGAGCAGGGAGGTTTTAGGAAGGGAAGAGGATGTGTAGATCAGATTTTTACCCTGAATTGTGTTGTGGAGAAGTATCTGGAGAAGAAACAAAAGGTGTATGTTGCCTTTATGGACTTGGAGAAGGCCTATGACAGAGTGGATAGAGAAGGTTTGTGGAAAGTACTTAGAATATATGGAGTAGAGGGCAAGTTGCTGAAAGCAGTGAAGAGCATGTATGAGGGTGCAAAGGCGGCAGTACGTGTGGAGAGTGAGCAGAGCGAGTTCTTTGACCTGAATGTTGGTTTGAAACAGGGGTGTGTGATGTCCCCGTGGTTGTTTACTGTATATATGGATGGAGTTATGAAAGAAATACTATCAAGAGCAGTGGATGTTGGTGTATCGCTGAAAAGGGAGGGAATTGAGTGGAAGCTACCTATACTGCTGTTTGTGGATGATACAGTTCTGATGAGATAATGAATGGGAGTTGCAGGGTCTGGTAAATGAGTTTGGAACAGTGTGCGAAAAACGGAATTTGAAGGTAAATACGGGGAAGAGCAAGGTTATGGTCTTCGAAAGGGGTGAAGTCACAGAGTGTGAGGTGAAGCTGAACGGTCAGGCTATGGAGATCGTCAACTCTTTTAAGTATCTGGGCAGTGTGTTGAGTAAAGATGGGACTATGGATGAAGAGGTGCGGGAGAGGGTACAACAGGGGAAGAGGGTTGTAGGAACGCTAAAAGCAGTAACAAGAAATAGGGTGGTCAGTATGGAAGTGAAGAAGTCCTTGCATGACAGTGTGGTAATCCCGACACTGACTTACGGAAGCGAAGCATGGACGTTGGTTTAGAGACTCAGACCAAGAGTGAGAGCAGTGGAAATGAATTACTTAAGGAGTGCGTGCGGAGTTACATGGAGGGATAGACAGACTAATGAGGAAGTAAGAAGGAGGTGTGGTGTGGAGGTAGATGTGCTGGAAAGTGTGAAAAGGAACAACTTGAGATGGTTCGGCCATATGGAACGTATGGAAAGCGAGAGAATGACTAAGAGGGTGTACGAGAGCGAGGTGGAGGGACAGAGGGGGAGAGGTAGACCGAATATGAGGTGGAAGGATGGAGTGAGGAACTACATGAACGAAGGCGGTGCTGGTTGGGGGGAGGGGCGTCGACTGACTGGGGACAGAGGTGCATGGGGGCGGTTAATTCGTGGCCACCCCTTCGGGGATCACGGCGTCAGGCAATAGATAGATAGATACCGTTAGTCGTTATGTCTAGGTGGGGTATGGGTGGGTAGGGGTTTTCTGGCATGTTAGGTATTGGTTGTTTTCTTGTGTGAATACTGATTGGAAATGAGTGTTGAGTATCTGTGCTTTGTGTTCTGGTGGTTGTAGAGTGTCGTTGTTGTCTTTAAGTGATTTGATGGTGGTGGTATCCTGCCTGAGCGACTTGAAAAATTTGAAGAAATGTTTGGTGTTGTTTCTGACGTTCTCTGCGAGATAAGAAGCTATGTGTTTGCGTTCCGTTTTTTTTTATGTTTTTGGCAAATGTTTTTTTGGTGTGATGTATATGCGGTCCAGTTTTCAGGTGTGTTGTGTGTCTGTGCGCATTTATAAAGTCTTTGTTTTTTGCGATGTTGTCTGCGTAGATCCCTGCAGGTGAACCATGGAAAAGTATATCTACTTGATGTTTTTTTTTGTGGTATGTATTTGTGCATGGCTGTATGGATGGTGTATTGCAAGTTATTCCAGGGGTCTTGTGTGTGGGTCTGTTATAAAAAAGTAATTTTTGAGTTTAGTCAAGTCTTGTTTGATCGCGTCTAAGTCAGCTCTGGTGTAGATATAGATAGGTCTTGGTCGCTTTTTTTGTCTAGTTGGTCGGAGATCAGCGTCAACAAGTACAATGTCATGGTCGCTCAGTCCTGGAACAACTTGTGTGTTTGTTATGTGAAGAATGTTGTTAGTGAGAAATAGGTCTAAGGTGTGAGATTTTTTTTTTTTTTTTTTTTTTTTAAGAGACAATGAACGGAGGAAGGAAAAACACAGATAAAACAAAAAGGTCCATATGCCTAAAGGCATCCTCCATTCATAAAATGTTTGTAACAACTGGATTTAAACATTTGTTGATTGTAAGTTTGTGGAAAGCAATTCGAGGGAAGTTTCCAAAGAGTAGTAGCTCTGGGGATAAATGAATTCTGATAAGCAGAAGTTCTGCATTGTGGAGGAGAAAGTGTAAATTCATGGGCGCTCTCAGCTGCCCTAGTTCTACAGGGAAAGATGTGGAGAGGCGGCACAATTGAAGCAAGTTCCTCGGAACAATTGCTGTGAAAATATCTGTAGAATAATGCAAGGGATGCAACGTTTCTTCGTATGGCTAATGTAGGAAGGTCCTGTGTGATTGCAGGGTTATTGATTAATCTAATAGCTTTATTTTGAATTTTGTCCAACTGCCTCAATGCAACCACTCCACTTCCACCCCACAGAGGTGAACAGTAATCCATCTGAGAGCGCACATGACTTTTATATATTACGGCCAACTGCTCGTCAGTGAAGAATTCTCGAACTCTGTACAGGAGTCCCAGTTTTTTAGAGGCATTCTTAGCAATGCTTCTAACATAATGTGTCCAGCTCAAGTTAGTAGTTAATGTTACACCGAGAATGTCAATACTAGGGGAAGTGGGAATATTTACATCATTAAAAAATATATGGGAGTCAGTGAGATTCTGTCGGTTAGAAAATTGAATGTACTTGGTTTTCTGTGCATTAAAGGAAACTAGATTCTCTTGTCCCCATTCATTAATTCTAGAAAGGTCCTGGTTCAGAGAAATTGCAGTGTTTATTTTTGAATTTATAAGATCGGGTTGGGTGAAAGAATTGGTAAATGTGAAGGAACTGTGGAGTGTTGAGTCATCTGCGTAGGAATGTATTGGATTATGAGTGGTAGATATGAGATCATTGATATGAATGAGGAACAGAGTTGGGGCCAAAACTGATCCCTGGGGAACACCAGCATTTATTGAGTGAAATTGAGAATAAAGGCCATCTACCATTACACATATTTTTCTGTTATGAAGATAAGAAGAAATTAGTGGAACTAATGATGCAAGGCCGTAGTGTGACATCTTCGACAATAAGGATTGATGCCAGACTCTATCAAATGCCTTTGATATATCCAGTGCTATTGTATGTGTTTCACCATGTTGGTCTGTAGCTTGGTTGATTTGATGCGTAAGAAGGCAAAGAATGTCTGCAGTTGATCGACATCGTCTAAAACCATATTGCCTATCACTGATTAATTTATTATTCTCCAGATGCTTAATTATGTGATTATTTAATATAATTTCAAAAACTTTGCCAAGAGTGGAAGTTATAGCTATTGGTCTGTAGTTTGATGGATCTGAAGAGGCACCTTTTTTAGGAACTGGATGGATGTTTGCTTCTTTCCAGGGTACTGGGAAGCATGAGGTATGAGTACACAGACGGAAAAATTTTGCCAATACAGGAGCGAGCACCAAGGAGCAATTCTTAAGTACTATTGGAGGAATTTCATCTGGACCAGGAGCCTTATCTACTGAGAGATTCTGCAAAATAGTTTTGACATGTCTGGTGTGGATCTTAAGTGAGGGAATTTCAGGTGAATTAAAATTAAGTACAGGGACATCTTGATTTATTTCATCTAAGGTTGAGTTGGTGGAGAAAATATCTGCAAGAAGGTTAGCTTTACCTCGTGGGTCACTTACAAGATTGCCAGTCGGAGATTTTAATGGTGGAATGGATGAAGCAGTAGTGAAGTTGGATTTGAATGAGTTAAGAGTAGACCAAAATATTTTGTTATCATTTGGATTATTTAGAAGTTTATTTGCCTGCTTATGGAGAAAGTTTGATTTAGTTAGGTTTAATACAGTTTTGGCATGATTTCTGATGTTTCTAAAGTAATTAAAGGCTTCATGTGTTTTTGATCTTGTGTATGCATTGTAGGCAATTGCTTTTTGTTCAGTTACTCTAGCACAATTATGGTCAAACCATTTAGGTGAATTAGATCTTTTACTGTACTTTTGATGAGGAATAAAAGTTTCCATTCCAATTTTTACAAAATCTTGTATGTGGCTCAAGGTGGAGTGTGCATCATTAGAAAAGAAAGAGGTCCAGGGAATATCAATAAAGAAACCTTGAAGACCCTCCCAGTCTGCCCTATCGTAATGCCATTTAGTCACCAAAACAGGTTCAGAGTGGGAAGGTGTGGTAGGTGATAGACAGGTGGCCTGTATCAGACAGTGATCAGAAGATCCAAGTGGGGACCTCACTGTAACATCATAATTTTCTGAATTGGTTGTTAAAAATAAGTCCAGTAGGTGGGAATTATGATTAGGATTATCTGGTACACGGGTGGGTTGGTTGACTAGTTGAATGAGATTAAATGAGTCTGCAAATAGCTCACATTCAAGACCAGCATCATCAGTCCTGGCTGAATGAGTGAGCCATTCAACATTATGGACATTAAAATCACCCAACACAGTGATTTCAGAAGAAGCATTTAAGTTGAGGACACTGAGTTGTGAGGACAGAGAATCAAAAAGACTTTGCTCTGGAGGAGTATTTGGGGAACGGTAGATGCAACATATGTATTTAAATTTACCAGCAGAAATTAATTTGTATATAGAATAATCAAAATAGGGACAATTGAAACTAGTAACCTCCTCCAGGGCAATTTCAGATTTTGCGAAGCAACATACACCACCTTTAGGTCTGAAATTTTGGAGCAGTTGATAACCTGGAAAATTAAATCTAGATGTGTCAGATGTGGATGTTACTTGAGTCTCTGTCAAAAAAAGGAGAGTAGGGGATTCTGCTTGAAGAAATTGGTGTACAGAATTGATGTTAGAGTGAAGTCCCCTTATATTACTAAAGAAATAGCTGTACTGACAAGCAGCTTTGGGACGTTGCAATGCTCTTGACACAGTCGCATGATGACGACCGGGAGGGCCCTGTGTCAATAACCCAACCCTGCCGGGGGTGGATATCCGAGGGACCACCAGGTTTGCTCTTAACAATTGTACTGCCATATTTATAAGGTAAGTGTATGGTGTTACATGTATGATATGTAGTGGGAAGAGTAGTATTTTATGGATAGAGGATAGCGATGTAGGGCAATGTCGTGAAGTTGGATGTGTATGTTATATAAAGAGGGTTTTCCTGATACCCCTGATGTGTGAGGCAGAAAGATATGTATCCAGCTACCAAGGCCTGGGAGAGAAAATGGAATTCAGGCTATTCCCTGAGTCTCCCGAAACCTTGGCGGTAGTACTTCCCTGGGCGGGGCTGCCTACCCCTACTACCTAAAACACAGTGTTGTAATCAGTGTTGGAAGAAGGTGGTCTGTAGAAAGCAGCGAGAAGGAGTGATTTATAGTTGGAAAGTTGGAGTTGGATCCAGATGATTTCACAGTCTGTGTCGATGTGGTAGAAGGGCCGCCGTCGCCACCGGGGCGAGTTTGTGTTCGTGTTGGCTTGAGTACTGTTTGTGAAAGTGAGAATGTATTAATGGTGTCTATGAAGGTATCGTGAAGTTGGCGTCTGTTAGTGTGGGGAATGATAGGATCAGGAGTGTCAGCATCAGGAGGATCGAGGGAGGAAATGGCAGTCCAGTCAATGTCAGGGAGGTTAAAATCGCCTGAGATCCATATGTGCTTGTCTGTGTTAATACGTGCTAGGGATGTGTGAAGGTTGTGTAAGTAATCAGTGTTGGAAGAAGGTGGTCTGTAGAAAGCAGCGAGAAGGAGTGATTTATAGTTGGAAAGTTGGAGTTGGATCCAGATGATTTCACAGTCTGTGTCGAGGTCCGGTCTATGTTTAACTGTGAGGCCAGGTTTGGTGGCAATCAGCACACCACCACCTTTCCCGGCCTCCGGTAATCGGTCTTTACGTATTACTGTCATGTTAAAGGGAGGGGGGAAATATTTCTGTCGAGTCAATGTCCGGCGTCAACCATGTCTCTGTCCCTATTACGATGTCAGAGTTATAGGTGGTGATAGTATGCTGTAGTTGGAGTATTTTTGATTGGATGCTGCGAAAATTAATATTAAGGAAGCGGAGGGTTGTTGGACTATGATGAGGAATATCAGATATGGAGTCAAGTGAGTTGGGAGAAGATATGGAGGAACAGTCTAGGGTAGAGTCGGATGGTATGGAGGTGGAGTTGGAAGATAAGGAGGAATGAGACCTAGGGGGGGTAATGATAGGAGAGATGGGGTGAGAGTTTAGGGAGGAGGAGGAAGGGGTGGATGGATGGGAATGGATATAAGTGGAAGGTGAGGATTCTAAGGAAGAAGGAACTGGTAGTGTGGGGCTCATTGATAAGGAGATGGATGGTTTGAGGGTGGTAGTGATTGGTGAGAATGGTTTAGAGCAGGTGAGTAGTGATTATGTGAAGGATTTTGGTTGGAATGGGGTGTATTTATTATTGAGGATGAGAGGTCGATGAGTCCCCGGAACACTGGGAGAACATCTGGGGACTTGGTATTATGCTAAAAGTTAGTGGTGGAGAGCTGTGAGATGGAGTATATTTAATAGTGGCCCCTCCATCATTGACGATATTGGCCTATTAATATAATAGTCTGCCTTCAACACCCGCGGCAGCAGTTTTGAATCTCCCGCGCGGAAGGGTCAGGGAGTACTCTCATAAGTGCACGCTTAATTCTCTTATGGAATCGTCTCTTGTGATTGGGTACCCTACAGAAAAAACTTTGTAGATTTTTTTTTTTTAACCTAATATCTGTTATATTATGGCTTTCCATGCGTGGATTTCTTGTGCGCAGCACCCAGGCGCAGGCCCCCTAGTGGCCATCTTTCCTTCTTCTCCCTTCCGCGTTCGTGCATGTAGGGCGGGTGTCCCTGTGCTCCAGCTTCATTCGTCGTTCCTGCGCTTATCGTGAATCCTTACTCATTTGTATACATCTGCGTTGTACTGAACAGAGTTTAGATTAGCTAGCACGGGCTGCCCCATTGGCACGACCGCATTAGGGTTTAAATTAGGGTACTTTTGTAACAGGCGCCTCCGTATCTCAAGATCCGCGCGCCACGTGTGTTATTATTGTGTTGTGTTTTGCGCCTTTAGCTTTTGATATTATAGCTAGGAGGCTACAATTCTGCAAGATTATGCTTCAGGCCGTCACTCTGAGGCAGTTGCATATTAATTTTGTTTCTATCTATCTATCTATCTATATGCTCAGGCCCAGTATTATTAGCAAATGCTCTGGTTCAAGGGTGGCTGCACGTCGTGCGGAGCCTTCTGGAGTTCGTATTTGCTTTTGGGCCCCACTCGCGGGTTCCCCATCTGCTTGCTGCTGCTGCTGGTTCATCGGAGCGTCAGTTTCATCCTGTGTTGTTCCTCGGGCCCCGTGGCCAGCCTCAATAGGGGCCTCCAATGTAGGCTACAGGTAATCTAGGATTGATAATTCTATGCTGTTTGTGATTATGCCTATGTCTGCCCCATTATTGTGATACATGTGTGCATTGCATGTAATTTGTGGGCCACTGAGAGACGTCCCCTATATATTCTTTTTATGTGGGGTTTTGGTAGGCGGAATTTTGCCACATAAGTTCCCTCCGCTAAAATTTTTGGTTGTTTTCTCCGGCGGCTTTTTGTTCAAAGCCCCTGTTTTCTCGTCTAGTTGACGAGTTAGGGAACAACCAAATGTCCCGGCGTGGTGCGCTGAACCACAATCCTTCTGGCGGAATATGCTAATTCCTACGGGAGCAGGCTCGGCCCACCGAGGAGACTCGCCCTGACCGAGTTGTCATACGACAAGACTTCCTTCGCCCGGCGTGCCAGTCTAGTGTGCAGGTGTTATGATACGTCATGAAAGCACGTTATTTATCTTGCTATTCTCAATAGTCACAGATAATTAAAACACGTAAGGTCACTAGGGCCAGTGGCATTTTGTCACAGGTAAGCAGTCCAATCAGCTTAAAATGGAGAAACCCTAGTGTTTTCCATGGTCGAGTCCAGCTGAAGGTTAGAGTAGCTGTGGCTATATAGCTAATTTTCCGGCGGACTTGAGATAGGATGTATTTATTAGTGGCCCCTCCATCATTGACGAACATGCCTATTACATAAGGCATCCTCTTCAAACACTAATCCGCCGTAGTTTTGAATCTACCGTGCAGAGCATTTAAAAACTGAGGAGCCTTCATCATGAGCGCACGCGACCTCACTCATGGCTTCAGTCATTATGAATTGGGTTCTCACTACGAAAAAACTTCGTAAAAAATTAAAACAAAAAGAAAATAAGAATAACTATCTAATAAGCTTTCCATCATATCGTGGATGTACTTGTGTGGATCTCTGACCAGACGCTGATTCAGGCATCATTCCTCCTTCTCTGCTCTGCGTTCAGCCTGCCCGGACGTGCCTCCCCACGCTCCGCTAGTTCCGCATTCGTTGCGTCCCTAGTGAGTTTTTTCTCATTTGTTTACTCCAGGATGTATCGAGTAAGGTTAGGATAGGCGTAGCAGGAGTGTCCTGGGCTGGTTGCCCGCAGTGCAGTGTACTTTGGGTCGAGTGTATGGGGCATCTATTTCGGATGTACCCTCGTGGTCCCGTTGTGGACAGGTGAACTTTTTCACAGTTGAGTTAGTTTGTGATGCAGACGGCTTTCACTACGCGTTATTTAGTGCTGCCTTTTATCTTTCTGATGAGGTACGCTTTGTTTTCTGACGTTCCCAGCGTATTTTTCTTCACTTGGTGAAGTTTTTTCTGGGTCCCGAGTCAGTCTTCCCTTGGTCGGAAGTATTTGCTACGGTGGTGTGTTGGCGGTGGTTCCTGTTGTGATATTTCCAGTGTTTGTGTATATTTCAACTTTTATTATGCCGTCTACCTAGGCCTAGCCAGCCGCTCGTAGCTTTGCCACATGTACTAGTGTTATTGTTTATTATTTATAAATATGCCCTACTGTGTCATGTGTATCCGGGTTTTAGTTGTGTATTGGCTAATTCCTCGGACTATAATTGTTTCCTGGTTTAGTTGTGTATTGGCTAATTCCACGGATTATTGAGTGACCTTGGGTTTGTCGTGCGTGGCTCTCCTCGTGTCTCTTGTTTGTTCAGATGGTGTCTGTTCAGGGTGGGTTGCCTTCCGGCGGGTTTTTCTCGGTTTCACCATGAAAATCCCGGCCGCGAGCCGTGTTGGGCCACACGTGGTTGTTAACACTGGCTTGTTTCCCCGGCGTTGGGGCGTCTGTGGCTCTCCAGGACTGCGTCTCTGTGGGTGCCTGGTTTCAGGCCTCCTTTGATTCCCGGCGGGATGGCTGTTCCCATCTATAAAACGTTGTTCATGCGGACATACGTTATGTAGTTTTTCTACCCGGTTTTACAAAAACCACATGAAAAACCTAGCTGTTGTTTTAGGCTTTCCTCCCCGGCGATCTTTTACAAAGAAGTGGGGACAGGAACTTATGGGGTTAACGTTTGGACATCTCACCCGGCGGGTGTACCTGGGTAGGGTGGGATGAACGACTTATGTCTTTCAGTTAGTTAACCAATCCATTTTAAGTGATACTATGTGTATCGCCGCCTTTACTCTTACGGCGATTGAAGGTTCAATTAGGTTATATATCGATTCTTCTCACCCGGAGGGTGCTCCTAGGTGGAGGAACTAAGGAATTTACAAAATTCGATTTCGATTTAACCACTTAATTTAGTGATACAATTAGGTATCGCCGCCTTCAAACTTACGGCGATCTTTTGTGACAATTCGTTAGACATCAGATCTCGTATCATCCTGCCCTGTGCTATTCTACTAAAATATTTCAAGGGCCGGCATCTTTATGGGGGGTTGCTTTGTTACAAAATTGAATCTTGAGACAGTCACCACCACCAAGAGACTATAAGCGCCATGCTGGACCGTTATATTATATCAGAGGGTATTCTTCACTTTCTTTAACAAAAGATTTGTTTAGATATTCTGAACCCCGCCGCGTAGCGAGCTGTGTTCGTTGTGTCATTACATCTCGTTACCCGGCGGGTTATTAACACTTGTGTGCGAACATGTTGGGTTAACCTTATGAGCATTAATTCCTGGAAATTTTCTTTTTTTCCAGAGCTGAGCTCCGGCGGACCAATACAGACCCGGCGGTAGTTTTCTCCCACCAGTCTCTGTCATGGCTACCGTGGCCCCAGTTTTTGCTTTGTGCACTACCCCTGCTTGTGCTGGTATCCCTATTTTTGCGCATACCCGTTGCATAAGGTGTGTTAAATGTCTAGACCGTTCAAGGGGTCTCTGGGTTATGCGTAATTGTTCTTTTTGCTCCCAATTAGCTATAAAGGTCCTTTGTGATAATGATAAGACCGCGGCGGTAGCGTTGAGAGAGGTTAGGCAACAGATGTCAGCCTACACTACCATTGTTGCGCATAAATCACTTCAATGTGACAACGTCCCACTTTGGGATAGATTGCTCTCCGAACACCCTCCCCCTAAACGTTCCTCTAGAGTCACGAGTATTAAGCCGGCGGAGACTGGTCAGGGTTCTGTATCTTCTGCGGCTACACCTAAACGCCCAAGAGAGCCTACACCCCCGGTATCCGCCTCCTCGTCTCGGGCGAGATCCCGGTCTAGGTCTCCTCTTAGACACCAGTCATCTAGTCGTGCCTCTTCACCGGCGAGTAAGAAGAGTAGGACGGAAGGTTCCACCAGTGGTCACGGCGAGGATTCCTCCAGATCTAAGAATAGTTCGCGGTCACACCGTAGCCATAAATCCTCCAAAAAGGATTCACATAAACGGAAGTCCTCTCGACATTCACCAACTTCTAGTGCATCTCATCGTACCTCTACCCCAGACAGAGTTTGTGTTAAGGCCCAAGAGTCCAGTGCAGCGCCTGTCCCAAAAGAGGATTTGCCACTTAATATTTTAACCCTGGAATTGGAAAGTTCAGGGGGTTCAGTAATAGAGAATGTTTCAGACTCTCAAGAGAGCGTAGGCCAGGGCCTCGGTGTTTGGCGGTTTGCTCAACCAGGGTCTGACCACCCACGTCCGACTCAAACGAGTCACACAGTAGCCGATGTCCACAGGGACGCGGCGATCCCATCCTCTATCCCAGACTTATCTTGGCAACAAGGTACCCCTGCCTCGGCGGGGTCTTCTCAGGAGGATCAGGAGGAGAAAGACGAAGTTTCAATAATTTCGGAGATGGAAGGACAAGGGTCAGGCTCAGGCTTGGACGCCACACAGGATACTAATGATTCACCTGTAAGTTCTTCATCAAACCAGTTTGTTACGGCACAGGAAATTAATGGGCTGCTTACTCATGCTTTATCTAAATTTTTTGGCCAACAACAGGAAAACCCCACAATGGACTTGGGGGCTCCCACGACAAGTTCTACGGTACGGCCTCTGATGACTTCGATTGATTTATCTAAGATCCCTAACCCTCCAACTCTGTTAACCTCAGGGATCACTAGGCCTGCTACGGCGGCATTGACAACTTCAAATTTCAGGGTCATAACGGATGTCAATCCACCCCCTCTAGACAAAGCGCCTCTTAGAAAGGTAGCTATGCCCTTACTTTATGGGCCAGACGAGTCATGGGTTCTTTTGAACTCCTCTAAACCAGAGCTTGCCCAACCTACTTTGTCAGGGGAACTCCCGGTACTGCGTGAGTGGGTCATCCAGGGCAATAAGTCAAAGAAATTAAGGGCCGTGGATACTTTGGGTAATGTTCTGGACGTAAACATCAAGGCTATACCTAGTTATTATCACCAAGATTATTTTGTGTATGCTTCTAAGCCTGCTTTACCCCCTGCCTCAGCTTCAAAACTATTTTCAGACTGGTCTAAGCTGGATGGGTTTAATGATATTAAGACTCTGTCAGCTCTCACTCCTGAACTAGATTTACAGACCGTCACAGACGACGCAGCTAATCCAGTTTTGAAGGTGGGACAGTTGGGACCAGGACCTTGGGTAGATTGGGAGGTAGAGGCTCAAAACTTTGCAACCACTTTCACTTCTAAATCTTCCCACCAGATACCTCAGGATACTCATTCATGGTTCTCCATGCCGGTGGGTTCTGCCGGCGGAGTCCCGTCAGCTTTGTTTTCATTTCTAGCTGCCCCTAAGATTAATCTTTGTGAGCTGAAGGACCCGTTCACTACCCCTACCCCTACTCACCTAGACAGAGAATTTAGGCTACGGGGAAAAGCTTTTCGCCTGTTCTCGCAGTACATAGTATCTCAGCAGGTGGCTAAGTCTTTACTACGGTCCACTCAGGCAATCGCAGATGCGGATGCTCGAAGATCGGTTGAGTTATCCCGGCGACTGATTCTTCAGTCGTCAATCCAATCCTTGGGTGACATACGTACCGCCTTGCTTGAGGCGGTACGAGCACGACAAGATCTTCGGATGTCGTTAGTTCGCAAGCTACTTGATCGCATTGCTAATCAGGTGGTTATGTCACCAGTGCTTACTCCCTCTTTAATGACCCCTGAAGTGTGGCGAACAGTGTTCAATATGGCACAGGCCGTTAAGCACAGTCCCACCCCTTCTAAGAAACCTGCATTTAACTTCCCCAAACCCAGGCCTACTACTAAAGCTCAGCCAGGGGGATCTAAACCTTTTCTTCCGCCTAAGTCCTCCCACTCCCCCCAGGGTCAGTACAGGCATAGACAGAGTAGGTTTTCAGGTCAGAGAGGACGCGGCCAAAATAAACCAGGTCAGGGCCAGTCTTCGGCCAACACCAGCCAGCCGGCAAAGCGTCCAGCACCAACCCCACCATCAAAAAACTAAAGTCTCTCTCACTCCCGGTGCCTACCTTAAGGCCGGAGGAACCGAGGGTAGTACAGCCGGCGAACCCTTGTCTGCTAACTGGGTCGTTCCGAACGTGTCACCAAGCATGGCCGTTAAACACTTGGGCACGGATGGTGGCACGCAAAGGCATCACTTGGCAGTGGCTCCGGCGACCTCGATTACGTCAGCCGACAACGGCGAATTTTTTTTCTTTAGAGGTGGAGTCACTAGCCCAGGAAATGATTGCCAAGAATGTCATCATCCCGGTCCCACCAAATTACCCTGTATTCACGTCCAAACTATTTTTGGTTCCCAAAAGGGACAGTGTTCAGATGAGGCCGGTCGTAGACCTGTCTTATCTGAATCTTCACATTCACAACGAATCTTTCAGAATGTTAACAGTACACCAAATCAGGCTAACACTTCCACCGGGAGGTTGGATGTGTTCACTAGACCTGACAGACGCCTATTGGCACGTATCGGTCAACAAAAGATTTCAAAGGTTTTTGGCCTTACGTATCAGGCACCAAAATTTTGTTTTTCAGAGGATGCCATTCGGCTTGAACCTGGCACCTCGATTATTCACAAAACTAGTCCGGCAAGCCCTGATGCCATTGTTAAAACAAGGGATCAGAGTGTTGTGGTATCTGGACGACTGGCTGGTGGTGGCAGAGACACAACAATTATGCATAAAACATGTCAATATAATTTTAAATCATGTCAAAACTCTAGGCTTCAAGGTAAATCTGGTAAAGTCAAACCTTGTTCCCTCACGAGTAATTCAGTGGATAGGGCTGGTCTGGGACACCGCCGCTCTCACTCTGAGTCAGAGTGTGGACAATCGCAACAGGTTTCGCAGGAAACTGTTCAGGTTTCTTCACAGTCTGACTACGACGCGAAGGGTCTGGGAGTCTCTGGTCGGCTCTCTCAACTGGATTCAACTAACTGTCAAGTTGGGCCGGTTGAAAGTAAAACGATTAATATTGGAAGGCAACAAATATTTCCCGCTCTTACCGGCGGGAAAATTATGGCCCATCCCGAAATTAATCCACACCTTACTAGCAGTCTGGGCGAAGAGGGAAACATTGCACTCAATAATGTCATGGACCTCTCCTCCACCAACGGTATGGGTAGACACGGATGCGTCAGGCACAATAGGGTGGGGATTTCAGTCAAATCAGGGGCACCAGGGTCAGGGGCTTTGGTCCCACTTAGAAATCTCTCACATCAATGTCAAAGAATTACTAGTCCCCTTGTTTTTCCTTCAGGCTCACGGCCCGGCGTTACGGGGCAAGTCGGTGGCCTTCAGAATGGACAATCTGAATGCAGTCCACTGTATTCAGAAACAAGGGTCAACGAGGTCAAGGAAGTTGCTAAACGTGTCGGAAGAGATTTTTGCTCTAGCCAACAGTCTAGATATTTATCTTCACGCATCTTATCTCCCAGGCGTAGCGAACGTCTGGGCAGACGCTCTGTCCCGGAGACAGAGCACGACAGTAGAATGGGAGCTCAAGCAACCCATTTTCAACCTAATGATTGCAGAGCTCTCCCATCCACAAGTGGATCTTTTTGCGTCCGAGGAGACTCACAAACTCCCTCTATACCTCACCCGCCGGGCAAAAACGCCGGCAGGGGGGCCAGACGCCCTAGTGACAGACTGGAACAGATGGAGCTCCATCTATCTGTTTCCACCGCCAGATGCGTCACTAATGTGCCACGTAGTGAACAAACTACGAGATTATCGAGGCTTAGTCTCGCTAATCGCGCCCCTGTGGCCGGCGCAGTTGTGGTACCAGCAATTGAAAATGTGGTGCCCGGACCCGGTATCGCTCCCGGTCGGGTATTTCCACTTAGACACGATTGGCAACCTAGCGACCTCGCTGACTTTTGCATTATGGACATTCAGGAGGCCAAGTGGCTAGCACCATACGGTAGAGATGTGACCAATAAATTACTCAATCAATATACTCAGTCTACAAAACGACAGTATCAATCACATTGGCAAGCCTTTACTTCTTGGATCGTTAGGACAGAACAAACTGTACCCTCAGTGGCATTAGTTTTTAATTATTTGAATTATCTGTTTGAGCAGAAACGTTTATCTGTGGTAACATTAAAAAATCACTTAACTGCGATTAGAGTGCCCTTTTTAGACCTTACGGGTCTTTCCATACCGGTAGCGGAGGAAACAGGTTTTATGAGAGCATGTTTTAAACTCCGCCCACCTCCCCGTCAGCTCATGCCTACTTGGTCTCTGGACAAAGCTTTGTCTTTGCTTCACTCTCGTCTGTACCAAAATACTGCAGACTTTGCATTACTCTTAAAAAAGGCGGTTTTCCTTTTGGCTTTGGCCACCGGAAACAGAGTGTCTGAGCTGGCGGCGATGAGCAACACACCTAATTGTCTTAGGTTTGGTAGACTTAATGAATGTATTTCCATAGCACCCTCCCCAGGTTTTGTAGCCAAGAATGAGCATAGTGCACACGTGTTTTCTGAGTTCACGGTGCCGGCGTTAAAAAGGGGAAAGGTGCATCATAATCTATGTCCAGTGCAAGCTCTAACCAAATATTTGAGAGTAGCTCCTCGAAACCCCCAAGGTGCTTTATGGGTAGCAAGTACGGGTAAACGCTTACTTAAACGGCGATTAGCCTCTCTTCTGGTAGAAGTCATTAAAGAAAGTAATCCCGGCGTTGTGGGTCGGGCCCACGATTTACGCAAATGGGCAGCCTCTTTACGTTTCCTGAAATTTTTTTCAGTCGAAGACATCGCGTCCACGCAGTTGTGGGCGTCTAATCATACGTTTCTGTCTAGATACTTGTCAGTTGCTCTAGACAAACCTTCCTTACCATGTATAGCTTTAAGGCAGAGGGTCTAGGTGGCCCTGCAGTCACTTTTGTTTACTTTCACGGGAAAGGGGGGGGGGGGGGGTGCAGTCAGTTGACATAGGACACCCTAGACCCCGCCGGAGTATGAGAGCTGTGATACAATTTAAGGTTAAAATGTGATATGAAAATTTTTCAGCGAGAAATTGTGCTAGTACAATGTTAAGTACAAAACAACGGTGTTGTTATAGTAGTTTTAGCTGCGAAAGCAATTTAATATTAGAACAATGGAGTTCCTTTGCAATTTATCTCCAAGTTTATGTTGGGGTTTATTATGTGCACATATAAACTTATAACTTGTTATTTTTTGTCACCACTCGTTGAGTGGGGTGCCTTTTGTAACTACAGATCTGTGTTCAGAATCTTCAGGGTTACCCATTTTTTGTCAGGCAGGCTTCTTTGAAGCACGCACCTGCCTGAACCCCCTTTTTCTTGTATTTTTTCGGCCTACGCCGTTGTTAAATATATTTTCAAAAGTAAGAATACTATGTGGTTGTTTTTATTATCTGCTTTTCTAGAGTTATGATATGATTACGAATGTCCCCCTCCAGTCTTAGAAATCAGGCATGTTCGTCAATGATGGAGGGGCCACTAATAAATTATAGGTTTGACTCCTGTAAGGAGATAAAGAAAAACTAATATTTAGTAGTGGCCCAGTAATCATTGACGACTGGGGCCCTCCCGACCGTCCCCTTCCCATTCGTTGATGTATTGAGGATTTTGGTTTACTTGATATGTCAGTGAAGGAGGAATGACGCCTGAATCAGCGTCTGGTCAGAGATCCACACAAGTACATCCACGATATGATGGAAAGCTTATTAGATAGTTATTCTTATTTTCTTTTTGTTTTTATTTTTTACGAAGTTTTTTCGTAGTGAGAACCCAATTCATAATGACTGAAGCCATGAGTGAGGTCGCGTGCGCTCATGATGAAGGCTCCTCAGTTTTTAAATGCTCTGCGCGGTAGATTCAAAACTACGGCGGATTAGTGTTTGAAGAGGATGCCTTATGTAATAGGCATGTTCGTCAATGATTACGGGGCCACTACTAAATATTAGGTTTTCTTTATCTCCTTACAGGAGTCAAACCTATAATTTACACCTCGCAGGTTATCCTTATGAGCATTGATTCCTGGAAACTTTATTTTCCAGATTGACCTAGGGCTGCAGTTGCAACACGCCCGGCGGCTGGTGAGTGGCTGCTTCCGGTGGGGGGGGGGGGGGGTCCCTTTTGTTCCATCATGCCTCGCTTTGAGCTATGCGCTACACCCTCTTGCTCATTATTACCAGTATTTGCTCACAAACTTTGCATTATATAATTTTTTTTTTTTTAACTCTTAAGAGTCTCCCCGCAGCTCCCGGGTTAAGTGTGTTAAATGTCTCGATCGTTCTCGCGGGTTGTGGGTGTCTAAAAAGTGTGCAGTCTGTTCTGAGTTAAAGACAGCTCTTATCACTAAGAAAGACTTATCGTGCCTTGCGGCATTGCAAGAGATAGAGACCATTTTTAACTCCTATGCAAAAGATACTGCCCATAAGGCACTTCACTGCGATGATGAGACCTTGTGGAAGAGTCTAATTATTAAGTCACCTTTGATCAAGTCAGCCTCCAGCAAATCTACTATAACCAAAGTTAAGAAATCCCTTTCCAAAGCGGTAGTGAGGAGCTCTAGTAGTGATGAAAGTGACATCACTGAGGCTACCCCCCGAACGACCAAAGCGGAGGCGGTCGCCTTCCCCCCGGCAACAGTTAAGGTCACGGTCGAGATCTCCCAGGAAACAGTCTAGGCACTCCTCGGCGGAATCGTCCAGGTCGACCCAACGCCGGAAGGAAGAGAAGGTGACATCAGCCAAGGCAGGACACAGTACTAGCCGGGCAGGTACCATGCGGCCACCTCCCTCAACCCCTACCTCCAGTACGCCAACCGTCCAATCCGGCGACTCTGAGATGGGGGTGGAGATCATTGAATCTAGCGCTCACCATGAACAATCTCTAAGTGTACCACCGGACTTTGTGTTTGCAATCCCAAAATTAGCTCTGGTACCACGTAAGGCCCCTACGGCTGGACCGAATCAAGTGTTAGCTAACCAATACAGAGGTTTCCCTTCAAGTTCTCAGTCTTTTGACAGCTCTCAGGTTATACAGGACTCTCAGCCACTCGCGGTAGTTGAACGAGGGTGCTGGAGAGTGGGCCAAGGAACAGATAGAGATAGTATCTATAGTGAAGTGTTACCATCCTCTGTCCCTGATTTGGTTTGGCCACCGGCGGAACAAACGCCGGAAGAGCAACAGGACATTCCAGAATTGCTAGAGTTTGAGGTTAATGAAGAGCCGGAGGAAATGAATGTCCCCTCGGCTCAAGTGTCAATGTGTGAAGAGTCAGAGGCTAGTTCCCAATCTTCTAGGGGTTCCCATAGCAAGTGTGTCACCACAGAGGAAATAAGTAATATTATGCATAGGGTCATGCAACAATATCATGTTTCCCCCTCTATTGATCCCTCACCTAATCGGCCAGTAGCTCCCCCGAGTAGCTCCACGATTAGACCATTAGACATTAGAGCATGCAGGTTTTCCCACCCCTAAATCCTCATTACCTACTTTGGTTTTACCCCCGGCAACGTCCACGGCGGCAAGCACTACTGTGCCGGCCACAATGACGACCACTAATGTGCTGGTAATCTCTGATATTACTCTTCCCCTTTTGGATAAGGTACCACAGAGGAAAGGCCCTATGCTTCTCCTCTACGGACCGGATTGCTCCTGGACTCAGGTACATCCGTTAAAACCATTCTTAGCACAGCCTACGATTTCGGGGGAGCTACCGGTTCCAGGTGAGTGGACTATTGAAATTAATAAGAATAGGAAACTCAGAGCCAAGGATGAAGTAGGGAGGTTACTAGATGTCTCTATTAAGGCCATTCCCAGTACATATAACCCTGAATTCTTTGTCTTCTCAGCTGCCCCGGCAGTTCCGCCGGCCTCATCTGCACGACTTTTTGCGGACTGGTCCAAAGCAGATGGAGTTAATGACATGAAAGCTCTGAATGCACTCACGCCGGAACTGGCTACAGTTCCGGTCCTTGATCAGTCACATACACGTATCAGTCTTGCAGATGTCGCAGGTAGGTGTAGGCCCATGGGTAGATTGGGAAGCAGAGGCACAAGTTTTTGCTTCAACTAGTACATCTAAAACCTTCCATCAGGTTCCTCAAGAGTTGCATGCTTGGTTCTCATTACCAGTTAATAAGGCAGAAGGGGTGTCTCCAGTTTTGTTTGCTTTCCTGGTGGCCCCCAAAATAGCTCTTCACCAGTTAGATGACCCCTTTTGTACCCCTCCCCCAGCCCATCTGGGTTGGGATTTTAAGTTACGAAGCAAGGCTTATCGACTGTTCTCACAATATCTTGTCACTCGCCAGGTTACCATATCCCTAGCTAGGACAATTTCGGCCATTGCAGACCAAAATGTGAGGAAAGCCACTGAGCTGTCACGTAGGATTCTTATACAGAACTCTATACAATCCTTGGGTGACATCAGGGTTGCTATCATGGAAGCTGTGAGGGCACGCCAGGATCTCAGGGTATTTTTAGTAAAGAAGTTACCGGAAGACATTGGCCGCCGAGTAACCCTTTCCCCAGTGTTAACTGCCTCCCTCCTTGGTTCGGAAACGTGGAATGTAGTTTATTTATTAGTGGCCCCTCCATCATTGACGAACATGCCTATTACATAAGGCATCCTCTTCAAACACTAATCCGCCGTAGTTTGAATCTACTGCGCAGAGCATTTAAAATCTGAGGAGCCTTCATCATGAGCGCACGCGACCTCACTCATGGCTTCAGTCTTTATGAATTGGGTTCTCACTACGAAAAAACTTCGTAAAAAATAAAAAACAAAAAGAAAATAAGAATAACTATCCAATAAGCTTTCCATCATATCGTAGATGTACTTGTGTGGATCTTTGACCAGACGCTGATTCAGGCGTCATTCTTCCTTCTCTGCTCTGCGGTCAGCCGGCCCGGACGTGTTTCTCCACGCTCCGCTGGTTCTGCATTTGCTGCGTCCCTAGTGAGTTTTTTCTCATTTGTTTACTCCGGGATGTATCGAGTAAGGTTAGGATATGCGTAGCAGGAGTGTCCTGGGCTGGTTGCCCGCAGTGCAGTGTATTTTGGGTCGTGTGTTTGGGGCATCTATTTCGGATGTACCCTCGTGGTCCGGTTGTGGACAGGTGAACTTTTTCACAGTTAGCTAGCTTTGTGATGCAGGCGGCTTTCATTACGCGTTATTGCTTCCTTTTATCTTTCTGATGAGGTAGCGTATTTTTGCTGACGTTCCCAGCGTATTTTTCTTCACTTAGTGAAGTTTTTTCTGGGTCCCGAGTCAGTTCTTCCCTTTGCCAGAAGTATTTGCTACAGTGGTGTGTTGGCGGTGGTTCCTGTTGTGATATAATTCAGTGCTTTTTGTTAATATTCCGACATGTTATTGTTATCCGTCTGCCTAGGCCTAGCCAGCCTCTCGTAGCTTTACCACATATACAAGTGTTATTGATTTATTTTCTAAATATGTACTACTGTGTGATGTGTGTCCTGGTTTAGTTGTGTATTGGCTAATTCCATGGACTATTTCTGTGTCCTGGGTTAGTTGTGTATTGGCTAATTCCACGGACTATGTTGGGCCCGGCGTTAGTTGTGTTTTGGCTACGCCTCGGTCCTGTGTTGCATTCAGATGGTATCTGGACGGGGTGGGTTATTTCCGGCGGGTTTTTCTCGGTTACACCATGAAAATACCCGGCTGGTTGCCGAGTTTTGGCCACGCGTGGTTTAAAAACAGGCTTGTTTCCCTGGCGATTGGGTGTCTGTGGCTCCCCAGGACGGCGTCTCTGGGGTGCCTGTTTCAGGCTCCTTCTGATTCCCGGCGGGTTGGCTGTACTCATCTAACAGTGTTCATACGGACACGTGTTGTTTGTAGTTTTTTCGGTTTTGCAAAGCCAATATAAAATTATGCTGTTGTTGTATTTCCTCCCCGGCGATCTTTTACAAAGATGTGGGGTTCGGAACAATTGGGGTTAACTTTTAAACTTTAAATCACCCGGCGGGTGCAACCTGGTAGGGTGGGATGACCGAATTTGCAAAATTCAGTTTAGTTGACCAGACAATTGAGGAATGCATTGTGTATCGCCTCCTTCAACATACGGCAATTTAAGGCACAATTGGGGTTAACGTTTTTTAAACAAATATTCACACCCGGCGGGTGCTCCCTGGAAGGGTGGGAATAACGAATTTACAATTCAGTTAGTTAACCAGACAATTGAGGGATACGTTTTGTATCGCCGCCTTCAACATACGGCGATCTAAAAAGATACTTCGGGAGAAGTTAGATCTCGTATATTTGTCAGGCTTCCCAGTTTTTAATCTACGAAATAATTCGGGGGCCGGCGTCTTTTTTGTTTTTTTTTTCTTTCCAAAATTGAATCTTGAAACAAACACCACCGGAAAGACTTAATCAGTTATAAACGCCAGGATCGTCTTTATATATTATGTCAGAGGGTATTCATAAATCTTTTGGACAAATTAAGATATTCGAAATCTTTTACTTAGGAAACCCCACCGCGTAGCGAGCTGTAGTCGTTGAGTATTACGTCTCGTTACCCGCGCGGGTTATTTAACACTTGTGTGCGAACATGTTTGGGTTAACCTTATGAGCATTAATTCCTGGAAATTTTATTTTTTTCCAGAACTGGGTCCCGGCGGGTCTATGCAGAACCTGGAGTAAGTATCCCACCAGTCTCAGTCATGGCTACCTTTGCCCCGGTTTTTGCTTTATGCATTACGCCCTCCTGTTTAGGTATCCCTATTTTTGCGCACACCCTTTGTATAAAATGTGTTAAACTGTCTCGTTTGGTGTGGGTTACCTTTCCGGCGTTTTTTCTCGTTGCTCCGAGAACACCGTTTTTGTTTACCGAGTTTTAGTCAGGATGGCTCAAAATAGGTAAGTTACCCCGACGAGTTTGGTCGCTTGAGGGCTCATAAGAAACTGCGTTTTCTGTGGTCGAGCCTGGGATCAGGCTTCCTGTGTTATTCATTGCTTTATGCATTACACCCTCCTGTAATGTATAGTTTAGTGTGGGTTACCTTTCCGGCGTTTTTCTCATTGCTCCGAGAACACCGTTTTTGTTTACCGAGTTTTAGTCAGGATGACTAAAATAGGTAAGTTACCCCGACGAGTTTGGTCGCTTGAGGGCTCATCAGAAACTGCGTTTTCTAGGGTCGAGCCTGGGATCAGGCTTCCTGGTTTATTCCCGTCGAGGGGAGCTCCACACAGTTTTCTAGGTGATCAGGCTGACACCTGTTGGACTTGGTTTTCTCTGCTTTTCAAAGCCATTGAAACAATGCTGTCTGTTTGTTTGGTCTTTACCTCCCGGCGACCTTTTTACAAAGAGGTCTGGGGCAGGTATAATTGGTTTGACATTGCATATAAAACCCGGCGGTTGTACCTTCGGGTGGTTATATTAACGGATTTGCGATTCAAGTTAATTTGCCAAACAATTGATTGATACAATAGGGTATCACGGCCTTCAAGACGGCGATCTATGAGGGCTTCTGGGAGAAGCCGGATTAGAGATTAAGATAGGCTTAGACTTTTTATGGGATAAAAAGATGCCTGAATCTTACTAGTGTCTCAAGTGTAAAGGGATACTTGAAAGACTTCATCTTTAATAAAGATATGCTTCATCTTTATGAGGATTAAGAAGTTATTCTTAATTCTTTTGGACAGGTGAAAGATATGCTGAAATCTTTAATAAACCATTGAAACAATGCCGTTTGTTTGTTTAGTCTTTCCCTCCCGGCGACCTTTTTACAAAGAGGTCTGGGGCAGGTACAATTGGTTTGACATTGCATATAAAACCCGGCGGTTGTACCTTTGAGTGGTTCTATTGACTGATTTGCAATCCGCGATCTTTGTATTTCCTTCCCGGCGATCTTTTACAACGAAGTGGGGTTAGGAACATTTGGGGTTAACTTTTAAACTTTAAATCACCCGGCGGGTGCACCCTGGAAGGGTGGGATGCCCGAATTTGCAAAATTCAGTTTAGTTGACCAGACAATCGAGGGATGCATTGTGTATCGCCTCCTTCAACATACGGCGCTTTAGGGCACAATTGGGGTTAACGTTTTTTAAAAACTAATATTCACACCCGGCGGGTGCTCCTTGGAGGGATGGGAATAACAAATTTACGATTCAGTTAGTTAACCAGACAATTGAGGGGTACGTTTTGTATCGCCGCCTTCAACATACGGCGATCTAAAAAGATACTTCGGGAGAAGTTAGATCTCGTATATTTGTCAGGCTTCTCAGTTTTTGATCTACGAGATAATTCGGAGACCGGCGTCTTTTTTAGGGGAGTTTTTCCAAAATTGAATCTTGAAACAAACACCACCGGAAAGACTTCATCAGTTATAAACGCCATGCTGGTCTTTATATATTATGTCAGAGGGTATTCATAAATCTTTTGGACAAATTAAGATATTCTGAAATCTTTTACTTAGGAAACCCCACCGCGTAGCGAGCTGTCGTCGTTGAGTATTACGTCTCGTTACCCGGCGGGTTATTTAACACTTGTGTGCGAACATGTTTGGGTTAACCTTATGAGCATTAATTCCTGGAAATTTTATTTTTTTCCAGAGCTGGGTCCCGGCGGGTCTATGTAGAACCTGGAGTAATTATCCCACCGGTCTCTGTCATGGCTACCTTTGCCCCGGTTTTTGCTTTATGCATTACGCCCTCCTGTTCAGGTATCCCTATTTTTGCGAACACCCTTTGTATGAAATGTGTTAAAATGTCTCGTTTGGTGTAGGTTACCTTTCCGGCGTTTTTTTCTCGTTGCTCCGAGAACACTGTTTTTGTTTACCGAGTTTTAGTCAGGATGACTCAAAATAGGTAAGTTACCCCGACGAGTTTGGTCGCTTGAGGGCTCATAAGAAACTGCGTTTTCTGTGGTCGAGCCTGGGAGCAAGCTTCCTGTGTTATTCATTGCTTTATGCATTACGCCCTCCTGTAATGTATAGTTTAGTGTGGGTTACCTTTCCGGCGTTTTTCTCGTTGCTCCGAGAACACCGTTTTTGTTTACCGAGTTTTAGTCAGGATGGCTAAAATAGGTAAGTTACCCCGACGAGTTTGGTCGCTTGAGGGCTCATCAGAAACTGCGTTTTCTATGGTCGAGCCTGGGATCAGGCTTCCTGAGTTATTCCCGTCGAGGGGGGCTCCACTCAGTTTTCTAGGTGATCAGGCTGACACCTGTTGGCCTTGGTTTTCTCTGCTTTTCAAAGCCATTGAAACGATGCTGTCTGTTTGTTTGGTCTTTACCTCCCGGCGACCTTGTTACAAAGAGGTCTGGGGCAGGTATAATTGGTTTGACATTAATAATAATAATAATATTTATTCAGTTAGCAATTTACAGAGTTGGTACCACATAGTATGTTATAAATATGACATGTACCAGCCTTGCATAATTCCAACTAAGGATAGCCCAATAAGGCCGTTAGGCGTATTTCCATTGGGGTCCTTGTATATAAAAACCGGCGGTTGTACCTTCGGGTGGTTATATTAACGGATTTGCGATTCGAGATAATTTGCCAAACAATTGATTGATACAATAGGGTATCACGGCCTTCAAGACGGCGATCTATGAGGGCTTCTGGGAGAAGCCGGATTAGAGATAAAGATAGGCTTAGACTTTTTATGGGATAAAAAGATGCCTGAATCTTACTAGTGTTTCAAGTGTAAAGGGTTACTTGAAAGACTTCATCTTTAATAAAGATATGCTTCATCTTTATGAGGATTAAGAAGTTATGCTTAATTCTTTTGGGCAGATAAAAGATATGCTGAAATCTTTAATAAGCCATTGAAACAATGCCGTTTGTTTGTTTAGTCTTTCCCTCCCGGCGACCTTTTTACAAAGAGGTCTGGGGCAGGTACAATTGGTTTGACATTGCATATAAAACCCGGCGGTTGTACCTTTGGGTGGTTATATTATAGGTTTGACTCCTGTAAGGAGATAAAGAAAACCTAATATTTAGTAGTGGCCCCGTAATCATTGACGAACATGCCTATTACGTAAGGCATCCTCTTCAAACACTAATCCGCCGTAGTTTGAATCTACCGCGCAGAGCATTTAAAAACTGAGGAGCCTTCATCATGAGCGCACGCGACCTCACTCATGGCTTCAGTCATTATGAATTGGGTTCTCACTACGAAAAAACTTCGTAAAAAATAAAAACAAAAAGAAAATAAGAATAACTATCCAATAAGCTTTCCATCATATCGTGGATGTACTTGTGTGGATCTTTGACCAGACGCTGATTCAGGCGTCATTCTTCCTTCACTGACATATCAAGTAAACCAAAATCCTTAATACATCAACGAATGGGAAGGGGATGGTCGGGAGGGCCCCAGTCATCAATGATTACAGGGCCACTACTAAATATTAGGTTTTCTTTATCTCCTTACAGGAGTCAAACCTATAATTTATTAGTGGCCCCTCCATCATTGACGAACATGCCTGATTTCTAAGACTGGAGGGGGACATTCGTAATCATATCATAACTCTAGCAAAGCAGATAATCAAACAACCACATAGTATTCTTACTTTGAAAATATATTTAAATACGGCGCAGACCATATAAATACAAAAAAGGGGTTCAAGCAGGTGCGTGCCTCAAAGAAGCCTGATTGACAAAAAAGGGTAACTCTGGAGATTCTGTGAACAGATCTGTAGTTACAAAGGCACCCCACTCAACGAGTGGTGACAAAAATAACAAGTTATAAGTTTACATGTGCACATAATAAACCCCATAATATTCGTGAAAATAATTTGCAAAAGATCTCCACTGTTTAATACTAAATTGCTTTCACAGCTAAAACTACTATAACAACCCCGTTGTTTTGTACTAACATTGTACTAGCACAATTTCTCGCAGAGAAATGTTCATATCACATTAACCATAAATTGTATCACAGCTCTTACACTCCGGCGGGGTCTAGGGTGTCCTATGTTACACTGACTGCACCCCCCCCCCCTTTCCTTGAAAGTAAACAAAAGTGACTGAAGGGCCACCTAGACCCTCTGCCTTAAAGCTATACATGGTAAGGAAGGTTTGTCTAGAGCAACTGACAAGTATCTAGTCAAAAACGTATGATTAGACGCCCACAACTGTGTGGACGAAATATCTTCTATTGAAAAATTCTTCAGGAAACGTAAAGAGGCTGCCCATTTGCGTAAATCGTGGGCCCTACCCACAACGCCGGGATTACTCTCTTTAATGACTTCGACCAGAAGAGAAGCTAATCTCCGTTTCAGTAAGCGTTTACCCGTACTCGCTACCCATAAAGCACCTTGGGGGTTTAGAGGAGCCACTCTCAAATATTTGGTTAGAGCTTGCACTGGACATAGATTATGGTGCACCTTTCCCCTTTTTAACGCCGGCACCATGAACTCAGAAAACACGTGTGCACTGTGCTCATTCTTGGCTACAAATCCCGGGGAAGGTGCAATGTGAATACATTCATTAAGTCTACCAAACCTAAGGCAATTAGGTGTGTTGCTCATCGCCGCCAGCTCAGACACTCTGTTCCCGGTGGCCAAAGCCAAAAGGAATACAGACTTTTTTAAGAGTAATGCAAAATCTGCAGTATTTTGGTACAGACGAGAGTGAAGTAAAGACAATGCCTTGTCCAGAGACCAAGTAGGCATGAGCTGACGGGGAGGTGGGCGGAGTTTAAAACATGCCCTCATAAAACCTGTTTCCTCCGCTACCGGTATGGAGAGACCTGTAAGGTCTAAAAAGGGCACTCTAATCGCAGTTAAGTGATTTTTTAACGTTACCACAGATAAACGTTTCTGCTCAAACAGATAATTTAAATAATTGAAAACTAATGCTACTGAGGGCACAGTCTGTTCTGTTCTAATGATCCAAGAAGTAAAGGTTTGCCAATGTGATTGATACTGTCGTTTCGTAGACTGAGTATATTGATTTAATAATTTATTGGTCACATCTCTACCGTATGGTGCTAGCCACTTGGCCTCCTGAATGTCCATAATGCAAAAGTCAGCGAGGTCGCTAGGTTGCCAATCGTGTCTAAGTGGAAATACCCGACCGGGAGCGACACCGGGTGCGGGCACCACGTCTTTAATTGCTGGTACCACAACTGCGCCGGCCACAGGGGCGCGACTAGCGAGACTAAGCCTCGATAATCTCGTAGTTTGTTCACTACGTGGCACATTAGTGACGCGTCTGGCGGCGGAAACAGATAGATGGAGCTCCATCTGTTCCAGTCTGTCACTAGGGCGTCTGGCCCCCCTGCCGGCGTTTTCGTCCGGCAGGTGAGGTATAGAGGGAGTTTGTGAGTCTCCTTGGACGCAAACAGATCCACTTGTGGATGGTAGAGCTCTGCAATCATTTGGTTGAAAATGGGTTGCTTGAGCTCCCATTCTACTGTCGTGCTCTGTCTCCGGGACAGAGCGTCTGCCCAGACGTTCGCCTGGGAGATAAGATGCGTGAAGATAAATGTCTAGTCTGTTGGCTAGAGTAAAAATCTCTTCCGACACATTTAGCAACTTCCTTGACCTCGTTGACCCCTGTTTCTGAATACAGTGAACTGCGTTCAGATTGTCCATTCTGAAGGCCACCGACTTGCCCCTTAAAGCAGGGCCGTGAGCCTGAAGGAAATACAAGGGGACTAGTAATTCTTTGACATTGATGTGGGAGATTTCTAAGTGGGACCAAAGCCCCTGACCCTGGTGCCCCTGATTTGACTGAAATCCCCAACCTATTGTGCCTGACGCATCCGTGTCTACCCATACTGTTGGCGGAGGAGAGGTCCATGACATTATTGAGTGCAACGTTTCCCTCTTCGCCCAGACCGCTAGTAAGGTGTGGATTAATTTTGGGATGGTCCATAACTTTCCCGCCGGTAAGAGTGGGAAATATTTGTTGCCTTCCAATAATAAACGTTTTACTTTCAACCGGCCCAACATTACAGTTAGTTGAATCCAGTTGAGAGAGCCGACCAGAGACTCCCAGACCCTCCGTGTCGTAGTCAGACTGTGAAGAAACATGAACAGTTTCCTGCGAAACCTGTTGCGATTGTCCACACTCTGACTCAGAGTGAGAGCAGCTGTGTCCCAGACCAGCCCTATCCACTGAATTACTCGTGAGGGAACAAGGTTTGACTTTACCAGATTTACCTTGAACCCTAGAGTTTTGACATGATTTAAAATTATGTTGACATGTTTGATGCATAATTGCTCTGTCTCTGCCACCACCAGCCAGTCGTCTAGGTACCACAAAACTCTGATTCCTTGCTTTAACAACGGCATCAGGGCTTGCCGGACTAATTTCGTGAATAATCGAGGTGCCAGGTTCAAACCGAATGGCATCCTTTGAAAAACAAAATTTTGGTGCCTGATCCGTAAGGCCAGAAACCTTTGAAACCTTTTGTTTACCGATACGTGCCAATAAGCGTCTGTCAGGTCTAGGGAACACATCCAACCTCCCGGCGGAAGTGTTAGCCTGATTTGGTGTACTGTTAACATTCGGAATGACTCGTTGTGAATGTGAAGGTTCAGATAAGACAGGTCTACGACCGGTCTCATCTGAACACTGTCCCTTTTGGGAACCAAAAATAGCTTGGACGTGAATACAGGGTAATTTGGGGGGACCGGGATGATGATATTCTTGGCAATCATTTCCTGGACCAGTGACTCCACCTCTAAAGAAAAAAAATTCGCCGTTGTCGGCTGACGTAAGCGAGGTCGCCGGAGCCACTGCCAAGTAATGCCTTTGCGTGCCACCATTCGTGCCCAAGTGTTTAACGGCCATGCTTGGTGACACGTTCGGAATGACCCAGTTAGCAGACAAGGGTTCGCCGGCTGTACTACCCTCGGATCCGCCGGCCTTAAGACTGGCACCGGGAGTGAGAGAGACTTTAGTTTTTTGATGGTGGCGGAGTTGGTGGTGGTGGACGCTTCGCCAGCTGGCTGGCGTTGGCCGAAGACGGGCCCTGACCTGGCTTATTATGGCCGCGTCCTCTCTGACCTGAAAACCTACTCTGTCTATGCCTGTACTGACCTTGAGGGGAGGAGGAGGACTTAGGTGGAAGAAAGGGCTTAGATCCCCCCGGCTGAGCCTTAGCGACTGGCCTGGGTTTGGGGAAGTTAAAGGCAGGTTTCTTAGTAGGGGTGGGACTGTGTTTAAAGGCCTGAGCCATAATAAACACCGTTCGCCACACGTCAGGGGACATTAAAGAGGGAGTGAGCACTGGTGACATGACCACCTGATTCGCAATGCGATCAGGCAGTTTTCGGACTAAGGACATTCTGAGGTCTTGTCTCGCTCGTACCGCCTCAAGCAAGGCGGTGCGGATGTCACCCAAAGATTGGATTGACGACTGAAGAAGCAGTCGCCGGGACAATTCAACCGATCGTCTGGCATCCGCGTCTGCGATTGCCTGAGTGGACCGGAGCAAAGACTTTGCTACCTGTTGAGACACTATGTATTGAGAGAACAGGCGAAAAGCTTTCCCCCTTAGCCTAAATTCTCGGTCTAGGTAAGTTGGGGTAGGGGTAGTGAAAGGGTCTTTTAGCTCACAAAGATTAATTTTAGGGGCAGCTAAGAAAACAAACAATGCTGAAGGGACTCCGCCGGCAGAACACACTGGCATGGAGAACCAAGAATGAGTATCTTGAGGGATCTGGTGGGAAGTTTTGGAAGTAAATGTGGTCGCAAAGTTTTGAGCCTCTGTCTCCCATTCCACCCAAGGTCCTGGACCCAACTGCCCCACCTTCAAGACTGGATTAGCTGCTGTGTCTGTTACGGTTTGCAAATCGAGTTCTGGAGTGAGAGCTGACAGAGTCTTAATGTCATTAAACCCATCATGCTTAGACCAGTCTGAAAACAATTTTGAAGCTGAGGCAGAGGGTAAAGCCGGCTTAGCAGCATAAACAAAATAGTCCTGGTGATAATAACTAGGTATAGCCTTTATGTTGACATCTAGTACATTTCCCAAAGTATCCAAGGCCCTTAATTTCTTAGATTTATTGCCCTGGATGACCCACTCATGCGGTACGGGGAGTTCCCCTGACAAGGTAGGTTGGGCGAGCTCTGGTTTAGTGGGGGTCAAAAGGACCCATGACTCGTCTGGTCCGTAAAGCAAGGGCATAGCTACCTTTCTGAGAGGCGCTCTGTCTAGAGGGGGCGGATTGACATCCGTTATAACCCTTACATTCGAAGTGGTCAATGCCGCCGTAGCAGGCCGAGTAACCACTGATGGTGACAGAGGGGGAGGGTGAGGGATCTGAGTCAAAGCAATAGAAGTCATCAGAGGCCGTACCGTAGAGCTTGTCGTGGGAGCTCCCAAGTCCACTGTGGGAGTTTCCTGCTGTTGGCCAAAAAATTTAGATAAAGCATTACTAAGTAGCCCATCAATTTCCTGTGCAGTGACAAATTGACTTGATGATGTACTCACTGGTGAATCATTAAGATCTTGCGCGGCGTCTAAGCCTGAACCTGACTCTTGCCCTTCCATATCCGATATAATTGAAACCTCGTCTTTATCATCCTGTTCCTCCTGAGAAGATCCCGCCGAAGCAGGGGTACCACCTTGTTGCCAAGATAAGTCAGGAATAGAGGATGGGATCGCCGCGTCTCGGTGGACGTCAGCCACTGTGTGAATAGTTTGAGCCGGAAGTGGGTGGTCAGGTCCTGGCCGAGAATATCGCCAAACACCTAGGCCTTGGCCTACACTCCCTTGGGAGTCCGAAACACTCTCAACCACTGAGCCCCCTGAACTCTCCAATTCCAGGGTTAAAATGTTAATGGGTAAATCATCTTTAGGTACAGGCACTATACTGGACCCTTGAGACCGAACACAAACTCTGTCTAGGGTAGAGGTACGATAAAGAAGCACTAGAAACTGGCGAATGTCGGGAGGCCTTTCTATCATGGGAATCCTTTTTTGAAGATTTATGGCTGCGGTGTGACCGTGAACTAATCTTCGATTTGGAGGATTTATCGCCGTGACCACTGGTGGAACTTTCTGTCTTACTCTTCTTACTCGATGGTGAAGAGGCAAGACTAGGTGGCTGGTGTCTGAGAGGTGACCTAGACCGAGATCTCTCCCGAGACGAGGAGGCTGCCGCCGGGGGTGTAGGCTCTCGTTGACGTTTCGCCGTAGCAGTAGGAGAAGACACAGAACCCTGACCAGTCTCCGCCGGCTTACGACTAGTTACTCGAGAGGGACGTTTAGGGGGAGGGTGCTCAAAAAGAAGCCTATCCCAAAGAGGGACATTGTCACATTGAAGTGACTTATGAGCCACAATCGTAGTATACGCTGACATCTGTTGCCTAACCTCTCGTAAGGCGACCGCTGCGGTCTTATCATTATCGCGGAGGACTTTGACACTTAATTGGGAGCAAAAGGAACAGTTGCGCATCACCCACAGACCCCTTGAACGGTCTAGACATTTAACACACTTGATGCAAAGAGTGTGCGCAAAAAAATAGGGATACCGGCACAGGTAGGGGTAATGCATAAAGCAAAAACTGGGGCAAAGGTAGCCATGACAGAGACTGGTGGGAAAACTACTGCCGGGTCTGTATTGGTCCGCCGGGGCCCAGCTCTGGAAAAACGAAAATTTCCAGGAATTAATGCTCATAAGGTTAACCCAACATGTTCGCACACACGTGTTAATAACCCGCCGGGTAACGAGACGTAATGTCACAACGATCACAGCTCGCTACACGGCGGGATTCTATAAAGATATCCGAATATCTAAACATGTCCTAAGAAAGTTAAGAATACCCTCTGACATAATATAAAGGACCAGTATGGCGTTTATAAACATAGTCTTTCCGGTGGTGACTGTTTGAAGATTCAATTTTGGAAAACAACCCCCCACAAAGACGCCGGCACCTGAATTATTTAGCAGAATAACACAGGGCAGGCTGATACGAGATCTGATTTCTAACGAATTGTCACAAAGGATCGCCGTAAGTTTGAAGGCGGCGATACATTAACGTATCTCTCAATTAACTGGTTAACTATATGGAATTGTAAATTCCTTATTTCCTCCTCCCAGGAGCACCCGCCGGGTGTGAAAAATTTGTGAAAAGGATGTTAACCCCAATTGAGCCTTCGATCGCCGTAAGTCTGAAGGCGGCGATACATAAAGTATCACTAAAATGGATCGGTTAACTAAACTGAATGACCAAGACGTTCATCCCACCCTACCAAGGTGCACCCGCCGGGTGAGATGTAAACAACGTTAACCCCATAAGTTCCTGTCCCCACTTCTTTGTAAAAGATCGCCGGGGAGGAAAGCCCTCAACAACAGCTAGGTTTTTCCTTTGGTTTGTAAAACCGGGTAGAAAAACTTCATAACATATGTCCGCATGAACAATGTTAGATGGGTACAGCCAGTCCGCCGGGGATCATAGGGAGCATGAAACAGGCACCACCACAGAGACGCAGTCCTGGAGAGCCACAGACACCTCAACGCCGGGGACACAAGCCTGTGTTGAAACCACGCGTGGCCCAACACGGCTCTCGGCCGGGTTTTTCATGGTGTAACCGAGAAAAACCCGCCGGAAAGTAACCCACCCCGTTCAGAAACATCTGAACGCACAAAGGACCTGAGAGCAAGCCAAGCACGACTAGCCTAGGGCCCACACAATAATCCGTGGAATTAGCCAATACACAACTAATCCAGGAAACATACATAGTCCGTGGAATTAGCCAATACACAACTAAACCAGTATACACATGACACAGTAGGACATATTTATAAAATAAACAATAACACTTGTACATGTGGCAAAGCTACGAGCGGCTGGCTAGGCCTAAGCAGACGGCATAAGAAATGTTGAAATATAAACAAAAAACACTGGAAATATAACAACAGGAACCACCGCCAACACACCACTGTAGTAAATACTTCCGACAAAGGGAAGACTGACTCGGGACCCAGAAAAAACTTCACTAAGTGAAGAAAAATACGCTGGGAACGTCAGAAGCAACGCTTACCTCATCAGAAAGATAAAAGGCAGCATAAAATAACGCGTAATGAAAGCCGCCTGCATCACAAGCTAACTCAACTGTGAAAAGATCACATGTCCACAACAGGACCACGAGGGTACATCCGAAATAGATGCCCCAAACACACGACCCAAAATACACTGCACTGCGGGCAACCAGTCCAGGACACTCCTGCTACACATATCCTAACCTTACTCGATACATCCCGGAGTAAACAAATGAGAAAAAACTCACTAGGGACGCAGCAAATGCGGAACCAGCGGAGCGTGGGCAGACACATCCGGGCAGGCTGAGCGCAGAGCAGAGAAGGAAGAATGACGCCTGAATCAGCGTCTGGTCAAAGATCCACACAAGTACATCCACGATATGATGGAAAGCTTATTGGATAGTTATTCTTATTTTCTTTTTGTTTTAATTTTTTACGAAGTTTTTTCGTAGTGAGAACCCAATTCATAATGACTGAAGCCATGAGTGAGGTCGTGTGCGCTCATGATGAAGGCTCCTCAGTTTTTAAATGCTCTGCGCGGTAGATTCAAACTACGGCGGATTAGTGTTTGAAGAGGATGCCTTATGTAATAGGCATGTTCGTCAATGATGGAGGGGCCACTAATAAATTAACTGATTTGCAATTCGCGATAATTTGCCAAACAATTGATTGATACAATAGGGTATCACAGCCTTCAAGACGGCGATCTATGAGGGCTTCTGGGTGACGCCAGATTAGAGATTAAGATAGGCTTAGACTTTTTATGGGATAAAAAGATGCCGGAATCTTACTAGTGTTTCAAGTGTAAAGGGATACTTGAAAGACTTCATCTTTAATGAAGATATGCTTCATATTCATGAGGATTCAGAAGATATGCTTAAATCTTCTGGACAGCTGAAATCTTTAATATGATACTAAAGGACAACGAAAAGTAGTGGTGGAGTGCTACGGTTTGTTGACCGGCGGTTTTGAGGCACATATTTTGTACCGTTTTTTGGGTGTAACCCTATGAGCTTTAATCCCGGAAAATTCTCTTTCCAGGGCGGATTACCGGTGTTGCACCAGGTGACCAGGTAGTTCCCGGGGGCGGGGTAGTTTTCCCCCAGTCTCTGTCGTGTCGGCACTTGAACCTCTCATGGCTGTATGTTCAACGCCGTTAAGCTCAGGTAGCCCTATCTTATTTTTATTTGTTAATGAAATAATTTAATAGCTGAATCATAATAAACATATATATTTTCTATGATTATATTATGATAATATTGTGTTTATTTATAGTAATTTATTTTAATACAATTATATATAAATTAAATTAATTGGTATACTTTATGATTTTGCTCACCAGCTCTGCTTTCAATGTGTTTATGAGCTATGGGAGCTTTTAATTATCATAAACCTTTACGGGACTCGGACGAGGGCTCCCCGTTCAGGGAGTATACCGAGCTCGCAAGCGAGGGACAGCCACAACCAAGGTGTATGGTGATACTCACAGTCGTACCTCACCCGCCAGACGATAACGCCGGCGGGCGGACCTGACGCTCTGATGACGGACGAGAACAGGTTGAGTTCCATTTATCTCTTTTCCGCCGCCAGACGCGTCTCTAATGTGCCACGTAGTCAACAAACTACAGGATTAGCGAGGCGTAGTCTCGCTAATCGCGCCCCTGTGGCCGGCGCAGTGTGGTACCGGCATTTGAACACGTGGTGCCCGCACCCAGTGTCCCTCCTGGTTGGGTTGTTCCACTTAGAACACAATTGGCAACCTAGAAACCTCGCGGACTTGTTCATTTTGGACATTCAGGAGGCCAAGTGGCTAGCACCTTATGGTAGCGACGTGACCAAGATATTCACGAGATATTCATCAATATACCCAGTCTACAAAGCGACAGTTTCAATCGCATTGGAAGGCTTTTACGTCACGGATTCTTAGAAAAAAACAAACTGTGCCCTCGGTAGCGTTGGTTGTTTATTATTTAATTTATCTGTTCATGCAGAAACATTTATCTGAAAGTGATTTATTTATTAGTGGCCCCTCCATCATTGACGAACATGCCTATTACATAAGGCATCCTCTTCAAACACTAATCCGCCGTAGTTTAAATCTACCGCGCAGAGCATTTAAAATCTGAGGAGCCTTCATCATGAGCGCACGCGACCTCACTCATGGCTTCAGTCATCATGAATTGGGTTCTCACTACGAAAAAACTTCGTAAAAAATAAAAAACAAAAAGAAAATAAGAATAACTATCCAATAAGCTTTCCATCATATCGTAGATGTACTTGTGTGGATCTTTGACCAGACGCTGATTCAGGCGTCATTCTTCCTTCTCTGCTCTGCGGTCAGCCGGCCCGGACGTGTTTCTCCACGCTCCGCTGGTTCCGCATTTGCTGCGTCCCTAGTGAGTTTTTTCTCATTTGTTTAATCCGGGATGTGTCGAGTAAGGTTAGGATATGCGTAGCAGGAGTGTCCTGGGCTGGTTGCCCGCAGTGCAGTGTATTTTGGGTCGTGTGTTTGGGGCATCTATTTCGGATGTACCCTCGTGGTCCGGTTGTGGACAGGTGAACTTTTTCACAGTTAGCTAGCTTTGTGATGCAGGCGGCTTTCATTACGCGTTATTGCTTCCTTTTATCTTTCTGATGAGGTAGCGTATTTTTGCTGACGTTCCCAGCGTATTTTTCTTCACTTAGTGAAGTTTTTTCTGGGTCCCGAGTCAGTTCTTCCCTTTGCCGGAAGTATTTGCTACAGTGGTGTGTTGGCGGTGGTTCCTGTTGTGATATAATTCAGTGCTTTTTGTTTATATTCCGACATGTTATTGTTATCCATCTGCCTAGGCCTAGCCAGCCTCTCGTAGCTTTACCTCATATACAAGTGTTATTGATTTATTTTCTAAATATGTACTACTGTGTGATGTGTGTCCTGGTTTAGTTGTGTATTGGCTAATTCTACGGACTATTTCTGTGTCCTGGGTTAGTTGTGTATTGGCTAATTCCACGGACTATGTTGGGCCCGGCATTAGTTGTGTTTTGGCTACGCCTCGGTCCTGTGTTGCGTTCAGATGGTATCTGGACGGGGTGGGTTATTTCCGGCGGGTTTTTCTCGGTTACACCATAAAAATACCCGGCTGGTTGCCGAGTTTTGGCCACGCGTGGTTTAAAAACAGGCTTGTTTCCCCGGCGAGTGGGTGTCTGTGGCTCCCCAGGACGGCGTCTCTGGGGTGCCTGTTTCAGGCTCCTTCTGATTCCCGGCGGGTTGGCTGTACCCATCTAACAGTGTTCATACGGACACGTGTTGTTTGTAGTTTTTTCAGTTTTGCAAAGCCAATAAAAAACTATGCTGTTGTTGTATTTCCTCCCCGGCGATCTTTTACAAAGATGTGGGGTTCGGAACAATTGGGGTTAACTTTTAAACTTTAAATCACCCGGCGGGTGCAACCTGGTAGGGTGGGATGACCGAATTTGCAAAATTCAGTTTAGTTGACCAGACAATCGAGGGATGCATTGTGTATCGCCTCCTTCAACATACGGCAATTTAAGGCACAATTGGGGTTAACGTTTTTTAAACTAATATTCACACCCGGCGGGTGCTCCCTGGAAGGGTGGGAATAACGAATTTACAATTCAGTTAGTTAACCAGACAATTGAGGGATACGTTTTGTATCGCCGCCTTCAACATACGGCGATCTAAAAAGATACTTCGGGAGAAGTTAGATCTCGTATATTTGTCGGGCTTCCCAGTTTTTGATCTACGAGATAATTCGGGGGCCGGCGTCTTTTTTAGTTTTTTTTTTCTCCAAAATTGAATCTTGAAACAAACACCACCGGAAAGACTTAATCAGTTATAAACGCCAGGCTGGTCTTTATATATTATGTCAGAGGGTATTCATAAATCTTTTGGACAAATTAAGATATTCGAAATCTTTTACTTAGGAAACCCCACCGCGTAGCGAGCTGTAGTCGTTGAGTATTACGTCTCGTTACCCGGCGGTTTATTTAACACTTGTGTGCGAACATGTTTGGGTTAACCTTATGAGCATTAATTCCTGGAAATTTTCTTTTTTTCCAGAGCTGGGTCCCGGCGGGCCTATGCAGAACCTGGAGTAAGTATCCCACCAGTCTCTGTCATGGCTACCTTTGCCCCGGTTTTTGCTTTATGCATTACGCCCTCCTGTTCAGGTATCCCTATTTTTGTGCACACCCTTTGTATAAAGTGTGTTAAACTGTCTCGTTTGGTGTGGGTTACCTTTCCGGCATTTTTTCTCGTTGCTCCGAGAACACCGTTTTTGTTTACCGAGTATTAGTCAGGATGGCTCAAAATAGGTAAGTTACCCCGACGAGTTTGGTCCCTTGAGGGCTCATAAGAAACTGCGTTTTCTGTGGTCGAGCCTGGGATCAGGCTTCCTGTGTTATTCATTGCTTTATGCATTACGCTCTCCTGTAATGTATAGTTTAGTGTGGGTTACCTTTCCGGCGTTTATCTCATTGCTCCGAGAACACCGTTTTTGTTTACCGAGTTTTAGTCAGGATGACTAAAATAGGTAAGTTACCCCGACGAGTTTGGTCGCTTGAGGGCTCATCAGAAACTGCGTTTTCTAGGGTCGAGCCTGGGATCAGGCTTCCTGGTTTATTCCCGTCGAGGGGGGCTCCACACAGTTTTCTAGGTGATCAGGCTGACACCTGTTGGACTTGGTTTTCTCTGCTTTTCAAAGCCATTGAAACAATGCTGTCTGTTTGTTTGGTCTTTACCTCCCGGCGACCTTTTTACAAAGAGGTCTGGGGCAGGTATAATTGGTTTGACATTGCATATAAAACCCGGCGGTTGTACCTTCGGGTGGTTATATTAACGGATTTGCGTTTCGAGTTAATTTGCCAAACAATTGATTGATACAATAGGGTATCACGGCCTTCAAGACGGCGATCTATGAGGGCTTCTGGGAGAAGCCGGATTAGAGATTAAGATAGGCTTAGACTTTTTATGGGATAAAAAGATGCCTGAATCTTACTAGTGTCTCAAGTGTATAGGGATACTTGAAAGACTTCATCTTTAATAAAGATATGCTTCATCTTTATGAGGATTAAGAAGTTATTCTTAATTATTTTGGACAGGTGAAAGATATGCTGAAATCTTTAATAAGCCATTGAAACAATGCCATTTGTTTGTTTAGTCTTTCCCTCCCGGCGACCTTTTTACAAAGAGGTCTGGGGCAGGTACAATTGGTTTGACATTGCATATAAAACCCGGCGGTTGTACCTTTGGGTGATTCTATTGACTGATTTGCAATCCGCGATCTTTGTATTTCCTCCCCGGCGATCTTTTACAACTAAGTGGGGTTAGGAACATTTGGGGTTAACTTTTAAACTTTAAATCACCCGGCGGGTGCAACCTGGGAGGGTGGGATGCCTGAATTTGCAAAATTCAGTTTAGTTGACCAGACAATTGAGGGATGCATTGTGTATCGCCTCCTTCAACATACGGCGCTTTAGGGCACAATTGGGGTTAACGTTTAAAAAAAAACTAATCTTCACACCCGGCGGGTGCTCCTTGGAGGGATGGGAATAACGAATTTACGATTCAGTTAGTTAACCAGACAATTGAGGGATACGTTTTGTATCGCCGCCTTCAACATACGGCGATCTAAAAAGATACTTCGGGAGAAGTTAGATCTCGTATATTTGTCAGGCTTCTCAGTTTTTTATCTACGAGATAATTCGGGGACCGGCGTCTTTTTTAGGGGAGTTTTTTTCCAAAATTGAATCTTGAAACAAACACCACCGGAAAGACTTCATCAGTTATAAACGCCATGCTGGTCTTTATATATTATGTCAGAGGGTATTCATAAATCTTTTGGACAAATTAAGATATTCGAAATCTTTTACTTAGGAAACCCCACCGCGTAGCGAGCTGTCGTCGTTGAGTATTACGTCTCGTTACCCGGCGGGTTATTTAACACTTGTGTGCGAACATGTTTGGGTTAACCTTATGAGCATTAATTCCTGGAAATTTTCTTTTTTTCCAGAGCTGGGTCCCGGCGGGTCTATGCAGAACCTGGAGTAATTATCCCACCAGTCTCTGTCATGGCTACCTTTGCCCCGGTTTTTGCTTTTTTGCTTTGAGTTTTAGTCAGGATGGCTAAAATAGGTAAGTTACCCCGACGAGTTTGGTCGCTTGAGGGCTCATCAGAAACTGCGTTTTCTATGGTCGAGCCTGGGATCAGGCTTCCTGAGTTATTCCCGTCGAGGGGGGCTCCACTCAGTTTTCTAGGTGGTCAGGCTGACACCTGTTGGCCTTGGTTTTCTCTGCTTTTCAAAGCCATTGAAACGATGCTGTCTGTTTGTTTGGTCTTTACCTCCCGGCGACCTTGTTACAAAGAGGTCTGGGGCAGGTATAATTGGTTTGACATTAATAATAATAATATTAATAATAATAATAATAATATTTATTCAGTTAGCAATTTACAGAGTTGGTACCACATAGTATGTTATAAATATGACATGTACCAGCCTTGCATAATTCCAACTAAGGATAGCCCAATAAGGCCGTTAGGCGTATTTCCATTGGGGTCCTTGTATATAAAACCCGGCGGTTGTACCTTCGGGTGGTTATATTAACGGATTTGCGATTCGAGCTAATTTGCCAAACAATTGATTGATACAATAGGGTATCACGGCCTTCAAGACGGCGATCTATGAGGGCTTCTGGGAGAAGCCGGATTAGAGATTAAGATAGGCTTAGACATTTTATGGGATAAAAAGATGCCTGAATCTTACTAGTGTTTCAAGTGTAAAGGGTTACTTGAAAGACTTCATCTTTAATAAAGATATGCTTCATCTTTATGAGGATTCAGAAGATATGCTTAAATCTTCTGGACAGGTAAAGATATGCTGAAATCTTTAATATGATACTAAAGGACAACGAAAAGTAGTGGTGGAGTGCTACGGTTCGTTGACCGGCGGTTTTGAGGCACATATTTTGTACCGTTTTTTGGGTGTAACCCTATGAGCTTTAATTCCCGGAAAATTCTCTTTCCAGGGCGGATTACCGGTGTTGCACCAGGTGACCAGGTAGTTCCCGGGGGCGGGGTAGTTTTCCCCCAGTCTCTGTCGTGTCGGCACTTGAACCTCTCATGGCTGTATGTTCAACGCCGTTAAGCTCAGGTAGCCCTATCTTATTTTTATTTGTTAATGAAATAATTTAATAGCTGAATCATAATAAACATATATATTTTCTATGATTATATTATGATAATATTGTGTTTATTTATAGTAATTTATTTTAATACAATTAAATATAAATTAAATTAATTGGTATACTTTATGATTTTGCTCACCAGCTCTGCTTTTAATGTGTTAATGAGCTATGGGAGCTTTTAATTATCATAAACCTTTACGGGACTCGGACGAGGGCTCCCCGTTCAGGGAGTATACCGAGCTCGCAAGCGAGGGACAGCCACAACCAAGGTGTATGGCGATACTCACAGTCGTACCTCACCCACTGGACGATAACGCCGGCGGGCGGACCTGACGCTCTGATGACAGACGAGAACAGGTTGAGTTCCATTTATCTCTTTTCCGCCGCCAGACGCGTCACTAATGTGCCACGTAGTCAACAAACTACAGGATTAGCGAGGCGTAGTCTCGCTAATCGCGCCCCTGTGGCCGGCGCAGTGTGGTACCGGCATTTGAACACGTGGTGCCCGCACCCAATGTCCCTCCTGGTCGGGTTGTTCCACTTAGAACACAATTGGCAACCTAGAAACCTCGCAGACTTGTTCATTTTGGATATTCAGGAGGCCAAGTGGCTAGCACCTTATGGTAGCGACGTGACCAAGATATTCACGAATCAATATACCCAGTCTACAAAGCGACAGTTTCAATCGCATTGGAAAGCTTTTACGTCTCGGATTCTTAGAAGAAAACAAACTGTGCCCTCGGTGGCGTTGGTTGTTTATTATTTAATTTATCTGTTCATGCAGAAACATTTATCTGAAAGTGATTTATGTTGGCAGGTTTTAAATTCCGCCCACCTCCCCGTCAGCTCAGGCCTACATGGTCTCTGGACAAAGCATCGTCGTTATTCTCGTTCCCGTATGTACCAAAGACTGCAGATTTTACAAAAGGGCAGTATTCCTTATGGCTTTGGCTACCGGGAACAGAGTATCTGAGCTGGCGGCCATGAGCAACGCACCTAATTGCCTCAGGTTTGATAGGCTTCATGAGTGTATTCACATTGCACCTTCCCCAGGATTCATAGCCGAGATTGAGCACAGTGAACACGTGTTTTCAGAGTTCACGGTGCCGGCGTTAAACAGGGGAAAGGTGCACCATCTTTTTTGCCCAGTGCAAGCTCTAACCAAATATTTAAGAGTGGCACCTCTAAATCACCAGGGTGCTTTATGGGTCGCAAGTCCGGGTGAACGATTGATGGAGCGTACACTGGCTTCTCTCTTGGTCGAGGACTTTAAAGAGAAGCATCCCGGCGTTGTGGGTAAGACCCACGATTTACGCAAGGGGACAGCCTCTTTACGTTTCCTTAATAATCTTTCGGTGAAAGTTATTACGTCCACACAGTTGTGGGCCTCTAATCAGGAGTTTTTGCCTCGATACCTTTCAGTAGCTCTGGACAACCCTTCCTTGCCATGTATAGGTGGGGTCTAGGTGGCCCTTTTAGTCACGTTTTGTTTAATTTCAAGAAAAAGGGGGGGGGGGGGGGGGAGGGTGCAGTCAGTGTGACATGGGACACCCTAGACCCCTCCGGAGTATGTGTTCGGAACATACGAGCTGTGATACTGGTTGTAGGCATTGTATTATAAAATTTCTCTGTAGTATTCATTGCAGGAAATTGTGCTAAAAGCCAATAGTAGTGTTACGACAATTCTTGTTGTAAGTAGCTTTGGCTGTGAAGCAATAGATTTTTGAGAAATCTCGGTAGTGGCAACTACGACTTTTAATTTTGCAGTAATTACTTCTGCATAAGTACACGAGTTCAGTACTTCTACGAATGTACAAGAATTCATTTATGTTTGGTTATAATTTTAGGAATATATCCACTAGTTAATGGGGTTTATATGTGCACATGTAAACTTATAATTTTTTAGTTTTCACCACTTACTTTAAGTGGGGTGCCTTCTTAACTAGCAGATCTGTGCACGGAGTCTCAGAGTTAACCCTTTTTCAAGCAGGCTTCTTTGAAGCACGCTCCTGCTTGTACCCCTTTTTGAAGATTTAGGCTGTATAAAGTTTATGCACCCGAATATATCTTTTTTACAAAAGTAAGAATACTATGTGGTTGTTTGATTATCTGCTTTTCTAGAGTTATGATATGATTACGAATGTCCCTCTCCAGTCTTAGAAATCAGGCATGTTCGTCAATGATGGAGGGGCCACTAATAAATTATAGGTTTGACTCCTGTAAGGAGATAAAGAAAACCTAATATTTAGTAGTGGCCCCGTAATCATTGACGACTGGGGCCCTCCCGACCATCCCCTTCCCATTCGTTGATGTATTAAGGATTTTGGTTTACTTGATATGTCAGTGAAGGAAGAATGACGCCTGAATCAGCATCTGGTCAAAGATCCACACAAGTACATCTACGATATGATGGAAAGCTTATTGGATAGTTATTCTTATTTTCTTTTTGTTTTTTATTTTTTACGAAGTTTTTTCGTAGTGAGAACCCAATTCATAATGACTGAAGCCATGAGTGAGGTCGCGTGCGCTCATGATGAAGGCTCCTCAGATTTTAAATGCTCTGCGCGGTAGATTCAAACTACGGCGGATTAGTGTTTGAAGAGGATGCCTTATGTAATAGGCATGTTCGTCAATGATTACGGGGCCACTACTAAATATTAGGTTTTCTTTATCTCCTTACAGGAGTCAAACCTATAATAATTTGGTGGATGTTTGGAAGCCGACTACCTCCCAGGCTAAGAGAGAACCGCTTAAGAAACCATTTACTAAGCCCAAAAGCGGCGGTAAGTCACAACCCCCATAGGCTAAACAGTCCTTTCGAGACCCAAGGGCTCCTCCACAGCAGGGAGGTAATCAGCCCAAACCCAAACCAGGTAAATACTCAGGTTATAGAGGTAAGTCACACCCCAAACCAAATCAGGAACAGCCGGCAACCAAGACTAGCTAACCGTCTGATACCAACCCACCACCCCCTTCAAAAAACTAGCCAAACATACTCTCTGTCTCCCAGGGCCGTGCTTAGGCGTATCGGAATTGAGAGTTGCTCCACTAATCGAGCCCAGTTTGCAAACAGGGTCGTTCCAGGTATGCCACAGATCATGGCCCAAGCGAACCTGGTCCAGGACCTTAGTACGCAAAGGCCTTACCTGGCGGTGGATCCGGCGGCCAAGACTTCGTCAGGCGCTCGAACACAACCATGTTTCGCCGGGGGTGGAGGCCCTAATCAGAGAAATTATATCAGAGAAGATCATTGTCTTAGTAAATCCAAACGGCAAAGTATTCACCTCCAGAATGTCCTTAGTGCCAAACCGGAACAGTGTGCAGATGCGACCAGTAGTGGATCTCTCGCGTCTGAACACTTACATAGTAAATCCATCCTTCAGGATGCTTACAGTAAATCAAATCAGGCTTACCCTTCCACCACTGGGTTGGATGTGCTCCCTAGACCCCAAAGACGCCTATTGGCATGTCCCTATCAACAAACGCTTCCAAAAGTTCCTCGCTTTGAGGATAAAGCAAGAGACTTATGTTTTCCGGAGAATGCCGTTTGGATTGAACCTGGCACCGAGAATTTTCACAAAATTAGTACAGCAAGCTCTTCTGCCTTTAATGTCCCAAGGCATCATGGTGTTATGGTATCTAGACGACTGGCTAGTGGTGGCGGAGACGAGAGAGTTATGTCACAATCATGTCAACATAGTTATCAATCATGTACAAACCCTAGGGTTCAAGGTGAACTTGGCAGAGTCTCTTTTTGTGCCTACACGGGAAATTCAGTGGATAGGGCTGGTCTGGGATACCGCCAATCTGACTCTTACTCAGAGTGTGGACAATCGCCGCAGATTTCGCAGGAAACTGTTTCGTTTTCTCCACAGTCGGAATACGACGAGGAAGGTATGGGACTCCTTGGTCGGCTCTCTCAACTGGATCCCACTAACTGTGAAGTTGGGCCGGTTGAAAGTAAAGAGATTAATCATGGAAGGCAACAAATTTGTCCCACTATTGCCAGAAGGAAAACTATATGGCCGATTCTGCGATTAATTCACAGCGTACTATCGGTCTGGGCGAAGACCGAAACACTGTACTCTATGACAGCTTGGGTTTCTCCTCCTCCTTCGGTATGGGTAGACACGGATGATTCCGGAACTCTGGGGTGGGGATATCAATCCAATCTAGGCCATCAAGGGCAGGGCACTTGGGACCAGGGCATTTCATGGCACATCAACAAACAAGAGCTTCTAGTTCCCCTCTATTTTCTCCAAGCCCACGGCTCGTCATTGCAAGGCAAATCAATAGCGTTTCGCATGGACAACTTAGTGGCAGTCCATTGCACTCAGAAACGAGGTTCAGTGAGGTCTCGAGAGTTGCTAATAGTGTCAGAACAGATTTTTGCCCTAGCCGAATTGCTGGACATTCATCTGCATGCTTCATACCTCCCAGGCGTGTCGAACGTCTGGGCGGATGCTCTGTCCCAGCGGCAGAGGACCTTAGTAGAATGGGCCATCAAACAAACCGTCTTCGACAAGATGATTGCAGAGCCTTACCGTCCACAAGTGGACCTGTTCGCATCCGAGGAGACTCACAAACTACCTCTCTTCCTGACCCGCCGGGGGGTGACCCAGGCAGGGGGGACCAGATGCATTACTGGAGGACTGGAACAGGTGGAATTCAATCTATCTATTTCCTCCACCAGATTCTGTTCTAATGTGCAAGGTGATGCACAAACTAAGACGGTACCGGGGCGTAGTCTCAATGATCGTGCCGGTATGGCCGGCTCAGGCGTGGTACCACCAGTTGAGCAGCTGGTGCCGGGACCCGGTGTCACTTCCGGTCTCCGCATTCCACTTAGAGACAATTGGCAACCTTCGGACCTCGCTCAATTTTGCCTTCTGGACATTTACAAGGCCAAGTGGCTAGTTCAGTATGGGGACAGTGTCACTAATAAACTCATGAACCAATATACTCTATCTACCAGGAGGCAATATCAATCACATTGGAAAGCTTTCACTAACTGGATTGTTGAGTCAGGGCAATCCGATGCATCAGAAGCCCTAGTTTTCAGATACTTAGATTATTTGTTTGAGCAGAAGCGGTTTTCCGTTGTTACGTTAAAAAATAGCTTGTCTGCCATCAGAACTCCCTTCTTTGATCTCACTGATCTCTCGATACCGCAGGCGGCGGAGAAAGGGTTTATGAGGGCGTGTTTTAAGATCCGCCCACCACCACGTCAGCTCATGCCCAATTGGTCGCTTGATAAAGCCTTATTTATTAGTGGCCCCTCCATCATTGACGATTATGCCTATTACATAAGGCACCCTCTTCAAACACTCATCCGCCGTAGTTTGAATCTACCGCGCAGAGCATAAAAAATTGAGGAGCCTTCATCATGAGCGCACGCAACCTCACTCATGGTTCAGTTATTATGAAATTGGGTTCTCACTACGAAAAAACTTCGTAAAAAATAAAAAAAGAAAAAGAAAATAAGAATAACTATTCATAAGCTTTCCATATAATCGTGGATGTACTTGTGTGGATCTTTGACCAGACGCTGACTCAGGCGTCATTCTTCCTTCTCTGCTCTGCGCTCAACCTCCCCGGACGTGCCTCCCCACGCTCCACTGGTTCCGCATTTGCTGCGTCCCTAGTGAGTTTTTTCTCATTTGTTTACTCCGGGATGTATCGAGTAAGATTAGGATATGCGTAGCAGGAGTGTCCTGGGCGGGTTGCCCGCAGTGCAGTGTATTTTGGGTCGTGTGTTTGGGACATCTATTTCGGGTGTACCCTCGTGGTCCCGTGGTGGACGCGTGAAACGTTTTCGCGGTTAGCTAGCTTTGTGATGTAGGTGGCTTTCACTACGCGCTATTAGGCTTCTTCTTATCTTTCTGATGAAGTAGCTTTTTCTTTTCTCTGACGTTCCCAGCGTATTTTTCTTCACTTAGTGAAGTTTTTTCTGGGTCCCGAGTCAGTTCTTCCCTTTGCCGGGAATTTTGTGCTACATTGGTGTGTTGACGGTGGTTCCTGTTGTGATATGATTCAGTGCTTTTTGTTAATATTACGACATAATTACATATTATTTCCGTTTGCTTAGGCCTAGCCAGCCTCTCGTAGCTTTGCCACATGTACAAGTGTTATTGATTTATGTTATAAATATGTACTACTGTGTCATGTGTGTCCTGGTTTAGTTGTGTATTGGCTATTTCCACGGACTAGTTATGTGTCCTGGATTAGTTGTGTATTGGCTATTTCCACGGACTAATTGTGTGTCCTAGGATTAGTTGTGCTTTGGCTAATTCCTCGGTCTTTTGATCTAGCATTTAAGACAGGCTTCCAAGTTTTTGATCTGCGAGATAATACGGGGGCCGGCGTCTTTTTATGGGTTTTCCAGTAAAACTTAACAAACACCACTGGGAAGACTGCGTCATTTATAAAAAGCCATGCTGGTCTTTATATCATGTCAGAGGATATTCGTAAATCTTTTGGACAGGTTAAGATATTCTGAAATCTTTACTTATGAACCTCCCGCGTAGCGAGCTGTAATGGTTGTGTATTGCGTCTCGTTACCCGGCGGGTTATTTAACACTTGTGTTCGAACATATTGGTGTAGCCTTATGAGCATTAATTCCTGGAAATTTTCTTTTTTCCAGGGCGGAGTTCCGGCGGGTCTTTAGAGAACCTGGAGTAGACCCGGGGGTGGGTTAGCTTTCCACCAGTCTCTGTCATGGCTGCCCTAGACCCTGTTTTTGCTTTGTGTGTTAAACCCTCCTGTTCAGGTATCCCTATCTTTGCACACACTCTTTGCATTAGATGTGTTAAATGTTTAGATCGCTCAAGGGGTTTGTGGGTGACGCAGAACTGTACCTTCTGTACTCAATTGAGTAGTAAAGTATTGTGAGACAATGATAGACCCGCGGCGGTCGCTTTGCGAGAGGTCAGACAGCTGTTGTCCACTTATGCTACCACAGTGGCTCATAAAGCCCTTCAATGTGACAACGTAATTCTTTGGGATAAATTACTTATTGAGCACCCCCCTATTAAACGTACCTCTTCTAAATATAGAGTCATTGTACGAAAGTCGGCAGAGACTGGGCAGGGTGCAGCACTTACTCCAGCCCCCGGCACATCTAAGAGACCTTGTGAACCTACGCCCCCGGTGACAGCCTCCACGTCACGGGCGCGGTCAAGGTCCAGGTCGCCCCTCAGACAACAGCCGCTTAGTCACTCTTCTTCACCGGCGAGGAAGAAGAGCAAAGACGAGACGTCCAAGAGCAGTTCTAGTGATAGGTCTGAGAAGTCCAAGAGCAGTTCTAGTGATAGATCTAAGTCACACAGAAGCCACAAATCTTCCAGGAAAGATTCACATGACCGAAAGGCCTCCCGGCGTTCGCCGGAGCCTTGTGCCTCACTTTCTGCCTCTACTCCCGACGTATCTAGTGTCCAATCTGATGGGGCGGGAGTGGAGTCAGAGACTGTGGTGGGGGTGTTACCGGCGGACAAGTTACCAATGGATATTATAAACTTAGAATTAGAGAGTTCTGTGGGCAGTGATCGCCCTCTAGAAGGGTCTAGTGGGGGCTCAGTGGTTGATGGGGTAACTGACTCCCAAGGGAGTTCAGGCCAAGGCCTAGGTGTGTGGAGGTATTCCCAACCAGGGACTGAAGGCCCAAGTCTGGTTCAGGAGACACAGGTAATGGCGGACGTCCACCGGGACGCTGCGATCCCATCATCCATTCCAGACTTAACATGGCAACACGAAGGGGTTCCGTCTTCGGCGGAATCCTCTCAGGACGAGCCAGATGACAAGGATGAGGTGTCTATAATCTCTGACATGGAGGGGCAGGAGTCGGGTTCAGTTTTAGACGACTCACAGGATAGGAATGATTCACCTCTTAGTTCTTCATCTGCTAAATTTGTCACGGCGGAGGAAATAGATCGGTTATTAGCTACTGCTCTAACGAAATTTTTTGGCCAGCAGCCGGAGACTCCTACAGTGGACCTGGGAGCTTCCATGACAACTTCAAGTGTTCGGCCTCTGACTACTTCCATTGCTTTAACTCAGATTCCGCACCCTCCCTCTGTATCACCTACTATGGTCACTAGGCCTGCTCCGGCGGCACTGACTACTTCTAGTGTAAGGGTAGTAGCGGATGTGAATCCTCCCCCTTTAGATAAAGCACCGTTAAGAAAGGTAGCTATGCCCCTTTTATACGGTCCAGATGATTCATGGGTACAAATGGTCCCCACTAAGCCAGAGGTAGCACAACCCACTTTGTCAGGGGAGCTTCCAGTGCCACGAGAGTGGGTAATCCAAGGTAATAAATCTAGAAAGTTACGAGCTTTAGATATTGGAGGTAATGTACTTGATGTTAATATTAAGGCCATTCCTAACTATTATCACCATGACTTTTTTGTGTATACAGCTACACCTGCACTACCCCCTGCATCAGCTTCAAAACTGTTTTCTGACTGGACCAAGCATGACGGTTTTAATGATATAAAAGCACTGTCAGCTCTCACTCCAGAATTAGATTTACAAACGGTCACAGAGACAGCCGCTAATCCAGTTTTGAAGGTGGGGCAGTTGGGTCCAGGACCTTGGGTGGAATGGGAGGTAGAGGCTCAGAACTTTGCGACCACCTTCACCTCAAAAGCTTCGCACCAAATTCCTCAGGACAGCCATTCTTGGTTCTCTCTGCCGGTCTTCTCTGCCGGCGGAGTTCCATCTGCTTTGTTTGCATTTTTAGCTGCCCCCAAAATCAATCTATGCGAACTTAAAGATCCTTTCACTACACCTTCCCCAGCTCACCTAGACCTGGAGTTTAGGCTACGGGGGAAGGCATATAAACTTTTTTCCCAATAAATTGTTACGCACCAAGTCTATGCTAAGATCTACTCAGGCAATCGCGGACGCGGATGTCAGAAGATCAATTGAACTATCTCGACGTTTACTCCTTCAGACTTCTATTCAGTCGTTGGGGGATATCCGTACAGCCTTGCTCGAGGCTGTGCGGGCGAGACAGTATCTTAGGATGTCCCTGGTGAGGAAACTTCCTGATAGAATTGCGAACCAGATGGTCATGTCGCCGGTGCTAACTCCCTCTTTAATGTCCCCTGATGTGTGGAGAACTGTATTTAACATGGCTCAGGCCTTTAAGCACAGTCCCACCCCGTCTAAGAAACCTGCTTTTAACTTTCCCAAACCCAAGCCAGTCGCAAAAGCTCAGCCGGGTGGGTCAAAGCCCTTTCATCCACCTAAGTCCTCTTCTCCCCAAGGTAAGTACAGGTATAAACAAGGAAAATTTACAGGTCATAAAGGACAAAGGTATAATAGACCGGGCCAGGGCCCGTCTTCTGCCAACGCCGGCCAGTCGGCTAAGCATCCAACACCACCACCACCACCATAAAAAACCTAAAGTCTCTCTCACTCCCAGGGCCGGTCTCACGGCGGGTGGATCAGAGGGTAGTACAGCCGGCGAACCCTTGTCTGCTAACTGGGTCGTTCCGGACGTGTCACCGCGCATGGCCATTAAATACTTGGGCGAGGATGGTGGCACGCAAAGGCATCACCTGGCAGTGGCTCCGGCGACCTCGTTTACGTCAGCCGACAAACGCAAATTTAGTTTCTTTAGAGGTGGAGTCACTGATCCGAGAAATGATCGCCAAGAATGTCATCATCCCGGTTCCTCAAAATTACCCAGTCTTTACATCCAAACTATTTCTAGTGCCCAAAAGGGACAGTGTTCAGATGATACCAGTCGTAGACCTGTCTTATCTGAACCTCCACATTCACAACGTATCCTTCAGGATGCTGACAGTGAATCAAATCAGGCTAACACTTCCGCCGGGAGGGTGGATATGTTCTTTAGACCTGACAGACGCGTATTGGCACGTCTCGGTAAACAAAAGATTTCAACGGTTTCTGGCCTTACGAATAATGCATCAGACTTATGTCTTTCAGAGGATGCCGTTTGGATTGAACCTAGCACCTCGCTTATTCACGAAATTAGTCCGGCAAGCCCTGATGCCCTTGTTAGAGCAAGGGATCATGATTTTGTGGTATCTAGACGACTGGCTAGTGGTGGCAGAGACGGAACAAGTATGCGTCAATCATGTCAACATAACATTAATCATGTCAAATCTCTAGGATTCAAGGTAAACCTGGTAAAGTCAAACCTTGTTCCCTCACGAGTAGTTCAGTGGATAGGGCTGGTTTGGGACACAGCTACTCTCACTCTGAGTCAGAGTGTGGACAATCGAAACAGATTTCGCAGGAAATTGTTTCTGTTCCTTCACAGTCTGACTACGACACAGAGAATCTGGGAGTCTCTGGTCGGCTCTCTCAACTGGATTCAACTAACTGTAAAGTTGGGCCGGTTGAAAGTCAAACGTTTAATACTGGAAGGCAACAAATGTTTTCCACTATTACCGGCGAAAAAATTATGGCCCATCCCAAAATTTATCCACAACTTACTAGCGGTCTGGGCGAAGAGGGAAACGTTGCACTCAGTAATGTAATGGACCTCTCCTCCGCCGACGGTATGGGTAGACACGGATGCGTCAGGAACGATAGGTTGGGGCTTTCAGTCAAACCAAGGGCACCAGGGTGGCTTTGGTCCCATTTAGAAATCTCCCACATCAATGTCAAAGAATTACTAGTCCCCTTATATTTCCTTCAGGCTCACCGCTCTACTTTACGGGGAAAGTCGGTGGCCTTCAGAATGGACAATCTGAATGCGGTTCACTGTATTCAGAAACAAGGGTCAACGAGATCTCGGAAGTTGCTAAACGTGTCAGAAAAGATTTTTATTCTAGCCAACAGGCTGGACATTCATCTTCACGCATCTTATCTCCCAGGTGTAGCAAACGTCTGGGCAGACGCTCTGTCTCGGAGACAGAGCAGTAGTAGAATAACAGAAAGACAGAAAGACAGAAAGTAGAATGGGCGCTCAAGCAAACCATTTTCGACCAAATGATTGCGGAACCTTACCATCCACAAGTGGATTTGTTTGCGTCAGAGGAGACTCACAAACTCCCACTGTACCTCACCCGCCGGACGATAACTCCGGCGGGCGGGCCAGATGCACTGGTGACAGACTGGAACAGCTGGAGTTCCATATATCTGTTTCCGCCGCCAGACGCGTCTCTAATGTGCCACGTAGTAAACAAACTACAGGATTATCGGGGCGTAGTCTCGCTAATCGCGCCCCTGTGGCCGGCGCAGTTGTACCAGCAATTGAAAACGTGGTGCCCGCACCCGGTGTCACTCCCGGTCGGGTTTTTCCACTTAGACACAATTAGCAAACTAAAGACCTCGCTGACTTTTGCATTATGGACATTCAGGAGGCCAAGTGGCTAGCACCATATGGTAGAGACGTGACCAATAAATTCATGAATCAATATACCCAGTCTACAAAGCGACAGTATCAATCGCATTGGCAAGCCTTTACTTCTTGGATTCTTAGAACAGAACAAACTGTGCCCTCGGTGGCTTTGGTTTTTAATTATTTAAATTATCTGTTCGAGCAGAAACGTTTATCTGTAGTAACGTTAAAAAATCACTTAACAGCGATTAGGATGCCATTTTTGGACCTTACCGGTCTCACCATACCAGTCGCGGAGGAAACAGGTTTTATGAGAGCATGTTTTAAACTCCGCCCACCTCCCCGTCAGCTTATGCCTACCTGGTCTCTGGACAAAGCATTGTCGTTACTTCATTCCCGTCTGTACCAAAATACTGCAGATTTTACATTACTTTTAAAAAGGGCAGTATTCCTTATGGCTTTGGCTACCGGGAACAGAGTATCTGAGCTGGCGGCGATGAGCAACACACCTAATTGCCTCAGGTTTGGTAGGCTTAATGAGTGTATTCACATTGCACCTTCCCCAGGGTTCATAGCCAAGAATGAGCACAGTGAACACGTGTTTTCAGAGTTCACGGTGCCGGTGTTGAAAAGGGGAAAGGTGCACCATAATTTATGTCCAGTGCAAGCTCTAACCAAATATTTGAGAGTGGCTCCTCTAAATCACCACGGTGATTTATGGGTAGCAAGTACGGGTAAACGCTTGATGAAACATAGACTGGCTTCTCTCTTGGTCGAGGTCATTAAAGAGAGTAATCCCGGCATTGTGGGTAGGGCTCACGATTTACGCAAGTGGGCGGCTTCGTTACATTTCCTTAAGAATTTTTTCTGTTGAAGATATTACGTCCACACAGTTGTGGGCCTCTAATCATACGTTTTTGACTCGATACCTTTCAGTAGCTCTAGACAAACCTTCCTTGCCATGTATAGCTATAAGGCAGAGGGTCTAGGTGGCCCCTAAGTCACTTATTGTTTAATTTCAAGAAAAGGGGGGGGGGGGGGTGCAGTCAGTGTAACATAGGACACCCTAGACCCCGCCGGAGTATGTGAGCTGTGATACTAGTTATGGGTGTTGTGATATTAAAATTTCTCTGTACTATTCATTGCAGGAAATTGTGCTAGTACAATTGTAGTACAAACAACAGTGTTGTAAGTAGTTTTTGGCTGTGAAGCAATCTAATTTTAAGCATTGGATATATTTTGCAAGATATATCCACTAGTTTTATGGGGTTTATATGTGCACATGTAAACTTATAAGTTTTTATTTTTCACCACTTAATTTAAGTGGGGTGCCTTATTAACTGGCAGATCTGTACTCAGAATCTCAGAGTTAACCCTTTTTTATCAAGCAGGCTTCTTTGAAGCACGCTCCTGCTTGTACCCCTTTTTGTATATATGTGCTGCGCCAATAAATATATATATTTTCAAAGTAAGAATACTATGTGGTTGTTTGATTATCTACTTTTGCTAGAGTTATGATATGATTACGAATGTCCCCCTCCAGTCTTAGATATCAGGCATAATCGTCAATGATGGAGGGGCCACTAATAATTTATAGGTTTGACTCCTGTAAGGAGATAAAAAAAAACTAATATTTAGTAGTGGCCCCGTAATCATTGACGACTGGGGCCCTCCCGACCTTCCCCTTCCCATTCGTTGATGTATTAAGGATTTTGGTTTACTTGATATGTCAGTGAAGGAAGAATGACGCCTGAGTCAGCATCTGGTCAAAGATCCACACAAGTACATCCACGATTATATGGAAAGCTTATGAATAGTTATTCTTATTTTGTTTTTGTTTTTTATTTTTTACGAAGTTTTTTCGTAGTGAGAACCCAATTTCATAATGACTGAACCATGAGTGAGGTTGAGTGCGCTCATGATGAAGGCTCCTCAATTTTTTATGCTCTGCGCGGTAGATTCAAACTACGGCGGATGAGTGTTTGAAGAGGGTGCCTTATGTAATAGGCATAATCGTCAATGATTACGGGGCCACTACTAAATATTAGCTTTTCTTTATCTCCTTACAGGAGTCAAACCTATAATCTTTACTTCAATCGCATAGATTATAGGTTTGATTCCCGGAGGGAAGTAGAGGAAACCTAATATTTAGTAGGGGCCCCGGAATCATTGACGATGTTGCCTATTAGTATAATAGTCTCCATTCAACACCCACGTCAGTTGTTTGAATCAACCGCCGCGGGGAAGAACAGAGTCATTCCTCATAAGTGCAACGCTACTTCTCTTATGGTATCGTCATAGATTGGGTACCCACTACGAAAAAACTTTCGTAAAAAATAAGAGAAGAAAAAAGGAAAAGATTCAATTACTTAATCAAAATTATAACACGCTTCCCACTTCGGTGGATTTTTTGCGTTGTGGCTTCTTGCCGCTCCTCGCCAAGCGCACCATTCGTCCTTCACTGATATATCAAGATAATACTCAAGATATCAAGCGAATGGGAAGGGGATGGCTGGGAGGGCCTTCATCGTCAATGATTCCGGGGCCCCTACTAAATATTAGGTTTTCTCTACTTCCCTCCAGAAATCAAACCTATAATTTAATAGTGGCCCCTCCATCATTGACGATGTTGCTTGAATTCCCAAGACTGGAGGGGGACATTCGCATCAATATCTAATACCTCCAAACCCTCAAGGTATAGTCAAGAATTCGAATAACAGAAAAGCTATTTTATTGTTTGCATACAATATAGAAAAATAAAAAATATTAAAGAGTGTGAGCAGTGCGTTGCTTCGAAGAAGACCTGCTCGAAAAAACAGGCTCTCTTACATGAGATACTGTTGGAAATCGTGATAAGAGGAGCTAATACAAAACTCCCTATCACTCTTTTCAGATTTTACACAATTCATAGTTTATCATCTGGTAAAAATAACTGCGTCCCTTGACGAGTTTCAACACTCATCCAGCTATCCAGATGCCTCTAGGATAGCCAACCTTAACTTATACATAGAACATAATCTGACTAGCTTTACATAGCTTGTTTCTAAACGTAACTTAACTCTTACACCTTAACTTAAGGGAGCTCTTATATATTTTTCTCTTAAAATAATGATGGATTCAATTTAACATAAAATCTAGAGCTTCTAGCTCTTAACTACAAGTAATGCTCAGGCTTCTGCCTGGCGGAAGCAACGCCTGGACTTCTACCCGGCGTAGCAGTGTGATTCTGGTGAGGGGGGCTTTTACCTTAGGGTGTACTGGGATTCCCTCATCCCCCCCCCCTTTTCTTTGCCCACTATGGGCCGTACTATCACATAACCTAAACAGCCCAACTGCCGTGAAAAACCTACCCCAATAACAAACTAGTGAAGAGAGAGTATCTCAAGAATGTTTCTACAAGAACAAAGCAGTATTATAGGTTTGACTCCTGTAAGGAGATAAAGAAAACCTAATATTTAGTAGTGGCCCCGTAATCATTGACGAACATGCCTATTACATAAGGCATCCTCTTCAAACACTAATCCGCCGTAGTTTTGAATCTACCGCGCAGAGCATTTAAAAACTGAGGAGCCTTCATCATGAGCGCATGCGACCTCACTCATGGCTTCAGTCATTATGAATTGGGTTCTCACTACGAAAAAACTTCGTAAAAAATAAAAACAAAAAGAAAATAAGAATAACTATCCAATAAGCTTTCCATCATATCGTGGATGTATTTGTGTGGATTTCTGACCAGACGCTGATTCAGGCGTCATTCTTCCTTCACTGACATATCAAGTAAACCAAAATCCTCAATGCATCAACGAATGGGAAGGGGACGGTCGGGAGGGCCCCAGTCGTCAATGATTACGGGGCCACTACTAAATATTAGGTTTTCTTTATCTCCTTACAGGAGTCAAACCTATAATTTATTAGTGGCCCCTCCATCATTGACGAACATGCCTGATTTCTAAGACTGGAGGGGGACATTCGTAATCATATCATAACTCTAGAAAAGCAGATAATAAAAACAACCACATAGTATTCTTACTTTGAAAATATATTTAAATAACGGCGTAGCCGAACAAATACAAGAAAAAGGGGGTTCAGGCAGGTGCGTGCTTCAAAGAAGCCTGCCTGACAAAAAATTGGTAACCCTGAAGATTCTGAACACAGATCTGTAGTTACAAAGGCACCCCACTCAACGAGTGGTGACAAAAAATAACAAGTTATAAGTTTACATGTGCACATAATAAACCCCAACATAAACTTGGAGATAAATTGCAAAGGAACTCCAATAATCTAAAACTAAATTGCTTTCGCAGCTAAACTACTCTAACAACACCGTTGTTTTGTACTTAACATTGTACTAGCACAATTTCTCACTGAGAAATTTTCATAACACATTTTAACCTTAAATTGTATCACAGCTCTCATACTCCGGCGGGGTCTAGGGTGTCCTGTGTCAACTGACTGCACCCCCCCCCCCCCCCTTTCCCATGAAAGTAAACAAAAGTGACTGCAGGGCCACCTAGACCCTCTGCCTTAAAGCTATACATGGTAAGGAAGGTTTGTCTAGAGCAACTGACAAGTATCTAGACAGAAACGTATGATTAGACGCCCACAACTGCGTGGACGCTATGTCTTCAACTGAAAATTTTTTCAGGAAACGTAAAGAGGCTGCCCATTTGCGTAAATCGTGGGCCCGACCCACAACGCCGGGATTACTTTCTTTAATGACTTCTACCAGAAGAGAGGCTAATCGCCGTTTAAGTAAGCGTTTACCCGTACTTGCTACCCATAAAGCACCTTGGGGGTTGTGAGGAGCTACTCTCAAATATTTGGTTAGAGCTTGTACTGGACATAAATTATGATGCACCTTTCCCCTTTTTAACGCCGGCACCGTGAACTCAGAAAACACGTGTGCACTATGCTCATTCTTGGCTACAAAACCTGGGGAGGGTGCAATGGAAATACATTCATTAAGTCTACCAAACCTAAGACAATTAGGTGTGTTGCTCATCGCCGCCAGCTCAGACACTCTGTTTCCGGTGGCTAAAGCCAAAAGGAAAACCGCCTTTTTTAAGAGTAATGCAAAGTCTGCAGTATTTTGGTACAGACGAGAGTGAAGCAAAGACAAAGCTTTGTCCAGAGACCAAGTAGGCATGAGCTGACGGGGAGGTGGGCGGAGTTTAAAACATGCTCTCATAAAACCTGTTTCCTCCGCTACCGGTATGGAGAGACCTGTAAGGTCTAAAAAGGGCACTCTAATCGCAGTTAAGTGATTTTTTAATGTTACCACAGATAAACGTTTCTGCTCAAACAGATAATTTAAATAATTAAAAACTAATGCCACTGAGGGTACAGTTTGTTCTGTCCTAACGATCCAAGAAGTAAAGGCTTGCCAATGTGATTGATACTGTCGTTTTGTAGACTGAGTATATTGATTAAGTAATTTATTTGTCACATCTCTACCGTATGGTGCTAGCCACTTGGCCTCCTGAATGTCCATAATGCAAAAGTCAGCGAGGTCGCGAGGTTGCCAATCGCGTCTAAGTGGAAATACCCGACCGGGAGCGATACCGGGTCCGGGCACCACATTTTCAATTGCTGGTACCACAACTGCGCCAGCCACAGTGGCGCGATTAGCGAGACTAAGCCTCGATAATCTCGTAGTTTGTTCACTACGTGGCACATTAGTGACGCATCTGGCGGCGGAAACAGATAGATGGAGCTCCATCTGTTCCAGTCTGTCACTAGGGCGTCTGGCCCCCCTGCCGGCGTTTTCGCCCGGCGGGTGAGGTATAGATGGAGTTTGTGAGTCTCCTCGGACGCAAAAAGATCCACTTGTGGATGGGAGAGCTCTGCAATCATTAGGTTGAAAATGGGTTGCTTGAGCTCCCATTCTACTGTCGTGCTTTGTCGCCGGGATAGAGCGTCTGCCCAGACGTTCGCTACGCCTGGGAGATAAGAAGCGTGCAGATAAATATCTAGACTGTTGGCTAGAGCAAAAATCTCTTCTGACACATTTAGCAACTTCCTTGACCTCGTTGACCCTTGTTTCTGAATACAGTGGACTGCATTCAGATTGTCCATTCTGAAGGCCACCGACTTGTCCCGTAACGCCGGGCCGTGAGCCTGAAGGAAATATAAGGGGACTAGTAATTCTTTGACATTGATGTGCGAGATTTCTAAGTGGGACCAAAGCCCCTGACCCTGGTGCCCCTGATTTGACTGAAATCCCCAACCTATTGTGCCTGACGCATCCGTGTCTACCCATACCGTTGGTGGAGGAGAGGTCCATGACATTATTGAGTGCAATGTTTCCCTCTTCGCCCAGACCGCTAGCAAGGTGTGGATTAATTTCGGGATGGGCCATAATTTTCCCGCCGGTAAGAGCGGGAAATATTTGTTGCCTTCCAATATTAATCGTTTTACTTTCAACCGGCCCAACTTGACAGTTAGTTGAATCCAGTTGAGAGAGCCGACCAGAGACTCCCAGACCCTTCGTGTCGTAGTCAGACTGTGAAGAAACCTGAACAGTTTCCTGCGAAACCTGTTGCGATTGTCCACACTCTGACTCAGAGTGAGAGCGGCGGTGTCCCAGACCAGCCCTATCCACTGAATTACTCGTGAGGGAACAAGGTTTGACTTTACCAGATTTACCTTGAAGCCTAGAGTTTTGACATGATTTAAAATGATATTGACATGTTTTATGCATAATTGTTGTGTCTCTGCCACCACCAGCCAGTCGTCCAGATACCACAACACTCTGATCCCTTGTTTTAACAATGGCATCAGGGCTTGCCGGACTAGTTTTGTGAATAATCGAGGTGCTAGGTTCAAACCGAACGGCATCCTCTGAAAAACAAAATTTTGGTGCCTGATCCGTAAGGCCAAAAACCTTTGAAATCTTTTGTTGACCGATACGTGCCAATAGGCGTCTGTCAGGTCTAGTGAACACATCCAACCTCCCGGCGGAAGTGTTAGCCTGATTTGGTGTACTGTTAACATTCTGAAAGATTCGTTGTGAATGTGAAGATTCAGATAAGACAGGTCTACGACCGGCCTCATCTGAACACTGTCCCTTTTGGGAACCAAAAATAGTTTGGACGTGAATACAGGGTAATTTGGGGGGACCGGGATGATGACATTCTTGGCAATCATTTCCTGGGCTAGTGACTCCACCTCTAAAGAAACAAAATTCGCCGTTGTCGGCTGACGTAATCGAGGTCGCCGGAGCCACTGCCAAGTGATGCCTTTGCGTGCCACCATCCGTGCCCAAGTGTTTAACGGCCATGCTTGGTGACACGTTCGGAACGACCCAGTTAGCAGACAAGGGTTCGCCGGCTGTACTACCCTCGGTTCCTCCGGCCTTAAGGTAGGCGCCGGGAGTGAGAGAGACTTTAGTTTTTTGATGGTGGGGTTGGTGCTGGCCGCTTCGCCGGCTGGCTGGTGTTGGCCGAAGACTGGCCCTGACCTGGTTTATTTTGGCCGCGTCCTCTCTGACCTGAAAACCTATTCTGTCTATGCCTGTACTGACCCTGGGGGGAGTGGGAGGACTTAGGCGGAAGAAAAGGTTTAGATCCCCCTGGCTGGGCTTTAGTAGTAGGCCTGGGTTTGGGGAAGTTAAATGCAGGTTTCTTAGAAGGGGTGGGACTGTGCTTAACGGCCTGTGCCATATTGAACACCGTTCGCCATACTTCAGGGGACATTAAAGATGGGGTAAGTACTGGTGACATCACCACCTGGTTAGCAATGCGCTCAGGTAGCTTGCGAACTAACGACATCCTAAGATCTTGTCGTGCTCGCACCGCCTCAAGCAAGGCGGTGCGTATGTCACCTAAGGATTGGATTGACGACTGAAGAATCAGTCGCCGGGATAACTCAACCGATCTTCGAGCATCCGCGTCTGCGATTGCCTGAGTAGACCATAGTAAAGACTTAGCCACCTGCTGAGATACTATGTACTGTGAAAACAGGCGAAAAGCTTTTGCTCGTAGCCTAAATTCTCTGAATTAGTGAACGGGTCCTTCAGTTCACAAAGATTAATCTTAGGGGCAGCTAGGAATGCAAACAAAGCCGCCGGGACTCCGCCGGCAGAACCCACCGGCATGGAAAACCATGAATGTGTGTCCTGAGGGATCTGGTGGGAAGATTTAGAAGTGAAAGTGGTTGCAAAGTTTTGAGCCTCTACCTCCCAAGGTCCTGGACCCAACTGTCCCACCTTCAAAACTGGATTAGCTGCGTCGTCTGTGACGGTCCGTAAATCTAGTTCAGGAGTAAGAGCTGACAGAGTCTTAATATCATTAAACCCATCCAGCTTAGACCAGTCTGAAAATAGTTTTAAAGCTGAGGCAGGGGGTAAAGCAGGCTTAGAAGCATACACAAAATAATCCTGGTGATAATAACTAGGTATAGCCTTAATGTTTACGTCCAGAACATTACCTAAGGCATCCATGGCCCTTAATTTCTTTGACTTGTTGCCCTGGATAAACCACTCACGCGGTACCGGGAGTTCCCCTGACAAGGTAGGTTGGGCAAGCTCTGGTTTAGAGGGGTTCAAAAGAACCCATGACTCGTCTGGCCCATAAAGCAGGGGCATAGCTACCTTTCTAAGAGGTGCTTTGTCTAGAGGGGGTGGATTAACATCCGTTATGACCCTGACATTTGAAGTTGTCAATGCCGCCGTGGCAGGCTTAGTGCTCCTTGCAGGTGACAGAGTAGGAGGGTTAGGAATCTTAGATAAATCAATTGACGTCATCAGAGGCCGTACCGTAGAGCTTGTCGAGGGAGCCCCCAAGTCCATTGTGGGGTTTTCTTGTTGTTGACCAAAAAATTTAGATAAAGCATGAGTAAGCAACCCATCAATTTCTTGTGCTGTAACAAACTGGTTAGATGAAGAACTTATAGGAGAATCATTATTATCTCTTGCGGCGTCCAAGCCTGAGCCTGACCCTTTTCCTTCCATATCCGAAATTATTGAAACTTCGTCTTTTTCCTCCCGATCCTCCTGAGAAGACCCCGCCGAGGCAGGGGTACCTTGTTTCCAAGATAAGTCTGGGATAGAGGATGGGGTCGCCGCGTCCCTGTGGACGTCGGCTACTGTGTGACTCGTATGAGTCGGACGTGGGTGGTCAGACCATGGTTGGGCAAACCGCCAAACACCAAGGCCCTGGCCTACGCTCTCTTGAGAGTCTGAAACATTCTCAATTATTGACCCTCCTGAACTTTCCATTTCCAGGGTTAAAATATTAATTGGCAACTCCTCTTTAGGGACAGGCGCTGCACTGGACTCAGAGGCCCTAACACAAACTCTGTCAGGTGTAGAGGTACGATGAGATGCACTAGACTTAGGGGAATGTCGAGAGGACTTCCGATGTGAATCCTTTTTTGAGGATTTATGGCTGCGGTGTGACCGCGAACTAGTCTTAGATCTGGAAGAATCTCCGCCGTGACCACTGGTGGAATCTTCCGTCTTACTCTTCTTACTCTCCGGCGAAGAGGCCCGACTAGAAGACTGTTGTCTGAGAGGTGACCTTGACCTAGATCTCGCCCGCGACGAGGAGGCGGATGCCGGGGTGTAGGCTCTCTCGGGCGTTTAGTTGTAGTCGCAGACGATACAGGACCCTGACTAGTCTCCGTCGGCTTAACACTCGTGACTCTAGAGGAACGTTTAGGGGGAGGGTGTTCTGACAGCAATCTATCCCAAAGTGGGACGTTGTCACATTGAAGTGACTTATGCGCGACAATGGTAGTGTAGGCCGACATCTGTTGTCGAACCTCTCTCAACGCTACCGCCGCGGTCTTATCATTATCACAAAGGACTTTAACAGCTAATTGAGAGCAAAAGGAACAATTATGCATCACCCAGAGACCCCTTGAACGGTCTAGACATTTAACACACCTTATGCAAAGGGTGTGTGCAAAAATAGGGATACCAGCACAAGTAGGGGTAATGCACAGGGCAAAAACTGGGGCCACGGTAGCCATGACAGAGACTGGTGGGTGAAAACTACCGCCGGGTCTGTATTGGTCCGCCGGAGCTCAGCTCTGGAAAAAACAAGAAAATTTCCAGGAATTAATGCTCATAAGGGTAATCCAACATGATCGCACACCAGTGTTAATAACCCGCCGGGTAACGAGATGCAAAGACACAACTAACACATCTCGCTACGCGGCGGGGTGTAAAGTCTAAACAAATCTTTTGCTAAAGAAAGTGAAGAATACCCTCTGATATAATGGTCCAGCATGGCACTTATAGTCTCTCGGAGGAGGTGACTGTCTCAAGATTCAATTTTGTAACAAAGCAACCCCCCAAAAAGACGCCGGCCCTTGAATTATTTTAGTAGAATAGCCCAGGGCAGGATGATACGAGATCTAATGTTTAACGAATTGTCCCAAAAGATCGCCGTAAGATCGAAGGCGGCGATACCTGATAGTATCACTAAATTAAATAGGTTAAAATGAATTTTGTAAATTCCTTAGTTCCTCCACCTAGGAGCACCCGCCGGGTGTGAGAATCGATATTTAACCTAATTGAACCTTCAATCGCCGTAAATAGTAAAGGCAACGATACACAGAGTATCACTATAATGGATCGGTTAACTAACTGGAAGACCTAAGTCGTTCATCTCACCCTACCCAGGTGCACCCGCCGGGTGAGAAGTTTTAAAAGTTAACCCCATAAGTTCTTGTCCCCGCTTCTTTGTAAAAGATCGCCGGGGAGGAAAGCCTAAACAACAGCTAGGTTTTTCATGTGGTTGTCGTAAAACCAGGTAGAAAAAACTCCTAAAACGTATGTCCACAAGGACGCCGTTTTATATGGATGGGTACAGCCATCCCGCCGGGAATCAAAGGAGGCCTGAAACCAGGCACCCACAGAGACGCAGTCCTGGAGAGCCACAGACACCCCCCCCGCCGGGGATACAAGCCAGTGTTAACAACCACGTGTGGCCCAACACTGCTCTCGGCCAGGATTTTTTCACGGTGAAACCGAGAAAAAACCCGCCGGAAGGAAACCCGCCCTGAACAGACACCATCTGAACAACACACGACACGAGGATAGCCACGCACGGCTAACCCAAGGTCACACCATAATCCGTGGAATTAGCCAATACACAACTAAACCAGGAAATAATTATAGTCCGAGGAATTAGCCAATACACAACTAAAACCCGGATACACATGACACAGTAGGGCATATTTATAAATAATAAATAATAACACTAGTACATGTGGCAAAGCTACGAGCGGCTGGCTAGACCTAGGCAGACGGCATTAATAACAGTTGAAATATACACACACACTGGAAATATCACAACAGGAATCACCGCCAACACACCACCGTAGCAACAACTTCCAACCCAGGGAAGACTGACTCGGGACCCAGAAAAAACTTCACTAAGTGAAGAAAAATACGCTGGGAATGTCAGAAAACACAGCTTACCTCATCAGAAAGATAAAAGGCAGCAATAATTAACGCGTAGTGAAAGCCGCCTGCATCACAAACTAACTCAACTGTGAAAAAGTTCACATGTCCACAACGTGACCACGAGGGTACATCCGAAATAGATGAACCATACACTCGACCCAAAATACACTGCACTGCGGGCAACCAGCCCAGGACACTCCTGCTACGCCTATCCTAACCTTACTCGATACATCCTAGAGTAAACAAATGAGAAAAAACTCACTAGGGACGCAACGAATGCGGAACCAGCGGAGCGTGGGGAGGCACGTCCGGGCGGGCTGAGCGCAGAGCAGAGAAGGAAGAATGACGCCTGAATCAGCGTCTGGTCAGAAATCCACACAAGTACATCCACGATATGATGGAAAGCTTATTGGATAGTTATTCTTATTTTCTTTTTGTTTTAATTTTTTACGAAGTTTTTTCGTAGTGAGAACCCAATTCATAATGACTGAAGCCATGAGTGAGGTCGCGTGCGCTCATGATGAAGGCTCCTCAGTTTTTAAATGCTCTGCGCGGTAGATTCAAAACTACGGCGGATTAGTGTTTGAAGAGGATGCCTTATGTAATAGGCATGTTCGTCAATGATGGAGGGGCCACTAATAAATAACCTACTGCGAGGTCGTTCGGAAATGAACCGAAGCTAATATTACCAAGGTGGGGTAGAGTTCACTCTCTCTTCACTAAGAAAACCGCTCAGGTTGAAAACCTGAGAGTGGCTAAACACATACAAAAGATAAAGTAGTTCGCTGAACTTCAAAATATGGATCAAATAGTACCGAAGGAACTTCATATTGTGATTGTTAGAAAAACAACATAATACGCCGGAGGAGTTTACATGCCACTATAATGTACCGCAACTCGCCGGCCACTACATGCCGGGGATTGGGGGGGGGGGGGGGGGGGGTGAGGGGGGGGGTGAGCTCCTCCGGTGTAAACCAAAACTTCAGACAGAAGTGTAGCCTACTAATTACATGTTATTAACCTGACTCAAAAAAGGTAAAACAATTTGAATTCTCGGGGCATGAGCAGCTCAGTAATCCCGGGACTGAAGCAAACATGACTGAAAAACAATTACACATTAGAAAACTGCGGTCTCCGCGTATGGTTTCTGTGGCCGCCGGCACTCTACTTCCCGAAAGGGATAGTTACCAGTCTGCCGGCTGTGAGCAAGAAAATTATGCCAGGAAAAAAGGGAAGGGCAGTGCTGACAAAATCCGTCCTTCCAGGAAGAACGGATTTGATCTTAGACCGGTTCCTACCCTGCTAGGGGTTACCAGAGGCAACCAGTGCGTCCTTCCTTGTATGACTATTTGTTAGTATGAAAAAACTGTAACTGAGAACCTAACCCTTCAAGAGGGCCCTCCCACCGAGTCCCTTTGATTAGTGGTGTCCTATGTGGGCCGAAGCCATGGAACAACTGGAAGCTAGCGGCGGAGATGAATAACCGTCCGGTTGCTGGTCTATTCCACATACTGTATGTGGGGGGGGGGGGGGGGGTGCAGTCACACGAACCCATACGCGAGACTGGCTAAGGGCTCAAAAATTTGAGGAGAGCTTAGTGTTGTAAATTGTTAGTTTCGTAACATCGACCGGCGCCTGAGCTACTCATGCTACCGGTGACAGGAACAAAAAAACTCTTATCCACGTAATCACAAGTCGACTAGTCAGGCCTCCGGGGACACAAAAAATAAGGGGGACTAAGACACAAGTCCCCTGCTAATGAAGTACAACAAAGTCTTCTCGTCTAGCCGAGAGCAACAAAAAACTTCTTCCGATAGACTGTGAGATCCTGGCCGATCCGCCTCGGCGTTCCGGCCTGGAGTCCAGAGAAAACTGGAAGTGCAGATAAAATAAAATAAACTACTTGTTGTGTTACGAGTAAACAAGTGGACTTATTATCTTACTTAATTGGGAGAAAACATCATCGTTCTGACCTAGGTGAACCAGCAACTATCCGTCTCCCTGACCGGAGTAGTTGGGATCCCCTTGATATGCGCCCCCTAGCTTAAAGCAATGTACATCACCGGAGAGGTAGTAATGGCTAAGATAAGGGAAACTTCCTTGAGTGGCCCTAAATTACCAGTAACCCCCAATAGCTGATGGCCAGCCACCGGCGGACGTCTAGCTCTTCTTTTGCTCGAGAATTCCCGGCCCGTGTAAGGTTTCGAGTGGGTTCTAACAAAAATCCTTTTGGAGTGGTCTTAGCTTTTGCACAAAACTGTCTGACGCGCTCACTAGTGTTTCCGCCAGTGGTGGGCGTGGGCGCGCCGATTTGGCACTCTGCGATCCGGTGCGCACTACCAATATAGAGGAGCGCGGAGCGAGGAACGGCAAAAATCTGAACTCGGAGTGCAGGCGGGGAGCGCAGCTTGAATTTTGCGCTTCTTTCTGGCGCTCCGGAAGCGATTTTTCCTGTCAACAGCAGGTTCAAGAACGTCATTATCGTGTACAGTCATCGTACGGTGTTACTCACGGCGTTAGTGAACTGTGATACAGTGATACTATGATAGTGACAGACTGACAGTGCCACCTTCAAACCCTGGAAAGGTAAGAACCTGGCCAGTGCCAGATTTTTTTTATTTTTGGGGGGGGGGACTAAATCTATCAAGTTGGGTGAGAAAGGAAGGATAATGGTAAAAAAAACACCCCCCTTGTCCATTTTCGCCAGAAATCAGGTCCCCGATAGTCGCAAACGTAGCTGAAAAGAGTCAAAAGACACTATAGACTTCAGAGACTTTTATCATTTTAATGGTATCGATACCATCGGAATGTTACTTGAATGTATGGGTGGGAGGGTGGTTTGGGGGATGGTGGGGGGAAGGTAGAAGCGTAATTGACTCGTGTAACAAATATGAAGCCGATTGGTGAGGTAGTTTCGCCACCACAGATTTTTATTTTTTTCCTTTTCTTCGTATGGATACGCTGGAAGTGGGTTGTGGGAGGCAGTTGGGGGTGTGGTGGAGGGAAGGCAGAAGGGTAAGGCACTTGTCACACAAATATGGAATTGATTGGTGCAATCGTTTCGCCGCCACAGATTTTCCTTTTTTTTCCTTGTGAGGCGACCGATAGTCAGCGAGTGGGTGGGAGGAGGGGTTTGGGGTAGTGGTGGTGGGTATGCAGAAGGGTAAGGTACATGTGGTAAAAAAATAAAAATATGAAAGCCATAGGTGCAGTCGTTTCGCTGCTACGATTTTTTTTCGGCGAGTCAGTATATAATTATATACGGACCTGGCACTGGGCGTGACAACTGACAAGACCCTAGTCCCGGCCGTATATATACCGTCGAAGACTGGTCAGCGGGTCATCCATGATATGATATCAATCATATCATTGATATGACATAAAGAATTACAGAAACTGAGAAAGTGATAAACTTAAACTTCAGAAAGACACCATGACTTGAGGTTTTTTGAATTTTTTGAATTTTTTGAATTTAATGAAGTGAAAGACAAAAGATTGTATTAATTTAGGTAAATAATTAAATAACTTCTAGAAGCTGTTTTTTACTTGTTTTTATTATATACCTATTTTTGGGAGCGCGGAGCGCAGGAGCGCAGAGCGGGAAGCGCATCAGGTCGGCTGACCAAAGGAGCGCATGAGCGCTGCCGCATTACCTTATGTCTGAGGAGCGCGGAGCGCTGCCGCATTACCGGTCCCACCGGAGCGCGCCCACCACTGGTTTCTGCATGGTCAACTTCCCGGTCAACCTCTATGGAAGGTTTTCTTGTTTCACCCATGGTTGTCCGATCCAGCTCCGGAGAGTCCTCGTGATCAGACTGGTCTGGTAATTGTCCGCCGGGACGCAGTCCAGACTTTGAATCAGAGCAGAGATTCTAGGCGCGGCCCAGGTGCGGTAAACACAATCCCACCTCGATACCTTGTGCCCCAGCCAGGCCTAAGGAGAGAGGAGGAGAAAACAGGAAATTTAAGTGGAAAAAACGACCCCCACTGGGAAAAAAGACTCGAGGATCTTAACTCTTTTGGTTTGTTCAAGTTCAACGTCCGGTGATCGCCGGCCATCTAGTGCATGTAAAGTTAAGAGTTATTTACTTGGGAGACCCGTTGCTAACTTGAAGCATCATTCTTACATCTCTCTGAGTCTGTGGATTAACTGTAGTTGCCATCAGTACTGGAGAGAAAACAACTCTATAATAAACGTTCACCGGTAACCCCTGTACCATACCGAGTCTGAGTAGCTGCCTCGGTCGGAGTGCCTCAAATAAGGCTGTCCGGATGTCTAATAAGGATTGTGCCGGACGCGGTAGTAGATATTGCTGAAAAACTTTGACTATCTCGGCCCTTTGCATTGGTGGATCGGGGATTGGTTTAGCAATGGCCTGAGCCGTATCCCTGGTTAGGAGAAAACAAATACATTTCCGATGGGCGTTATCTCTGACTAGGAATTCCCTCTGGAGTTCAATAGGGTCTGGGATGATAAAGGGGGCAGAAAATCTTTGGCCTCGAATTGGGGGGCAATGAGAAATTCAAAAATAGCCCGGGGAACTCCGCCGGGCTGTTGCTTTAGCCAGTCAAGCTCAGTATGCTGCGGTGGGGGAACCAGTAACGAGGCATTGGAAGTCACATCAACAGCAAATTGCTGGACCTCCTGATCCCATGTCACCCAAGGTCCATATCCCACCTCACCCAGATGTAATTTCCATTTGGTCTTGATGAGGATTACAACGATGAAAAGTTAAGCTAGGTTCGTCGTACTTTATAGAATGGCACCTATTGAAGCCACAGCGTTGAGAGCAATCGGGGCAAACCGGGACATCAGGGGGAGGAGGGGCAGGACTAGGGTCATCCGGCGGAAAAGGAGTCAACTGACCAGGGTTGTACACAAAGTATCGAAAATTAGTCGGGTTGGGCACTGCCTGAACCTGCACTTCTATCACTTTTCCTTGTGCGTCTTTTGCCCTGAAGACCTTTTTCCTATTCACTTCGATAGACCATTCCTTTGGCACCGGAGCCTCCCCCTGTGTTGACTTGTGCCCCTCTCCTCTAGTTAACGCGGTAACCGGGAGCCACAGCCTCCCTGGCTCTTTCTGAGTCCGAGGTTGGTCCTCCGATTTTGACCGAGATTTTTTAGGTTGAGGTACTGATTGAGAGTCCATGGGTTCCTCGAGATCCGGCGGGAGAGCCGCCGGATATCGAGCCGCCCTATCAACTTTAGGGGATTAGTCTTGTGTTGTAGGTAAGAATTTACGTTATCTCCTGCACTATTGATATGAGTTAGCGAGCCAGAACTAGTCTCCTTCCTTCCCATGGAAGACACATTAGTGCCAGATACCCGCTTGTCAGTTAGCAAGGAACTACTAAACCCTTCCCCTTTAGAAAGCGACTCATCCACCCGCCGGGATTGAACCTGGCTTTCGGCTGGTAAGTCTTGCCCATGCCTACCGGCATTGGGGAGAGATAAGTTTGACGTTGTTGGGGCCATGATGATATCTGGGTCCGCAATTATATTAATTTTGGCTGGTAACAAAGGGCGGATGGATACTTGTTCTGGCAATGTCCCTGTAGCGGGGGGAACTGAGTTAAGAAGCAAAACTTCGTTATCCCTAGAGGAGGTGGGCACTGAGTCCACCGGCGGAGGTACCGCAGCCTCTGTTGGGGCTTCCTGATGTCTTTTCGAAATGGCACATTGTTGGAGCACCCTATGCAACAGATCGTCTAATTGTTTTGATGTAAAGCATTGAGGTTTCGGCCGTTTAAGAAACTTTGAACTTTTCTCCTCTAATTGATGCTCATTTACCTGTACTAGGGGACTTGACTTTGCTAGTACCCTATCACCACTAGGTTTCATCGTTGAGAGGGGACCTTTCGCCGGCGACTCTTTCACTTGCCTACCCGGCGATTTACTGGTCTCCCTAGAGGGTTGTAGACTTGTGTCCCTTGGGACTGAGTTCATAGGAGTTGCCCGTACGGTCTGTCCCGTCGAGGTAGGGTCTACTCTGGGGTCAGACCCTTTTGAAGTGACCGCCTCCGGCATAGGAAGAGACCTTGATACCCCTGCGTCTGTGTCTCCCGACTTCTGCGCTTGAGCCTTAAGAATTGTAACACTACTAAGACCCTGGGCCTCCGGCGTTTGAGATATCTCTAGACCCATTCTGGACTCCGGCAAATAACCCTTAGTCAGCACGAGTTTAGAGCCCTGGAGCCTAACCTTCACATTATTCCTAATTCTCATTGCAGACTGAGGTCGCTCGGCATCCGTTTCGAAAAGACCGGGGGAAACCTCCGGCGTTTCCGAAGTGGATGTTGAGGCAACCGGCTGCGCATCAGATTGATAAAACTGGGAGCTAGAGCTAAGGTGACCTATTACATCCCTCTCAGTAAGCCTTGGGCTAGATTGCCTGCGTTTCTTGTCTGGTAAGAACTCCAAGCTGGACGCCCTCTGCCGAAGTCTCTCGGATGTTTCCGGCTGGGTTGACGGCACACACTCTGGTGACTCTGAGCGAATCCTCTTGGTGTGGGGACGGGAGCTCTGTTCAGAGGTCATAGAAGATTGGGGTGAAAAAAGTTCGTGTTTGGTACCGGGAGGACCTGTGCCTGAGGGACTGAGGTGTCGTCGAATGAATAAAGATGAATTAACCTCAATAGTTCAGCATTATCGCAAAACAATTCTCCGTCTGTGAAATACCCCAGGAACGAAATTCCTGGGAGCGAAACTCCCATCCCCAACGAGATCCCCAGGAACGAAGGGACCCGGCTCCGCAGGGAAGGATAACTATAATTATCTCCAACTTAGTTTTTCTCTCTTCCACTTAATTCCACATGTTATACGCCTCTTCAATCACAGTCTTCTAGTATACAAACCACATTACTTTATCTTGTTCGTGCCCTGTTACGACCGGGACTACGAATAAAACAAGGGCACTTAATGATTGGACTAGTAATAGGGCACTATGCAACAACGGTACGCTAGATCCAAACCCTCGAACTTATATGCCGGCGAACAAAAACACCTATACCCTCCAGGGTTAATCTGCGATAGCGGGGTATCCTTAACTGGGCATAAATGTACTCTACTTCAGGCTAACCTGCACTGGTATAGCCTGATAACAAACAAGATGCAAGTTACGTTAAAATGCATAAAAAGGAATCTATGGAAAGATCAATTAAATCACTGCAAGATTTAATACAATAAAAAGATGCTTCAATACAGTTACTCTAAACAACAATAAACTCTTCACTCCTATCTGAAAGAAAGTGAGGTATAGTCCTACAGCATAGACCTGGAAACTTCTGAAGAAAGTCTGATGCTCATAAGATGCTCGTATCTTAAACTATATAAAGGCAGGAGGAAGGACACCACACGTGTAAATCGAATACACAAAAAGGTAGGACATATAATGTTAACTGACACGAGAATACTATAAATGCGCAATGGTAGCAATGCTCGACACTAAAAGAAGTACTTCCTCATCAACGAAACAGTCTGCTATGGTTGTGCGGCTCAGCAACAACCTAGACTAATAAATGCTGTGAATAATAATGCGCACATATCAAAGAGCTTATATTAAATACTAACAAGTGTCTACTCGATTAATAATGTCTAGCTGGGATACTCTAGGTAAGGAACTGGGGATGAGCAAGACAGGCTCGTAGCCTAGCAATGTCCTTAAGACGGCATCCTTTAAGTTACGTTAATTGACTAGGGGGCTCTCTCGATAGATCCAGATCACAAGTATCTGGTTCTATCCTGGCGACCCTCTAAAGACAAGCAAAGAGGCAGCAAAGTGTGGAACTGGTACAGGCCAAAACCCTCAGTCAACACAATGCTGCACTCGCAAAGGACGCAACCGAAAAGACAACCCAGGCTACCACAGGACCGGTCGAAGTCGTGTAGGTATAAGCAAACCGTACACACATCGGAGACAACGACTACAGTTACCTTATCCCAGTCTAGCATTAAATAAAAGAGCAGAAACACTAAATCAATAATGGAGACACACAAAGTTCTTAACCTATACTAACTAAGAACCCTCAAACCTATTCTAAGTACATGTAAATATCTCTGAGGACGGCGCATGCAATACAATGGGCCGGCTATGAAAACCGTATGCAGAACCCAAGGGGAGTGTTGTGCAGTTAATAAAGGTTAGAGTATGGAAAGAGAGAATCGAGTGAGAGAAACAGTGATAAAGGTGGTGATTGGGAGAGAGTATGCAAAGGGATGTTAGAAGCACACGCGCCAAGCCTGTCCTGACGAGGACAGCTCCTGGGGACCCTCATGGAGGAGGTAAGTTACACAGGAGCCCGCAAAGGCGCGATGGTCGGCCAATCACGGGCCGAGATGTCACAAGACAGCAGGCGCCACAGGACACAGCCAGACACGCCGCCCAATGGCGAGCGAGAGGCAGGAATGCACCTACATACAGACACTCACTACCTCCTCGCTCTGAAAGTCTTTCTCATTCACACGCTGGTATTATTATCACTACTGTTGATATAAAATACAACCCGTTGTCACAGACGAAAACAAAGACCACCACTGGACTGTCTGTGACAATGTGATTACTAGGAAAGAAAGAACAACATTCTCTGATAACTTTAGCCCATTTCGATGTCCCTGGCGAGCGCTAGTGGCCAACGAGAGGCGATTCTGCCAACGCTGGTAGACGTCACAGCCCCCATACTACCTTCATTGTGTATGTGTTCATTGTGTGTGACTGTTGTATTAGGTAAGCCCCAGACCATCCCCATTTCGTTATGCAGGCCTGTGCTTAGGTAAAGGTCGTGCCGGGCAACATTGTTGTATTTATTTCGCGTGCGTTTGACTACGGCCCAAACTCAGTACAACCGCCTTTGAGAGGTGCTGGACAACCTATGAACAACATAACTGAAAAACCATTATTATTATTATTTGTTAAAACACCTCTGCTAGTTTTCCCATACACCATCCCTCACCGATGATTAATTGTTACCCCATGAAAATCCGTTTTTCTATGTATGCCACGCTCCGCAGAACACTAACATTTCCGCCCACACTATTCTAATATCAGAGATACTTATATTTTAAGAATTTAAGTAGGTCCCCAGCTATGAATAATAAGACCTCAAATACCCATACCGAGATCTGATCCCTTAAGACTATAATTCACCCTGTATCCCCCTCCCCCAGAAACCACCCTTCATCCCCCTAACCTGACCTCTAAACGTAATAGTAACCTATGCCCAGTTATTGTATTGATTTATATCTGTTGATTTATATAAGTTAACTATGACCAATCTGCATACGATCATCTCAAGAGAGATGCAGGAAAGATACCTAGTATCTCTCTCCATTACGAGTATAGATTCAGTCACTAGGTATGCTCAATGTCGCTGACAGGGCCAAACAAATCAGGCTCACTAATGCCTTCAAAATTTTCTATGACAGAGCTCCAGAGTACCTAAAGATTGATTTTGTTAAAGCAAATGAGAGGAGTGGACATAATACAAGAAACAGGATGTTTAATTTTAAGGTCCCGAGAATCCAAGGACAGGGTAAGCAAACATTCTTCTTCACCGCCATCAAAGACTGGAACGACCTACCCCAGTCAGTCCGTGAAAAGAGAACACTGTATTCCTTCAGACGTAGCCTGAAGGAACGCCTGAACCGGACAGCTGCGAGAAGGGAGCACCAAGCTTATGTCTACTACTAAATGCGACATAAGAGATAGACAAACCAAACTGAAATGATTACTGATTACGGATTACTGATATTTACTATAGGATGTAAGGTATCTTAAAATAACCCCCTAGAAATACTTTCTCTAAAGTATCTATTTCTTTATCCTCCCCATTTTCCCCAGCTAACCTAATCCCACAAGGACCCCAATGGAAATACGCCTAACGGCCTTATTGGGCTATCCTTAGTTGGAATTATACAAGGCTGGTACATGTCATATTTGTAACAAACTATGTGGTACCAACTCTGTAAATTGCTAACTGAATAAATATTATTATTATTATTATTATTATTATTATAGATATATGTAGCCCCATGCTCAGTTGTTCCCCTTATAGTAACTAAGTGTATAGGTAGTTGGACCAGAGTTATTCAACCAGGTTTCATCATCTTACTATGACGACGGCTATAATACCGTCATTCACGCATGTATTCATTTCTTGGGATAACTATCTTTTATCCACGATTGTGTTCCTCTCTTCCATTCCATGCAATTTAACCACGACTCTATACACCCGATAACCCTATGCCAGTTATTGTATTGATTTATGCCTGTTAATTCGGATAAGTTCATTATGACCAATCTGCATACGATCATCAAGAGAGATGCAGGAGAGATACCTAGTAACTCTCTCCATTACAAGTATAGATATATGTAGCCCCATGCTCAGTTATTCCCCTTCTAGTAACTAAGTGTATATGTAGTTGAACCAGAGTTATTCAACCAGGTTCCATCATCCTATTATGACGACGGCTATAATACCGTCATTCATGCATGTATTCAATTCTTGGGGTAACTATCTGTTATCCACGATTTTGTTCCTCTCTTCCATTCCTTTCCACATCTGTTATACGTCTTATCAATCACCACCTTCTAGTCCACAATCCACACTACTCTGCTTCGTGACCCCATGCCCAGTTGTAACCTTTTGAGTCACCCTGTCACTTTCTCCTCCAAACACCACCCTACCTGTTTTCATCGTAGGGCACTGCCACCCATATGTCCAGCGCGTTAAGGGTCACTGTCAAAGTTCACGAGCGATGCGGCGACCTAGCCTCACACCACACCCCTCCCAATTCACAACCCTCCACCTGTAAAGATGCCCATAAGAAAGTTATAACGTGCCGATTCAGTTCGTTCCCCCTCCCCAGTAAATAGAAGGTAAAGACCTATCCTTGTACCCCCATTAACTATCCTCTAACTTGCTAGCCCAACTCACAACCTGACCCAGAACGATAGACGGCGCGAGACTAGGACAGCCGCCCCTCACCCCCTTAAGAGTGTATTTTTCCCCCTGACTTGCACTTTCACAAAACCACTATTCATAACCCCCATGAGTGATCCTCGTAAGTAAAAACTAGATTCAATGATCAACCATAACTATAAGTGTATATCATGACAACTTAAACTTCTGTCACAGCAGAAGTCACAGCAGAAGCATCCTGCCTAGTGTGCAGGATGGGCTCAGGTCGTTCCTCAAGTAGTCCTAGTAATTCTAATCCAGCGGTTGACTCAAATAAGGATATGGCATTTAACCAATTGTCTGAGATGGTCATGGCACTTTGCTTTACAGTTAAGACCTTTACCACACAGATTGAAACTCTCCAGCACTCTGTTGCCCAGCTTGTGAGTACTCAAGCGGCTGGTCATTCAACCAATTCATCCACTCCCAACACTGTACATAATCTGGAAAATATGAGACTGACAATACGTGAAGAAGTGAGAGAGATGAGAGAGCGGGAGAAGAGAGCCAAGTCAGTGATTTTGCGGGGCTTCCCTAATAAGAGTCCCCAGCAGGTAAGTCAGTCTGTGAGGGAAATTGCTAAGAATTTGATTGGGAGGGAGATCTGTGTGGATGGCATTACATGTATTAGTAGGGAAAATGGTCTCTTTCGCGGTACCATTCCTGATTTTGAGGACAGGAAGGCCATTCTCTCCAAGGCCAAAAACCTGAAAGAATCTCCACATCACTCCTCCATTTATATTCACAGAGGTCTCACTTATGTCCAGAGGCAGGCTCTTCACACCAGACGATCAACGCAGGGTGCTACCGGAGGGTCTACCGCCGATATTCGTGCCCCCTCTGTGAGGGGCAGGGGGGGGGGGGGGGGGAACCAGAGCTGGGGGCGTGCCTGCTGCTGGTGCAGATGCGACACCATCCCGCTCGCGGGGTGGGACAGCTGGCGACGAGGGTTGTCTTAACAGTCCCGGTGTCGAGGCGGGTAACGGTGGGGGGCCCTCGGTTCATGGTGGCCCTCTTAACAATGGGGTTGTTTCAGCGCCAAACATGAGCGCTGTTGTTACAGTTGGAGCCGGGGCTGTTTTGGCTTCAGTTGAACCCCTTGCTGATGATTTAAACAAATGATGTTGTCCTCAGGTGCACATAGCACCTTTTTCACATGTACATAGCACACATTAATACTAATTCTATAACAAACAAAATTAATTATATTTTTACATTTTTATATGATTATAATCTATCAGTTTTGGGTGTAAGTGAGACATGGTTGCTTCCTTCTGTATCTAGCTCTGTCATTGATATCCCTGGTTTTAATATATTGAGGAAGGATGTTACGGGTACTATTCCTAAACACGGGGTATGTATGTATATTCGTTCAAATATAAAATTTATTGAGATTCCCAATAATGTTCATAATGTGGTGGTTGCTCATCTTTCGGATTATGATTTGTATATTGTTTCAGTTTATCGCCCTCCATCATATAGCGACCTTGAAAATAATTATCTGCTGGATTTCCTTTTCAGCTTTTGTTTGGGAAAAGAGGTCCTTTTGATGGGGGACTTTAACTTGCCTCAAGTTAAATGGAATGAGGATTTGCCTACTCGGGGACTTACTAGTTTTCAATTGCTCTTTTACAATTGCTTTGCAGCATTAGGATTAACTCAGTGGGTAAAAGAACCCACTTTTACTCTATCGGGCAATATTTTAGATATAATATTAACTTCTGATGATCAGAGAATTGGTGAGGTCCAGGTAATGCCTCCTCTACCGAACTGTGGGCATTCAGCTGTTCTATGTTCATATATATTCCAGGATATGCAACGTGAGTCTGAACCCTCTGCTACCAGACTGTGGCACAAGGGAAATTATGTTATGATAAACAGATACCTGACCGATATTGACTGGGGCTATGAATTTGCTAATTTGGATGCCAGTCACATGTTTACTAGACTGTGTGATATTTTATCCCCGCTGATAGGCAGATATGTTCCTTTTAAGAATCACGACTGTTCAATTACACCACCCTGGCCAGTCAAACCTCCCCAAACACTGAAAAGGAGAAGAAGTTACTTGTGGAATCAATATAAATTACTTCGGAGAACACATGGTAGAAGGTCAGAGGAGGCTATGGTTGCACTTAAACTGTTTTTAGATATTAATTCTCAATTTAGAAATTTTGCAATAAGAAGTCAATTTCAATATGAATTCTCTCTTGCACACAATCTGGCTGGTAACTATATATTTTTCCATGCATACATCAGACGTAAGAAGGTTGGGAGACCTAGTGTGGGGCCTCTGAGGGACATTGCAGGCCAGATTATTCATACTCCCAAATTAATGTCTGAATTATTTGCCAGTTCTTTCTCTTCGGTTTTTACAGCTCGCTCCCCTGACAATCCTGCCCCCAACCAGATGGCTGCTGCATGTATTGAGGAGGTTGATATAACTTTAAATTATGTGACCTGTGCTCTTTCCCAACTCAAATTTTCTTCGGCATCAGGACCTGATAATATTCACCCAACCTTATTAATATCATGTTCTTCTATTTTAGCTTATCCTCTGTTGCTGATTTTTCATTCTTCTTTTAATTCTGGACTTCTGCCACAAATCTGGAAAGAATCTACAGTTATTCCCATTTTTAAAAAGGGCTCACGTTATGATCCTCATAATTACAGATCAGTTTCTCTTACTTCCGTTTGTGTTAAACCCCTGGAGCGTATTCTAGCTAAGTATATTTTTGAGTATGTTGAGTCCAACGGATTGTTTGATCCTGATCAGTATGGCTTTAGACCAGGTAGATTTACTGAGGACCAACTTATTTTAACATATAACGATATCACATCATGGTTGGATAATGGTTCTAATGTAGATCTTATTCTATTTGATTTTTCAAAAGTATTCGACGTGGTCTGCCATATTTTGATTGATAAGTTATACTGTTTAGGTATTCGAGGTAAGTTGTTGAACTGGATTAGGGAATTTCTTTCGAATAGATCTATGCAAGTTGCTGTAAATCGTCATTCAAGCTCTACAAAAGATGTACTCAGTGGGGTCCCGCAGGGGTCAGTGCTTGGACCATTGCTTTTTATATTGTATATTATTTTCCTGACATATATCCTAACATTGCCTCTTTAACAATTATTTTTGCTGACGACCTAAAATTATATATACAAATTTCAACCACTTCTGATGAGGATATAATTTCCAACATGACTACTTGTCAAAATGATATAAACACACTTCTCAGGGTGGCTGATTCCTGGGGTTTAAAAGTGAATATTAACAAATGTGTTCACCTTAGGTTTACCAGGAGACCAGTAAATTGGGAGAGGATTGGTCACACTGGTTTTTACTACTTAGAGAATTCTCCCATTCCTCTGAGTGATTCTGCTATTGACCTAGGCATCACAGTGGACTCAGGAATGAAGTTTCATCAGCAAATAGCCAATATAGTAAACAAAGCTAGTGGAGTCATGCATAATATCCTTAAGGCCACAGTTAACAGGGAACCCTCTTTTATGATGCCATTATATATTTCTCATGTATGGCCTCTTCTTGAGTACTCCTCCTCTTTGTGGAACCTTGATTACATAGGTGATTCCAAACTTATAGAATCAGTTCAGAGGCGCTGGACGAAGTGTATCAGAGGGCTGGAGAGTCTATGTTATGCAGAGCGACTTAAAGCTCTCAATCTTTTCTCTATGGAGGGTAGGCTTTTGAGGCACGACATCATTAAGTATTGGCAGATTTTTCATGATCAATGCAGCATTAATCCCAATGATATATTCACTTTTCCATTGTGTATAACAACTAGAGGTCACAGGTTTAAAGTGTCACACGTGAGAACGGAGCTTGAATGTAGAAGGAGGACGTTTGCAGTGAGGCGCATCTCTGTGTGGAACTCTTTACCGGACACATTGGTATCTATTTCCAACCTTGATACTTTTAAGGGAGCCCTGGCACGTCACCTTGGCAATATGCTTTACAGGTACCACTAGCACTGCTGTTATCACTATTTGTATCTTGTCCTTCTTCCTGCCACATAACCTTCCTTATACCACATTACTTTTCTTATATGCTGCATATGATGCACTTTCCGGCCCTTTTTTACATTTTAATATTAAATGACATTGTAACTAGTGGGCTGGCGCATCAGCAGAGTGAGGCTTCCCACCCTTCCCTCGACTGAGCCTACAGTCAAGGTTTGGGAAGCCCATCAGGTAAGAACAGCACAAATAACATGAAGAACTCCATAGTAGATGTGAAAAATGCCAAATCCGCCAATGCCAAATCCGCCAATAACCTAACCTAAGCTAACCTAACCTAACCTAACCTAACTACTAATCCTAATGTCTCTAACCTAACCTGGTGTAATATCTCTAACCTAACCTAGCCTCACCTAACCTAACCTAAGCTAAGCTAAGCTAAGCTAACCTAACTACTAATCCTAATATCTCTAACCTAACCTAACCTAACCTAAGCTAGCCTAACCTAACATAATAGAAGTAATAGTCCAAATATTTTCCAGTCCAGATACAGGACAGGAGTTTATTTGCCAGCCCAGATAAGTCCCTGTAGCCTATGTCTCCTTATCATTTATTTAATAAGCTCAGAGATACGAGAGTCAGTATTGGCATGTTTACTAAGCATATATATTAAAATGCCCCAGAACGAGAAGCCCACCACGGAAGCCACGAGCGAGAACAACAAAGAAACGGGAACAGAAACACCCGAAGGAAAGGCCCACAGAACGAAAGGACCAGGTGAGAGCAGACGCCCCATAGATCAGCGTGAGAGAAGAAAGAAGGAGAGAAGGCACCAAGCCAACCAGTTCAGACAGGCCGAAGCCCGCAGGGCTAAGCAGCTCCAAACCACACCTGCCTATCGCTTCTAACCACTGACCCTTCCCCCACCTCGCGTATCCACTACCCCTCGTGTCCTACACCTCTTACCCGCCAGACTCTACCTACATGATGATGAACATGAATACACCTTAATTTAATACACCCATGCCCTGTCCCTAAGTTAAGATCAATATCAACATACCCTAAAATACCTTGTCTTGCCAGACTAAGTTTCTGAAGACAAACCGCCCCCATAAATCTATGTATGTTCTTCCATCCGAGAAGTAATATGTTAACCCCCATGTCATAATTGATAAGAAACTATAATAGCCACGGGTACACCATTGTGCAACCATTACGCCTGCCCTATCTTGCCAGATCTCACAACTGAAGATGCCGCGAGCAATCCAGTAACTATATTCCTGCACAGACGAGATGGTATAGGAAATTCCATTGTTCCTGTATTGCCCAATTCTACTCCATGTTCATCAAACCAGGGAATCTTATGTAAGAACCCCTGCCCCCCCCCCCCAGATTAAGTACACGATGATACCCACGGGTACAACATTGTATATATAACCATTATTCCTGTAAGACCTAGACAGAGATAATGACTGAAGATGTTAGCAACCATGCAGTAACTCTAATTCATACCCCAACCAGAGATTGTATAGATAACCCTCTTTTACCATTGTCTCGACGCATATCTACCACGAAACAATAACGAAGCTACCCCTACGAACTGCGCAGTTCGTAGGGGTATTCTTTGGTATATATTTCATAGAAAACGCAGTTCCCAGAGACAACTAGATCAGCAAGAAATCGTGTCAACTAATAGTGTCCATAACCCATCGTATTGACGAGTAATAGTACACTATGTTTTTCTCTACTTTTATCCACAGTCAAGCACACACCTACAGCTAACCTCATCTTCCCCACAGTCCACATGATTCTATAATTTCCAGACTCATATACCACCACCTATTGCTCATCCCCCGGTAGCGTTTGATTAACCTACCTTCCCTGTCGTTAACCCCCAGTCTAAGATACCAACTGTAGCCTAATGCCACCCCTACGCCCAGAGATCTTAGGGTCAAACTTCCACGTAGCCCCCCTTAACCCTCTCCCTCTCGTTAACCCCCCACGCTCCTCGACTCCCTCCTGACCTAGCCTCTCCACCATACCCCCTGAATATCCTTAACTTTTCCGTTACTAACATTCTCAAACCTTTTGTATATATACAGCGGCTCGCTTGGTGTAGTGACTAGCGTCTCGGACTTCCACCCAGAAGGCCCGGGTTCGCGCCCACGCTCGGCGCATTAAAGATTTTTCACAAGCACTGAGTCGTTACCATCCCTCATGAGCAAAGGGATGGGATAGTAGTACAGGACCCCAATGGAAATACGCCTAATCAGCCTTATTGAGCTATCCTTAGCTAGCTTAGCATGCGCTAGCTTTAAGAACTATTATTATTATTATTATTATTACTCCTATCCAGCCTACCTTCCCCCAGTAGGAAGGAACACCATTAGAACTTTACTAACCCTTTGCATGCTATCTATTCCCTCACAACCCATTCACAACCCTGTACCAAATGATCGTCAGTGTGAGGCTAGCCGCCTCGCCAGTGACTAACCTCTATTGGCATACTTCCAGATAAATGTGGCAGAGTTAGCAACCCAGTCTCTACCACATCCAACAAACCATGCAATTAACAACCCAACCAATTAAACCAGCTGATCAAGGCATCTTCGGTTTTGGTATTACGAACACCCACATCTGTCTCATAAACAGAGGGTTATTACAAACACTTGTAATATGGCAAGCCCCCAGCCACAGCCGCCCAGACGACCATCACAGAGAGAGGACGCGCGCCTACCCCTTTCACCCACCCGAGGAGGGAGACCCCTACCCCTGCGGAGGTACACCTGACCCCTGTTTTGACTTCCGGGTCATTGCCAGGTAGCACAGGAATTCTTCCTATCAATGAACTAACCATGTATGACTAACACCCTTACTAACCTCTATTAACCCACAATAACCCATTAACCTTTCTTGCATACTCCAATAACCAAATTAGCACCTCAGTTATACAATAGAATGAAGACTGAGCAATCTAAGAGAGACGCTCCTATCAAAGATGTCCCCAAACCTCCTCGCAAAGTAGATCCAGTCTCTCTCCCCTAAATACTTCCAGTATAGCCAAAATATTACCTCTTACTAAGGCTCAGTTATATCACATTATGAAGGCTCCATACAGCCATATGCCACAACAGTAATCACCACCTTACCTAGTTCCCGTATCAATTGAGAGCTCAAATAAGTCCATCAAAACTCGAGATCCCTATTGCCTACAGGGTCCAAAACCGAACCTATAAACCGAGCTCCAGCCCCCAGTAAAATCAGTTGAAAGATAGACACCAAACAGTGGCTGGTCCCTTGTGTTGACCTCTAGCTCTATCATTGTTTGTTCCTGAGAATTGAGTTCCAGAGCCTGCAGACTCCGTGGCAGATTTAGATAGAAGGATCTGTCCACGTAAAAGAAATCTACGTACACCTTATAACCTTCATACAGACCGGGAAGCTGAGCGATCGACGTGAGATGCGCTTGGCGTAATTCCGATCCAGATTTACAGGAAGATCCTAATATCTGTGATTCAGGTCTAGAAACCAGAGGGTATATAAGAGTGTAACCAGCAACGATCGCTAAGAGATCCGTCTTGAGAACTTTCTACATATGGACCATCTGGACGGCCGCGGAACCAGTCGTTAGCCCCCAACATCACGGACGCAAGATAACCAGGACCAGACCAATCAAATACTACCCAAGATTCACTCTATCAGTGCTACAGTGTTACAGTGCTATTTAGAGACTCACTTATTAACCCGGGAGCTGCGGGGAGACTCATAAGAGTTCCCCCGGCGGACTGCGGGGAGACTCTTAAGAGCAGAGCTTTTGAACGCGTACCAAAACCGCGCGTTTATAGCCAGGCGGCTGAAAAGTGGTGTGGGTATAGTACTACATGTCAACTCTCGACACCACCCCGCCAAACGCTCGCCCCGCACTCGTGCAAGCACCACCGCGCCAGTAACCACACACTAGTCATGGAGCCCACACGTCCCTCACGCTCGCTCCCTGATGACACAACCAGCCCTCCTTCTGGTGGTGTTAGCCGCCGTGGAAGGCAGACGGTGGCTGCTAAAGACCCTAGCTACCAGTACGACACGCCCTACAGCTCGGAGGACGAAACACCTGCACCCAAAGCACGAAAAACACGTGCAAGCACGAGAAAGGTACAGAGGTCATTGGTGTTTCGGGACACTGCCATCACGACCCAGGCCACTACAACAACCACTACCACCACCACTGCCACCACTGCCACTGCCACCGGTACCAGCGACGCAGGAGGCCGCCCTAGGGCTGCAGAACCTGCGGGGGCAGGAAAAATTAAAGGCACTGGCGTAGAGAAGAGAACCCGTACGCCAGCCACAGTGCCCCTACCACCACCACCACCACCAGCCGCCCCTGGCCCGGCTGCCCCTGCCGCCCCTGCTGCCCCTGCCACCCCTGCCACCGGTACCAGCGATGCAGGAGGCCGCCCTAGGGCTGCAGAACCTGCGGGGGCAGGAAAAATTAAAGGCACGGGCGTAGGGAAGAGAACCCGTACGCCAGCCACAGTGCCCCTACCACCACCACCACCACCACCACCACCACCAGCCGCCCCTGGCCCGGCTGCCCCTGCCGCCCCTGCTGCCCCTGCCCCTGCTGCCCCTGCCGCCCCTTCCGCCCCTGCCCAAGGAACAGGGAAGGGGAAGGGGAAGGGGAAGGGGAAAGGGAGAGGGAAAGCGACTGCTGGCCCTGCTGGCCCTGGTGTCCCTGCCGGCCCTGCTGCCCCTGTTGCCCCTGCTGCCCCTGCCGCCCATGCCGCCCCTGCCCAAGGAACAGAGAGAAGGGTGACAGGCACCACCATCATCTTGCCATCAAGGCCACGCACCACTGCTGCCCCTGCCGCCGCCCCTGCCGCCGCCCCTGCCACCGCCTCTGCTGTCCCTGTCCATAAGACTCCCGCACGTGCAAAAGTGACCCGGAAAACTCTGACACCATCAAAGTATGCCGCCCTGCTGTTTGATGGTGATTCGCAGGACATTGGCAGCCCAGGTTTCGACGACGAAGCCCTAGCACGGGACCAAGGGTGGGGGATTTGGGAGTGGACAGTGGGAGTGAGTCCGACGTCGGTGACGAAAATGAGGAAGGGCATCGTCTGTCAAGTGAAGAGGAGGGTGATGATGATGAAGTGCTGTATCGCGACCATGGAAGCGATATTTCAGACGATGAAGCAGACGCAGACGACATTCCGATCCCTGAGCTGCCTTCGTTCGATTGGTCTGACGGGGTCAATTTTGTACCTGACGTGCCCCAGTTCAATCCTGGGACGTCAGGAACAACTGACGACTGGCCCTGTGACGATCAAGCGAACGAAAGCGACTTCTTCCTCGCTTTTTTCGACATGGAGGTAATGACGTACATCGTTGCCCAAACAAACGCCTACTACAGGTGGGTGTTTGGCAGATTGGACGTCCTTTCTCCAAAAGCGAGAATACGAGGCTGGGTGGATACGACTGTGGAAGAATTTATGACGTTCTTTGCCTTGTTGTTCCTCATGCCTCTGATCAAGAAGCATGTGTTGCAACACTATTGGAAGCACGACCCTCTCATCGCCACCCCAACTTTCAATAAGTTCATGACTCGTGACAGATTTTGTTGCTGCTAAGATTTATGCACTTTGCAGACAACGAAAATCCTAACAGGATTGACAGGATATGGAAAGTTCGGGATGTGTTCACCATGTTGTTGGAGAGGTACAGGAAATACTTTTACCCCTTCCTCAATTTGGTGATTGATGAGTCGCTCGTGCTCTTCAAAGGACGTCTTGTTTTCAAGCAGTATATCCCCTTGAAAAGGCATAGGTTCGGAATCAAGCTCTTCGTTTTGTGTGACTGCGAAACTGGAATAGTGCTTGACATGATCGTGTACACAGGCACTGACATTGACATACCGAAAGCCGCTGCCAATGACCCCATGGGCATGTCAGGTGCCATCGTCAGGAAAATGTTGGCACCTTACCTGGGCAAAGGCCACATCATCTACACTGACAACTGGTATACTTCTCCTGCTCTCTGCCAGTTTCTTCATGACAACCGAACGGGGTCATGTGGGACTGTCAGAAAGACAAGAAAGTTTATGCCAAAGTTCACAGGTAATGTCATTCCTCTCACAGATGCCTCCTCCAGTGACACACCTTCAGAAGACGACCTGGCCCAGGAACACCGCGAGAGGCATGTGCGAAGAAGGCGACGAAAGGGGCAGAAATACAAGCAGCTCGAGAAGTGTGGGAAACTGATAGCCCTGAAGTGGAAGGATAAGCGAGACGTCCACCTGCTTTCCACCGTCCACACAGGTGCCCAGATGGATTCTGGCAAAATCCACTACCGAACCAGGAAGACAATCTACAAGCCCGACATGGTAGTGGACTACACTAAGAACATGCGCCTGGTGGACAAGTCTGACTGTCAGCTGTCAGGCGTTGAGTGTCTGAGGAAGACTGTGAAGTGGTATCACAAGCTCTTCCTCCACCTAGTTGATATAACGATGCTGAACGCCTACAACTTGTGCTTGGTGAAAAAGGATATGGCCCCAAACCAGAAGCTGAAATTCCGGGAGTTCGTCTACAACGTCTCATACCAACTCCTGGAGAAGTATGGCACCACCACTCACAGACGTACGGCATGGCGTGGGGATCACGTTCCTGACCGCATCCAGCTGGGTGTCAAAAGACACTACCCCATCAACACTGAGATGCTTGGCACTCGTCACAGGCAGGCGCAGTGCACTGTCTGCAGCTCCAGTGTCAGGAAACCCCATGTCACCAAAAGAGTCACCTCAATGTGCGCCGAGTGCAAAGTTCCACTCTGCCTGGGTGACTGCTTCAGGGACTACCACACCTTCAAGAATTATTGAGTGTCGCCCTGCCCTGCCCTGCCCTGGACTCGCCCCGTGCCCTGCCCTGGACTCGCCCCCTGCCCCGCCCTGTCCTGGACTCGCGCCCTACCTTACCTGACCTGACCTAATTGATCACGCTACCTCATAATGTACCATATATATTATATAATGTATAAGTTCCAAAGATGTCCCTGTGATATAGCTTTTACATTATATAATTGTATGTTTCATTATTTAGTTTATAAGTTTCAAAGATTTACATGTAATATGCCTTATTTTTTTAGTATATCAATATATATGTTTGTTATTAGCCAAAGTAATGTGTATATAATTATTTTCTTACCTCAAATGAATTGTACAAAAATAAATATGTTTCAATAAATCCTGTCAAACCTACTAAGATAATAAAAAAAAACAATTACAAAAAAAAGAAAAAAACAAGGTCATGTCATTGTATTCTTACAATATGATATATTCTATGAATATTTCATATTGTTTGAATACAATGGCATGATCTTGTAAATTTTTTTTTTTTATCAAAAATTTTCTAGACAATATAAAACCTTCCCCATAACCCCCTCCTGGATTCGATCACACAACCCTACCACACTTTGAGTTTTCCAGTCCACGACCTTACCAACCATGCCACAGGAGCTCATACCAAATATCACTCAAAACTTCGTGTCTACAATCGAAATGACAATATAAAAAAAAAATGAATTATCCCACCAATTTACATTTGTAAATTGATGGGATTATCAATTATATCATGCCAAGGTTTATAAAAGTTTGTCTCTGTCAAGAATTAGTAATTATATAACTTATTCTGTCAAAAATTGCCCAAACACTCAGCAAAATTGCCCCTCTCAGTGCGACTCCACTCATTTTCACACGGTCAAGCGGTGACCCTTGCCGCTCCTTTATGCCCCAGCTACACCAGCAACAGCAGCTCTGTCTGGGAACAAAATTTGTATAAATACAATAATGGATAAAATACTCTTCACAAATACATTTGTATTGTATAATATTGTAAATAAAAAAGAATAATAACTGTGTGGGTGTCGAAAACCAGCTTTCTTATGTCTCGCCTACGCGCATATATTGGATTATACATAGTCATGACTGTCATACAAATAATTGCAGTAGGTCTCGAATATACATTTAGATTGCATATTACTTGGAAATAAATAAGTAAACGTTTCTCTGGTGGCAATCTACCCTTTCGCAAGTGTAAGGAGACACCATTCTATATTTAGCCCTTTATCACAAAAGGCAATCTGCCTGTGTTTACTCACCACCGTCGCTGGTGGTCTATAATATAGTACTATATTTACAGTCAATGGCCTACATGTTTCTGTGGTACTTCACATGTGTCTAAAATGCAATGTCTGCTTGCATAAAAATGCAATTCTGAAGTCCATTTATACGTACGACATACGCATGTCTCAGTTTCTATCTCTCTCTCTCCATTCCTGACTCATGTTATTGTAGACCTGTTGGTGGCAACGAACACCAGACATCTGGTAGACATAAGGTTCAAAATACCAAGACATCAATACGCCTCGGGCGCCTCCACAATTATCACAAAGCTGGTTATCTATCTAGAGATCTGCCTGACTTCCATCTCTCCACGACTCACTCACTCACTCACTGCACCCCTGCATGCCTCCCTCCCACCCACCCACCCCCAACCCACCCTTTCAGGCTTCCGTCTGCTAGAAACACATTCACAATTTGCGTAAATATCGCATCAATTGGGCTATATGCGGTATATTCCTTGTTATATGGGACGCCTACATACGTACACGTCTTTATTATAGCATGACAGTGCTCTAAATACAAGATTTACGTGATATTTATGGCGTAACACACCCTCTCCCCCTTTCATTCCCAGCACAACTCACTCACACCTTGGTTCACGCATAGAAACTCATTGATAATGTGCGTAAATATCGCATGAATTGGTCTATATGCGGTATATATTTTGATATATGGCACGTATACATACGTACAAGTCTGTATTATAGCATGACAGTGCTCTACGTACAAGATATACGTGATATGTATGGCGTAAACCACACTCTCAGCTCATAAATTGCCGCCAAACCTCCAACACATCTTCATTCCCGCCTAAAAATTCTCTTATAATTCCCTTATATATTGCAATTTTTGGTCACTATGAGGCATATTCATTGTTATATGGGTGGCCTACACACGTATACATACTCTAAATAGCCTAAAAGGGCTCAAAAAAGGAGATATACGTGATAATACGCGGTAACCCACCCCCTCCTCCCTCTCCTTCTATCCCCTGGGCGCGTGAAAATTCGGCAGGGAAATCTCGCCGCTCGATGACAATCTAGCCGCGCGGTGCCATTCGCTCCACATTTTTCAACTACGGACCGTTCCCCCCCCCCCCCAGACATTTTTTGGGGGGTCAAATATATATGGGCCGATGCACGCAAACATTCCCTACACAATGATGTACTTTTTATCGAAATTGGCAATAGGTCCCAAAATCATCATAGGTGCGCACAGTCTTACCCTGTAGAAAACCCCCTGTGCGCCGCGGAGAGGTTAATAAACATGTACAGTAGCCCAACTAAGTTTTGCGACAAAATATTAGGTATGCGGCACCTGTCTAGTTTGCACTCCCGTCCCATGTGGTCGTGTCTAGCAGAGGCCGTGGTGTCTAGACAGGCCCCACCACCTGCACTACCACAAGATACATAGACTAAGTTAGTCTATGTATCTTGCACTACCACAGCCAGGGCATATAAATATATTTATATAAATATATTTACACGCTACCAACTTTGTAGATTAGCACACACACACACACACGTCCCATCTGGGGTTGGTGATCGGTTACAAGGTGAGATGGGTATCGTACTGGTCAACCTAAGCCTTCGGGTGAGACTGGTACCGTAGTGAGAATGGTACCGCACAGATTAACCCTAAGCCTTCGTTTCCAGATTCGCCAATTGGCTAAAATACAGACTACACACACATCCACAGCCATTCCAACGATACATAAACACTTAACATGGATTTCAAGCAATACATTCCCAGTTAAGGAGGCGCGATAATAATGAGCTTAGCTCGCATTGTGTGGATTCCCCTTGACGAACAAGTGAGAGTGAATACACACAAACACACCAGAATGGTAAGCGTCACTACTTTATAGATTCTATATATAACTTAAAATGAACACAATAAGTTATATAGATATTGGTATTGTATAATCTATTATACACTTTTTAGTGATTATTTTAATCATGAGTTATCCTAAACGTTTATATGCATCAACTCTATTAGATGTTACTCAATAAAATGTAATTTTATACAGCTAAATTACTAAGAGACTTAATTTTCCGGACGTTTATAGCATCTGAGGTGAAGCCAGTGATCTTGGGGGCTAAGTGATTGAGGTTTCCGAATGTTTGTGTGCGAACTGTTGTATGAATTCTTCCCCTGCCGCCTCTTTTGGTTTGTCTTTTCTTTTGTTGCCTCCTTTCATGTGTTTCTTGTTGATACTCCCTACCCCTTGTGGGAATAAGGGCTTGCTACTGACTAAATTACAAGCGTCAAAGTAAGAAGAGTATGCTGCTGTAACTAAAATGCCCCAGAACGAGAAGCCCACCACAGAAGCCACGAACGAACACCACACAGAAACACCAAAGGAAAGGTCCACAGAACGAAAGGACCAGATGACCGAGCCAGCCATTTCAGACAGGCCCAAGCCCGCAGGGCTAAGCAGCTCCAGGCTGCACCCATTTACCTTTTCTAAACTGACCATTTTCCACACCTCACGTACACTAACCCCCTCGTGTCCTACACTCCTAACTACAAAGATGATGAACAGGAATATACATTCATATTAAAAACACCCATGCCCTGTCCCGACGTTGAGCCAATGCCAACACATCAGACAGCCATAATTATATCTATGTATGTTCTTACATCCGAGAAGTAGATGTTATATATCTTAGAAGTTAAAACACCCACGCTTGTCCCTAGACCTCGTATATCATTTTCCATGACGAGTATAGATATATGTAACCCGTGCTCAGTCGCCCCTTGCATTGTTCCTCTAGTAACTAAGTCTATAATATTAACTGCCACCAGCATTGATGCGACATAGCGGCACTGTACTTGTGTCGTATTGTGCCAAGTACAGATCAACCAGGTTTCATCACCTTATTAGGACGACGACTATAATGTCATCATTCATCGATGTATGCAATCCTTAGGTTAAGTATTTTTATCCGCCATTGTGTTCACCTTTTTCCATTTACTTTCCACAATTGTCATACGTCTTCCCCTTGCCTCCTTCGTATCCACAGTCCACACTACGCCAATTTACTTCGTGTCTTACACCTCTTACCCCAACCAGAGATTGTATAAGATAACCTGGTTACCAGTATCTGTCATAAGTACCCCGAAACAATAACTAAGTACCCCTACGAACTGCCGCTGTTGTGGGTATATTTATATTTAATAGAAAACGCAGTTCCCAGGGCCAACTAATAGTATCCATAACCCCTCGGACTGATCACATAACTCTATCTTTTCCAGACTCATATACCACTCCATAGTTGCATTCCCCGGTAGCATTTGGCTAACGTATTCTACTGCCTTTTCAAACTTCCATACCAATTGTAGCCTAATGCCACCCCCACGCCCAGGGACCTTAGGGGCAAAATTTCCCTGTAGCCCTTGAACTCTCCCCCCCCCTCTCATTACCCTCTGAAGTGCGCATGGGGGTAATTGGAAACGTCCCCCTGTGCTGACGTATTTGAGGTGTTTCCGTCACTAAAATATTCATTGTGCCATTAATAGCATTAATACTTATCCATATGCGCCTATTATGGGGTGGTTTTTAAAGTATTAACCTGAAACAACAATAAAACGAGTGAAAACAGCGTTTGGATGGTCAAAATCGGAGATATAGCCCGCGAGTTGTATAATGTATGGGTGAGGCAATCTGCTTTCCCGCCAATTTCCCCAACGGCCACTGAGACACAGTCGATCGATACTCTCTCTCTCTCTCTCTTGCACTCGCTTGCTATCAGTGATGACCACACCCTCCAATCGGATTTCTAATGTTAGCACGAAAATATACCTCAGAATAAGGGAATAACAGGGAAAATAGGTGATAACTGAAGGAGAGGAGGAAAGTGGGGAAGGAGGGGAGGTAGAGGACTGAGATTTTGCATGGCCCAGGGGCCAAAAAAAAAAAAAAAAATAATTTTTTTTTTTTTTTTTTTTTTTTTTTTTTTTTTTTCGATGTCAAAAGTTGATTTTTTTTTTCTCTGACTCTTAAGAGTCTCTCCGCAGTGCGCCGGGGGAACTCTTAAGAGTCTCCCCGCAGCTCCCGGGTTAAGAAACCCGCGCTTCTCGATTCTTGTCCGACCTAGCCTCTCTCTCATACCTCTTGAAGATCCTTGAATTGTCCGTTGCTAACGCTCTCCAACCTTTTATATAATTATATACTCCTATCCAGCCTACCTTCACTTAGTAGGCCAGAACAACATTAGAACTTTACTAGCCCCTTGCATGCCATCTATTCTCTTACAACCCATTCACAACCCTGCACCCAATGGTCGTCGGTGCGAGGCTAGCCGCCCCGCCAGTAACTAACTTCTATTGCCATACTTCCAGATAAATATGGCAGAGTTAGCAACCCAGTCTCCACCACATCCAGCAAACCCTACAATTAACAACCAGCCGAGTAAAACCAGCTAGCTAAGGCACCTTCGGTTTTGGTATTAAGGACACCCACATCTGTCTCATACACAGAGGGTTATTACAAACACTGGTGATATGGCAAGCCCCTAGCCACAGCCGCCGGACGACTATCACAGAGAGAGGGCGCCCAGCTCCCCCTTTTTGCCCACCCGAGGAGGGAGACCCCCACCCCCGCGGAGGTATACCTGGCCCCTGTTTTGACTTCCGAGTCATTGCCAGGTAGCACAGGAATTCTTCCTATCAATGAACTAACCATGCATGACTAACACCTTTACTAACCTCTATTAACTCACAATACACCATTTACCTTTCTTGCATGCTCTGATCACTAAATTAGCACCTCAGCTATACCATAGAATGAAGATTGAACAATCTAGAGAGACGCTCCTATCACAGCTGTCCCCATCCTCCTCGCAAAGTAGATCCAGTCTCTCTCCCCTAAATACTTCCAGTATAGCCAAAATAGCACCTCTTACTAAGGCTCAGTTATATGAAAATATAAAGGCTTTCCTATAGCCATGTGCCACAACAGTAAATACCATCTTACCTAGTCTCCATATCTATTGAGAGCTCAAATAAGTCCATAAGACTCGAGATCCCTACTGTCTACAGGGTCCAGAACCGAGCCTATAAATCTAGTTCCCGCCCCCAGTCAAATCAATTGAAAGCAAGACACCAACCAGGGGTCACTACCCTGCAGTTAACTTCTAGCTCTGCCCTTGTGTTGTTCCGGAGTGAGATCCCAGAGCCGGCAGACTCCGTGGCAGATTTAGATAGAAGGACCTGCCCACGTATTTAAGAACTTCACACATATGGGCCCCCTGGACGGCCGCGGAACCAGTCGTTAGCCCCCAACATCATGGACGCAAGATAACCAGGACCAGACCCATCAGATGCTACCTAAGATTCCCTTTAGCAGTACTACATATTACTGTGCTGTTTAGAGATTCACTAATTAATATTTCTACGAAGTGGCTATCTCTTTGCCCCAGTATAATTCATATAACCATTCAATTAGGAAGTGCTAAGCGTATCAGTGTTCATTATTTAACAGGCGATACTAACTCTCGTAATCAACCATATGCCCAGATATTATTACCTAGAAGGAAACCCTAGTAATATCTGAAGGTTCGCCCACTGATTTGCGTTCTATGTATTTCTGAGACAAGAATAGAAAACTTAGATCAGTACTCCCTGAGGTTACTAGAATTCCCGTGCTCTAAAATACGCGTGTCTAATCTAGTCTGTGAACTACTACTTGTGCACCAGAGCTACCAGTAAGAAATCTAACAGTGAATATGATTCTATAAGTAACATTGATGGTCTTCGGTATATAAACCTGTTAAATCAAAGCCAGTGATCAGAAGATTAATACCTGAACGTTGGAAGTGGGAGACTAGGCTCCATCCAGATCCACTTATGCTAGTGTTGTTCGATTCTATTATATTGTCTTACACAAGTATTCTGCAGTGGTATATCAATAAACGTGATCGTGTAACTTGCTACCATGTGTTTCTTTGTGTTCTCTATTCCTCATATCTTGTATTGTGCATGCAGCCTTATATACCCAGTCAATTAGAACTCACATTACCCAAGTTAAACCTGTAGAAAAACAGGGCATAACATTGGCGGCAGCGGTGGTTCTTGATTCGGATAAAAGGTTGCATTACACTGCAAGTTTGGAACAGTAGAAGCATGGCAACATCGCGAAATCTTCAGCCACTCGCACACATTCCCAAGTATGATGTAAACACGTATGATATCACCAGTTACTTAGACATAATAAAGCCAGTGTACGATGTGGTACTTCATAATGACCGCGAAAAAATCGCCGTTGCAATTTCGCATATTATACAGTTGGGAGAAGCCGTTTCCCAACTTGTTGATAAGCCTACCTTTAAAGAATTTATTCGGCAAACTGTGACACAGAATACGCCAGAGTTTACCTGGAACCAGTTTCGATCCTTCGTGATCCGGACCTTAGATCCACTTTTGGGTTCCCCCGTCGCCCCCAAAATAATAAAAGTCGACGAGATCAAGTATGAAGGGGATATAAATGTGACCCTCATACAACTCTACAGATACGTGAGGACCACGTATAGCTATGAAGATTACGACCAACAAAATGAACTCTTATTCACCGCATTGTTAAACATCCTCCCACCCCACATCACCGCCCATCTCGACCCGTATGGCTTATTCGAAGAACATATGCTCTCCATCAGAGAAGAATGCCTACGCAGTTCGATGAATCCCCTATCCAACCCTTCAGCCCCTATCCAAGACTCCGTGCACCCTTCCAAAATGACTTCCGGTGAAAGTCCAACCCCAGTGCACTCTTCCTTGCCTCTATCCTCTCTGACCATCCCTAAATTTTCCCCTGCCCAGCCATCCACCAACGATCATCTTCCATCAATTGTGTTACCCCATAAACCCCATCCTTTTTCTATGCATGTCAAACAAACCCACCAACCCCAGATAACCGCTAACCAGACCGTGACTGCCACCAAGAAGAGTCCCAAAATTCATCCTGTTAACAACCCCAAATCAATACATCAGTCCTCTACCAATAACCCCTGTTCTACACCTAACTCTTCCCCCACCAACCCTCCGCAGCCCCCCCAACAAGCCCCGTATTCTAGCTATGCCTACCTATGTAGGCCTACCACAACATATTTTCCCCATGACCCCAGAAATGTTCAGCTATCCCCCCACCAACAAAATTTCCCTTGTGACAGTTTTCCGTCGGTAGCTTGTGACAGTTTTCAGTCAGTAGCTCCCTTCCACCCCCACACAATTCACACCCCTAGAAAACTTCGAAACCCCACACTCGACTCGCCCTCTCATGTCAAACAAACTCACCAGTCCCAGATAACCTCTAACCAGACCGAGACTGCCACCAAGAAAATTCCCCAAACTCGCCCTGTTAATGTCAAACAAACCCACCAACCCCAGATAACCGCTAACCAGACCGTGGCTGCCACCAAGAAGATTCCCAAATTCGTCCTGTTAACAACCCCAAATCAATACATCAGTCCTCTACCAATAACTCCTGTTCTACACCTAACTCTTCCCCCACCAACCCTCCGCAGCCCCCCCAACAAGCCCCGTATTCTAGCTATGCCTACCTATGTAGGCCTACCACAACATATTTTCCCCATGACCCCAGAAATGCTCAGCTATTTCCCCACCAACAAAATTTCCCTTGTGACAGTTTTCCGTCAGTAGCTCTCTTCCACCCCCCCACAATTCACACCCCTAATAAACTTCAAAACCCCACACTTGACTCACCCCCTCATGACAGACAAACCCACCAATCCCATATAACCTCTAAACAAACAGTCACTGCCACCGACACACCCCACCACTCTGATCCTCCCACACGCGCCGTTAATCCTCCCCTCACACGTGACGACCTAGGGACCCAACCATGTTCCCCCCCTTCCTCCAGAAATACTCAGCTATTCCCCCACCAACAAAATCTCCCTTGTGACAGTTTTCCGTCAGTAGCTCCCTTCCACCCCCCCACAATTCACACCCCTAACAAACTTCAAAACCCCACACTTGACTCACCCCCTCATGACAGACAAACCCACCAACCCCAGATAACCTCTAAGCAAACCGTCACTGCCACCGACACACCCCACCACTCTGATCCTCCCACACGCGCCGGTAATCCCCCCCTCACGCGTGACCCCCACCAAAGTGATTTCCCCCCCCTCATGCGTACCGAACACCTGCTCACCAGTCGGTCCCCCACCATCATGAGCCCAGCTAAACTTTCAACCTCCCCCTCTTCACCGTTACCCCACCCGCCCCAAATTCCACCCCCAAAGATCCCGCTCGACAAAATACCACTCCCATCCCAATCCAACCACAAAACTTTTTCCACCTTGGCTAAACCCCAAAATACTCTCTCTCTCGCCCCAAACAACATAATCAACCTCTCAACTTCAACCACTCCTCGAAATCCCATCCATGTCTCTCCCGAAAATAAAATCAGTCCAAATTCAACCCCTCTCAAACCACAACCCTGCCTGCCCTGACCCCCCCCCCTCCCCACCATCTCCCTATCAAATCCCCACACCCCAAACCTCCAGATCATAGTAAACTCTCAACCTTCAGCCTTACTCACCCTTCCCCAAACCCCACTCACGACCACAACTCTCTACACAATTCAACCCCTCCCCAGCACCAACCTCTTCCGCAACAACAACCCCGACTCGACCTGCCCATTTCATCTTTAAAACCCCCCTATCACTACCCCCGACCGAAACCACTTAGACCCCCCCTCCAAAACTGGCCCCGGGCCAGCTCGACCCCAGACCCACATTCCTAACGACAAGAACTAACGGTAGATCCACCCCAATATTCACTTAAAATCAGGATTGGTAGAGGAGGTGGGTCATGCCGGCTCGTCCACAGTCCAGCCTCCCTACCACTCTTGACCTAGATTCCTAGCTTCACTTCCCATTAAAATGTATAATTTTTTCATTCATTCATTCATTCATGATGAGGATATTATTGTACTTGATTTTTTTTATTGTTTTCAATTCCTAAGCGATTGGGCATGATTCTATAAATTTACATGTTTTCCATATACTGTATATATATATTATTTTTTTCCCTTAGTCATACTACTTTTCTTGTGAACCTACACTTTTCTGACTATCTTTTAAATTTGCTTTATACATTGTTAAACACTTTACCTCTTCTTAATTTCCTGTGTTCTTAATTATCTGTCCTTTCTTAAATTTACATGTTTTCCATATACTGTATATATTATTTTTTTCCCTTAGTCATACTACTTTTCTTGTTAACCTACACTTTTCTGACTATGCTTCTTTTTACTTCACCCTTGAGGCTCGAGGACGAGCCTATAATGAAGGAGAGGGAAGTAAAATGCCCCAGAACGAGAAGCCCACCACAGAAGCCACGAACCTCCAGCAGTGACCACAAGGTGAGTGAGGTGACCGTTTATAGGGCAGGCAGTTTCACCCTTATGGTTCCCCACCATAGGCCTCATCTTCCATCTACCCCAAGGACCTGACCCTCGGTCCTTCAACTTCTCAAACAATTCTAACCTTTATGAAGTATTTGCTATAAGGTCCATTTTCATTTCCCTCTCTCTAACCATTTAGGAAATACTTGCTACAAGGTCCATTTTCATTTATCTCTCTCTCTCTCTCTCTCTCTCTCTCTCTCTCTCTCTCTCTCTCCTTTTTATCCTTAACATCTTTCCATCCACTTTCAATCACCGCACTTAACCGCCTCATTGCTATTATTTTTTTGGTTATATATAACTTCAGATCGCTTTTTATCATTTTAGTTATTTGTTTTCCTCTAACATCTTTCATACCCAACCAGGCCAGCCCCCTCTCCAGCTCTCTCTCTCTCTCTCTCTCTCTCTCTCTCTCTTCCTTTTATCCTTAACATCTTTCCATCCACTTTCAATCACCGCACTTAACCGCCTCATTGTCATTAGGTTATCTATAACTTCAGATCGCTTTTTATCATTTTAGTTATTTGTTTTCCTCTAACATCTTTCATACCCAACCAGGCCAGCCCCCTCTCCAGCTCGCTTTCTTTCTCCCTCGCCCCCGCCCCTGCTCTCTCTCTCTCTCTCTCTCTCTCTCTTAACATTTTGTACAATTTAATCATTTTTCCATAACTGCTGCCCTAGATCCGGTTACCCACTCAGATCCTGGCTCTCGCTCACTCTCTGGCTCTCTCCCTATCTTGATGTTGACAGCATTATTAATATCCTAAGCATTCATTAATACTCAACATCAGGGTGGCGTCGCCAGTGTAAGTAATCATAGGATATAATTGGCGTGCTTCCTTTCAATCAGTTAGATCTTTTAGTTGTACCGGTGCCCAATGCCGAGGATTTATACATTTAACCACTTAGCTTTAGGAGAAGCAGGCCAATTGCCCATCAGAAAGGTTGACTATGATATGTGATGTTTTTTGTTTTGTTTTGTTTTTTACATATCCCATCAGAAAGGTCGACTATGATAAGTGAATTGATATGCATCCAGCCAATTATACATTAATAACAACAGCAATAATCTAGATATGTGCCAGGAGAGATTTCCCGGGGTTTCTGAAACAAGGGAGACATGGTAGAGATGGAAGCACCACGGGAAGATCAGGAGGACGGCTTGGTAGAGGCAGAGGAACGGATAATCTTGGAAGACTATGGCCTAGCAGATACTAAGTGTCTTAAGTGCGGAACAACCAATGCAAGAAAGAATTCGCGAAAATGTTCCGGCTGTCTTAGATCTATTCATTTATCTTGTGCTAAGCTGACAAAGAAAACATCAGGAGAACAACCAAACTGGAAATGTCTCGCATGCACAGGGCCCACTGCAGAGCCAACCGGGGCAACACCGGCAACACCGGTCGCCGACTTGACCCAACTGGTGACCAAATGGAAAGCGCGGATCCAGGTCCTTGCCCGGGTACCTAAAGGAGCCAGAATCCAAGTGGCGGAGGCCCTTACAACCATCATAAAGCAGGCCCTACAGCTCAAGACACCCCTCGCATGGGCATGGCTCCTCGGTTTCTCCTATGGGGCCCTCCGAAAACCACCCAGAACCAACATACAAGACCATCTTCAGGTTTCACTAGCCACCAGAGTGAAACGTCAAGTAGCACAGTATATGGATGGAAACAAACTGGTGGAACCCCCCGAACAGCAACCAAACAGGGCCCAGAAGCACCAGGAGAAGGAAGAGGAAGAGGCTGAACAGCTACGTAAGAGGGTCGCTGCGAAGCTGGCGGATAGTGACATCATAGGGGCCGTCAGACTGTTGTCCTCTTCAGAAGGTTTTGCTGGTCAAGGCACCGAAGTTGTTGAAGCCCTACAAGAAAAGCACCCACCTACACCTAGGGACCTAAACCTCCCCCTGCCCCAAATGACCAGATGCGCCAACCTTTAGTTGTCACGAAGGAGCAGGTGGTCGCCGCAGTGACTTCATTCCCAGCAGGCTCAGCCGCGGGCCCAGATGGTATCCGACCCGCCCACCTCAAAGGCCTCTTGGGTCAGGGATCAGGAGCTGCTGGGGAGGCACTCTTGGAAACCCTCACCAAATTCATCAACATGGTTTTAAGAGGGGAAGTACCCGACTGTGCCACACCCCTATTTTTTGGGGCATCACTCTGTGCACTGGCAAAAAAAGATGGCGGCGTGCGCCCAATAGCAGTAGGGAACACCTTCCGCCGCCTTGCCACAAAGGTGGGTTTGAAACCACTCTCGAATGGCCTAGGTCAACACTTAAGACCAGTTCAACTAGGTTTCGGAACTCCAGGCGGGTGTGAAGCTGCTGTACACGCAACCCGCACCTACCTCAGCCAAGCCCAAGAAAAACGAGTGCTTCTAAAGATTGACATGCGGAACGCATTCAACAGCATTCGCAGGGATGTCTTCCTCCGTGCAGCTCAAGAACACATCCCCACTCTGTACCCCCTACTTTGGCAGGCTTATTCCAAACCTTCAATCCTGATTTTTGGCGAGACGGTAATCCCATCAGAGACCGGGTTACAGCAGGGAGATCCAGGTGGTCCTGCTCTTTTCTCAATAGGGGTGGATGCAGCAGCTAACAAAGTAAGGTCAGAGCTGAATGTATGGTACCTGGACGATGCAACCTTGGGTGGGTCAGTAGAGAACGTTCTAACCGACCTAAATAACATCATAACTGACCTCGGCCTGGCCGGGCTAGTGATAAATGACACCAAATGTGAACTTGTTCTCCTCAACCACACACGTGAACAAGGAGAAGAGACTCAGGCCCTGTTCCGAAACATATTGCCAGATGTAAAGATCCTTCAGGAGCACCAGCAAACCCTATTAGGTTCCCCACTAACTCTGGCAGCAATCCCACCAGCACTTCAAGTTAAAAAGGAGGAGCTTCAACGTCTCGTGAGTCGCCTGATACACATCGATGCCCACTCAGCTCTGGCCCTGCTCAAGAACTGTTTCTCCATCCCAAAACTCCAATACCTCCTGCGCACATCGATGACTTACACGAACAATGGCGGCCTCCAAGAATTAGACAGCATAATCCGAGAAGCAGTGACCAGCATCACCAACGTGGAATTTAAAGAACGGGCCTGGACACAAGCCACCCTTCCTGTCCGCCTCGGGGGCTTGGGCATACGGAGAGCATGCTCTGATCACTAAATTAGCACCTCAGCTATACCATAGAATGAAGATTGAACAATCTAGAGAGACGCTCCTATCACAGCTGTCCCCATCCTCCTCGCAAAGTAGATCCAGTCTCTCTCCCCTAAATACTTCCAGTATAGCCAAAATAGTACCTCTTACTAAGGCTCAGTTATATGAAAATATAAAGGCTTTCCTATAGCCATGTGCCACAACAGTAAATACCATCTTACCTAGTCTCCATATCTATTGAGAGCTCAAATAAGTCCATAAGACTCGAGATCCCTACTGTCTACAGGGTCCAGAACCGAGCCTATAAATCTAGCTCCCGCCCCCAGTCAAATCAGTTGAAAGCTAGACACCAACCAGGGGTCACTACCCTGCAGTTAACTTCTAGCTCTGCCCTTGTGTTGTTCCGGAGTGAGATCCCAGAGCCGGCAGACTCCGTGGCAGATTTGGATAGAAGGACCTGCCCACGTATTTAAGAACTTCACACATATGGGCCCCCTGGACGGCCGCGGAACCAGTCGTTAGCCCCCAACATCATGGACGCAAGATAACCAGGACCAGACCCATCAGATGCTACCTAAGATTCCCTTTAGCAGTACTACATATTACTGTGCTGTTTAGAGATTCACTAATTAATATTTCTACGAAGTGGCTATCTCTTTGCCCCAGTATAATTCATATAACCATTCAATTAGGAAGTGCTAAGCGTATCAGTGTTCATTATTTAACAGGCGATACTAACTCTCGTAATCAACCATATGCCCAGATATTATTACCTAGAAGGAAACCCTAGTAATATCTGAAGGTTCGCCCACTGATTTGCGTTCTATGTATTTCTGAGACAAGAATAGAAAACTTAGATCAGTACCCCCTGAGGTTACTAGAATTCCCGTGCTCTAAAATACGTGTGTCTAATCAAGTCTGTGAACTACTACTTGTGCACCAGAGCTACCAGTAAGAAATCTAACAGTGAATATGATTCTATAAGTAACATTGATGGTCTTCGGTATATAAACTTGTTAAATCAAAGCCAGTGATCAGAAGATTAATACCTGAACGTTGGAAGTGGGAGACTAGGCTCCATCCAGATCCACTTATGCTAGTGTTGTTCGATTCTATTATATTGTCTTACACAAGTATTCTGCAGTGGTATATCAATAAACGTGATCGTGTAACTTGCTACCATGTGTTTCTTTGTGTTCTCTATTCCTCATATCTTGTATTGTGCATGCAGCCTTATATACCCAGTCAATTAGAACTCACATTACCCAAGTTAAACCTGTAGAAAAACAGGGCATAACATTGGCGGCAGCGGTGGTTCTTGATTCGGATAAAAGGTTGCATTACACTGCAAGTTTGGAACAGTAGAAGCATGGCAACATCGCGAAATCTTCAGCCACTCGCACACATTCCCAAGTATGATGTAAACACGTATGATATCACCAGTTACTTAGACATAATAAAGCCAGTGTACGATGTGGTACTTCATAATGACCGCGAAAAAATCGCCGTTGCAATTTCGCATATTATACAGTTGGGAGAAGCCGTTTCCCAACTTGTTGATAAGCCTACCTTTAAAGAATTTATTCGGCAAACTGTGACACAGAATACGCCAGAGTTTACCTGGAACCAGTTTCGATCCTTCGTGATCCGGACCTTAGATCCACTTTTGGGTTCCCCCGTCGCCCCCAAAATAATAAAAGTCGACGAGATCAAGTATGAAGGGGATATAAATGTGACCCTCATACAACTCTACAGATACGTGAGGACCACGTATAGCTATGAAGATTACGACCAACAAAATGAACTCTTATTCACCGCATTGTTAAACATCCTCCCACCCCACATCACCGCCCATCTCGACCCGTATGGCTTATTCGAAGAACATATGCTCTCCATCAGAGAAGAATGCCTACGCAGTTCGATGAATCCCCTATCCAACCCTTCAGCCTCTATACAAGACTCCGTGCACCCTTCCAAAATGACTTCCGGTGAAAGTCCAACCCCAGTGCACTCTTCCTTGCCTCTATCCTCTCTGACCATCCCTAAATTTTCCCCTTCCCAGCCATCCACCAACGATCATCTTCCATCAATTGTGTTACCCCATAAACCCCATCCTTTTTCTATGCATGTCAAACAAACCCACCAACCCCAGATAACCGCTAACCAGACCGTGACTGCCACCAAGAAGAGTCCCAAAATTCATCCTGTTAACAACCCCAAATCAATACATCAGTCCTCTACCAATAACCCCTGTTCTACACCTAACTCTTCCCCCACCAACCCTCCGCAGCCCCCCCAACAAGCCCCGTATTCTAGCTATGCCTACCTATGTAGGCCTACCACAACATATTTTCCCCATGACCCCAGAAATGTTCAGCTATCCCCCCACCAACAAAATTTCCCTTGTGACAGTTTTCCGTCGGTAGCTTGTGACAGTTTTCAGTCAGTAGCTCCCTTCCACCCCCACACAATTCACACCCCTAGACAACTTCGAAACCCCACACTCGACTCGCCCTCTCATGTCAAACAAACTCACCAGTCCCAGATAACCTCTAACCAGACCGAGACTGCCACCAAGAAAATTCCCCAAACTCGTCCTGTTAATGTCAAACAAACCCACCAACCCCAGATAACCGCTAACCAGACCGTGGCTGCCACCAAGAAGATTCCCAAAATTCGTCCTGTTAACAACCCCAAATCAATACATCAGTCCTCTACCAATAACTCCTGTTCTACACCTAACTCTTCCCCCACCAACCCTCCGCAGCCCCCCCAACAAGCCCCGTATTCTAGCTATGCCTACCTATGTAGGCCTACCACAACATATTTTCCCCATGACCCCAGAAATGCTCAGCTATTTCCCCACCAACAAAATTTCCCTTGTGACAGTTTTCCGTCAGTAGCTCTCTTCCACCCCCCCACAATTCACACCCCTAATAAACTTCAAAACCCCACACTTGACTCACCCCCTCATGACAGACAAACCCACCAATCCCATATAACCTCTAAACAAACCGTCACTGCCACCGACACACCCCACCACTCTGATCCTCCCACACGCGCCGTTAATCCTCCCCTCACGTGTGACGACCTAGGGACCCAACCATGTTCGCCCCCTTCCCCCAGAAATACTCAGCTATTCCCCCACCAACAAAATCTCCCTTGTGACAGTTTTCCGTCAGTAGCTCCCTTCCACCCCCCCACAATTCACACCCCTAATAAACTTCAAAACCCCACACTTGACTCACCCCCTCATGACAGACAAACCCACCAACCCCAGATAACCTCTAAGCAAACCGTCACTGCCACCGACACACCCCACCACTCTGATCCTCCCACACGCGCCGTTAATCCCCCCCTCACGCGTGACCCCCACTAAAGTGATTTCCCCCCCCTCATGCGTACCGAACACCTGCTCACCAGTCGGTCCCCCACCATCATGAGCCCAGCTAAACTTTCAACCTCCCCCTCTTCACCGTTACCCCACCCGCCCCAAATTCCACCCCCAAAGATCCCGCTCGTCAAAGTACCACTCCCATCCCAATCCAACCACAAAACTTTTTCCACCTTGGCTAAACCCCAAAATACTCTCTCTCTCGCCCCAAACAACATAATCAACCTCTCAACTTCAACCACTCCTCGAAATCCCATCCATGTCTCTCCCGAAAATAAAATCAGTCCAAATTCAACCCCTCTCAAACCACAACCCTGCCTGCCCAGACCCCCCCCCCCCCCCCCCCCCCACCATCTCCCTATCAAATCCCCACACCCCAAACCTCCAAACCACCCGATCATAGTAAACTCTCAACCTTCAGCCTTACTCACCCTTCCCCAAACCCCACTCACGACCACAACTCTCTACACAATTCAACCCCTCCCCAGCACCAACCTCTTCCGCAACAACAACCCCGACTCGACCTGCCCATTTCATCTTTAAAACCCCCCTATCACTACCCCCGACCGAAACCACTTAGACCCCCCCTCCAAAACTGGCCCCGGGCCAGCTCGCCCCCAGACCCACATTCCTAACGACAAGAACTAACGGTATATCCACCCCGCCCTTCCACATTGGGAGGTCTATTCTTGCGCAACAGAGTACCATTACTTAGATAGAAGCATTGAGGATAGTTTCCTATATCTGACTTTTCCACAGCCCTATCAAAATATATTGCCAGTTCAGGGTCCTGCTTCTGAGCCTCTTTGAGAGTTTCAGAATCAATGGGAATCTTGCTAATATCCTCTGACTCTACATCAGGAAATAGGGAGGAAGTGTCTAGGTCAACACTATCAGGATCAACTTTGTCCTTCTTACTGTGGTGACCAGCCCCACTCCTAGTCACTACACATGAGGGAAACAAATTGGGATACTGACTTTCTAATTGCTTAGTGTTGTTATCAGAGGAGGGAGTGGAGGTAACTATGGGGTCTGGTATCACTTTGCCACCGGCGATATCGTTGCCCATCAAAAAGTTCACTCCTTCTACAGGTAGGGAATCTTGAATCCCAACAGTAAAGTAACCACTAGCTAAATCAGTTTTTAGATACACCCTAGCCAAAGGAACAACAAGACATCCACTGACTCCCTGAATGAGTATACTCTGGCCCAGCAAACATTCCTCAATACTGGGCACCAATCCTCTTACCAAGAGGCTATGAGAGGCTCCTGTTGTGGGGGTCGGTTTTTACACCATACCTGAAAGAGGATTTATGGAGCTCCGATCTTACTCTCCACCATCTGAACAATTTAACCAGCACACCTAAACTTCGTTAAATGCGGAAATAGCCTCACGAAAATATCATGCCCTGGAGGGGGCACGAACTCTCGACCCTTGGGTGTGAGGCAGGCACCTTACCAGTTAGACCAATAGAGATATCCCACTTGGCCTGTTCGGCTCAGGGTATTTCCGCATCCGAGGTCTGTTTAGGCTAGCCTATTTTCATTGACTTTACACTACTTCACCTTCCGGGAAGCGAAAGCTCCGAACAGAGAGGAACGAACAGAGAGGAACAAGCTTGAGCCGAATCGACCGAGAGTCCGTCAGAGAGATGAACGGGAATGGTGAGTCAACTTCACTGAGCGATGCTACACGCACCTACAAACTGCCCAGTTGGCAACTCGCTTGGGCGGCTGGCAACTCCACAACCTAACCCAATCGAGTCTCACAACACTCCCTGCTCTCTCCTATCCTCTTCCTTGTCCTGTGGGGATCGGTTTTTACACCATACCCGAAAGAGGATTTATGGAGCTCCGATCTTACTCTCCACCATCTGAACAATTTAACCAGCACACCTAAACTTCGTTAAATGCGGAAATAGCCTCACGAAAATATCATGCCCTGGAGGGGGCACGAACTCTCGACCCTTGGGTGTGAGGCAGGCACCTTACCAGTTAGACCAATAGAGATATCCCACTTGGCCTGTTCGGCTCAGGGTATTTCCGCATCCGAGGTCTGTTTAGGCTAGCCTATTTTCACTGACTTTACACTGTGTCTCTCAAAACATGAATGGGATAGTCAGTGGAAGCGTCAGTAGAGGAAACTGATCCTGTGGAAAGAAAAGGTTGGAACTGGTTAGAACAGCTAGGTGGTATACTAGGGAAAACCTGGTTGTGAGAGCCATCAGAGTCAGAACATGCACTCAACACAGGTGGAGTAGGAGGGGATACTGCTACTCTATTTGGATGAAGTACAAGGGAAGAGGCTAGAACAGCACTACTCTCTGGTTTACGGGTTTTCTCTTTTAACTTTAATTTGGGACACTCTCTGATAAAATGTCCAGGTTGTTTACAGTAGGCACAAACTAAGGGTCCAGGAGGTTTAATGGAAGAAAGAAGTTTTGTTAAATTCCTTTTTATCAGATCCATTGCCCCCATAAGCTACCCTTGAAACTGGTTGGGAGACACCACCATAACCAGACCTACCACCAGTAGATTGGAAACTACCACCATCACGAGGACCAGCACCAGAATGTGGCCGGTTGCCAGGCCCTCTCTGTCCTGTCCTGAAATAAGAATCGCCATGAGTTAATCGGTAATTTTCAGCCAAAATAGCCGCCCTGTCTACAGATTGCACCTCTCTCTCTTGGAGGTAAAGTTTTAAGGGGTAGGGGACTTTGCAGAGAAATTCTTCAAGCATAACTAGCTGGCACAACTGCTCAAAGGTTGTTACTTTACTGGCTCTCAACCAACTCAGAAACTTTCGCTCTTTTTCCTTTACAAATTCTAGATAGGTTTGTTTTTCACCTTTCTTCATATCCCTGAAACACTGACGATGAGTTTCAGGAACCTGATCATACACTGCTAAGACTGAAGGTTTAAGAGTTTCATAGGTCAAGGAATCAATGGGGAGATTGGTGTAAACCTGCTTGGCTTTACCTATGAAAGCAGTCTGGGCTAGAAATGCCCACTGATCATTTGGCCACTTGAGTTGGTTGGCTGCCTTCTCAAAAAGGATGAACAAATTCTCCGGGTCAGTCTCATCAAAACTAGGGACAAATTTCAAACTATGACCCTTATCAGAAAATGGTTTATTTGCAACCGAATCCCTTTGATTCCGGTTTTCTTCAGCTTTTAACTTTAACATGCGCTCATCGTGTTCTCTCTCACGTTGTTTCTCCTCACGCTCATGTTCAACATCACGCTGTTTTTGTTCAAACTCATACTGTCTTTGTTCACGCTCATGTTCAATTTCAAGCCTTCTCTGGTCTCTGTCAGATTTTGCATTCTCCAGCTCTAATAGTTTCACTTTCATCCATGCATCACCACCTCCTTCCTCTGCACACAACTGATAGGCTGCCTCAGATAAAACACCAGTAGTTACCAATTTCTCAATCACACTCTTTCTAATCTCACCTTTGGTATTACTAGTTTTGTAAGGTACATCATACTCTGTGGCTAAGGAAATCCAGTCTACTTTTCTGAGCTTCGACACAGACAATGTGCTCAAGGAGTGGTCCGTGACAAATTCACTAATTTTAAATTCCATGATTGAATGCTATGAACAATAGATGAACGAGAAAATGTATGACAAATTATGATGAGTGAGAAACGCGAATAATTGGCATTAAAGAACGTAGAGGCTGACACAGCTCTCTCAACTCATAAACAGAACAAAACGAGATGGATGAAATGAGTATGCGATGTCCTATCGAGGGACTTAATGTTTCACTAATGTTCTCAATTACTACCAAACGAGGGAAAGAAAGGAATCCTGGTCACACGGCACCATGTTACGTTACGAGCGGGGTTTGAACCCATAACATAAAGAAACATTCCACTAAACGAGGACTTATTATTTAGCCTCACAAAATGCGGAAAATATGACTATCAGTTTCAGTCAAGAATAAGTGGTATGTTAAACTTCCACAAAACTAGCAACTCTCTTTGTAGTCACTAAAACCTTGGTAGGTGAAAAGATGTGGCAAGTTCATAAAATATCAGTTGATATCAAATGGCTGTTTCAGCCTAAAAACCCCAATGTTATTCCTTTCTTATCACTCGTTCAGAATTACTTATCTTTAGTTACTTTGACTTAGATTTATCCCAACAATCAAAAGAATAATATATTAGCATATAAAGGTAAAATGTAAAGAGTATGTAAAATATAATTATAATTTATTTAAATGATTAATTATACACAAAAGTTACTTCTAGTGAAAATATCAAATTTGAGAAACATTGATGTGAAATAATAAAGAAACTCTTAAGAAAAATAATACATAGTTATATCAATACTAGTTATATAAATACCCTCCAAGAGAGTAAGTGAAAGCAATCAATAAACATAGAAAAAATCCTAGGCGATACTTATTCAACTCATGGTGATTCTTTTACAAACGAACTCAGAGCAGGTCAGCTTAAGATGGTGGTGGAGAATACACTACCTGCCGTTCAAATCAAGTCAACACAACAGGGGGTTAGGGGGAAGTGGGGATAGGACAAGAAATAGTTGGATGAAGTGAATTGTAGCAGGAGAAAAAGGTTTCCAGGCTTGGCTGGAACTGCCTGAGGGTTTTTCTGGTTTAGCTGCTGAAGAGACTGGCCAGGGCAAGGTCGACAGGGGCGCGTTTGGGGAGGCTCCTCGCTGGCACGGGTATCATCTGCCATGTCTGGTCGGGGGCGTGTGAGGCTGGGGTGATGGTGGTGAAGGTGATGGGTGGTGGTGGTGAGTTTTTATTTCCTTGGGAGGTCTGGGAAGCCGCGTTTTAGAGATTCCTCCACTGTTACGCTGCAAGTCACGTAGTTGGTCTTGGGGTCCTTCGTGTGGAAGTAGCAGTTGCAGCCGTCTCTTTTCCAATTCTCCATACAGTAGGACAGGAATCCGTGGAACTCAGGTATTATGCAGTCCTTGTAGGCATAGCTCATGGACATGTTGAAGTCTGTTTCGAGGTGTGGATAACAGACTTCCATGAACAGTTGGTGAGGAGTTTTTGCTGATTGTGGTGTTGGTGGCTGGGGCTCGGAAGTTGCAGCTGGTAAGGTCTCCTTTGCTACTGCTGGTGTTTTCTTCTGCTTCTTCATTTTTTTGGCTTTGGGGCTCGCAATCTCAATGGTGGGCATGGAGGCTGCTTCTACATGTTCTGCTAACTCAGGTGGTGGTGTAGTGGTTGCAGTCATAGCCGTGATTACTGAAGGTGGTGGTGGTGGTGGGAGGGCTTCCTCGACCTCCATAGGTGGTGCTGGAGTCTTGTCCTCTTCAGGGTTGCATTCTTGAGTGAAAAGGTCGATGAAGGGAGTCAGAGTCAGGACCTTCGGCTTGGTGGGTGCTGGTGGTGATGGTGCAGGCCCCTCTGAAGGTGGTGGTGGGCAGTTTTTCCTATTCAGAGGGCGAGGCAGGAGAAGTTTTGGAGCCGGTGTGTTCCTCTGCCTCGGTGTTCTCTGGTGGCTCCCTGGAAGGTTGGCTGGGATGGATATTACAGGGAGGTTGTTCTCCTTCAGGAGGGCGGGCAGAATCTGCTGCAGGAGGGAGGTGTCGTCTCCAGCCAGAGCCATAGCCGTCCTAATAACCACATCTATGATGGAAAAAGATGTGGTATTGGATTTTGGGCTCGGCCTGGTGGGTCTCCTGCTGGTTGACTCCTTCAGGAGGTCCCTGGCGTGAGTGGAGCCCTTGACAGCGGCGCCCTTTGGTCCCGTCACCTGTCTGGCTTCAGGACCTCTGGGAGCAGCCACTGCCACAAATTCCACCCTTCTCCATCACCAAGGGAGGGCACAGCCTTAAGGGGGTTGTTTTTCTTGATGGCACCCTTGTGGGTGAAGATGTCCTTGGTGCCGTCGTCAGGGGTGATGAAGCCGTACCCCTTCTTCACATTGAACCATTTTACAAGTCCAGCAAGGATGGGAGTTGCTGAACTCATGGTGAATGGTTGGTTGTGAGAGAGAGAGGTGAGGTAGATGTGCTCAGGATGGGAGCTCAGAGCTGAATACCTGCCATTCAATCAATCAAATTGAGTAGTGACAGGGGGTTAGGGGGAAGTGGGGATAGGACAAGAATTAGTTGGATGAAGTGAATTTTAGCAGGAGAAAAAGGTGTCCAGGCTTAACTGGAGCTGCCTGAGGGTTTTCCTGATTTAGCTGCTAAAGAGACTGGCCAGGGCAAGGTCGACAGGGGCGTGTTGGGGGTGACTCCTTGCTTGCTTGGGTATCACATGCCATGCCATTCCGACATGTCTGTTCGGGGGGGGTTGTGAGCCTCATGGATTTGATATGTTTTCGTCATGTGAGACCCGTGAGGCTGCGTGGTGAACCCATGAGACGCGAGATGTGGTGCCGCCACTGGAAGGGGCCCTCCCCCCCAATCGCCAGGGGCGCCGCTGCACGGCTATGGGGTCAAGAACACACAACCTAGAAATTATAGTAGGAGGATGATTGTAGTAGAGAAAGTTTTGAAGAATGAAGGTATTTTTAGTGGTAGAAAAAGAGAAAACCAAATTTAGTGGTAGGGATAAGTAGTGGTGAGGGCTTTTTTAGTCAGAGGGAAAGAGTTGTGAAATTTTTGTTTTTATATAGTAGTTAAGTGATATAGGAGGAATAGTAAGAGGTTGATTGTAGTAGAGAAAGTTTGATATAGGGAGTAATTTTTAGTGGTAGAGAAAGGGAAAACATTTTAGTCTTAGGGATAAGTAGTGGTGAGATGTGTTTTAGTTGGAGAGAAAGTTGTGATGTTGTTTAGTCTTAGAGAAGCTGTAAATTGGTCTTGAGGTATAGTAGGAGGTTTTGTTGTGGTAGGGAGAGTTCGGAATAGAAGATATTTTTAGTAGTAGAGATAGGGGAAGATATTTTTTAGACATAGGGATAAGTAGTGGTTAAAGTGGTAGTAGGAGTCATAGGGAGAAGTAGGAGTAGCTTGTTGAGTATTGTTTAATATGCAGGAGGGGGATAAGGGGTTTGTGGCCTGTTGAAGATGGCCGGGTTGTTGTTTCTTAGTCTGTGAGGGAGTGTGTTGTTGAAGAATTGTTGCCAGTGGGGGTTGGTCTCATTTAGTTTATTTAATTGTTTATCGCCTAGTTGCCTCCAGTATATGTTTAGTGGGGGTATGTTGCTTCTGATGTGTAGTGTTTCGTTTCTAGCGAATTCTGTCCAGTGTGTGTTATGTATGAATCTTAGTGCTTTATTTTGTATGACTTGTAGTTTTTTCGTGTTAGTTTGGGCTGCTAGTTGGAGTGTGTTTGGTGCATATGTTAGTAATGGTCTGATTAGAGCTTTGTATAGGTGTGTTTTTGTCTTGGTTGAGGCTGATCGGAATCTGTACAGGGATCTTAGTGCATTGGCTGTTTGGGCTTTTTTTGAGGTTATATGTTGTGACATTGTGAAAGTTTTGTCAAAGTTAATTCCGAGGACTTTGTTACAGTGTTTGATTGGTATTGGTGTACGGTTTTGGTTGTATTGGTTGAGGATGATGTGTCGTGGTTGTTCTCTCTTGGTCCCAAAGTAGGTTACTTGTGATTTGGTGGGGTTTGTGGTGATACGCCATTTTTGTTCCCAGGTGGTTACTCGTTGTGTTTCAGTGTTAGCTTTGTCTGTGAGTCTGTCGAGGGAGTTAAAATCCCGCACTAGGTGTGTTACGTCGTCAGCATATTGTATGGTGAGAGAGTCGTTGTGGTATGGATTGGGTAAATCGTTAGTGTATAGAATGTATAGGGTTGGAGATAGGACGGAGCCCTGAGGTACTCCTGCTTGAAGTTGGAAATAGTCTGAGAAGTGGTTGTTGAACTTAATCCGCATTTTTCTGTCTGTGAGGAAGCTGCATAGTAGGCGTTGCGATAGTGATGGGAGGTTGAAATTGTTGCATATTTTGTATTTTAAGCCATCGTGCCATACAGTGTCGAATGCTTTTTGTACATCTTCAGTGATTAGAGCTGTTTTGTATCTGGCAAGCTTGTTGGTGTGTATGTAGTTTGTGATTATATTGAGTGCGTCTTGGGTTGAGTGTCTTGCTCGGAAGCCAAACTGTTTGTGTGAGAGTAGTTCATGTTCGTCTAAGTGTAATCTGAGTCTGTGGTTGTATATTCTTTCGAATACTTTCCCTAGTGTCTCGAGTAGGCTGATAGGTCTGTAGTTTTGGGGGTCAGTGTGGTCTTTTCCTGGTTTTGGAATGAGTATGGCTGTTGCTGTTTTAAATTTTTTGGGGAAGTATCCTGTTGCTAGTTGTGCATTGAAGATGCAAGTGATGGCTGCGATTGTCTGTGGTGGGAGGTGTTTTAGTATGAGGTGTCCGATTTCGCTGTCTCCTGGTGCTCGTTTTTTGGTGTTTTTGATAGTTTGTTTTACTTCTTCGGTGGTGATTGGTGTAGTGAGGATGTTGTTGTGGTTGAGGTTGTTTGTGTTTATTGTCGGGAGGGGAGAGGTGTGTGGTTGAAGTCTTAGTGTTTCGTTAGTTATATTGTTTATGTGGTTTAAGATGGGTGGGTGTTGAGAAGGAGGTTGTGGGCGGAATATAGTTTCCCAGTGTTGTTTCATAATTTGTGTTACTTGGGCGGGGTCTGTAATTTTTCTGCCGTTTATTTGTAGGGATTCAAATTTGGTTTGTTCTGTGCCTCGGAGGCGGGAAATTTTTTGCCAGAATTCACTGGGGTTGTTTGATCTGTGGGTCTCGGCTTCGTGAATTAGTTTTTCCCAGTGTTTGTTGTGATCTGTATTTAGGCTGTTTATAATGTGTCTTCTGAGTATTGTTATGTCTCTGAGCACAGGGGCGAGGTTGTGTTTGTTTGTTTCAAATCTGTTTCTGTAGCAGTGGAGTAGTCTTTGTGTTTTGATAGAGGGTGTGAAGGAGTATTTTCTTTTGTATCGCTGTTTGGGTATGTTGGCTTTTGCCGTGTCGGTGATGGCTTGAAAGAGTTGGTTCCAGTATTTGTCTATTATTGTAGTGGGGTGATTTTCTAGGTCTAGTATGTAAGTTTTTTCGGCGAGGGTTTTTGTGAATGTTTCCCAGTCTGCTTGTTTGTATTGGTATTGGGGTACGGGGACAGGGATAAGTATTGGGTTTGTTGAGAGGTGTAGTGTGATGGGGATATGGTCGGAGCCCGAGTGGGGTCCTGGGGTGATGTGGTGTTGAAATTGGAGGGCTAAGGTGTTTGTGATGACAATGTCTGGTGTGCCGTTTCCTCGATTATTGTGGAATGTTGGAAAGTGTGGGCCTATGTGGTGTAAATTTTTGTGATACATGAGTGTGTGAAGCTGTTGGCCGTGGTTGTTATTTGTTTGGTGTTGAAATGCTTGGTGTTTGGCGTTTAGGTCTGCCATGAGTATTACTGGTGTGTGGGTGTTGTTGAAGATATTGTTCAGGTCGGTGAATGGGATGTACGTGTTAGGTCTAGCATATGTGGTGCATATTATGATTTCTCCTAGTTGTGTATAGATTTTGACTGCCATGAAGTGTTGGAAGGTAGGATGTTTGATAAATTCGTGTTTTATGGATGATTTTACAAGGATTGCGATTCCTTCATGCTGTTCGTAAGGGGATTGTCTGGATGTGTAGCCTAAGTGTTTTATAGCTGTGTTGGCGAGGGTGGAGTTTAGTAGAAGAATGTCGGGTTTTTCTTGTTCTAGAAGTAGTGAGATAAGGTCTCTGTTGGAGTGGTATGATCTGCAGTTGAATTGTGTTATTTTTAGCATTTTATGGGTTTTTAGGGTGAAAGTTTTTAGTCACTAGATGAGAATGAGGGTGGGTCGGAGAGGTTCCTGCGGCCGGAGCGTTCCCTGCTCTTAGAGGATAACCGGGGGTCACGGGAGGTAGGAGTGGTAGAGGAAGGGGGTGTTGAGGCTGGTGGTGGGTTGGGTGTGGGAGAAGGAGAGGAGGGGGTTTGGGAGAGAGGTTCAGGGTCAGAGAGGTATTGGGACATGTTGAGGTCAGGAAGGGAGTCAGAGATGCAGGTTTCGAGGTAGGTTGGGTTTGTGGGTTTAGAGGTGGGGGCGGCTGTGAGAGGAGAAGGATTTGTGGGAGAAGAGGTTGGGTGTTGGGGTTCGGGTGTGTTGGGGGAGTTTGGTTTTGAGGTTCTGGTGCGGGGTTAGGAGCTTGGGGTTGGGTTTTAGGGTTTACTTGGAACGAGGTGGGGATGGTGGTTGAGGATGAGAAGGGAAAGTTGGGTGGGGCGTTCTTGTTTGCCATCCAGCCGGGACCTAGACGTAGCTGCGGCGATCCGTGGTGCTGCTTGGTGTTCCTGGTCTGGGGGGAGTTTCTTTTCCTCTTGGGAGTTGCTCCTGTCGTCGATGTCCTGGGGGGCTGTTCTGCGGGATTCTGTTGGTGCTGGGTGGTAGGTTCTTCAGGCTGGTGTCGTTGGGGTTTTTCTTTGGGGTTGAGGGCATTCTCGAATGCCCAGTTCAGCGGGGGTCCTTCACTCCATTGCGGCGGGATTTTGATTTCAGGGAAACCGTTGAACTTAAGGCCGTCGTTCACTGTCCAGAGGAATTCCCTACGGTCCCCGCGGGAAACGACTAGTGATACCTTCACAATTGAGGTGATCATCATGTCGTTGAGTTCCTCTACGTTGTCTGGTTGCTGGCTGTCGTTGGAAGGGTTGGTGAGGGTAGGATGTTGGGTGAGGATTGAGGAGGTGGATGGGTGAGGTTTGGTTAGGGTGGCAGGTTGAGTGAGGGTGTGGGGTTTGGGATGGGAATAGGTAGGGGGGGTTGGAAGTAGGGGTGAGTTCGAATTCCGGGTTTGTGGGGTTGGGGTCTGCCCGTTGGCATGTGCCTCTCTGACTTTACATTTGTTACTGATGGCGGCGTGAGCTCCGCCACAGTTGTAGCACTTTAGAAATGTGGTGTTGCATTCTGTGTGATGGTGTCCGGTCCTAGCACATTTAGAACACCTCTTTGGTTGGTCACAGGCATACTGCTTGTGATTAAAACCATAACACTTGAGACATTGGGTGACCTTCACAAACTTTTGGAATTCGATGTCATCGGTTCGGATAAAGATGGGAGTGATCTTCAAGCCGGCTTTCAAGAGACGGTCTGCTTCGGTGTGTGACGAACAATTGATCTTCAGCATCGGGAAGTTCCGAATTTGAGTCGCCCTGGATACTTGGCAGTTGTTCGCTCTGTTGATCCTCCTGACGCGTTCCTCTTCAGGCAGGCCTATCAGGAGGGGATCAACTCGGCGTACTACCAGCGTACACAAGGCCAGGTGTTCAGCAGTCCTTATGGGTGTGATCCCATTGCTATTCAGTTTCTTCTGGATGTTGGCCGAGAAGAACTGATCAGCATCTTCGGTACTGTTCACTAGTACCGTCATCATACCGTCTCTGATGAAAGTCCTGATTTGGTAGATCAAGGTCAGGGAATAGACAAAGGAGGCAAGGTCTGCCGCCTTCTGCCGACCCCGGTCGACAAGCAGGCGGACAGAGGTAGGCATGGTGAGGAGAGGTAGGAGTTGGGATGAGCAGTTTGAGAGTAGGTAAGGTTTGCAGGTTGGCTAAGGTTAATTTTTTTTTTTTTAGGGTGAGGTCATGCGAGGTAGGGAGAGTTTATTAAAGGAGGTTGGTGGAGTGGATAGTAGGTAAGATTTGCAGGTAGGCTGAGGTGGAGTTGGGTTGTTTAGGTAGGTAGATAGATAGGTAGATGGATTGTTAGGTAGATCAATAAGTAGATCTGTAAGTGGATAGATAGGAAGGAAGGTAGGTAGATATAGATAGGTAGGTGGGTATATATAGATAGATAGGTCGATAAGTAGGTAGATATATATATAGATAGGTAGGTAGAGAGTGGGTGAGGTTAAAATTTATTTAAGCAATTGGGGGAGCTAAGAAAGGTAGGTAAGTAGGTAAATAGGTAGATATAGATGGGTAGGTAGATATGGATAGGTCGATGAGTAGGTAGGTTGGTAGGTAGATGAATCGATAGCTAGGTGGGTAGATGGATAGGTAGGTGGTTAGGTAGATAGATAAATAGGTATGTAGCTATATATAGATATTTAGGTAGGTAGATAGATAGGTAGATGGATTGTTAGGTAGATCAATAAGTAGATCTGTAAGTGGATAGATAGGAAGGAAGGTAGGTAGATATAGATAGGTAGGTGGGTATATATAGATAGATAGGTCGATAAGTAGGTAAACAGATAGATAGAGGGGTAGGTAGAGAGTGTGGGTGAGGTTAAAATTTATTTAAGCAATTGGGGGGAGCTAAGAAAGGTAGGTAAGTAGGTAAATAGATAGATAAGTAGGTAGATATAGATGGGTAGGTAGATATGGATAGGTCGATGAGTAGGTAGGTTGGTAGGTAGATGAATCGATAGCTAGGTGGGTAGATGGATAGGTAGGTGGTTAGGTAGATAGATAAATAGGTATGTAGCTATATATAGATATTTAGGTAGGTAGATGTAGATAGGTGGGTAGATAGATGGTTAGATAGAAAGGTATGCGGCTAGATAGATAGATAGGTGTTTAGGTAGATAGATAAATAGCCATTATGCCATTATGGTACTAGCGGCTTATATACCCTTAGCGCACTGATACCAACTTCTCTAACTGTATTAATCTCAACTCATTATATACTTGCTGAATTAAAGTATTACTTTTACCAAGAACTCTATGATATATCTTGTAAACATTACTTATGATTAGAAAAGCCAAATACATTATTACCTAGTTAAAATCAATATCATTCGTACGTCAGGCAACGAAGAAGAGCAAGGGGGTTGGAAGAAAGGGGGGAGAATGAATAGGGTTACGAGTGTAGGACGATAGGGGGTAGAATGGAATGTGAACAAAAGGGGAGGTAGTCTGTACGAAGCCTCCCAAGACCACCTCACTAGTTATTGTACACTGTTGAACAAAAATATCTTCCTATATGAAACTAAGCTGTCTACAGGTCGAATTAATTATACCTGGCTCATAACATTGCATACGATGTTCAATCATAAATAATTGAAGATCGTACCCACCATAACAAGCACCATACCTCAATTACAACCAGTGACACTTGAATAAAATAGAAATCCCTAACATAGGAAACAACGATTTAACATTAACAGTAGCCTATACAATCAGATTAGGGTGTAGTGAAGGTTGGGGTCTTTCACTGGTGGTCAGTTTTGGTTCCTCAATTTTTCATCTTTTACAATAACGACCTTGATTTAGGCCTAACTAACATGATTGATAATTTTTCAAATGACTCTAAAAATAGGTTGAATTATTGATTCTGATAACGATTCATGCTCTCCAAAAATAATTTGATACACTACCCGAATGGGCAATACCTTGTCAGATGATATTTAATGTAGATAAATAAATGCAGTTCAGTGAACATTGTGAAGTCGATAGAAATTTCAGGATATAAATTTAACAATAATTACTTCAATTAATTAATTACGTGTCATTTATCTCCCGTTCGAGGAGATCCAATAGCTCGATACATTTGCGTAATGTCCGATTCCATTATCCATCTCCCTAACTCAATGGTAGCCAGTAACCACCAGCTATATCTCAGAAAAAGAAAAACAAAATATATAATCTCTTCATCAATCTGAGTGGTGACAGAACAAGACGCAATATTAGTGGTAGCCTATCTAGATGGCTAAATAACATAGAATTAAGTAACTCAATTACTACAACAAATTTGGAAGACATGTCAGTCCTTATCTGTAAAACAAAAAACAAAAAACAATTCAACATTGTTTGACATCATAGATTTTAGATAGATATCTAGAAGCGTGAATAAACATTTTAAAATTTCACCTGTCCTTAGTAAGGCTTCACATGGATTATGTTTTTAATTTTGCTGTCCAATGTCCATAGCTTGATTGGAAGTTACGGTACAAAGAAGAATGGTAAAACAATCCAGAATAATAGAACATTAAAACATCAATAATATTCCAACGCCCGACGACTAAGGCCAAATGGCACGGAATTGTAGCCAGAATGGATTAGAAAATTTAATAGAATTAAAATATTATTGAGGTAGTGAATATCATGAATTACATGATATGGTCAGTACCAAAGATAGGTGACTTGGGAAAACATTAGGCTTGCATTGATTAGAGGTGTAAAGTAAGAGAGGATATGATACAGATGCTTAAGTTGTAATTAAGTTGTCGCTCCGTGATAGTGATAGAAGTCCCATAAATGTTATCAATTACGTTTTAGTAAATATATAACCATACAAAAGTTTGGTAGATATGTGAAATAGGCTACCGAGTACTACAGTAGGATTAATAACGACAGAAAGTTAGAGACACAATTAGATAGGCACATGGCTGTGATGTGCTGATTGTCAATGGGATCAGCCCTATGAAAAAATCCCTCTTTTATAATTTTTGTTTATGTTTATATTGTGGAATCAGGACGCGTTTTTGGCAGTTTATTCAGACTAGCATTAGACTATTATATTCAGAGAAGAAAAGGAGACAATTTTATTCAGAGTAGAACGGGATTATGAACATAGTATGACATAGTATGTGTCCCTATATTTCCTACAGAACCTCCTTAAGTTGTATAAACCCTCTAATGAAAAGCCTGATTAAACTTCCAAAATGATTCAATCTTAATGGGATTAATGATTATATATTTATTGATTCTCATAATAAACTGGTCTCAATTCACCAATGATAGTTTAGTTAAGGTATTATTTATTATATTCGAAAACATGTTATATGCATTCACTAAGGGGGGAGGGAAGTAAAAATGGAAGATCTATCCTTTATTGCACAGATAGTGGCGGGGGAGGTGGGTAGGATGAGTTACTAAACGGAACGTGGTTGTTTTTTAGGTAAACAATTGATGGTATAGACAGGAGTGGTTAGTGTGCATATTATATCAAGTCATGCTAGTTATTGGTATTTGAACAATATACGTAAGGAGTTAATTGGTAAGTTACGGGTATTAGTGGATGAGTAAAGAAAGTATAATGCTTTATAATGCTCGGTTAGGCCTAATATGAAATTAGGCAAGAGTGATATGATGGAAAGTATTACTTAACTATTCTATATATTTTATGCACAATATCAACTAGGACTACCTCACATGCCGTGTATTCCTAGGCCTCCAACAGCGCAGTATTCCATGCGTGGTTGAGCTGAAAGTTTTCTTGTCTGAGAAAACAACTCTTGGTTGGGAGAGAGGCATCCTGACCAGGATTCGAACCCACTCACTCGAGGTATGTTTTGGAGTGTTGGGCACCGTAACTACTCGGCCATGAGCGGATATAAGGGAAGCAATCTTTGTTCTTATTTGAAGAACTCCCGCCAACTTGGCTAAGTGATACGATTTTAATCGTCCTGGTACTATTATGGAGCCTCTCTGACATTATCAAAACAAATCTTGCCCAATAGTCAATGCCCTGGTAAACAACTAGTCGAGCGAAATCAAGCCTAGTCTGTTTGTGCCTCTTGGTTAGCTTTGGCTTGAAAGCTGGTGATCTATGTTTATATCCCATCTCCTTCAATTTCTTGCGTACCGGTATAGTTTCTGTAGAAACAAATGTTCTTTAGCTTCCTCGGCGTTGGAGAATGGATGGTTATCCATATATATGGTGTTCCTCAGGGCTCTGTCCTATCTCCTATTCTCTTTCTAATTTTCATATATGATCTCCTCAACTGTACCTCAATTCCCATCCATTTTTACGCAGACGACTCAACCTTACACTACTCCATTAGTTTTTCAGAACGCCCCAGCCAGCAATCCCTCAACGACAAACGTAATGAAGCCATAGAACTCTTAAATTCTGATCTAAATACTATCTTCAATTGGGGCAGAGAAAACCTTGTTACCTTTAATGCTTCCAAAACCCAATTTCTCCATCTATCTACCCGTAAGGAACTCCCAGCGGACTATCCCTTATTCTTCAACAATACAAAAATCAATCCTTCATCTTCTCTCAATATTCTTGGTGTCTCTTTTTCTTCTGCTCTCAGTTGGAAGGACCATATTACCAGTCTTGCTAAGGCAGCCTCCCAGAAGCTGGGTGTGCTCAACCGCCTTAGGGGGTTCTTTTCCCCTGCACAGCTTCTTGCTCTGTACAGGGGCATAGTGCGTCCTTGTATTGAGTATTGTTCACATGTTTGGGGAGGTTCCTCTCACACCGCTCTCCTAGACAAAGTTGAAAGGAAGGCCTTTCATATCATTAACTCCCGTCCACTCACCAACTCTCTGCAATCTCTCTCTCTCCGCCGCAATGTTGCATCTCTCTCGCTATTCTATCGCTAGTATAATAATCAGTGTTCCTCAGAGCTTTCCCAGTGTATACCACCTCCTTTATGTAGGGCACGTGGTACCCGTCTTGCAACTCAATCCCACCCCTACTCTGTGCAACTCTCCAACCCGAGAGTGAAACGTTACTCTCAGTCTTTCTTCTACTCAACAGCTGAGCTCTGGAACTCTCTCCCAGAATCAATCTTTCCCTCTTCCTATGACTTAAATTGCTTCAAACTCCGTGTGTCCAGGCATTTTGGCTCAAACGTCCCTTGATTTTGGCCCTGTCACTCTTTCAACTATGGGGGAAGCACTCGCTATAGGCAGTTCTGCCTTTTGCCTCCCTCAATCACATAGAAAAAAAGAAAAAAAATACTGTTTAATTTCTTGGTCTTGTTCTGATGTGGTTTCCGCTTAGCTCCAATTCTATGTTGGTATGTCAGTTGCCCTTCTTCCTACCTTTTGTTGCCACCGGTAAATATTCTGACACCCCACTCTCGCTCATCCCAACCATACTACCTTGTTCAGCAACCTTAGCAGCCTGATGAGCCATGACTTGCTGAATGGATGACTAGCTGTGATATGGGCGCGAGAGTATTGGGGATTTTCTCATCACCTCAGTTTCCAATAATTACAGCTTCACATTTTTTGTTTTATTCTTTTTTTTTTACCGAAAAAAGTTAGACCTGGGAATATATTGCGGAAGTGTTAATGCATGGTTAGAGAGGCTGTAGATATGACATGTAATCTGTAATCAGGTTTTGATTGACCTGTACGGTATCAGTCCAGCTAGTAACAGACCACAAACCATCAAAAGGATGTCATAAGTGGCCTCTTATTCCAGAGGCCTATTTATACTGCTAGGTCAAGAGAGGCGCATTGTGTAAGAAGACTTGCCCAAATGTTTCCTTCCCGCCCGGGAATGGAACCCGTGTCCTTTTGGCTGTGAACCATGCGTGATAACCAATACGCTATGGAAAACTCTCTCTCTCTCTCTCTCTCTCTCTGTGTAAATTTATGTAATATAGAACTTAAATTATATAAACTAAATAATGCTTAGATATAATCCCATATATTTCCATAGTAGACAGCATTTCATCGGAGTTAGATTTTAAAATCATGATACGGTAATGATAGTTTTCTACATTTGATAGTATCTCATGGAAACGGTAAGAACTTTAGCTGTATATTAATACCCGTTCTTATCATTAATAAAACTAGCTGATGCAGATGTTGCAAATATAAAAACTTGTATAACCCAGCACTGCAAGATGATGCAGAATATAACATATTATCTAAAGAGTGTTAACCACTTCTGTATCGCAGCATCTTTTAAATATTCTTCTAGCTATATTTAGACGATTTTGTGCAGCTTGAGAAGGATCTGTGGTAGTAAAAAGGGTTAAGTGAGATAGTTTATAGCATTTTAATGGATAGACGTCCTTCCTAAACTGAATACAATCACCTAATAGTTGCCAGAATATAATGAAAAATACATCACCGGTACAGAAGTGGTTAACCCACTGAGCCCCAACGACGCAAACAGTGCGTCGGCAATGTATGTAACGCTAAACCCCAGCGACGCAGACGTCTGCGTCAGTGTCACTCCGGTCCTAATTACTCCGGTCCTATGGCACCTAGAGGGCTCAGATTTGTATGGGAACTGTGTAAGTATCCCACGCATCCATGCCGATGGTTGAAAACTCTCAAAGTCCAACCGCGTGCGCGTGAGCGCGCAAAAACATGTTTTTTTTGGGAAATTACCTTAAATTTTTTACTCTTGTAAAATCCGTTTTCTGGGGCTCTGTAGGACCATTTTTTGAGCTTTTTGATTGTTTTTTCGTGGTTTTTCCTTCATTCCTAACCCATTCGCTATTGTTTCTGGAAAAAAAAAATCAGAATCAGCCGGTCCTAGGTGGTACATTTATAAATATTTAGCTGGTACTCAGCGGGTTAATTAGATAAAAAAGAAAACTATTTTTTACACCTCTTTGTTTTATCAAGGAATTCAGTGTAGAATGTTGGTTTATAACATTGAGCTTTGCTTCCGTTTCTCTGTGTGTGTGTGTGTGTGTGCTATTTAATCTGCAAAGAGTGTCGCGTGAAAATCGATTGATATTAACCACTGAGAGAGAGAGAAACCCTATTATGATACAAACAAATAATGATAGCAATATTGTCATATGTAGCACAGCCCAACGTGTGTGAGTACTGTGTGTGTGTGCCCTGGCTGTGGTAGTGCAGGTGGTGGGGCCTGTCTAGACACCACGGCCTCTGCTAGACACGACCACACAGGCTTGGGATGGGAGTGCAAACTAGACAGGTGCCGCATACCTAATATTTTGTCGCAAAACTTAGTTGGGCTACTGTACCTATAACCTACAACAAATAACCGCACCCCATGTAAACCAAAACCTTGCAATTATAACCTGTCTCAAATGTAGGATACCTAGCATAAATCCATTCTCTCAACCTCTTAAATAAATATGTATTAACAATCTACAACAAATAACTACACCCTATGTAAACCAAAACCTTACAATTATAACCTGTCTCTAAATGTAGGATACCTATTATAAATCCAAAATGTAGGATACCTATTATAAATCCATTCTCTCAACCTCAACCTTTTAAATAAACATGTACCTATAACCTACAACAAATAACTACACCCCATGTAAACCAGAAACCTTGCAAGTATAACCTATCTCAAACGTAGGATACATAATATAAATCCATTCTCTCAACCTTTTAAATATACATGTATCGACAACCTACAACAAATAACCACATTCCCCGGAGATGAAGAATAGCTCCACCATACACGTTAATCCCCACACACCCACATTCCTTTTTTGATCACCCTGTATCGCTCTTTCCCATAAAAATCAGACAAGCCACACATCTGCCCTGTTTCACAAATAGGGAAATCTCACCTCTATGCCTCTGTTTTTAAGGTTAAGCTCTATATGTATGTGAGCAGGAAGAACCCTGCATTACAATGTTCATTATTCCTTTTATTATCATTTTGTATGTGTAACTTTTCCCTATGCCAGGATATAATTATATGCTAAGTATATAGGTATGTAGCCTGACGCGAGTAATGAAAATCCCCAAGGCTTATATATGTATCTTAGGACTCTCGCTACCACCATCTTTACACCTACAACACCACCCCTATACATGCCTTCCTTTTGATCACCCGGTGTCACCCTTTCCCATAAAAATCAGACAAACCACATACCTATCCCTGTTTCGCAAATAGAGAAACCTCACTGTCTCTGTTAAAAAGTTCAGTCATATAGGTATGTAAGAAGTAAGAACCCCACTTATAATGTTCATTTCTCCCTTCTATAACAATTATGTATGTATAACTATTTCCCTATGTCATGATTTACTTATAGTCTAAATTTGTTTTGTTTGTTTGATTTGTAGATGTTTAGGTGACAATCACCACGGTCGATCTGGGGATCCGCCGCTGATGAGCTCGTCCTGGAATCTTTACGACTCTGAATCTTACGATTCTGTACAGGACTGAACATGCCATTTGTATCGGCAATAGCTCAGAGAAGAGTGTTGAGAGGGGAGAAGGGGTGTTGGAGAGAGAGGAAGGTGTTGGAGTGGCTTTGTTATGTGTGTTTTGTCTGTATACGTCGTCAGGATGTCCCCTGACTGGGTGCAAGCATGTGAAACATGCTAGGACGTACTACCGCACCCACTAAATGTCCGCCGTGGCAGGGATTCGATCCCGGGTCTTTCAGATTCACACGCGAGCGTGCTCACCACTTGACCACCACGGCCCCAAATGTATAGGTAGGTAGCCAGAATATGAGAATAAGAACCCCAGACCTAGATACATGTATCCGATATCTTAGGACTCTCGCTACCACCATCTCTACACCTACAACAGCAACCCTGTACAGGTCTTCCTTTTTGACCACCCTGTATTGCTCTTTGCCAGATAAATCAGGCCAGACACGTACCTGTGGCTGGCTTCCAGTAGCCTCGCTCGAGGCCCCCATCAGTTCTACCCCCGACCCCTTTTTCCCTTAAATATGCTGATTATAAATGATTTATTTAGACCCCCACCGTCCAGTATAAATACTGAACATTTATGTTATTCCTCACATACTACCCATTTAGAATCACAACCCCTCTATCCTCTAACCCCGACCCTCGAATGGTGGGCCGTGCGAGGCTAGAACAACAACCTCTTAATCCCTAAACCACCCTGCTACCCCCTTGACCTTGACACTGAAGAAAATCAACCCCTACGATCAACCCCAATCAACTTCAGCAGAACTGAGTATATAAGCCTATCAACATCAGCCGAGGGTACCCAGAGATCAAAAGTAGAACCCTTGAACAGACTAAAATTAACCTAGAAAACTAGATGCCCCATATCATACAGGTGCGGCCCCCACCATACCACAAGGGACACATAGAGCACCAAGCATGCCAACCACGCGTAGTAATGACCTTGGCCCACAGGCGACCCACAACCATTCTTACCAAACATCAGGTGAGCTGTAATCTGAGTATGAACCAAACCCCATTCTTATCCAAGTCTGCTATACTTCCTGACTATTAGCAATGCCCAAAAACCATATCTAAACTCCTTTCTATACTCAAAATAGCTTGTCAGTTAAAAGAGAGAAATAAGACTTGCATTCAACACTGACAACAGCACCCAGCCTTGGCCTGTATCGCGCCACACAAAGTAGTTCCCTCCTTGCACCATATATCGCTCTCCAAGATGATACTACTAACTCTTGTTAAAACTAAATGTCTATAGAAGAACACCTATAATTAAGACCCCCCTTGTTGAAAGTACTAAGACCCCCTTAAAGTTCCCCCTAAGCTCAACAGAAAAAATAAACCCCTTCATAACTCTGATATCCAGCCATACCCCAGTTCACTTCCCCCTTGACCAGCCCTATAAAAGCTTCCGCCAGGACCCAAAACCGGCAGTTAATAATTAGCTTTCAATCACCGGCCTCCCACTCTGCAGAAAGTCTAGTTATACTCCCCACCTCAAGAATAGTTACTGATAAACGGCATCCCGTAGTCATAATCTATCTGTGAGCTATAGCTAAATCTTTTGTAAATTCAGTATTACTTACAGCATCCTGTTGGGTAATATTGGAAACATATAACCCCGTTATATATAAACATTAACTGTATTACAAACTAATAGTGGTATGTCCTCTACTACTTTAGTTTATAACCAGTTATAGAGTGTGCAGTAGCTCCTTGAGTAACCCATTAATTCCGGCATCCCAGAATCCAATAGTTACCCATACGAGTACGTTTTCTATTATAGTTCCGTTCTCTGTCGTAGCAGGCCTCCCTTCCGACGATAACTACATTAAAATAGATTATACCAAACACTTGACTCGCATAGATCTAGGACAGAAAGATCTTTTGTGTTAGAAGGGATTATGCGAGAAACTCTTAGTTGAGCACTCTGCATGTATAATTCCTAGGTACCAGTTGTCTACGGCATCCCGTACAGAATTGGTAACTGAAAGGTTTCAAAACTGCCCGAGTTCCTTGAACCTCTTTTAAAGGTTAGCGAATGTCAAGAAAGTTACTTCACTAGACTATCTTGCGTTTGTCCGATGTCTTGTTAATCCGGCCTCTGCTTGAAACATTGCATTCAAAACCCCCATCCAAGAGTAACATATCGGAACTTCATCACCGGTTAACTATTAGCCCATCTGTAACCTTCTTAAAATGCCCCAGAACGAGAAGCCCACTTGTTACTTGTTACTTGGTGTGGAGTTTCTCAGCCGCGCTCCGTCACTAGATGTGACGCTCGTCGCAGCTGCCCTTTAAACCATCTAACATTTGTAGTCTTGTCTCACAGTGCCATCTTCTAAGTCATAACACTCCCTGAACAAATGTGTTTTTAGTGACTTTTTAAAGGCCTTTATGTTCGCACACCTTTTCACATTAACTGGTAGATTATTATAAAGTCTCGGTGCACTCTTTTCGAAGGCCCTAAATCCAAATTCATGATTGCACCGTGGCTCATTCAATTGATGCAGCACGTTGCCATGTCTCAGCATCATATCAGTGCCAACATTGAAGTCTTCCAATAAGTCTCGCACATATTCCGGCTTTCCAAAGTTCAAAGCTTGATACACTATAACACACAGTTTGAATATGATCCTCGCTTTCACCGGCAGCCAATGCAGGTCAATTAATGTCGGCGTTATACTCGCACAGAATGGTAAACTCTTTATTAATCTTGCTGCTCTATTCATTATAAGTTGTAGTTTTCGTAGCAAGTAATTTGGTAGTCGATAATATAGAGAATTACAATAGTCTAATTTACTAATTACATGATTGTGGATCAACATTTTGGTTGTATTAATATCCAGATATTTTCTCACAAAATCAATATTCCTCAGATGATAGGCAGAGATTCGCACTGTTTGATTAATCTGGTTTTTAAATGACAGTTCACTATCAACCAAGACTCCCAAATCCTTCACCACACTACTCACAGTCATGAGTGAGTCATCACACTATCATTGATATTGAGGCTTTGCACGCCCAGTCTCTCAAGGTTCACCCGTCTGCCTACTAATAGGCATTCAGTTTTATTTTCATTTAATTTCAGTTGCTTTGACTCCATTCACTTCCCAATGTCTTTTAGTAAACCACTAATCTTCTCCTCAACATTCACCACGTCACTTAGTGCCAGATAGAATTGGGTATCATCCGCAAACAGCTTGAATTTCACTCCATGTTTCATTAATATGCTAGATAGTGCAATTGTATATACAGAATAGAATTGGTCCAAGAACACTCCCTTGAGGGACGCCCCTCTCTAGATGCTTCATCTCTGAGAATTTATTACTTATTTGCACACAATAAGTTCTGTTAGTAAGGTAACTTTGAAGGTATTCCAGCGCATTACCATCAATACCAATAGCTTTACAGTCTTCTATTAGTAAGCTATGCACCACTGTATCGAACGCAGCACTCAAGTCCAACAAAATTAAGATTCCACACTTCGCATTGTCCATTTGCACGAGTAAATCATTAATCACAGAGCACATCGTGGTTTCCGTAGAGTAAAGTCTTCTATATGCGGACTGGTTGTCTGGGAGAGCCTTCACTAAACTCAAGTGATCCCATAACTGAACCAGAATTACATTTTCAGTAATTTTTGATAGAAATGTTAAATTGGAAACAGGCCTAAAAGAGCTCAAGCATTGAGAATCAAGGCTCCCTTTAATAATAGGCTTCACAATCGCATTCTTTTCAGACGATTGAAATACATTATTTGCAATGCTACAGTTTATTATGTCAACATATATGTCCAGAAAACTGTTAAATTTTTTACTGTGCACTATTTCACGTATCGGTATAGGATCATTACTACAATGGGTAAGTTTTGCTTTCGTAACTATGGATTTAACTGTATTCAGATCCGTCATAGTAAATTCTGTTAACTTAGTCACAGTAGGCTCAGCTACAACAACGTCTTGAGTCTCGACTACTCCAAAATTTCCAACAATGGCAATAATTTTATCACAAAAAAAGTCAGAAAAATCATTCGCCAATGTCATATCCGGAATCCCTTCTGGTAACCACGGAAGCCACGAGCGAACACCACACAGAAACACCCGAAAGAAAGGCCCACAGAACAAAAGGACCAGGTGACCGAGCCAACCAGTTAAGACAGGCCGAAGCCCGCAGGGCTAAGCAGCTCCAAACCACACTGACCTTTCCCCCACCTCGCGTATACACTACCCCTCGTGTCCTACACCTCTACCTACATGATGATGAACATAAATACACCTTAAGTTAATACACCCATGCCCTGTCCCTAAGTTAGGATATCAATATCAACATACCCTAAAATACCTTGTCTTGCCAGACTAAGTTTCTGAAGACCAATCGCCCCATAAATCTATGTATGTTCTTCCATCCGAGAAGTAATATGTTAACCCCTGTCTTGCCAGAATAAGTTTCTGAAGACCAACTGCCCCCATAAATCTATGTATGTTCTTCCCAGGTTAAAACACCCATGCCCTGTCCCTAGGTTGAGCCAATGCCAACCAGTTCAGACAGGCCTAAATCTATGTATGTTTTTTCCCATCCAAGAAGTAATATGTTAACCCCCTGTCTTGCCAGACTCAGTTTCTGAAGACCAACCGCCCCCATAAATCTATATATGTTCTTCCATCCGAGAAGTAGTATGTTAAAACCCCATGTCCTAATTGATAAGAAACTATGATACCCACAGGTACACCAGTGTATATAGAACCATTGTTCCTGTAAGACCTAGACAGAAATGACTGAAGATGTTAGCCACCATGCAGTAACTTTAATTCTTACCCCAACCAGAGATTGTATATACAACCCTCTTTTACCATTGTCTCGACACATTTTCACCACGAAACAATACCGAAGCTACCCCTACGAACTGCCGTTTTCTTTGGTGTATATGTCATAGAAAACGCAGTTCCCAGGAACAACTAGATCAGCAAGAAATAGTGTCAGATTAACAGTGTCCATAACCATCGTATTGACGAGTAATAATACACCATGTTTTTCCCTACTTTTATCCACAGTCAAGCACACACCTACAGTTAACCTCCTCTTCCCCACAGCCCCACAGTCCATATGATTCTATCCTTTCCAGACTCATATACCACCACATATTGCTCATCCCCCGGTAGCGTTTGGCTAACATACCTTCCCTGTCATTAACCCCCAGGCTACGATACCAACTGTAGTCTAATGCCACCCCTACGCCCAGAGACCTTAGGGTCAAACTTCCACGTAGCCCCCCTTAACCCTCTCCCTCTCGTTAACCCTCCACGCTCCTCGACTCCTTTCCGACCTAGCCTCTCCACCATACCTCCTGAATATCCTTGATTTTTCCGTTGCTAACATTCTCAAACCTTTTATATATATACTCCTATCCACCCTACCTTCCCTTAGTAGGACGGAACAACATTAGAACTTTACTAACCCTTTGCATGCCATCTATTCCCTCACAACCCATTCACAACCCTGTACCAAATGATCGTCAGTGCGAGGCTAGCCGCCTCGCCAGTGACTAACTTCTATTGCCATACTTCCAGATAAATGTGGCAGAGTTAGCAACCCAGTCTCCACCACATCCAGCAAACCATGCAATTAACAACCCAACCGATTAAACCAGCTAGTCAAGGCACCTTCGGTTTTGGGATTACGAACACCCACATCTGTCTCATAAACAGAGGGTTATTACAAACACTGGTGATATGGTAAGCCCCTAGCCACAGCCGCCGGACGACCATCACAGAGAGAGGGCGCGCACCTACCCTTTTTTACCCACCCGAGGAGGGAGACCCCCACCCCTGCGGAGGTATACCTGACCCCTGTTTTGACTTCCGGGTCATTGCCAGGTAGCACAGGAATTCTTCCTATCAATGAACTAACCATGCATGACTAACCCCTTTACTAACCTCTATTAACCCACAATAACCCATTCACCTTTCTTGCATACTCTGATAACCAAATTAGCACCTCAGCTATACCATAGAATGAAGACTGAGCAATGTAAGAGAGACGCTCCTATCACAGCTGTGCCAGTCCTCCTCGCAAAGTAGATCCAGTCTCCATCCCCTCAATACTTCCAGTATAGCCAAAATAGTACCTCTTACTAAGGCTCAGTTATATCACATTATGAAGGCCCCCTATAGCCATGTGCCACAAAAGTAATCACCACCTTACCTAGTCCCCATATCTATTGAGAGCTCAAATAATTCCATAAGACTCGAGATCCCTATGGCCTACAGGGTCCAAAACCGAGCCTATAAACCCAGCTCCAGCCCCCAGTAAAATCAGTTGAAAGATAAACACCAACTAGTGGCTGGCCCCCTTAAGTTGACCTCTAGCTCTGCCCTTGTGTTGTTCCTGAGAATTGAGTTCCAGAGCCGGCAGACTCCGTGGCAGATTTGAGATAGAAGCATCTGTCCACGTACAAGAAATCTACGTTCACCTTATAACCTTCACACACCAGTGGGTATATAAGTGTGTAGCCAGCAACGATCGCCAAGAGATCCGTCTTGAGAACTTCCTACTTATGGACCCCCTGGACGGCCGCGGAACCAGTCGTTAGCCCCCAACATCACGGACGCAAGATAACCAGGACCAGACCAACCAAATACTACCCAAGATTCACTTTATTAGTACTACAGTGTTACAGTACTATTTAGAGACTCACTTATTAATATTTCTATGAAGTGGCTATATCTTTGCCCCAGTATAATTCATATATAACCATTCCATCAAGAAGTGCTAAGCGTATCAGTGTTCATTAATTAACAGGCGACATTAACTCTTGTAATTACCCCGATCCAGATATTATTACATAGAAGTAAAACCCTAGTGATATCTAACGTTCGCCCACTGATTTGCGTTCTACGTATTTCTGCTATAAGAATATAAAACTTAGATCAGTACCCCCCTGAGGTTACTAGAATTCTCGTGCTCTAAATATACGCGTGTCTAATCTAGTCTGTGAACTACTACTCGTGCACCAGAACTGCCAGTAATAAATCTAAATAGTGAAATTGAATCTATAAGTAACATTGATGGCTTCCAGTATATAAACTTGCGAACAAAGCCAGTGATCAGAAGAGTATACCTGAACGTTGGAAGTGGGAGACTAGGCTCCATCCAGATCCACTAATGCTAGTTGTTCAATTATATCATTTGTCTTGTACGAGTATTCATACCTTCTTATGCTTCCTATTAATCATCCTCAATAAACGTGATCGTGTGTCTTATTACCGTGTGTTTATTTTGTGTTCTCTATTCCTCATACCTTGTTTTGTGCATGCAGCCTTATATACCCTATCACGGACCTATAGGCTCTGACTGTACGGGTTCACTTCCACCATTCAAACGCATCAACCAGTCTGAGATCGGGGTCGGGGCTTCAAGCAACCAAACCAACAGAGGCCCGAAACTTCGCATCCCAATATCCTTCTTACTTCTATCCCTCTCATTTTGGTCGAGCAGAGTTTCGAAGTCTCACTCAATAAATATGTAATTCAAATTAAAGTTCAATGCTATCTCTGCTCATGAACACCAGGGGGTGGATGTTTCTTTTCTGGTCACATTAAAACTACCGTAGTCAATGACGGGGCGGGAATAATGAGTGGGGTCAGTGTTATCTTAGACTTTCTCGGTGCAACGTTCTCGGGAATATCGCTTCCAGAAAGCGTTGTTTTAAAACTCCAGGAACTACCCCCCTTCGGTTTGACTACAGGAGATATCGTGACTATAACTTATATTTTCATTTTGATTTTCTTTTTTTCATTTTGTATAAATTAAATATTTTGCATTAATATTAATTACCATTGTATTTGTTTTATTTTGTTTTATAACTTTAAATTATAATTATATAATACATAATGGTTTTGTTATATTACTTAAATTTGATTTTATTATATTAACAAAAATTGTGTATTCTTTTCTTATCCATATATATTTATACCCTAATGATTAAATGAAGTGAGGAAGATTAACCCTATATAATATCCAGAAGACTACTTTGAAGTCTGATTAAAATACGAGAACAACTCTTAAATTAAAATATCATCTTAGTAATAAATATTAAAATACGAGAACTACTCTTAAAGAGACTTTACCTTAATACAAATACTAAATTAATAAAAGTACTTATCCATACTGAACACCCTTAAACTAAAGTTCAGTCTTTGTGTTCAACCTAAAGGTCACCCTCTAGACTCCTTCTGGGCCAAATCTTTAACTAAGCTAGTTCCACTAGTCTCTCCAAACTTTGGGTTGTAACATATTGGGGGCCTGTCCGGGATCTTTTCTGATTAATCTCTGCACTTCATTATATGAATTGGGTTTTCTAATGTTCATAGTAAATTCATAAATTTAATTATTTATCTTTACGTCACGATATCTTTAGCCTTAACTATTATATTACTCCTGATGCTTAAATACATTCCTTTCCCTTTAGTCGGTTTGTGCATTTTAGAGGTAATAGCTCAGGTTGGTCATAAGTTGGGGAAGTTCTGTGGTTTACGAGATAGTCAGGATCACTCGTCATCTCAAATCCTCATATTCATCCATGTTCATTAACACTAGGCAGACGGTGGTGGACATTGTGTATCAATCTCTTAATCTTTCATGTGACGAAATTAGCGTTTTCGCACATCGGTCACCTATCTGAGTCACCCCTCTTTAAGTAGAATCTCTTCAGAATAGGAATGACCAGTTAAACTAGTCTTTTATAGCAAATCAAAACTATAGGAGACCATCCACGATCACCTAACATATATCTGTAACTAGAAGTAGGATCTCCTAACGCACATAAATCTCATGCCTTCTTCCTTTAGTTTCGATATCAAGGGATCGTGTCTCACGAGGTTCACTAATGGTCAGGTTCTTGCCTGTCGTCCTTACTTATCAACCCTCCTGTTGTTGTCGACCATAGTTCGCTCAACAGGTGGGAGTTACTCACACTAATCATATTGATTTGGGAAATTAGTGTCAACCTGACTATTAGGTAACCCGTCTCTACTAGGAATATCCCTAGTCCATATAGTATGCACTTGTTAATGGTTATCCAGGGTTAGTAATCTACCATTACCGGTAACTATAAAGCAAGTCCATATTAGTCAATATTGCCGTTCATTCCAGTCTCTATTATAAAACCAGTGAAGCTATAGTAACCCCATCCTCTATACATTAGCTGTCAGTCTAGTATAAATTGAGCGGTAATCTTCTCTACCTCATCTAGTCCTAATTAAAATCAAAATGGCAAAGTTTAATGTTAAACAATTTTGTCGAGAGCCCTCTATAGACAAACTTAAAGGTCAGGTGATCTCCAAGGATGATTGGAAGTTTATAGCTTATTCCTTTGACATAAGCTATGAGAGTTCACACACTAAGGAAATCCTGAAAAACACAGTCATAGAAGAACTGACAAATAGAGAAATCTTACCTGCTGAAGCTGTAGATTCACTTACTCCCATGAGTAGTTCAATGATAATGGCTGATAATGATGAAGATTCCCAGAGTACCATACAGGACAACTCCCAGGGGAAACACTCTCCATCTCCTGAGCCGTGGTCAGAAGACAGACTAGATTTTGAAAGGGAGAAGTTTCGGCAGCAGCTTCTGCACGAGGTTCAGGAGAAAGAGAAGCAGCTTCTGCACGAGGTTCAGGAGAAAGAGAAAGACAGACAGGAGAAAGAGAAAGATCGGCAACTAGAACTCTTGAAACTTGAGACACAACAACGGGAGAAAGAGAAGGACAGAGAACTAGAAATTGCTAAAATTCAAAACTTGGAAGAAACAAAACGCCTCAAAGAAGAGAAATTACAGTTGCAGAAGACCGAAATGGAAGCCCAGAAGCCAAGATTCCAACTATCTAAAAACATCTCCCTAGTACCACCCTTTGACGAGAGTGACCCAGAGAAATCTTTCTCCACGTTTGAGAAAACTGCTGAACACCTTAAATGGCCAAAAGAGGAATGGCCATGGCTTCTCCAACCCAAACTCGTAGGAAGAGCTCAGAAAACTTTCAATCACCTGGAGGACGTTAATGACTATGACTTTGTAAAGAGCGCTATATTAGATGCTTATGCTATCACCGCTGATCATTACCGTAGAACTTTTCGGAACTACATCAAGCCAGAAAAACATACATTTTTGGAGTTTGCCATGGATAAACTACGGATGCTTAAAAAATGGTTAGCTGCTAAAAAGGTCACCACATTCACAGAGTTAGTTAACCTTGTTGTTCTAGAGGAGTGGAAGCGTAGGTTACCGCCCAGTATGCTAGTATATATAGAGGAGAAGGGAGTGAATGACCTTACCAAGGCTGCTCAATTAGCTGACAGCTATGCTTTAATCCATAGGGTTGTACCAAGCTATGATAGGACAAAAACCCCAAATGTGAGATTCTCCTCAAGCTATAACCCTGTGTCTAAAGTCATGTCGCAAACAAATGCTCGCAAAAGCCCATCTCAAAGTCAAGGAAAGTCTGAAGATTTCTGCTCATATTGTAAACAGACAGGGCATAACATCATGCAGTGTACACATCCTAAGTGTAAGACCTCTGCTGCATACAAACTCACACTTGCCACTTCTCAAAGACTTCAAAAACAAACAAAACCTTCTGGGGCACCTATAACATGTATACATACCCAGAATACCTCTTCTGATCCTTTTTCTGCCTTTAAGGTACCTGGAACTGTCTCTCTTCCAGATGACCCACAGACTTACCCAGTTACCATCTTAAGAGACACTGGATCAGCCCAAAGCTTGTTGTGTAAGACTGCCTTGCCTTCAGTTGAGAACCACTACACTGGGGGAAAAGTTACACTTAAATCTTTAAGCTCTGGTCATACTGCAGACATGGCTGATATACAGATAGGCAGTGACCTGATCCAGGGGTCAGTTTGGGTAGCCGTCTTGGATACAGATCTTCCTATTCCGGGGGTAACTTTCCTTTTAGGAAATGACTTGGCTGGACAGGGGATGATTCCTGACATGATAGTGAGAGACAAACCCATGTTACACAGTCCTACTGCAAAGCTAGATCAGGAGAAACCACATATTTTCCCGGTTTGCGCTGTCACCCGTTCACAAACTGCTGCTGTGTTTAATGACTCTCTCTCACCCTCAGGTCAGGATACCTTGTTCACCCAGATCATGTCTAGGGAAAACCTCATACAAGCTCAAGAGGCAGACACTTCACTTGCTAAGCTCAGGCACATTGCTGATGACAAACCCATAAATGGGAAAAACCCTAACATCTACTATCACAAAGGGGTCCTTATGCGTAGTTTTCACCCGCCTGATAGGCCTGACTCAGATACTTGGTCTATAGTACATCAGGTAATCATCCCTACCTCCATCAGATCTGCTGTAATGGGATTAGCTCATGACGGAAACTCTGGTCATTTGGGACAGAGAAATACATACAGAAAGATCCTAGCTCATTTCTTCTGGCCTAACATGAAAAAAGATGTAACCAAATTTGTAAAGTCTTGTCACACTTGCCAGATAGTAGGAAAGCCAAATGAGACCATCCCTAAAGCTCCACTTGCTCCTATCCCTGTCACTACAGAGCCCTTTGAGAAAATAGTAATTGATTGTGTAGGGCCTCTTCCCAAAACTAAGAAAGGGAATCAGTATCTACTTACCGTAATGTGTGCTGCAACTAGGTATCCTGAGGCTTTCCCTTTAAAAGATATCAAGGCTAAGACTATTGTGTCCCATCTGTTGCATCTTTTCACAAAAGTAGGCATTCCTAAAGAAATTCAGAGTGATCAGGGGTCAAATTTTACAAGTAACCTAATGAAAGCAGTACTGAGGGAGTTAGAGGTAGATAAGAAGATAGCCACTGCGTACAGACCTCAGACCCAGGGTTGCCTAGAACGCCATCATCAATCTCTGAAATCCATGATAAAAAAGTTTTGTTTTGAGACTGAGAAAGAGTGGGATGCCAACATTGACTGGCTTCTTTTTGCCGTTAGAGAGTGCCCTCAAGAGTCACTAGGATACTCCCCTTTTGAGTTGCTATATGGGCGTCAGATCAGAGGCCCTCTAAAGGTCTTGAAAGATTCTTGGTTTGTGGAAGTATCTGATCATCCTTCTCGCACAGTTGCAGAGTACATAAATGAGTTAAAACTTCAGATGTCAAATGTAAGAGCGCTAGCACTGGCCAACCTTGAGAAGAGTCAGTCAAGAATGAAAACCCACTACGATCGCAAGTCTGAAAGTAGAACATTTAGTCCTGGAGACAAAGTCCTTCTCTTCCTGCCCATTCCTGGTAGTCCATTAAAAAGCAAATTTTGTGGCCCATATGTAGTTTCTCAGAAACTTTCCAAGCTAAACTATGTTGTTCGCACTCCTGATCGAAGCAAGGATCAAAGGATTGTTCACTTAAACCAGATGAAGGCGTACATAGAAAGGCCGCTTGAGGAGAATACCCCAATACTAGCTGTAAATACTGTACCATATTCTGTACCAGACTCGTGGGAATTGCAAAAGGTAGGAGACTCTGATGTGATTGAGTTTGGTGATCTTCCTTCACCTTGTGGAAGCCCAAAGAACAGCGAGCTATTATGTACCTTAGATCAATATTTGTCGGACATGTCGCCATCACGTAGAGATGATCTTAGGAAATTGCTTGTAAGTTACCCTTCAGTCACATTGGATGTCCCTGGCTTTTGCAAGGACCATCATCACGATGTTATCTTGACCTCACCAGAAGTAAGACCTATCAAACAATCACCATACAGACTAAACCCTCAGAAGCAAGAGATCATGAGAAAGGAAATTGACTTTATGTTGGAGAAGTCCTTAGTGGAACCAAGTCATTCCCCTTGGGCGTCACCCTCTTTATTAGTCCCAAAACCAGACGGTAGTAGTAGGCTGTGTACTGATTACAGGAAAGTAAATGCGGTGACAGTCCCTGATGCATATCCACTACCTAGAATTGATGACCTAATAGATAAAGTAGGGGCTGCTAAGGTAGTATCAACCATAGACTTGCAGAAGGGGTATTACCAAATTGGGATGACCGATAGAGCTAAAATCATCTCGGCTTTCACCACTCCTTTTGGGCTCTTCCAATATAGAGTCATGCCTTTTGGCATGATGAATGCTCCTGCCACATTTCAAAGGGTCATGTCATATACTATTCAGGATTTAGAAGGGGTAGACACTTACTTAGATGACATCGTGATTATTTCAGATACTTGGGAGGATCATCTTTCCAGACTGGACGGGCTGATGGAGCGCTTGGCTGCTGCTGGATTCACCATCAACCTAGCCAAGTCCTGCTTTGGACGTGGATCAGTGACCTACCTTGGCCATGTGGTGGGCCAGGGTACTGCACGTCCCAAGGAAGCTAACGTGGAGACCATCACCGCCTTTCCCCAGCCATCTGACCGCAAATCCATCATGCGGTTTTTAGGGATGTGCGGATTCTACCGCAGATTCTGTCCGAACTTTGCAGCCATATCAGCGCCCCTCTCAGATCTTACAAGCCCAAAACTTAAGTTCGTCTGGACCCCCACCTGTACTGCTGCCTTTGACCAACTGAAGTGCCTCCTTTCATCCTACCCGGTACTTCATGCTCCTGATTCCGCATTGCCTTACCATCTTCAGGTTGATGCGAGTGATAGAGGAGTCGGGGCAGTACTTCTGCAACCAGATAAGACAACTGGCGTCCTACATCCTGTCTCGTACTTCTCCGCCAAACTGAAGAGACACCAGAGGAGTTATTCCACAGTGGAGAAGGAGTGCTTGGCGATGGTATCAGCGGTGAAGAAGTTCGAATGTTATCTCCCTCAGCACTCTCCACCAATCATCATCCATACTGACTACAACCCTCTTACTTTTCTGCACAAGATGAAGAACAACAACCAACGACTTCTCCGGTGGGCTCTAAAGTTACAGGAGTACCATCTCATTGTTCGCCATATTCGTGGGGTAGACAATCGGATTGCAGACGCCTTGTCAAGAGATCTTCCGCCTACAGCGAAGCCTATTCCTCCTCTCGCTACCTAGTCCTCTTCGCTCCCCTTCGAGGACTTTAAGGGGGGAGGTATCACGGACCTATAGGCTCTGACTGTACGGGTTCACTTCCACCATTCAAACGCATCAACCAGTCTGAGATCGGGGTCGGGGCTGCAAGCAACCAAACCAACAGAGGCCCGAAACTTCGCATCCCAATATCCTTCTTACTTCTATCCCTCTCATTTTGGTCGAGCAGAGTTTCGAAGTCTCACTCAATAAATATGTAATTCAAATTAAAGTTCAATGCTATCTCTGCTCATGAACACCAGGGGGTGGATGTTTCTTTTCTGGTCACATTAAAACTACCGTAGTCAATGACGGGGCGGGAATAATGAGTGGGGTCAGTGTTATCTTAGACTTTCTCGGTGCAACGTTCTCGGGAATATCGCTTCCAGAAAGCGTTGTTTTAAAACTCCAGAAACTACCCCCCTTCGGTTTGACTACAGGAGATATCGTGACTATAACTTATATTTTCATTTTGATTTTCTTTTTGTTTTCATTTTGTATAAATTAAATATTTTGCATTAATATTAATTACCATTGTATTTGTTTTATTTTGTTTTATAACTTTAAATTATAATTATATAATACATAATGGTTTTGTTATATTACTTAAATTTGATTTTATTATATTAACAAAAATTGTGTATTCTTTTCTTATCCATATATATTTATACCCTAATGATTAAATGAAGTGAGGAAGATTAACCCTATATAATATCCAGAAGACTACTTTGAAGTCTGATTAAAATACGAGAACAACTCTTAAATTAAAATATCATCTTAGTAATAAATATTAAAATACGAGAACTACTCTTAAAGAGTACCTTAATACCTTAATACCTTAATACCTTAATACCTTAATACCTTAATACCTTAATACCTTAATACCTTAATACCTTAATACAAGTACTAAATTAATAAAAGTACTTATCCATACTGAACACCCTTAAACTAAAGTTCAGTCTTTGTGTTCAACCTAAAGGTCACCCTCTAGACTCCTTCTGGGCCAAATCTTTAACTAAGCTAGTTCCACTAGTCTCTCCAAACTTTGGGTTGTAACAACCCAGTCAGTTAGAACTCACATTACCCAAGTTAATCCTGTAGAAAAACAGGGCATAACATTGGCGGCAACGGTGGTTCTTGATTCGGATAAAAGGTTGCATTACATTGCAAGTTTGGAACAGCCAGAACACGATAACATCATGGCGCACCGTTCTCACATTCCCATCCCACATTATGATGGAGAAACTTACGAGATCGAAACGTTCATGGACATAGTGAAACCCGTACTTGACCTAGTTTATACCACGGACACAGAAAAGATAGCCGTGACATTAACGCACCTGGGAAAAGCCGTTTCCCTGGTTGCCTACCAAGTGCACCCTGCTCTCACATGGGACGAATTTCGCCCAATAGTGATAGAAGCCATTAAGCCTTCGTTGGGCGTTTTCGTGGCCCACACCCGTATCCAAGACACTAAATTCGAAGGCGATCTAGATGCCACAGTGAATAAGATCGCCCAACATATAAAAGTTTCTTTCCCCACATTGACCAGAATCCAACAAGAGCAGCAAATTCTGGTCAACCTTGTATCAATATTGCCCTCAGCAGTAAAAGATCATTTCCGTGTGCACGATTTCGTCGGATATCAAAAAGATCTCATCACGATCCGACGTATTTTGGCCGTGCGCACAGAAGCACCCACCCAAATCGCTGTAATAAAGAGGTTTCCCACGCACCCGCAGCACCTCGACCACCAAAACCCCAAGGCCCAAACTTTCAACTCCAAGAATGCCTACCCATCCTCATCCTTCCACAACAGACCCACCTACCCTTCCGGCAAGTGCCAACCCAGTAGGCCCCGGTTCCAACCTACCCAGCCACGCAGAATCTTCAACCGGAACAAAACCTACAACACCTACCAAAGTAAAAACCCTACATTAGTAATTATCAACCCCTATGATTTCCCTGCCTGTAGTGCTCAGTGTGCCCTCCATCAAATTTGTGACTCTGCCAAACCTCGCCCCTTTACTCCTCGCATTTCTGTAAATGAAGAGGAGTTGGGACAAGAGGAAGAAATGGAGGAAATGCACACCGGAGAAATAGCCCCTATCATGGCCTCAGATGATACCGAGGAAACCCTGGAGGAGGTAGATACCGACTCCCAGGATTTTTAAAGTACACCCCGCCCACGATGGCCTCGGCGGGGGATGCCATAACTGACCGCACTGCCCCCATTTATTACATGGCCAAAATCAAGGACATTCCTGTCCGCTTGTTAATCGACACGGGAGCTGCCAAGTCATGTTTGTTCAAGTCTTATTATGATCAACACCACCGACTATTTGGCCCCTTATTAACCACCAAAGCAGAACTAATCTCAGCTGCTGATACCTACTTAAATCTCCTAGGAGACACTTTGCCCCTGTCAGTAACTACTCCTGCCCCCCATGCTCGTTGTTATCACACGTTCACAGTATTTTCCTCCCACTGTAAACATTACGATGGTTTCCTTGGACTTGACCTCCTTCAAAAACTCCAGGCCCAGGTTGACTGCGGCCAGAGGCTGATCTCATTAAAAAAAAAAATCCAACCCAAAGCCTCTGACAAACCAATCACGCAGAAACCTATTCACAAAAAGAAAAAACACCTTCCCCCTCAACAAACTCTGAGTCAGGGTTACCAAGTTGCAGCTAGCACTAAGGTAACTCCTAACCCCTCCCCTTGCCCCGAGTTCTCTCAAAATATCACTCAATTCGTTGAAAAAATGCCTCAACAAACGAAAGAAGACAAGTCCAAGCAACTTCCTCTCGGTAATCCCCTCAATTCTCCTAACTCTGTCCAGGATAAATCCTCCCATGTTTCCAGGACAGACTCTGATGTATGTAACAACAATTCTATCAAATATTTATGTACACGTGTTTCCAGGGAAAATGCCGACCTATGTACCCAACAATGTTTCCCCCATGCCCCCAGAAATGTTCAGCTATTCCACAACCAACAAAATTCCCCTTGTGACAGTTTTCCGTCAGTAGCTCCCTTCCACCCCCACACAATTCACACCCCTAGAAAACTTCAAAACCCCACACTTGACTCGCCCTCTCATGACAGACAAACTCACCAATCCCAGATAACCTCTAAACAGACCGTGACTGCCACCAAGAAAATTCCCCAAATTCGTCCTGTTAACAACCACAAATCAATACATCAGTCCTCCACCAATAACCCATGTTCTACACCTAACTCTTCCCCCACCAACCCTCCGCAGTCCCACCAACAAATTCCGTTTTCTAACTCGCTCACCTCTCACCACCCTGACCCTCCCACACGTGCCGTTAATCCTCCCCTCACGCGTGACGACCTAGGGACCCAACCATGTTCCCCCCATGCCCCCAGAAATGTCCAGCTATTCCACAACCAACCAAATTACCCTTGTGACAGTTTTCCGTCAGTAGCTCCCTTCCACCCCCACACAATTCACACCCCTAGAAAACTTCAAAACCCCACACTTGACTCGCCCTCTCATGACAGACAAACCCACCAATCCCATATAAACTCCAAACAAACCGTCACTGCCACCGACAAAACTCCCCAAATTCGTCCTTCTAACAACCACAAATCAGTACATCAGTCCTCCACCAATAACCCATCTTCTATACCTCACTCTTCCCCCACCAACCCTCCGCAGTCCCACCAACAAATTCCGTTTTCTAAATCAATCACACCTCGCCACGCTGATCCTCCCACACGCGCCGTTAATCCCCCCCTCACGCGTGACCCCCACCAAAGTGATCGTTCCCCCCTTATGCGTACCGAGCACCTGCTCGCCAGTCGATCCCCCACCATCATTAGCCCAGCTGTAGTTCAAGATAAATGTCAAATTCCCTCCCGCCATCAAAAAGGGGTTAACCTTCGACCCATACCCCAAACTCACATGATATTTTCCCCCACTACCACGTCCACCAATCCCAATCGTTGCCTCTTACAATCCGCCATCATTTCCGCTCGCATCAACCACATTCTCGTGGCAAATATCTCTGAGGAATCCCTGACATTACCAAAAGGTCTCATCATAGGAGACCTCGAAACTTTTGATGACCTCCCCATAGATTCCAATGACACCCCTACCAGCCTCAAATTGCCCCCTCTCCCGGACACATTATCCGACCACCAAAAACACAGCATGTACGACCTATTGCTAGAGTTCAGTGACGTGTTTGCCTAACAACCCACTGAAATCGGACAGACCGATGTAGAACAACACATCATTAACACCACAGGCGCCCCCATAAGACAACCATCCCATAGAAAAAATCCCATACAACGCCAGGAAGAGGAACGCCAAGTCCAAGAGATGTTAGAGGCCGGTATTGCCACCCCGTCCATTAGTCCCTGGTCTTCCCCTGTTGTCCTAGTAAAAAAAGAAAGATGGGTCAACCCGTTTTTGCGTCGATTACAGGAGATTGAATGACGTAACCATTAAGGACGCTACGCCATTACCCAGGATAGACGATTCCCTCGACTCCCTATACGGATCCAGATGGTTCACTACCCTCGACTTGCAAGCAGGGTATTGGCAAGTGCCTATCAAGGCAGAGGACCAAGAAAAAACAGCATTTTCCACTAGTGGTGGCCACCACTACGAATTTAACATCCTACCTTTTGGCCTCTGTAACGGACCCGCCACTTTCTCCCGTTTGATGGAAGCGGTATTACATGGCCTAACCTGGGAGACCTGCCTAGCCTATCTAGACGATATTATTGTGCACTCACAAACCTGGGAAGAACACCTCCTCAGGTTGAGACAAGTTCTTCAAAGAATCCGAGCCGCCGGGTTGAAATTAAAACCCTCAAAGTGCGAGATTGCACGAAATAAGGTAGATTTCCTCGGCCACGTAATATCTGAACATGGTATTGCACCAGACCCAAAGAAACTTCAAGCCATACAAAACCAACCCCCACCCACCACCGTTAAAGGAGTACGTTCTTTTCTAGGTTTAGCCACATACTACAGACATTTCGTCCCACACTTTGCCACAATAGCCAGACCCCTCCACCAACTCACCCACAAAGACACCACATTCACCTGGACACCTGAAAGAGACCTCGCTTTTAACACTTTGAAACAAAAGCTAATCCAAGCCCCTATTGTAGTTTTCCCTGATTACCATAAACCTTTCCGTCTTTATACCGACGTATCTCTCTACGCCATTGGTGCAGTTTTAGCTCAAGTAAGAGATGGAGAGGAACATGTGATAGCGTATGCCAGCTCCACCCTCAACCAAGCACAACAGAATTATGCAGCCACCAAGAGAGAGTGCTTAGGGATCATTTGGGCACTCAGCCACTTCCGGTCATTTGTGTTGGGCGCAAAACTCGATATAATAACCGACCATCAATCTTTGCAATGGTTGCGTAAGTGCGAAACCAACTCAGCCATTTTGGTACGTTGGAGGGAGACACTAGAGGAATACGATTTTACAATACAGTATCGTCCAGGCAAACTTCACACCAATGCAGACGCCCTGTCACGTTTGCCAGTACCAAAAGACCCCCCCCCACCAACCTAGCCGCCTTACAAAACACTGAGCTTTTATCTACCCCCATCCACCAACATAATTACCCCCAGCCCCCTCACTAATTCAATCTTGGGAAACAAGAATCCGACCACCCTGGATACCGTTAAATGTCTTCAGGAAACTGACTCGCTGGGGATATCAACTTGCCACAGACTCCGGTCACATAGTCTTAGACCCCACCATTGCCCACGACTACATGATTGCCATCCACGAGGGAAACGGCATACACCTTGGACAAAAGAAGATGTTAAAAATCTTCGCAGATCAATACTGGACCCCCAACCCCTCCAAAATTGCACAACGAGTGACAGAATCCTGCAAACCTTGTTTATTGGGGAAGGATAGATCACGCACCCCAGGCCCAGCTGGTACCATTTCTGCCAACAAACCGTTCCAAGTCCTATCCCTCGACATCATGGGCCCGTTTCCTTCTTACGCTGGCAACCGCTATATCGTCACATTTGTTGACGTATATTCAAATTTTGTAATAGCCTGCCCAGTTAAAGACCACACAGCCACCACAGTCGCCACACTGCTTGCCACGGAAGTGTTCCCTATATTCGGCCTTCCCCTTGCTCTTCTATCCGACAATGCCCCCGAATTTAGTGGACACGTTTGGCACCAGTTCACCCAACAATGCAGTATTAAGATCAAACACTCATCCCCGTACTGGCCTCAAGGAATGCTATATGCGAACGCAGCCATCGCACCATCAACAACCAGTTACGTACAAAAATGATTGCTCTTAACACCTCAGACTGGCCATCACAAATAAAGATGATACAATGGGGCATGAACACCTGTCCCCGAGAAGACGGTATTTCCCCTCATGAACGTGTTTACGGCGTACCCCCCCTGTTACTGCCATTCCACCATCACGCTCACCTCCCCTCCAACACCTCCACAATTGACCCATTGCAACATCTGCAAAACACTCTCCATACCGCCCAAACCTGTCAAGACACCAAAACTGATAACCCCGATGATAAAAACCCTTTCGCCATCCACGACACCGTAATGGTAGCCAACCTCCCTGTCACCAACAAATTAGGCCCTCGCTATGTCGGGCCCTACACCATCATACAAGTCCCAAATGCCTATCAAGTCACCATCGATTATCACGGCGTGACTCGCACGTTCCGAACTAGATTCGTCCGAGCGTTTAAACCTCTAAAACCACAAGACATTACCCCACCCCACACGTCCGACCCTGAATTAAACACCCCTACTAACCCTTCCACTCAGGCTATGAATATTCCCATACAAACCCCTAAGGGCCTAAACCCTCCAGCACCGAACCGACCAATCATTCCTCAACATACCCCCCAAACTAACCTCCACAAACCCCAAGCCCCCACTATCACACCTTCCTCCACCATGACACCTTCCTTCACTTCTGATAGTCAAGTACCTCCCCAACTTATCCAAGTACGAAAACCTCCACCCACAACCCCGACCACAACGGAAACCCTCCCGTCTAGCCCTGACATACCTCCACCAGGCACCACAGTGAGAAAACCACCACCCCCACCCAAAACCAAGTACACACCCAACCGCACCACACAATCTACCTCAGTAACCTCACATTACAACTTACGCCCACGACTAAAATCTTTTAAAACCTCCAGAAAACACACCCTGCTAACCCAGTTCCGTAGGGCTGCCAGACCACTATCCTCCTCCTCTTCTTCTTCGTCGAATTCTCCTCCACAAAGGGAAAGAAGACGAATAATCACAAGTAAACACCATAACCCCTTTAACTATATTCCAAAAATAACAACCCCCACCCTCCCACGAAAACACATACCTTCCTCTTCAACCTCATCACCCCGAATGACCTGCTAGGTCTACCCCCCCACCAAACTCCCATAAAACCGCCTATTTCCACCACCAGCAAATCACCGACCCCACCAAAGAACACACCCAACACATGTTCCTACCCCCAACCCTCCAAATTAAATCTCCACTCCCTACCCACCCGTCTAGCCCCCCCCCCCCCTCCCCCCCCCCCGCATCCACCCCTTTCCCCTCCACTATCCCTGCGACCCCACCCACACATCAACCAACCTCCTCAAACCCCCAACCAACCAACCCCCCCTAAAAAGTACACTATGCCAACGACCAAACCCTCCTCTCACACCACGTCTAACACACAACTAACTCCTCACCAAAGCCCCTCCAAACTGACGGACCCGACCTCCACACCCCCACTTGAATCCCCCCACAAAGTCGCCCCTGAGAGAACCCCCATACATACCCCCACCAAATCCTCTCCCATTCCGCCTACCACCCTCACTCGACAAAAACCTCCACACGCATCTACCTCTCAAATAACCCCTTACCTCACCCCCACTAAATGCCCTCCACCTGTAAAGCGTTCTTCCCCTCAATATAAAACATCGTCGAGCGACTCAAGTCCCACTACAAACATCTACCTTCCCACCAGGACCTCCAAAGGTAGAATAATCAACAGACCCATCAGATTTGAAGACAGTTATACAAAAACAACACCCCGTTCTTACACTAAAGACCCAAGCCACCCAACACACACACCCCCTCTTTCTCACACACCTCCCTCACGCACCTTACCTAAACCGATATTGCACATTGCCTCCATATATTTTCCCAGCCTGCAACACCACCCAAGAAAACCCCAAAAACCCCAGACTCATATCCCCCCTTCACCCCCAGCTCCGTTTTCACGCGTTAATCCCTCCCCTTCAGTTAGTAACCCGTTCACCACACTGAAGAGGCCTCCTGTCAGTCCCACACACCTCACTCGATACATGACCTCCACCATAAAGTAAATCCACACCCTTCGTCGCCCCCGTCTCTACCCCCATGGGGGAACACTACACACCATTCATACGAAAGGTTAAAGTAAAAACGTCCACAGGACGCTTATCCTGTCTACAGCGCCCACATCAAGCCCGGGCAACAGCCCTCCACAACACCGAGGACACATTCCTACAGGTCTACATAGACCTGCAAAAGAAACCTGACCCTCGCTCTCTTGCTTGGTGGGACCTTCTCAATACACTCAAAATGACCCACCATGACTATGCTTCTTTTTACTTCACCCTTGAGGCTCGGGGACGAGCCTACAATGAAGGAGAGGGAAGTAAAATGCCCCAGAACGAGAAGCCCACCACGGAAGCCATGAGCGAACACCACACAGAAACACCCGAAAGAAAGGCCCACAGAACGAAAGGACCAGGTGACCGAGCCAACCAGTTAAGACAGGCCGAAGCAGCTCCAAACCACACCTGCCTACCCCTTCTAAACACTGACCTTTCCCCCACCTCGCGTATACACTACCCCTCGTGTCCTACACCTCTACCTACATGATGATGAACATAAATACACCTTAAGTTAATACACCCATGCCCTGTCCCTAAGTTAGGATATCAATATCAACATACCCTAAAATACCTTGTCTTGCCAGACTAAGTTTCTGAAGACCAATCGCCCCATACATCTATGTATGTTCTTCCATCCAAGAAGTAATATGTTAACCCCTGTCTTGCCAGACTAAGTTTCTGAAGACCAACCGCCCCCATAAATCTATGTATGTTCTTCCCAGGTTAAAACACCGATGCCCTGTCCCTAGGTTGAGCCAATGCCAACCAGTTCAGACAGGCCTAAATCTATGTATGTTTTTTCCCATCCAAGAAGTAATATGTCTTGCCAGACTCAGTTTCTGAAGACCAACCGCCCCCATAAATCTATATATGTTCTTCCATCCGAGAAGTAGTATGTTAAAACCCCATGTCCTAATTGATAAGAAACTATGATACCCACAGGTACACCAGTGTATATAGAACCATTGTTCCTGTAAGACCTAGACAGAAATGACTGAAGATGTTAGCCACCATGCAGTAACTTTAATTCTTACCCCAACCAGAGATTGTATATACAACCCTCTTTTACCATTGTCTCAACGCATTTTCACCACGAAACAATACCGAAGCTACCCCTACGAACTGCCGTTTTCTTTGGTGTATATGTCATAGAAAACGCAGTTCCCAGGAACAACTAGATCAGCAAGAAATAGTGTCAGATTAACAGTGTCCATAACCATCGTATTGACGAGTAATAATACACCATGTTTTTCCCTAGTTTTATCCACAGTCAAGCACACACCTACAGTTAACCTCCTCTTCCCACAGCCCCACAGTCCACATGATTCTATCCTTTCCAGACTCATATACCACCCCATATTGCTCATCTCCCGGTAGCGTTTGGCTAACATACTTTCCCTGTCATTAACCCCCAAGCTCCGATACCAACTGTAGTCTAATGCCACCCCTACGCCCAGAGACCTTAGGGTCAAACTTCCACGTAGCCCTCCTTAACCCTCTCCCTCTCGTTAACCCCCCACGCTCCTCGACTCCTTTCCGACCTAGCCTCTCCACCATACCTCCTGAATATCCTTGATTTTTCCGTTGGTAACATTCTCAAACCTTTTATATATATACTCCTATCCACCTACCTTCCCTTAGTAGGACGGAACAACATTAGAACTTTACTAACCCTTTGCATGCCATCTATTCCCTCACAACCCATTCACAACCCTGTACCAAATGATCGTCAGTGCGAGGCTAGCCGCCTCGCCAGTGACTAACTTCTATTGCCATACTTCCAGATAAATGTGGCAGAGTTAGCAACCCAGTCTCCACCACATCCAGCAAACCATGCAATTAACAACCCAACCGATTAAACCAGCTAGTCAAGGCACCTTCGGTTTTGGTATTACGAACACCCACATCTGTCTCATAAATAGAGGGTTATTACAAACACTTGTGATATGGCAAGCCCCTAGCCACAGCCGCCGGACGACCATCACAGAGAGAGGGCGCGCACCTACCCTTTTTACCCACCCGAGGAGGGAGACCCCCACCCCTGCGGAGGTATACCTGACCCCTGTTTTGACTTCCGGGTCATTGCCAGGTAGCACAGGAATTCTTCCTATCAATGAACTAACCATGCATGACTAACCCCTTTACTAACCTCTATTAACCCACAATAACCCATTCACCTTTCTTGCATACTCTGATAACCAAATTAGCACCTCAACTATACCATAGAATGAAGACTGAGCAATGTAAGAGAGACGCTCCTATCACAGCTGTGCCAGTCCTCCTCGCAAAGTAGATCCAGTCTCCATCCCCTCAATACTTCCAGTATAGCCAAAATAGTACCTCTTACTAAGGCTCAGTTATATCACATTATGAAGGCCCCCTATAGCCATGTGCCACAACAGTAATCACCACCTTACCTAGTCCCCGTATCTATTGAGAGCTCAAATAATTCCATAAGACTCGAGATCCCTATGGCCTACAGGGTCCAAAACTGAGCCTATAAACCCAGCTCCAGCCCCCAGTAAAATCAGTTGAAAGATAGACACCAACCAGTGGCTGGCCCCCTTAAGTTGACCTCTAGCTCTGCCCTTGTGTTGTTCCTGAGAATTGAGTTCCAGAGCCGGCAGACTCCGTGGCAGATTTGAGATAGAAGCATCTGTCCACGTACAAGAAATCTACGTGCACCTTATAACCTTCACACACCAGTGGGTATATAAGCGTGTAGCCAGCAACGATTGCCAAGAGATCCGTCTTGAGAACTTCCTACATATGGACCCCCTGAACGGCCGCGGAACCAGTCGTTAGCCCCCAACATCACGGACGCAAGATAACCAGGACCAGACCAACCAAATACTACCCAAGATTCACTTTATTAGTACTACAGTGTTACAGTACTATTTAGAGACTCACTTATTAATATTTCCATGAAGTGGCTATATCTTTGCCCCAGTATAATTCATATATAACCATTCCATCAGGAAGTGCTAAGCGTATCAGTGTTCATTAATTAACAGGCGACATTAACTCTCGTAATTACCCCGATCCAGATATTATTACATAGAAGTAAAACCCTAGTGATATCTAACGTTCGCCCACTGATTTGCGTTCTACGTATTTCTGCTATAAGAATATAAAACTTAGATCAGTACCCCCCTGAGGTTACTAGAATTCTCGTGCTCTAAAATTATAGGTTTGACTCCTGTAAGGAGATAAAGAAAACCTAATATTTAGTAGTGGCCCCGTAATCATTGACGAACATGCCTATTACATAAGGCATCCTCTTCAAACACTAATCCGCCGTAGTTTGAATCTACCGCGCAGAGCATTTAAAAACTGAGGAGCCTTCATCATGAGCGCACGCGACCTCACTCATGGCTTCAGTCATTATGAATTGGGTTCTCACTACGAAAAAACTTCGTAAAAAATAAAAAAAATAAAAAAATAAGAATAACTATCCAATAAGCTTTCCATCATATCGTGGATGTACTTGTGTGGATCTCTGACCAGACGCTGATTCAGGCGTCATTCCTCCTTCACTGACATATCAAGTAAACCAAAATCCTCAATACATCAACGAATGGGAAGGGGACGGTCGGGAGGGCCCCAGTCGTCAATGATTACGGGGTCACTACTAAATATTAGGTTTTCTTTATCTCCTTACAGGAGTCAAACCTATAATTTATTAGTGTCCCCCTCCATCATTGACGAACATGCCTGATTTCTAAGACTGGAGGGGGACATTCGTAATCATATCATAACTCTAGAAAAGTAGATAATAAAAACAACCACATAATATTCTTACTTTTGAAAAAATATATTTAACATGGCGTAGGCCACAAATATACAAGAAAAAGGGGTTCAGGCAGGTGCGTGCTTCAAAGAAGCCTGCCTGACAAAAAATGGGTAACCCTGAAGATTCTGAACACAGATCTGTAGTTACAAAGGCACCCCACTCAACGAGTGGTGACAAAAATAACAAGTTATAAGTTTATATGTGCACATCATAAACCCCAAAATAATCGTGGAGATAAATTGCAAGGGATCTCCACTGTTCTAATATTAAATTGCTTTCGCAGCTAAAACTACTATAACAACACCGTTGTTTTGTACTAACATTGTACTAGCACAATTTGTCGCTGAGAAATTTTCATATCACATTAACCTTAAATTGTATCACAGCTCTCATACTCCGGCGGGGTCTAGGGTGTCCTATGTCAACTGACTGCACCCCCCCCCCCCCCCCTTTCCGTGAAAATAAACAAAAGTGACTGCAGGGCCACCTAGACCCTCTGCCTTAAAGCTATACATGGTAAGGAAGGTTTGTCTAGAGCAACTGACAAGTATCTAGACAAAAACGTATGATTAGACGCCCACAACTGAGTGGACGCGATATCGTCTACTGAAATTTTGTTCAGGAAACGTAAAGAGGCTTGCCCATTTGCGTAAATCGTGGGCCCGACCCACAACGCCGGGATTACTCTCTTTAATGACTTCGACCAGAAGAGAGGCTAATCGCCGTTTAAGTAAGCGTTTACCCGTACTCGCTACCCATAAAGCACCCTGGGGGTTTAGAGGAGCTACTCTCAAATATTTGGTTAGAGCTTGCACTGGGCATAGATTATGATGCACCTTTCCCCTTTTTAACGCTGGCACCGTGAACTCAGAAAACACATGTGTACTGTGCTCATTCTTGCCTACAAAACCTGGGGAAGGTGCAATGTGAATACATTCATGAAGTCTACCAAACCTAAGGCAATTAGGTGTGTTGCTCATCGCCGCCAGCTCAGACACTCTGTTCCCGGTGGCCAAAGCCAAAAGGAAAACCGCCTTTTTTAAGAGTAATGCAAAGTCTGCAGTATTTTGGTACAGACGAGAGTGAAGTAAAGACAAAGCTTTGTCCAGAGACCAAGTAGGCATGAGCTGACGGGGAGGTGGGCGAAGTTTAAAACAAGCTCTCATAAAACCCGTTTCCTCCGCCACCGGTATGGAGAGACCTGTGAGGTCTAAAAAGGGCACTCTAATCGCAGTTAAGTGATTTTTTAATGTGACCACAGATAAATGTTTCTGCTCAAACAGATAATTTAAATAATTGAAAACTAAAGCCACTGACGGCACAGTCTGTTCCGTTCTGATGATCCAGGAAGTAAAGGCTTGCCAATGTGAGTGATACTGCGTTTCGTAGACTGAGTATATTGATTGATTAATTTATTGGTCACATCTCTACCGTATGGTGCTAGCCACTTGGCCTGAATGTCCATAATGCAAAAGTCAGCGAGGTCGCTAGGTTGCCAATCGTGTCTAAGTGGAAATACCCGACCGGGAGTGACACCGGGTCCGGGCACCACGTTTTCAATTGCTGGTACCACAACTGCGCCGGCCACAGGGGCGCGATTAGCGAGACTAAGCCTCGATAATCTCGTAGTTTGTTCACAACGTGGCACATTAGTGATGCATCTGGCGGCGGAAACAGATAGATGGAGCTCCATCTGTTCCAGTCTGTCACTAGGGCGTCTGGCCCCCCTGCCGGCGTTTTCGCCCGGCGGGTGAGTGAGGTATAGAGGGAGTTTGTGAGTCTCCTCGGACGCAAATAGATCCACTTGTGGATGGGAGAGCTCTGCAATCATTAGGTTGAAAATGGGTTGCTTGAGCTCCCATTCTACTGTCGTGCTCTGTCTCGGGACAGAGCGTCTGCCCAGACGTTCGCTACGCCTGGGAGATAAGATGCGTGAAGTAAATGTCTAGTCTGTTGGCTAGAGTAAAAATCTCTTCCGATACGTTTAGCAACCTCCTTGACCTCGTTGACCCTTGTTTCTGAATACAGTGAACTGCATTCAGATTGTCCATTCTGAAGGCCACCGACTTGCCCCGTAACGCCGGGCCGTGAGCCTGAAGGAAATACAAGGGGACTAGTAATTCTTTGACATTGATGTGAGAGATTTCTAAGTGGGACCAAAGCCCCTGACCCTGGTGCCCCTGATTTAACTGAAATCCCCACCCTATTGTGCCTGACGCATCCGTGTCTACCCATACCGTTGGAGGAGGAGAGGTCCATGACATTATTGAGTGCAACGTTTCCCTCTTCGCCCAGACCGCTAGTAAGGTGTGGATTAATTTCGGGATGGGCCATAATTTTCCCGCCGGTAAAAGCGGGAAATATTTGTTGCCTTCTAATATTAATCGTTTTACTTTCAACCGGCCCAACTTGACAGTTAGTTGAATCCAGTTGAGAGAGCCGACCAGAGACTCCCAGACCCTCCGCGTCGTAGTCAGACTGTGAAGAAACATGAACAGTTTCCTGCGAAACCTGTTGCGATTGTCCACACTCTGACTCAGAGTGAGAGCGGCCGTGTCCCAGACCAGCCCCATCCACTGAATAACTCGTGAGGGAACAAGGTTTGACTTTACCAGATTTACCTTGAAGCCTAGAGTTTTGACATGATTTAAAATTATATTGACATGTTTTATGCATAATTGTTGTGTCTCTGCCACCACCAGCCAGTCGTCTAGGTACCACAACACTCTGATTCCCTGTTTTAACAATGGCATCAGGGCTTGCCGGACTAATTTCGTGAATAATCGAGGTGCTAGGTTCAAGCCGAACGGCATCCTCTGAAAAACAAAATTTTGGTGCCTGATCCGTAAGGCCAAAAACCTTTGAAATCTTTTGTTGACCGATACGTGCCAATAGGCGTCTGTCAGGTCTAGTGAACACATCCAACCTCCCGGCGGAAGTGTTAGCCTGATTTGGTGTACTGTTAACATTCTGAAAGATTCGTTGTGAATGTGAAGGTTCAGATAAGACAGGTCTACGACCGGCCTCATCTGAACACTGTCCCTTTTGGGAACCAAAAATAGTTTGGACGTGAATACAGGGTAATTTGGGGGGACCGGGATGATGACATTCTTGGCAATCATTTCCTGGACCAGTGACTCCACCTCTAAAGAAACAAAATTCGCCGTTGTCGGCTGACGTAAGCGAGGTCGCGGAGCCACTGCCAAGTGATGCCTTTGCGTGCCACCATCCGTGCCCAAGTGTTTAATGGCCATGCTTGGTGACACGTTCAGAACGAACCAGTTAGCAGACAAGGGTTCGCCGGCTGTACTACCCTCGGGTCCTCCGGCCTTAAGGTTGGCACCGGGAGTGAGAGAGACTTTAGTTTTTTGATGGTGGGGTTGGTGGTGCTGGACGCTTTGCCGGCTGGCTGGTGTTGGCCGAAGACTGGCCCTGACCTGGCTTATTCTGGCCGCGTCCTCTCTGACCTGAAAACCTACTCTGTCTATGCCTGAACTGACCTTGGGGGGAGTGGGAGGACTTAGGCGGAAGAAAGGGTTTAGATCCCCCTGGCTGAGCTTTAGCGGTTGGCCTGGGTTTGGGGAAGTTAAATGCAGGTTTCTTAGAAGGGGTGGGACTGTGCTTGAAAGCCTGTGCCATATTGAACACCGTTCACCACACTTCAGGGGACATTAGAGAGGGAGTAAGCACTGGTGACATGACCACCTGATTCGCAATGCGATCAGGAAGCTTGCGAACTAAAGACATTCTGAGATCTTGTCTTGCTCGTACCGCCTCAAGCAAGGCGGTGCGTATGTCACCCAAGGATTGGATTGACGACTGGAGGAGCAGTCGCCGGGATAATTCAACCGATCTTCTGGCATCCGCATCTGCGATTGCCTGAGTGGACCGCAGTAAAGACTTAGCCACCTGTTGAGACACTATGTTACTGAGAGAACAGGCGAAAAGCTTTCCCCCTTAGCCTAAATTCTCTGTCTAGGTGAGTAGGGGTAGGGGTAGTGAAAGGGTCTTTTAGCTCACAAAGATTAATCTTAGGTGCGGTCTAGGAAAGAAAACAAAGCTGACGGGACTCCGCCGGCAGAACCTACTGGCATAGAGAACCATGAATGAGAATCTTGAGGGATCTGGTGGGAAGATTTAGATGTAAATGTGGTTGCAAAGTTTGAGCCTCTACCTCCCAATCTACCCAAGGTCCTGGACCCAACTGCCCCACCTTCAAGACTGGATTAGCTGCTTCGTCTGTGACGGTCTGTAAATCAAGTTCAGGAGTGAGAGCTGACAGAGTCTTAATATTCATTGAACCCATCCAGCTTAGACCAGTCTGAAAAAAGTTTTGAAGCTGAGGCAGGGGGCAAAGCTGGCTTAGAAGCATACACAAAATAGTCTTGGTGATAATAACTAGGTATAGCCTTGATGTTCACGTCTAGTACATTTCCTAAAATATCCAAAGCCCTTAAATTCTTGATTTGTTGCCCTGGATGACCCACTCACGCGGGTACTGGGAGTTCCCCTGACAAGGTAGGTTGGGCGAGCTCTGGTTTAGTGGGGGTCAAAAGGACCCATGACTCGTCTGGTCCATAAAGCAAGGGCATAGCTACCTTTCTAAGAGGCGCCTTGTCTAGAGGGGGTGGATTGACAATCCGTATGACCCTTACACTTGAAGTTGTCAATGCCGCCGTAGCAGGCCTAGTAACCACTGATGGTGACAGAGTGGGAGGGTTGCTTAGATAAAGCAATCGAAGTCATCAGAGGCCGTACCGTAGAACTTGTCGTGGAAGCCCCCAAGTCCATTGTGGGGGTTTATTGTTGTTGGCCAAAAAATTTAGCTAAAGCATGAGTAAGCAGCCCATTAATTTCTTGCGCAGTAACAAATTGGTTAGATGATGAACTTACAGGTGAATCATTAATATCCTGCGCGGCGTCTAAGCCTGAGCCTGACTCTTGTCCTTCCATCTCCGAAATTATTGAAACCTCGTCTTTCTCCTCCTGAGAAGAGCCCGCCGAAGCAGGGGTACCTTGTTGCCAAGATAAGTCAGGAATAGAGGATGGGATCGCCGCATCCCTGTGGACATCAGCTACTGTGTGACTCGTTTGAGTCGGACGTGGGTGGTCAGACCCTGGCTGAGCAAACCGCCAAACACCGAGGCCCTGGCTTACACTCTCTTGGGAGTCTGAAACATTCTCAATTACTGAACCCCCTGAACTCTCCAATTCCAGGGTTAAAATATTGATGGGTAAATCCTCTTTAGGGACTGGCACCGCACTGCACCCTTGCTTTCTTACAGAAACTCTGTCTGGGATAGAAGGCCGATGAGAGGCGCTATATGCTGGTGAATGCTTTCGTTTATGGGAATCCTTTTTGGAGGATTTATGGCTACGGTTGTGACCGTGACCTACTCTTAGATTTGGAGGATTCATCGCCGTGACCCACTGGTGGAACCTTCCGTCCTACTCTTCTTACTCGCTGGTGAAGAGGCTAGACTAGAGACTGGCGTCTGAGAGGTGACCTAGACCGAGCATCTCGCCCGAGACGAGGAGGCGGACGCGGGGGGTGTAGGCTCTCGTGGACGGTTTTGGTGTAGCAGCAGAAGATACAGAACCCTGACCAGTCTCCGCCGGCTTATGAAACGTGACTCTAGAGGAACGTTTAGGGGGAGGGTGATCAGAGAGCAATCTATCCCAAAGAGGGACATTGTCACATTGAAGTGATTTATGTGCAACAATTGTAGTGTAGGCAGGACATCTGTTGCCTAACTTCTCTTAACGCTACTTGCCGCGGTCTTATCATTTTCGCAAAGGACCTGTACAGCTAATTGGGAAGCCAAAAAAGAACAAACCTACGCATTACCCAGAGACCCCCTTGAACGGTTTAGACATTTAACACACCTTATACAAAAGGGTTTAGGCGCCAAAAAATAGGGATACCAGCACAAGCAGGGGTAGTGCATAAAGCAAAGACTGGGGCACAAGGTAGCAAGGTGACAGAGATGGTGGGGAAAACTACCGCCGGGTATTCTGTATTGGTCCGGCCGGAGCCCAGCTCTGGAAAAAAATATAAAAATTTCCAGGAATTAATGGCTCATAAGGTTAACCCAACATGTTCGCACACAAGTCGTTAATAACCCACCGGATAACGCGATGTAATGACACAACGATCCTAGCTCGCTACGCGGGCCGGGGGGGTTCAGGAATATCTTAAACGTAAAATCTTTTGAAGAAAGTGAAGAATACCCTCTGACCATTAATATAACGGATCCATCGCATGGCGAATATAGTCTCTTTCGGGTGGTGACGTCTCAAGATTCAATTGAGGAACAAAAACAACCCCCCATAAAGACGCGGCCCTTGAAATATTTTTAGTAGAATAAACACACGGCAGGCTGATGACGAGATCTTGATTTCTAACGAATTGTCAACAAACAAGATCGCGTAAGTATGACAGGCGGGCGATACCTAATCGTGATCCACTAAATTAAGTGGGCTAAATCGAAATTGAATTGTAAATTCCTTAATTTCCTCCACCTAGGAGCACCCGCCGGGTGTGAAAACCGATGTTAACCCCAATTATGAACCTTCAATCGCCGTAAGTGGTAAAAGGCGGCCGATACCTATATTACCACTTTAACATGGATTGGTTAACTAAAGTCTGAATGACTTAGTGTATCCCACCCTACCAAGGTACACCCGCAGGGTGAGATGTCAAAACGTTAACCCCAAACAGCAAGTTCCTGTCCCCACTTCTTTGTAAAAGAGCGCCGCGGGGAGGAAAAAGCCCTTAACAACCGGCTAGGTTTTTCATGTGGTTGTCTTGTTAAAACGCGGGGTGCAAAAACTACATAACGTCAAGTTCGCATGAACAAAGTTTTATAGATGGGTAAAAGCCATTCCGCCGGGAATCAAAGGGGGCCTGAAACCAGGGCACCAACAGAGAG